>CM055126.1:175107361-175707361 GCA_029206835.1 Rana muscosa
TGTAGACAGTGTTGTAATGACTGTATAGCTATATCACAATACTTTGTTATGTCTGGGAATATAAGGAGTATAATTGGAGACTAGGATATAAGACTGGGAATATAAGGATGACACACATCATTTTTTTCCGGTACAACTACATGAGATTATTCCCAGGAAAGTCATTCATTAGTTTTCCCTCCTTTGGTGTATATGAAGAAGAGCATTTAGCAAAATTACACAAAGAATTCACAGACTAATTATGCTAATCCTCATTAGCACAACGTGTTTGAAAGCAATTATTAAAATAGATCTCCAAAACAATTAGCCCTTTTGTAAACAAAGATAATCTTTTGTTGGTAGCAGACGAGGTGATGTGATGAGAACAATGCTGGGAGATAAGGGAGGTGGCAGAGAGGACTAGAGGTGTCAGTCATTGCCTGCACTGCTCAATCGTCTGCACCTCCTTTTCCTAATGTGAATTGGATTGTCTATTAGCACTTGTCGGGACCATCAATATGTTCTGAGATAGAGAGAGAGAGAGCAGAGGGGGTGGATCTTGCATGACTCCAAATATCCAGTGCAGGTACTCTGTAGAATAGATAAGGTTTCATTTCAAAATGCAGGCTGATTTATGACCAAAACGGATAGCTGCATTATCAGTGATTGGCTTACATTAAGTAGAAAACATAATTATTTTATTATTATTATTATTTCTTATAGCCAAGATTACAATAAAGTGCAGGTCTACACAGGTAATCCCCAGTGTGCATCACGTTTAGACAACACAAAAACTCTCAAGACAAAATCCAAGATTTGATAGCAACAGTAAAATAATGATAGGTTGATAGGTACACTTTTATTTTTACTAGTGCAATATAATTGATTGATTTTGTGATTGTGTATACATTTACTAAAGTATTGGAGACTGTTCACTTCAAAGTGAATGTTCACGAGCTTAGTAAAAAACGTGAATAAAAGTTATTTCTCACTCACACATCATTAAGTATTCAAAGTAAACACATCTTCCCCTTATTTACTATGCTAAGGGGATTTTCTCTTTGCAAAGTTTGGGGTTGATTTAGTAAAGAAATACAAATTGTTCACTTTGCAAAGTGAATGTTCACTGAGCTTAGTGAAAAAGGTGAAGCTGTGTTTACTTCAATCACACAATCATGAGCAAAGGAATCCTGTTTGTTACTTTCTTGGTTAGGTACTATAGCTTTGGGAGGAGAGGAGACCATGTGCAGAGGGAATTGCCCCTACTCCTTTAGTAAATAAGCCCCTTGCATGCTTAAAAGGAAAGCGTTAGTGTGTGTGGTGTGTATATGTACATATACTGTGTTTGTATATATATATATATATATATATATATATATATATATATATATATATATATTCTATATTTATTCTTTTATTTCATTTTTTATTTTTATTTTTTATTTAATTTTTTTATTTCAGGTACCATGTGCAGAGTATACATTATATACTCTATATCTACCTAGCTATATATTTATATATCTAATATACACACACACACACACATATATATATATATATATATATATATATATATATATATATATATATATATCACAGAGAGAGTATTCTTTCATTGGGAGTGCTATGATGCTGTGCCTGCCCTACCAGAGAGGAATGTGCCCTCTTGGAGTAGATCTTTATTGACAAGGCAGCTGTGAGAGCTGAACCAGTCCTGTTCCCCTCTACCCCAGGCTGAAGTCTGGAACAAGTGCGCAGGAGGAGTGCTCTGAGCCCCCAGCCCTCTTGGCTCCTAAAATAGGGTTTCTTTCCTGTTAATCCTATAAAATATGGTGCCTGGGATTGAATTACCTGCAAAGGGACCGGGTATATGCTAATAGCTATAAAATGTAGGTCAGGCTAAACCCTGTTGGATTACAGGATATTTATATATATATATATATAATGCCCTCTATAAGAACAGATTTGTGTGGCTGTGCCTGAATGGAGCATCAGATGGGTAATATGTACTGCAGCCTGATTTACTGCATGTCTAAGTCCAGCTATTACATATTTAAAGTGCCTTGTATTTTATCAGTATAGTCACAGCCTATGTGTATGAGCAGATGTGATGGTTATGTATGGGTGCATGTATACACAAAAAAATAGAAATAGTGAGTTGCTATAGGCGGCAATCCTATTTTTCCTTTGCTATGGTTTCATAATACAGGCCAGTTTTTAGCTGGGTATTTTAATTTGTTAAGTAGTCTTTTCTGCTGCACAGATAACAAGGATGTTGTATTAGCCAGCATTAAGACACAAGGCTATACAGGTGTACACAGCTGCTGTACACAAGGCCACTGACCTGGCACTCTGGGCTGAGTCATTGGTTTAGTGTTCGGTTTCTCTGGCTGCTGTTTTCTTGCAGTATGTTCCATTTTCACCACTCAACCTTTATTGGAAGTTTGCTTTGCAGTGTTCAGTCTGCACTGTAGCTACTCATAGGAATGGATTTCTGTATTATGCAAAAGTTTACAATTTTTGTCTATGTATGAGTGCGAAGATAAGTGAAGTGTTGGCAGTAGTTCCTTGTTCATCCTTTAAACTTGTGATAACACCTGGTTGTTAACCACTTCAGCCCCGGAAGGATTTACCCACTTCCTGACCAGGCCTTTTTTTTTATGATACAGCACTGCGTCGCTTTAACGGACAATTGCACGGTCGTGCGATGTTGTACCCTGACAAAATGTATGTATTTTTTTCCCACAATTGTAGATTTCTTTTAGTGGTGTTTGATCACCTCTGCGGTTTAATTTTTTTGCGCTATAAACAAAAAAAGAGCGACAATTAATAGTTTTTACTTTTTGCTATAATAAATATCCCCCCAAAAACTGTAAAAAAAGGAATTTCTTCCTCTGTTTAGGCCAATATGTATTCTTCTACATATTTTTGAAAAAAATCCCAATTAGCGTATATTGATTGGTTTGCGCAAAAGTTATTGCGTTTACAAAATAGGGGATAGATTTATGGCATTTTTATTATTATTTTTTACTAGCAATGGCGGGACTGCGACATTGCGGCGGACAGAACGGAAACTTTTGACAATTATTTGTGACCAGTGACCTTTATACAGCAATCAGTGCTATAAAAAAGCACTGATTACTGTATAAATTACACTGGCAGGGAAGGGGTTAACAGTAGAGGCGATCAAGGGGTTAATTTTTCTCTAGGGTGGTGTTTCTAACTGTGGGCGGAGTGCACTGACAGGGAGTAAAGAGAGATCGCTGTTCCTAATCACTAGGAACAGACAATCTCACTCAACTCCCCTGACATAATGAGGATCTGTTTGTTTACACAGGCAGATCCCCGTTCTGCCTCTCAGATTGGCTCCCCAGCTAGCGAATGGGCACGCATGCCCACAGATCGCTTTGTACGCGCCAGAGGTAAAACTGCGGCGGCTGGTCGGGAAGTAGTTAATTAACATACATGCTTAAGAATATTCAAGGTATATACAGATAATGGAGAAAAGATTGATTGATGCTTGTCATCCCCTGTATCAATATATCCCCAAACTGGCCAACCATATAGATATTTACAGGCTGTGCAAATATTGTAGGCCAAATCATGTTGTGCATAAAGGAAAAAAATATATATTTCTATATTTCAGCATTGGCCAATAATGGTGGCTTTCACTTGTCAGCCTGATTTGGCTTTGGTATTTATATGATGGTTGCCTCCAAATAGTAAAGTGCTACCTAAAGGTCTATTTACATCTACTTGTTGTAGGCAGGCCAATCATTTGAATGAGATGCCTAAGACACCAAAAACACTCAAAAAAGGTGCATACATTATATTTAGCAATTTGGTGCGCCACAACACATGGAAGTGTATTACCTTGCATTGCGGGGAGGTACAACAGAATCAAGGTAAATGTCACCACCTTGCGGTAATGTGCGCATTACCTCAACACAACATTGTTAATATGGCCTAAATGTTGCACAGTGCTGTACACATAGGCATGTGCCTGGGCACACCCTAATTACCCTGTGTGGCGCAGATTCCCCAGGCTGTTGATTTGGCAAAGTGAATGTTCATTGAGTTTAGTAAATGAAAAAACGCTGTGTTCAATTCAGTAAACCAATCACATACATTTTTTTTTATTTGAATAAGAAAAGGGCTGGCAACTCAGATGCTCTTGAATAAAAGGCCTTTATTTAGTTACATGGGTACACGGGTACTTTTATTTCCCTTCAAAATGAACACAGGTTATTAATAATCTCTTTGCAGGGTGAACAGTTTTTATTTCTTTAGGCTAGGGTGACCAGACGTCCCCGGTCTCCGGGGACAGTCCCCAGATTGAGGACAATGTCCCCGGACCAAGTCTGTCCCCGGTTTTGTCCCCGGATTGGATTGAACAGGGGCTGGGGCAATTTCAAAGACAGTCAGTGCAGAATTAAAAATGGAAAATTCAAAATTACACACCCCCTGCCTCGCCACTCCTACTAGCTTAGGGGGGTGTATTTCTTTCTATTACCTGTGCCCCTTTCTGATGATCATGTGCTGGTCGGAGCGGAGGGAATATTTCTTCCGTTTCGGGTGCCCATCCAGCTCCGCTCGCATGTTCTTCTGCCTTGGCTCAAGTCCCGGCCAGCCACCTGTCTGCTTATCTCCTTGCCTTCCCTGGCGGAGTGATCTTCCTCCGCTCCCCACCCAGTAGTAGCCGGGGCCCGGAGAGTGAGGCTTGACAGGCTGTGAAGCGGGCGGCGACGGCGATGGGCAGAGTCGCTGATTGCCGCCATTATTAGTGAAAAAAAAATATGTCCCCGGATTTCATAAAAAAAATCTGGTCACCCTACTTTAGGCTGCTTTCACACTGAGGCACTTTGCAGGTGCTATAGTGCTAAAAATAGCGCCTGTAAAGTGCCTGTAAAGCACAGAGGGCTTTCACACTGGAGCGGTGCGCTGGCGGGACGCTAAAAAAAGTCCTGCAAGCCGCATCTTTGCAGCACTGTAGGAGCGGTGTATACACCACTCCTAAAGCTCCCCTGCCCATTGAAATCAATGGGCAGCGCCGCCGAACCGCCGGCAAAGCGCCGTGGCAGCGGCGCTTTGCAGGCGATTTTAATCCTTTCTCGGCCACTAGCAGGGGTTAAAAGCGCTGCTCAGTGTGAAAGCAGCCTAAATAAAAACAACTCCTACACTATGGACAAAATCAAAAATGACACTAGAACTGACACAGCAGCTTTTGTTCCCATGTAACATAGCTTCATTACCTATATATATAAAAAAAAAAAAAAAAGTTTTTGTTAATACTTAAAAAATAAATTTGTTGGGCACCTATGTAAAGTCCATCTAAATCTATGAGTGCATCTAACACTACTCGCTTCACAGATTGACAACACTGCTGTCCAAGGGTGGTTACATGAATCCAATGGAGGAGGGAGCGTACCCATGCTAAGACAAGAAGTGTTACTGGCTGGATCACCAAGTTAAAACAAAGGAAACAAAAAAGAAATAAAACAAATGCAGCCATCAGTTCTAAGGACTGGTAAGCTGCAATGTATTACATTTTAGGTTTCGGGGTTACACATAAATATAATCAATATAGACACTTTGGATGGTCTAATGTCATAGCAACAAACCTGTAAAAATATTCAGCTATTCTTAAAAGAAGAACTACAAGCAAAACTTTTTTTTTTTTTTCATGTTGGATAGCGTAAGGGGGGGTTCTAACCCCTTTTGGATTTTTTTTTCTCGCCATCTGTGTCCCATTGCAGAAATTTCCCCATTCACACAGGGGCGACTCGTCAGGCGACTCAGCCACCTGACAAGTCGCGTCCTGTTCTGTACAATGGAACCGTTCTAATAGGAGCGACACAAGTCGCTCCGACTTAGAAAAAGGTTCCTGTATTACTTCAAGATGACTTCATGGCAACTTCCATTGACTTCAATACAGAAGTCATTTTTGAAGTCACCTTTGAAGTCGTCTTCAGATCGCCCGGCACACTCGCGGGACAAGTCGTGCCGCCCCAGTGTGAATGGGCTCTTACTTTCACTTTCAATGATAATAGTAAACAGGACAACTAGAGAGGGTGAATCTCCTTAAAGCGGTTGTAAAACCCATTTTCACATTTTTACCTACCGGTAGGATTATAATAAGACTTACCTGTAGGTAAAATGAATATCTCCTAAACCTCTACGGTTTGGGAGATATTCCCCTCGCAATAAGCCGCTGACTGCAGTGACGCATGCGCAGCGGGGATTCTCGGCTAAAGCCCGGCAGCCGCCGGACCTTGCCGGAAAGAAGTCTCCCGTGCGCACGCTGGAGCGGCGATATCCGGAAGACACGCCGAGGCAAGATGACATCCTTCTCAGCGTGGACCAGGTAAGTTGCCGACGCCTCGTTCTAAGGTAAGTTATTTATAATGAGCTAACATGCGGTGCATACTAGCTCATTATGCCTTTTGCCTTTCAGGTATGAAAAAAAAAAAAAAACGGCAGCGGGTATACAACCGCTTTAACGGGGGCACCGACAGCAATAAAAACTGGAAGGTGTTCTAATCCCTCTCCACTCTATCCAAAGCTAGAAAAAAAGGGTTGTCTTAAATTATTTGTGCAGTTGACGACTAATACATACTGTTTGTATGCACTATAAAATGTGTATATATATGTATATATATAATTTTTTTTTTTTTTTGTGGTTATACCTACTGTATATATGAAGTACCAGACTCCCTGCATCCAAAGGACAGTTAGAGAGGGCTGATTAGAAGCTTTGCAGATTATTCATCTCTGTGGCCATTCCCGTACACTAGGCCGGGTAACACAAAACCAGTCCATTAGTAAATGAGCTTTGGGTTTGAAAGGTTTTTTTTCCCTCCTCCTCCTTCCCAACCACTTGCTGTTCTGTAAACTAGATCACATTTCCTTATCTTCAGTGGGAATCTGCAATGTGACACCGGATCCTCCTTGCAGCAGAGGAGCAGTGCCCACTAGCGTCTGTGTCACAGAGCCAGCCTTGCCAAAACAATAGGCACTTGTATTTTCTCTCCAAATAAGCCCTCCAGGTCCCTGGACATTTATCTGCAGGGCTGTTCATGGTCCGCAGCTTGGGATAACAGTAATGCTACAAATCTAGAAACTCAGGAGGGCCAGCCCAGTGAAAGCAGGCGAGGTGACCAGTTTGAGCACCACTTGTGATGATTATTAGTCTTGCAGAAGTAAAGTAGCCATTGGGAACAATTATCACACTAGGATATATTTTAAATTATATTTTGCAAGCGAAAATGTGTTTACTTTTCTGAGAAAAGGTAACAGATTTCTCACTATACATGCACCAGATCCTGACACCTGATCAATGGAAGAAAAAAAAACAAACAGTGGATCTCGGTGGCACATGTCTCACTTGAGGACAGGCATAAGTGTCATTACCTGTCACTCTCAGACATCTGACCATCATTGGCCACTTTACATGGGACACTCTAATGAGCTAGGATAATTGCTGAATAAGCACCTGTACAAACAAAAGCCAGAGAGGTGAAAGAGAGGAGGCCACAACTCTCCTCATTGGATGACCTGGAGATGTTGGTTCCATTGTTCTGGATAGATGGCCTCCATAGAGCCCCAGGCAACTCAGTGGAGTTGGAAGACATCAATTGCTGAACTAGAGTTTAAAATAAACATTTGGGGTCATAGCTCATTCAGTGCTGCATCATAGAAATTAGAAAATGTTTTGTGAGCGAGCCTATGTTGGATTGTTCCTATAAATCCAACCATTCCACTTTGGGAGCTTATGGACTAACTCCCGCAACTAATATGACCAAATTCAAAATTAATAGTTCATAATATCTAGATATCGGTTTCAGTCCTTTAGTTCTGGCAGACTAATGAAAGGGGATATTTCTGATGTGTGTTGCAGCAAGTGAACATGTTGTCCCTGGGGTTGATGTGTCCAAAGTAGAAAAAAATGGACAACCATAAGGATTTGAGTGACAAAAGACACATTGAAATCGTTAGGCGACTGGGTAAGAGCATCTCCAAAACTGCAGCTCTTCTGGGATGTTATCTGTCTGCAGTGGTCAGAATCTACCAAAAGTGTCCCAAGGGAGGAAAACCGTCAAACTGGCAACAGGGTCAAGGGTGACCAAGGCTCATTGATGCACGTGGGCTGGCCCGTGTAGCCCAATCCAATAGAAGAGCTACTGTAGCTCAAATTGCTGAAAAAGTTAATGCTGGTTATTAAAGAAACACACAGTGTGTCAGAACACACAGTTTATCACAGTTTGTTGTGTATGGGGCTGTGTAGCCGCAGACTGGTCAGGGTGCCCATGTTGACCTGTGTCCACAGCCAAAAGAGCCTACAATGGGAACGTGAGCATCAGAACTGGACTATAGAGCAATGAAAGAAGGTGGCCTGGTTTGATAGATCAGCCTTTCTTTTACATCATGTGGATGGCTGGGTGCATGTATGTGATTTACGTGGGGAAGAGATGGCACCAGGATGCACTATGGTAAGTCCGATCCTGCTGCCTATAGAGTCCTATGTATAAACCTGCTCCAAAGAATTAACTAGAAGGGTATACCGTATATACTCGAGTATAAGACGAGATTTTCAGCACATTTTTTTGTGCTGAAAATGCCCCTATCGGCTTATACTCGAGTCACCTTTTTGCGCCTGACCTCCCGGACTTTGGGGACCCGGTACCCATAGCACACATGTAGCCCCACTCTTCATCTACAAGTGTGCAAAGTTTGTTGTCCGGGGAACCTACGGCCGGGGAGCACCGATTATTCAAAGCTGGGCACCCCTTCCATAGACTCCTATGTTAAACGGTAATTTCTCTGGTAACTTTGGGGACCATATACCGGCCAGTTGTTGGTTCCCTTTCCCCAAAACTTGGCACACATATAGCCCCATTTCTCCTCTACAAGTGAGCAAAGTTTATTGTCCGGGAGTCCTACGGCCGGGGAACACCGATTTTT
Source organism: Rana muscosa (assembly GCA_029206835.1). NCBI lineage: Eukaryota > Metazoa > Chordata > Amphibia > Anura > Ranidae > Rana > Rana muscosa. The sequence continues at coordinate 175,116,302 of CM055126.1, forward strand.
CAAAGCCAGGCACCCCTTCCATAGACTCCCATGTTAAACGTCAGTCTAGTCATGGACACAGTGAGACATGGACACAGTGAGGCATGCAGATGGACACAGTGAGGCATGGGCACAGTGAGGCATGGGCACAGTGAGGCATGTGCACAGTGAGGCATGGACACAGTGAGGCATGGACACAGTGAGGCATGGACACAGTGAGGCATGGACAGAGTGAGGCACAGTGAGGCATGCAGATGGACACCCTAGGCTTATACTCGAGTCAATACGTTTTCCCATTTTTTTGTGGTAAAATTAGGTGCCTCGGCTTATATTCGGGTCGACTTATACTCGAGTATATACGGTAGATATATTTATTTATTTATTCAATGTTTTTAAATTATTTTTAAGTATGCTGTATGAATGAGAACACATAACAAACATATTGGGGAGGGGGGGTGTTCTCAAATTTGACTGCAAAAGTGGAACTACACTTTAACCTTCCTAGCGGTATTCCAGAGTCTGGCTCGGGGTTAAATTTCAGCACCAAAAGCGGTAACCCCGAGCCAGACTCGGGATTGCATCGCAGTGATCCAGGGAGAGTTACTTACCTTGTCCCCTGGATCCTGCGATGCCTCCCCGCTGTGTGATCGAGCTGTCTCCTCGCTCGATTCACACACTTCCGAGTGCCGCCGAGCTCCGTTCCCTGCGACGTTACGACGCACGGGGACGGAGATCGGCGCCAAATTCAAAAAAGTTAAAACACAGTACACATACAGTACACTGTTATCTTACAGATTACAGTACTGTATGTAATAATTACACACCCCCATTGTCCCTAGTGGTCTGCCCAGTGTCCTGCATGCACTTTTGTATAATAAAAACTTTTCTTTCTGCCTGGAAACTGGAGATTGTCCATAGCAACCAAAAAGTGTCCCTTTATGTCAAAAGTGGTTTTAGACCAGCTAAAAAAACAGCGATAATAAATTAGAATCACTCGCAGAATTGAGCGATAGCGATTTGGGGGGAAATTCGTCATCAAACACTGAAAAACACTTTTATTATTATTATTATATTATTTGTTATAATTATTTTATAGTTATTTATTTTATTATAATGTATAATTTTGTTTTTTTAACTTTATCATACCCGGGATGTCTACTAGACTCTGGTTTGGACAGATTTAAGTGAGTTATTCCTAAGAATTACAGGCCTGCAATATAAAACGCCAAATTTCCATGCAGAATAATGATACCGCTTTCAGCACCTAAAATCTGACAGAATCATACCGCCAGGGAGGTTAAGTCTATCAGCAGTGGGTGGAGTCAAGCTGAATAATTCTCTGTAGCTTTCAGACACAAAGCTCCATCTTATTCAAAACTTTCCTTGTAGTGTTCAGTCAAGGTTACTTTGCGATGGCAGCACAATATTTAAAAAAATATTTTTTTTGTGTTTTGCACCACATTAGAGTGATTTCACTATGTGTGGCAGATCCACTTTAATACACACAAATCATGCCAATAGTTCAGCGGTTTTTATTGTATCTGTAGCGGCCTCACTCCCTTCTCTCGTGAATCGGTTATCCGTAATTTTACCAACTTTCTGTATTAAACCAATACCAAACCGTCCGATACCAAACAGCTTTCTTATGTTTATTAAAAAAAGCTAATATGCAACACAACACATAATAATTACCAGAGTCATGTTATATACTTCTGTTACAGACACACGGATTTACCACTGTGTAAGCAGCCATGAAGTGTCCTTAACCACAGCAACCAATCAGACTCCAGCTATGGATAGTTCTGTCTGCTAAGCCATTGAAAGCTAATACTTGAGCGTCTGAACAGTTATTACCCAACACCGCTGCTTTACTCCTTATGTTATTAACTCAACAGGTATATGAGCAAATATTTTAGATATTGATGTCTAACATCTCAGAATATATGTGTAATAATAATAATATATACAGCCAATCTTCATTATCCTTTAACCTAAACCATACCTCAACAGGTATTTGCATGAATAACGTTTTATCTAACCTCTCGGGAATATGCGTGTCATCAAATTTTATATATACCAGTCAGCCATAACTTTATGACCACCCACCTAATATTGAGTAGGTTCCCCTTTTGCTGCTAAAACAGCCCTGACCCATCGAGGCATGGACTCCACTAGACCTCTGAAGGTATGCAGTGGTCTATGGCAGCAAGCCGCCAGTAGCAGATCCTTAAGACCCCAGTCACACAGGGGCGACTCGTCAGGCGCCACAGCCGCCTGGTCAAGTCGCGTCCCATTCTGTACAATGGAACTGTTCTAATAGGAGCGACTCAAGTCGCTCTGACTTAGAAAAAGGTTCCTGTACTACTTCAAGACGACTTCAGGGCAACTTCCATTGACTTCAATACAGAAGTCATTTTTGAAGTCACCTTTGAAGTCGTCTTGAAGACGCCCAGCACAGTCGCGGGACAAGTCGTGCCGCCCCTGTGTGAATGGGCTCTTAGGCCTCATGTACACTGCTGCTGGTAAACGGGCGTTTAGGAGCAGTTGTCCATTTTTTTCAACAGCTCCTGAACTCTCCTCTATGTTATCTCATCAGTACATGTACACTGGTTCGTTTATAGTCGTTTCTAGGCAGTTGTGTTTAGAGGCTTTTTCTTGAACCCAAAAAAATGCTTTCAGAAGCTGTGTTTAGAGGCAGTTGAAGCGCCAAACACGGCTAAACGCAGCAACTCGCGTTTAGCAGCGTTTCGTTTAGAGAGGTTTTTCATTTTAACATAAAAAGATATATATATTTTTTTCAAATGCTTCTAGACGCAAACGCGGCATGTAAACGCGGCTAAACGGATGTTTTTAGACACTGGTTTCTTTCTAGCTGTCAAGTTAAATCGTTCAGGAGAGGTTGAACAGCGTCCCGTGTACATGAAGCCTTAAGTCCTGTAAGTTGTGAGGTGGGGACTCCATGGATTGGACTTCGATTGGATTGAGAGCTGGAGAATTTGGAGGCCAAGTCAACACCCAAAACTCATTGTGTTACTCACACCATTCTTGAATCATTTCAAGAATTTCAACTGCTATTAGTGAATACTGTTTCCATGAAGGGGTGAACTTGGCCACCAACAATGTTCAGGTAGGTGGTACGTGTCAAGTAACATCCACATGAATGGCAGGACTCAGCAGAACATTGCCCAAAGCATCACACTGCCTCCACTGGCTTGCCTTCTTCCCATACTGCATCCTGGTGCCATCTCTTCCCCAGGTAAGTGATGCACATGATGTAAAAGAAAACGTGATTCATCAGACCAGGCCACCTTCTTCTATTGCTCCGTTCAGTTCTGATGCTCACATGTCCATTGTGGGCACTTTCAGCTGTGGACATGTGTAAGCATGGGCACCCTGACCGGTCTGCGGCTATGCAGCCCCATGCACAACAAACTGCAATGCCTATTTTTTCTGCTTTCAACATATCAACTTCAGGGACAACATGTTCACTTGCTGCTTAACATATCCCACCAAATTTCAGATGTCATTGTAATGAGATAATCAATGTTGTCCACTTCACCTGTCAGTGGTCATAAAGTTGTGGCTGATCAGTGTATATAAACATATATATATAAAAAACACATATTCATTATCCTTTTAACCCCAACTATACATCACCAGTAACTATCTCCAATGACCTGCAGCTACTAGCACCTCCCTTACTTATTGTGTTTATCCCCTCCCAAGGCTGTACTTAGGTATCTAGGCACAGCAGATGAGCCCCTTTTATACATATCTCCTATTATAGCCCCTTAATTTGTGTCACTATAGTAGTAAAAACTGGCACAGAATTCATTATGGGAAACTGCATGCAGTCTGTTTCTGCTTCATATACATGTCTACTTTTTCAGTGTAAGACTATTAAACAAAAAGTGAAAGCAGAGATGGGTTCATGGGTCCTGAACTATAGAGAGCCTTCTGACTCCTCTTAACATCGCTTGCACCTCTTTACCCCTTTAGTTCTCTATCTTAATGTAACCACAAATACCCCAAAGTGGCCAGAAGAGGACAATTAAATAAGACCTATGAACACCATTGTGACAATTACTGCCCTGTCACCACCACTCTGTAAGCTTACCCAGGATGTCTTCTCTAATCCTGTATCATGTCTGTAGTTGTTTTGGCAGGAGTCTGTCATTTGAATCTTTCTATTATTTAATGTAATGCAGTTTAGGATAATATATTTTATATTCTCAGTGCCAGGAGGTGCTTAAAATATGTGGGAATTTTTTGGTGGGGCACAAAAAGGAACATATGATAAATATTTTATTGGAGGTGACATGCTTTCCTTCCTGTGCCACATGAAAACATTCCCACGTCTTGAGAATGTCCCGCCACTTGGGATGCCATGTCTGCTACACCAGGTCGGTTCCTGTATGTTTGCAGGTCACAGATTTTTTGCATTTATTGCAGGTCATATTTTTTCTTTTTGTGTGTGCTTGTGTATGTACTGGATATGTTTACTTCTAAATATATTTTTTATTATAGTATCTATCTGTATGTCTATGCATCTATTTTTCCATCTAGTGTCTATCTATCTATCTATCTATATTATATATGATATATGTTTATATGTGTGTAAATATTATATTATATTTACATTTTTTTTATTATTGAGACAAATAATAATAATAATAACAATAATAATAATAAATAAATAAATATATCTCTTTATATATATATATATATATATATACACACACACACACACACTGGAGTTGATTTACTAAAACTGGACAGTGCAAAATATGGTACAGCTTTGCATAGAAACCTATCAGCTTCCAGGTTTTTTTTTTTTTTGTCAAAGCTTGAAGTGGTTGTAAAGGCACAAGGTTTTTTACCTTCATGCATTCTTTTGGGCAGCAGCCCCCCCTAATACTTACCTGAGTCCCTTCCGGATCAAAGAACTGGCACCTTGCCTCTCCAGGGACTTGCACTCCTTATTGGCTTTTGGTAGCAGCGGGTGCCTATTGGCTCCTGCTGCCGTCAATCACAGTCAGTGGGCCAATCAGGAGACAGAGGGGGCGGACCCAGCCGCAGCTCCGACACATAGATCCACTAGGGTGACCACATTTCCAAACCGCCATTCAGGGACACACCCCCTCTCTCACCTTCCCCCAAAAAAATATGGGGGTGGGGGGAAATGTAGCCTCGGGGGTTGATGGAGAATTTGGCGGCAGGTTATTTGAATGAGCCTCTTGCCACCAGATGCGGTGCCGCTTGCCACCCATAGCCTGCCACCAGATGCAGTGCTGCTGTCACTCCCTCTGAATGAGCCACGTGCATTGAAGGAAAGAAGTGGATTCGCTATCTGGAGAGTGAAGATCACACCAGTCCCTGCTGCTTGCCGCTGGGTGCCGGAGAAGGAGGAGGTGCTGAGGTGGGTGGGGACAGCAGTGCTGCACTAAGCACAGACCTCGCTCCCGGCCTCACTGTCTGAGAGTAAATTGTCACTGGTTGCAAGATGCCAGGCAGCGCCGGCCCTAGCAACCAGTTCCGAAAATGTAATTACTAGTTAGTAGGGGGTGGCTGTGTCCTCTATTTCATTCCGGGACACTGTATTGTCCCGGAATGAAGGTGCCCGGGACCCAGGACAGACATGTCAATTGCGGGACACTCCCGGGCAATCCGGGACACGTGGGCACCCTAAGAGCCACGACCCGGGAGCGTGCCTGCTTGGGTGCCCCATCAGCAAGTTGCTTGCTGTGGGGGCACCGGGCAGGAGGGAGGAGCCAGGAGCACGGACAAGGTACCCTGAGAAGAGGAGGATCGGGGCTTCTCTGTGCAAAATCATTACACAAGGCAGGTAAGTATAACATGTTTGTTATTAAAAAAATCAAGGCTTTAATATTGCTTTCTTGTTCTTCTTATGAACTGTCTTGGAGAAATTGACTTTTTAACTATTTATTATTGATTGGTTTTGCGCTGCACTGTTATGCTTTAAATATAATATCGCTTTAACAGAGCAAGCTGAAGATAGAAGCTGATTGGCTACAATGCTCAGCTGAACCGATTTTCCTCTCTCCAGTTTTAGGGAATCAACCCCAGTAGATAAATACAGTACACTACACACATACACAATAAATGAAAAATATTAATATAGTTATAATACATTTTAAAAATACATTTTATTTATATATATATATATATACACAATATATATCCAACACGCGGTCGTGTGCTTATATTGCGAGATACATATATTTAACATGAATTTTTATATATTTACATTTTTTATACATTTGTATATATATATATATATATACATATACACATTTGTGTATATATATATATATATATATATATACATTTTATATATATATATATATATATATATATATATATACATTTTATATATATATATATATATATATAAATATATATAAATATATATATATATATATATATATATATATATATATATATATATATATTTTTTTATATATATATATATATATAAAATGTATATGTATATATATAAAATGTATATATATATATATATATATATTTTTTTATATATATATATATATATATATATATATATTTATATATATATATATATATATATATATATATATAAAATGTATATATATATATATATATATAAAATGTATATATATATATATATATATATATATATATATATATATACACAAATGTGTATATGTATATATATATATATATACAAATGTATAAAAAATGTAAATATATAAAAATTCATGTTAAATATATGTATCTCGCAATATAAGCACACGACCGCGTGTTGGATATATATTGTGTGTGTTTTTCATTACATATAACCGGGGAACGGATACCCGGGCATGCTTAAAATGTGCATACACTGGAGACATGCCTGCTTCTTAGCATGTCTGTTGAAAATAAATATGAAGCTATCCTATCTAATCTAATTAGCCATAGACGCAGTGTGTTCAGTAGGCACGCTCCATGCTAGCTTTAACTGTTTAATTACCAGTCAGGAAAAGGCCCCTGCAGCCATAGAGGAAGGAAGAATTTGCCCTTGTGGGGTGAAGCCTGCAAGCTCATTTTCCTCGAAGAGCATGGCCGCTGACGTTAATAGTCTGTGACACTAAATAAACAGTTAAGTCGGTTTGGAAAGATGGAGTTAATTATCCGGTGAACTCCAGTGAATGCCCCACTATGAGGTGGAGATGTTGTGACTCACAGCATAGGGGCAGTCTGCATGGCTTCTAAGGGGCGAGGGAGCTCCGGTTTCCTTCTGTGGGGAGAGGGGGTGACCCTTGAATCCCCGAGTACCACACAGCATCCACCAGTCCACCCTGCCTCAGAAACATTATTAAAAAGAGAAAGTTGGGAAAAAAAAAAGAAAAGAAAAACTTTGTTGATTCTGTAGCTGAAAACTTTATCTTTGACTTGCCCTTCAGCAGACCCCTCAAATCTTTTTTTTTTTTTTTCTGTGGTCACACCCTGTCTCAGAGCAGTAATCTTGAGAAAGGAAACTTCATTTCTGCACTTTTCTATGATGGTTGTAGAAATGTGAAATTACAGGCCTGTAACCCACAGCCGCTCCGTCTGCTGCCCGGGCCTAGGCTGTGGTGCACCAAACACCTTTATTATAATTGTCACTCGCACTGATAGAACGTTCTACTTGGTGATTGGGCATTTAAAGGTCCTGTAAACCTAAAACAAAAACGTGCTTGCTGTAAATAACTACTAGACAAAATATGTACTGTACATACTATATCCTATGCCTGCCTTGCAGCTTAGATTTGTATGTAGCTTTGCTGTGCCGCCTGTTTTTTTTTATATTCTGGTTGATACTTTAGAGCAGGGGTCTCAAACTGGCGGCCCTCCAGGTGTTGCGAAACTACAAGTCCCATGAGGCATTGCAAGGCTGACAGTTACAAGCACGACTCCCACAGGCAGAGGCGTGATGGGACTTGTAGTTTCGCAACAGCTGGAGAGCCGCCAGTTTGAGACCCCTGTTTTAGAGTCATATCATTGGCAAATGACAACTTATGATTACCAGAATGAATATCAGCTGTGAGATGGCAAATACGGTCATTTTAAATATCTTTCCTAGTGATAAAACTATCAGATATTTAGAGCTTATTACCACTTTGCCCCATTTACACACCATAATTTGCCGTTTTCTTTTTGCATGCATTGATACTTTGAATGACCCTAATGAGCCTCAGTGCACAAAAAATGGACCTGAACTATTTCTGGCTAACGCAATGCACAACGCACTTACTTCCCTGTATTATGGTACAATAAAGAGTAAGTGTGTGTGCTTATATTGCATATATTTGTTGGGGTGCCTTTCAGAATGAATGGCAACACACACCAATCAACATTAAACTGCGAGTTTTATAGCGCTATAATGTGCAAAAAAGTATGAATCCAGTCCAATAAAAAATGCTCTGAATCATTGTTGCTTGATTTTCACCTATGATTCTCATTGCAGGTGCGAGGACTGATTTCCTTGCAGGACCACTATTCCTATTGCAGGTGCAATAACTGATTTGTCTTGTAAAAAGACTTCCATTGCGGGTAGGGTTACCACATTTTCTTCAAGCCAAACCCAAACACTTTAGCGACCTGGGACACTTTTAGGTGCCCCAAGGAGAGTAGTAATGCGGTGCGCATAGCGTGCTGCAGTAAACAGTGGGTGCCCTGCCCCCCAGTAATGCCGAACCTGCCCGCAGTTCTGGGGCGGACACAGATTTGTATGTGACTATCTTGGTTATTTGGGGAGCCACAGCCTGGTTTGAATAATGTGTCCGGGTTTCAGTCCTCCTGAAACCTGGACACATGATTCAAAACCCAGACTGTCCGGGTGAATCCTAATTGCGGGTGCAGGACAACTTTTATAACTTAGGGCTCGTTTACACCTGCAGCAAGGACTACCACTCTTCTCAAAAGTGATCCAGATCGCTTTTCAGAGGTGACTGAGTTTATTTATCTATTTAACCTTCCTAAATGCTGCACTACTATGCTGCAACCACATGCATTGCACACAGTTGGGATGTGGTTGCAGGGCGGCCCCACTAATACATTTACGGTTATGGTTATCTATTAGAAAATATTAAAGCAGCACCTACATTAAAATACAGGGAATTTATCACTTTTAGAACCCCTCATGTAAAGTACTAGAGATATATGTAAAACAAAATTACACATTAGGAATAAAAAAAAGCAAAACGATCCTACACCTTGAGAATCTCCAATCTCAGGAGAAAACACTGGCACTGGCACGAGATTTGAGATCCCCAGCTTTCCCAGGATCTCGCTGGAAGGTCTGTGACATCACCCTTGCACTACCCGCTGCAGGCAGATGGTAAGACGTAAGTTAATTTTTTTTTTCTCCTAAAGTGTGATTTTTAAAAATATATAACTCAGCTTTTTGCATAGGGTATGGGGTCTAAATGTTATGTAGACCATAAATCACGTAAAGCAGAACTGCACCCAAAAATAACAAGTTTGAAAAAAATAGCCCAATAAAAAATAAAATAAAAAAACAGCTTTTGCTGCAATATCCAACTTTAATCAAGAGACTTCCTCTGCAGTACCTTTTTTCTGCCACTGGATGTCCTCAGTCTGATGGCCAGCATCATTCAACCTACTTCCTCTGAGGTCAGGTCTTCCTTGACCTGCCCAAGGAGAGGCAGCACACTGATGAGCTCATCTCTCTGTCACTCTGTTTCTCCTCCTATCAGCATGCTTCTTATCAGCACATGAAATGACTGGCTCCTTGGGCTGCTTCTTTCTTTCACACTCCAGCTCTGCTGTTACAGGGACTGCAAAAAGCTGATACTAGTTCAAATTCATACCAGCTCATTGTACATTAATACAATTAATGATGTATTAATTATTACAAGGTTAACTTGATTTGTGTCTTTTTTACCAGCTTTAAAGGTCTTTCTAACTTGTCTAATTTGCTATAGATTGTTATGTGGCTAGTGTTTGCATGTTACAGTGTTTGAGAAATATAGGACATGCTGGGTTTTTGTGCAATTATGCATATTATTATTATTTAGGTACTTATATAGCGCTGTCAATTTATGCAGCGTTTTACAGATACAGTGTACATTCACATCAGTCCCTACCCTCAAGGAGCTTACAATCTAAGGTCCCTAACTCACATTCATATACTAGGGCCAATTTAGACAGAAGCCAAATAACCTATGAGCATGTCTTTGGAGTGTGGGAGGAAACCGGAGTACCCAGAGGAAACCCACGCAAGCACAGGGAGAACATGCAAACTCCAGGCAGGTAGTCTTATGGTTGGGATTCGAACCAGTGACCCTTTTTACTGCTAGGTGAGAGTGCTACCCACTACACCACTGTGCCGCCCGCATATTAAAATGAATATTAATTAAACAGGCATATTGCATTATTCATGCCATTTTGAGCATTTTTAATGCATATGTGCCATAAAAGACTGCTATTGTGGATGCTTCTCCCTCACTTTCATAAACATTGGGGCTGATTTACTAAAACCAGAGAGTGCAAAATCTGGTGCAGCTCTGCATAGAAACCAAAAACCATCAAGTTTTTTTTTTTTTTTGTCAAAGCTTAATTGAACAAGCTGAAGTTAGAGGCTGATTGGCTGCCACACAGAGCTGCACCAGATTTTGCACTCAGTTTTAGTAAATCAATCAAATTTTAGTAAATCAGTAGTGTGTAAAATGCACAAAAAGTGCTTAAATACATATTAAAAAAAACACACAAATAAGTTCACAAATACATGCAATTGTATTTATTAAAAACATGAATTTCTACACTTGCAGTAAAAGAACCATTCAATGCATTAATTACCTCATTGCTGCACTACTAAAAAGTACTTTTTTTTCTGACAATAAAATAGACAAAAACATTTGTGTGTTTTTACTGCATTGTATTTTGGTGTGCTTTTAATGTTCTCTTTCTGTGAAGTCAGATGATGAATCAGTAATAAAACTATGTAAATGCATTGTTGGGAAAGTAGTCCACATGATGGGAACTGTGCTGTGCTTTAATTTCAAAATGCATGTGACTACAATGTATAAGACAAAAAAAAAATGCATTTAAAATTTGTTTTTTGCTTTTTTACAGGCTTTCTAAAAATGCCTATTGTGTACTAAACCACATTCTTTTATATATAAATTTTCTGAATTTTTAAACAGATTCAAGTTATTATTATCACTATTCTTACCATAAATAACTGAGCACTGAGTCTCTTTGGAGACTCTCATTCCCCGTTTGAATTTTCTTTCTTGATCCCTCTATCCCCTGATATCTGATTTGCTTAGGCAAATATGCACAAAAAAATAAATTCTACTGGAAACATCAAACTATCAGCTCTTGTGAGACTGTGCCATAAGAGGTCCCAACTGCCTGTCTCCCTGGGTCATTACGGTACTGCTGTTCTCTAATCAATCCTAATGCAATGGCAATTGGAGTCTTGATGAAGGCAGATCAGGTTTCTTGTAATGGGCCTACCATATTTTCCTAGAGCGCCTTATTTAACCTGAGATGCCAGGGGGACGAGTCCCTTTCAGCTTCTGATTACTTCAAGATGTCGCTCTCACGTGGAAGAAAATACTGACAAAATACTACAAAAGTAGACAAGATGAAATAATATCAGTGAAAGGCATACCGGGAATTGTGATGATAAAAGTATTTCCCGTTTTCTTGGTAGGAATATGAAGAGAAATATTTTTTTTCAGATATATATAAATATATATATATATATATATATATATATATATATAATTTTTTATTTTTTTACTCGTGTTAAAACTAACAGATACAAAAAATAATACAAAATACACAGCATATATAAGTACAATTTTTTTTTCAGATAACCAGTACATAGTGTAAAGATAAAAATAAATTTAAAATAAAAGATTAAAGATTAGAAATAAAATAAAATAAAAGATAACAAATAAATTTAAAACAAGAGAGAAAATACTGGTTCCCAATCCAAGGAAGAAAATATATTATTATTTTATTGTAATATATATATGTATATATATATATATATATATATATATATATATATATATATATCATTTATTTATTTATTTTGCAGCAAAAAATAAATATTTATTTTTCCTTTTTTTTTTTTTTTTTTTAGCTTCTCTCTACTGGTGTACATACATTTCTAATAAGCTGTGCGATAGTAAAAATAATGAAGTACCATTCGTTCTTATGGCTTACATTGATGCTTAGATGCCATGTTTTCTACTATGGACAGCATTTACTGTCTGTAGATCTGTTTTTTTTCTGAAAGTCTGGTCAGAGTGGCCATGGGTTTCTTTTGGTTTCTGAGGATAAAGTGATTTGTAACTTGATACAAGAGTAATTTGAAAGTCCCAGCCTCAGTTTCGTCTTAAATAAGATAATGCATGTGAATTAGGTTAGAAAGTGCTGTTGACAAATTGGATCTCCCTGGTCCTGGGGGGTGGACGGTGCTTTCAGTGCTGGGGATCTCGCTCTTAGGGAATGATTTACTAAACAAGTAATGTTTATTAGTTCACGTCATACAACCCATTTGGTTCAGTGAAATGTAAAACTAAACTATATAAAAATGTATAATAAAAAAAAAATCAGTGCTGCTTTGCATTAAATGAAAAATCATGAATCACTAGACATTAGACCATAGTTGCCTTACGTATCATGTCTATTGATTGCTTTATAGTCTATGGCTATACTTTAATGTGACTTGAATACCAATAACTTTGCACATTTTTCCTCTTAGTATGTCTAGTGCAGAATGATAACAATATACGGTTACGTTATAATTTATTTAACAGTGTTAAAACAGAGGTCTCCAAACTTTCTATACAAAGGGCCAGTTTACTGTCCGTAAGACTTTTGGGGGGGGACATACTATGGCCAGTGGGAGTAGAAAAGGTCCCGATATCAGTGGAAAAATATAATGCTTCATCTTTGGTGTCTTGAGGAATTGGGCCCTATCGTTGGGGTCATTGGGAGGAATTTTGCCCTATCTTTGATGTCATTGGGAGGAATTGTGCCCCTTCATTGGGGTCAGTGAGGGGGAATTATGCCCCATTGTTGGTATCAGTGGATGAAATAATGCTCCAAGGGCCAGATAAAAGCAAACAATGGACCGCACCTACCCCCCCGGGCTGCAGTTTGGTGGCCACTGGAGTAAAGTTATGTACTTTCCTGATCTGTGTGCTACCTGAAAATAAGGAATTTGAAAAAAATCATATTTATTTTAGAAATGTAGCTTATATAGTTACATAGTAGGAGAGGTTGAAAAAAGATACAAGTCCAACCTATGTGTGTGATTTTATGTCAGTATTACATTGTATATCCCTGTATGTTGTGGTCGTTCAGGTGCTTATCTAATAGTTTTTTGAAACTATCGATGCTCCCCGCTGAGACCACCGCCTGTGGAAGGGAATTCCACATCCTTACCGCTCTTACAGTAAAGAACCCTCTAGGTAGTTTAAGGTTAAACCACTTTTATTCTAATCTTAGTGAATGGCCGTGTGTCTTCTGAAATTCCCTTTCGCTGAAAAGTTTTATCCCTATAGTGGGGTCACCAGTATGGTATTTGTACATTCAAATCATATCCCCTCTAAAGTGTCTCTTCTCCAGAGAGAACAAGTGCAGTGCTCGTAACCTTTCCTCATAACTAATGTCCTCCAGTCCCTTTATTCGTTTTGTTGCCCTTCTCTGGACTCTCTCCATTTCCAGTACATCCTTCCTGAGGACTGGTGCCTAGAACTGGACGGCATACTCCAGGTGCAGCCGGACCAGAGTCTTGTAGAGTGGGAGAATTATCATTTTTATCTCTGGAGTTAATCCCCTTTTTAATGCATGCCAATATTCGGTTTGCTTTGCTTACAGCAGCTTGGCATTGATCTAGTTTTATGGGACCCTTTCCCTTGTTCATGGAAGGCAAAATAAAAGAGAACACTTAACTCCCTCTCCCACAGCATACACGTATCATACTTGGTGTTTCCAGGTATGGGTGACCATGTGATTCACTCCACTTCTTATAATATTGCTGATTTCTCATGATTTGCCCAGTGCTGTGACATGGGGAAGGAGTCCGTAGATCTGTGTGAGTTCCGATGAGTTGGTTTGGATCTTACATAAGGTTTCCTTACCCTGGTCTCAATGGCTGAATGGCACAGTGGGGAATGAGGAAGGGGAAAGGCACTGGCAGGGGCATTAAGTGATCCTCTTACATTGCCCTGCATGGGGAAAGGAAATTGTAACTATATGTATGTTTTGATATCAGCCTCCCGTAGTCTGCTGTATAGCAGCACTTAGACAGTAAGAAATCACTAGGATCCAGTCAGACTCTGCTGCATGCACATGTGCTGACAAAAAACATGCAGACAGGAGCAGAAAGCAGAATGAGCAATGACAATTAGTGTGCCACTTTTTCTTCATTGTTCAATCAGCAGGCTGGATATGCGTTCATGGTCAGGTTGTGCTCTTCCAGTGGCAGTCAAGGACCGACAGAACAGGAAGTGAGGGTACATTTTCTAGATGAGGGACACAGACCACAATAATGACCTGATGGACATTCTAGACCTTCCTCACTCTATCCAAGCAACTAATTTTAGTTGGAGTTGGATATTAGGCCTTGTTCACAGGGGGCATTTCAACCTGTATCCCCTGCGTGTTTACCTGCACAGGGATGCAGAGGTGTTTAATGCATTCTCATGAATGCATTTATATCTATTGAGAAGCAGCGGCTGCACAGACACTGTGCAGTAGTAGATGCACCACCCTGAACACATAGGCTGGTTTCACACTGGGGCGGTGGGTGCCGTGGCAGTATAGCGGCGCTATACCATCGGAATTGCTGAGGTATTCGGCCGCTAGCGGTGCGGTTTTAACCCCCACTAGCGGCCGAAAAAGGGTTAATACCACCCGCAAACCGCGGCTACAGTGGCGGTTTGCGGGCGGTATTACCACTGTGTCCCATTCATTTGAATGGGAAGGAGCGTTGGAGGAGCGGTAAACACACCGCTCCTCTCACCACTCCAAAGATGCGGCTAGCAGGACTTTTTTACCGTCCTGCTAGCGCACCACTCCAGTGTGAAAGCCCTCGAGCTTTCACATTGGAGAGACAGCAGCCGCTGTTTAGGCTGGGTTTTCAGGCGCTATTTTTAGCACAGTAGCGCCTGCAAACCGCCCCAGTGTGAAAGGGGCCATACTGTCTGCATTTAGGGCCATGCATCCATACAGATTTTATAAATTGGAAACAGCAGCTGCATCCAATAGACATTGATGGGACTGCCTGCATGGGGATGCAGAGAACACCTGTACATCCCTGTGCAGGTAAACATGGTGCTCACATGGGAAATGCGTTGATATGCCCCTTGTGAATGAAGCCTTAAATTCATGTTTGTTTCTGGTGCTGAATCCCCTTTACTGCAATGTGCTTTGCTGGACTAGCAGCGCACAGAATGAACTTATTGGATGAGTATAGAGCTTAACAAGCATTTAAAAAAGGATCTTAGAGTGAAGCTATTGGTACTCAACTCATACCTGTTTCAGATCAGCATAACAGCCAGGCAACTTACATTTCCACGAGGTCAGCAATTAGCAGCCCTTATAACTTTCTCATAACAGGTTTCCTTCAATTGTAATAAATCAAAAATACAAAAAAAACCTTCATCTTTGGAAAATCTCACTACAGTCTACTTCACCATTGCCAAGTGTGTAAGTCGGTATTACTCTTTGCAGCATGGAGGTCCTGGGTAGGCTTGTGCACAACGGAAAAATTCGTTCCGTTTCGGTTCGTTTCTTTCCGGTCCTGTTGATTCGTAATCATTCGTAATTTTGCTAGACGGGATTTTTCGTGTTCGGACTAATTCGTATTTTTGCAAGCGACATTTTTCGTTGAATTTTTTGTTGCTTTATAATTCGTACTTTCGGTAGAGTACGTTGTTTTTCGTTGATTCTGGACACAACTCCTACTTTCGTAACTTTTTTTGGGTTCGTTGATTCGTAATTTTCCGTGTCTCTCTCACGACGACGCTGCCTATTATGCCTAATGTGCTTCGAATGGATTTGTACTTTTCTAAATACATAGCGGTTATTTGTAACGATTCGAAATCTCGTATTTTACTTTCGTTTTTTACATGCGGCTATAGGCTCCGCCCCTGTACACCATTTTGAGAGGGTTCAGCACGGTGAGGGAGAAGCAGAGAGCAGAGCAGAGTGAGTGTTATTGTGCTTCGAATGGATTCGAAATCTCGTATTTTACTTTCGTTTTTTCATGCGGCTATAGCCTCCGCCCCCTGTACACCATTTTGAGAGGGAGTTCAGCATGGTGAAGGAGAAGCAGAGAGCAGAGTGAGTGTTATTGTGCTTCGAATGGATTCGTACATTCATAACTTTTTTCATAACGAATTATGCCGAAGACCTTCGGGCATTCGCTATTTTGCGGTATAATTTATTTCGGATTCGGTTTTATTCGTAATTGCTCTGTTCGGAAATTCGAATGCTTCCGAATGTCCGAAAGTTGCTAAATTCGGACGAATTTCGATTCGTTACGAAACGAATTGCACAAGCCTAGTCCTGGGTTTGTCTGCCATCAAGGATACTATTTACACAGGGATTATACTTTCTATATGTGTGTTTTTTCTAGATTATCCTGTTTTCTCCTGCAGTTCATAAATATAGTGTTAGGTTCAGTGGCTCCCTCCCAAGGTGCTTGAGAAAGGAAACCATGCCCCCGAAACGCGTTGTATCCACGTAAGCTCTTCCTGGTATGCAAGCTGCTCCACAGACCTGCTGCCTGTCTCCCCGTGTATCACAGGCGCTTGTGACTTTGTGGGTTCACCTGGCTTTCCTTCTATAGCACATCAGCAATCCAATGCTGAGGGATACAGCAGAGCAGGGGTTCAGCTGGAGATTGCAGAAGGTGGATACTACACACAACCATGTGCTATTCAGGTGTTTACTGGGCACAGTGTTACACATGGAGCATGTGAGTGCATATTTGTTTACTTTAATATTTGAACAAAGAGGTTCATTGCACTGTGATATGCATTTCTCTTGTATGCTTTTTTTGTTTAAGATTGTCGTAGTCCTTGTTCAGACAAGAATGGATGGCTGCAAAGATCTAGACCCAGTAGACGTAATTACTGGGATGCTGGGATTCTAGCAGTGGACACTTGATCGCTAATGTGGGACTATTCGTGAATTGGAGTGTTTCGTTTTAAGCTCCTGTGATGTGAATGTGTCAATGCTCTCTGCAGAAAACATGCCAGTGTTATACACCAAGTAGAATAAGTAGAGGTACACTTTAAAGAGAACCTATATTTTTCTTATGCAGGACAGCAGGTTCACTTCAATTCATTCCTCCCCAGTAGCTTATGCCTTCCTTTCAGCCTGTTCAGCCTATGGAGCAAGTCCTGTATAAGATACAAGTTGCCGTGGTAACTGCTCTGTGTGCACATTATGGGTAACCTGAGCTGCAGGATAAGCCAGCATTGTCTAAATACAAGATGTGCATTCTTTGTTGGATCTTGGCATACTTTGTGTATTTCTTCTAGGTCTCTGCAGTAATCCAATGTGAAACTTTCCCCCTGTGATAAAGACCAGTGCTTGCTGCTCTCTCTCCTTGTGCAGGGGGACTGGTCTTTTCTCTGCCCCTCATGTAGATTTATGCAGGCAGCCTGTAGTGGGTGGGGCCAGCTGGGCTCCTCCCATAGCTCTGCTCCCTGTACAGGTTATGTGCAGCACAGTGGCTTTAAAAAATTAAAGTTTTTGTGTATGGAGTTCAGCATTAAAGTGATTGTAAATGATCATCTTGTAAAACAACCCATATAGTTTAAAATAGAAATGAAAGACAAAACATTTTTGTATAGATATAAAAATACATTATAAATACCTTTTCTTTTCCTTTTTTTTAATAAGTGATCACATTCCCTCTGTTCTTAGCTGCATAAGAGCTGGGGGAGGAGAAGCAGCAGCACACTGATCTTTCCAGTGAATGGCTGTGCAGTGGGGGGGGGGGGTCAGGACAAGTCTGATCATTGGAGGAGAGCAGGCTGAGTTCCCAGCACAGCTAGAGAATGGACCATGATGTGTTCTCCAGCTTAGTGTGGTCAGGAAAGCAAGGGGGCTGGCAGGAATACCAGGGATTTCACACAAAGGAAGCAATACAAAGAGAACAGGATATTTTATCATACAAGTACATGGTACAGCAGGCACATATCAGGAATATGAAATGTTGGGGTAACAAATGCTTTAAGATGAGGGGACTGTTGGTTTATACTACAGAGTAAATACAGTGATTACCCACCAGTGGGAAAAGTTGGAATAGAAAATTAGAATATTTGTTTACAGGCAAAAGGGGAAAAGAGCCAAATGGTTATCCTAGTAAAATTTTAATTTGAAATGATTTTTTTATTATTTTTAATGACTTAATTTCATTTCATTTCAAATTAATTAAAAATGTTATTGAATTTATCTATGCAAATTTACTTAAAGGTATACTTAAAGGTATAATTATACTTTAGGGACAATTCACACTATCTTATTCCATTGCAGTGCATTACTGCACACGTGTTATTGTGTGGTATTATGCTGATTATTTGCACTGCATTAGGGGGCCCATTGTTTAACCTTTTTAGGACCACCGCAGTACAATGACAGCAAAATACCTGTATTAGTTTGACAGGTCATCTGGCTCCACCCTCAGATGATGTTGAATGACGAAACGCGTCAGGGTGGAGCCAAACGACGAACATGGTGATGTCAGCAACCTAGGCTGCAATCCCCAAGGCGCTGATATACAGTGAGCGGTAGGAGACGCCGGAGGTTTTTTCTGATGCTGACTCTATGTGATTTAAAGGCTATTGATTATTTTGATTAAAGTGAGTGTACATCCGGAAGGTGCTTTTTGATTATAATAAAAGGTTTTAAAAACGGGATTACACTATGTCCGTTCCACTTTCTCTTTCATTTTAATCACTGAGTGATCAGAGGGACTGGCCAGGATCGAGCAGGGATTGGAGACACCCAGGTGGACTGCCTTTCAACCAGTGACACACATGCTGTTAATATAGCGTTTTCTGGTAAGAGTTGACCCAAGAGGGGATTCCTATCTACACACCCCCCCTCCTTTTCTTTAAGTGCACGTGTGGAGGTGTCACTTTCTGGCGTCAGCAGGACCTCTTCCAAGGGATTTAAGGACTGGTGTTTTTTACTTTATTACAAACGCACCACTGCAATTCTGTTCACGGACCTCACAGGATGGACATTTATTAATCAGATTGCATATGTTCTGTGAAGAATGTTTATATGTATAAGCGCTGCCTGGGTCTAATGTGACTCATTTCTTATACCTGTACGTCGGTGGCTTTTCCAGGTATGGTGCGGGCAGGGAGAGGAACAAATATATTTTTAGTAAAAAGCAGCACATAAAACACACATTAACACATGTTAGGCACACCCTTTCCCAGCCACTGTCATTAGTACAGTGACAGTGTATAGTATTATCACTGATCACTGTATTACTGTCACTGGTAATGTCAGTGGCAGTTAATCAGTTAGTGCCCCGCTATAAGTCGCTGATCACTGCCATTACTACTATAATAAATAAATAAATAAATAAAAATTCCACTATATTTGTGGACTCTTTCAACAAACCAATCAATATACACTTATTGGGATATTTTTTTTTTATTCTACCAAAGACATGTAGCAGAATATATTTCGGCCTAAGTTTATGAAGAAATTTGATTAAAATTTTTATTTATTTTTTTATTGGATATGTTTTATGGCAGTGAGTAAAAAATATTGATTTTCTTCAACTATGTCTTTTAAAAAAACAGCGGTGATCAAATACCACCGGAAAAAAGACAAATTTGGGTACAGTGTTGCATGACCGTGTGATTACCAGTTAAAGCAGCGCAGTGCTAAATTACAAAAAATGGCCTGGTCATGTAAAACCTTCCGGAGCTCAAGTGGTAAAAGACCAGTCTGCCCACATATGTAAATTAAAGGAAAACAGACAGAAAACTGGACCTGTGTTTTTTTTTTTTTGTTTTTTTTTGTTTTATTACCCATCATCATTTTACTGTACTTGTACAATGGATTGCCATTCCAAATGAATGCCACTGCAAGGAACTGCACAGAGTGCCACGTGTTGCCCTGCATTACAAAAATGAATAATAAAACAAGTGTTATGCCATAATGCCACATGTTACTGCAGTGAAATAGTGTGATGCCAGTGTAAGAGTGAATATACTTTAGAGTAAAATTCTGCCAGCAGTGCCACTAAATCCAATACATATGTCTGATTGATCCTGGGTTCAGCAGTCTGCCAGTCTGATGTATCCCCAGCAGGCAGCATATCCACAATTCTTCTCAGTGGGCTCTTCGGTGTGATAAGGTTTGCTTGCACAATGCAGCAGATGAAGCGATTTTATGAACTACTAACACTTAAACTGATGTCACTAAAGGCTTCCTTCAATGGAAGGCACAGATAGGCTATCAGTCTTGAAGTGGTTTGTTTATTTTCTGTGAGGGCGAGAAGAGAGGGGGGACCACTTCTCCCTGCCAAGTAAATATCTCATGTTGGCTTCACATATATGTGCATGCAATAGAGCACATCTGTAATATGCATTATTATTATTATTATTTATGTACAGGATTTATATAGCGCCAACAGCCTGAGGGCAGACAGTACAATGCAATTCAATACAGGAGGGATCAAAGAGCCCTGCTCGTTACTGCATGTGTTTTATAGTGTTTTTAACATGCATTGGTATTATTTCATACAGTGGAACCTTCGATTACACACATAATCCGTTCCAGGAGAATGCTTGTAATCCAAAGCGAGTTTCCCCATAGAAGTCAATGGAAACGAAGATAATTAGTTCCGCATAGACTTCTATGGCATGCAATACCGCATGTGGCCAGAGGTGTGGGGGCGCCGGAGAGCCTCAGAAATACTCAGAGACAGCTCGGCTGATCTCGGAAACTCTCGGAAAGGTTCGGAAACACTCGGGAACAGAGTATTTCCAAATGATTTCCGAGTATTTCCAAACGGCTCCAAACCATTCCGAGTGTCACCGGCGCCCTCGCACCTCTGGCCAAATGTGGTACTGCACATCCTATTAGCTTGAATTCTGCTCAGTTTGCGAGACAACACTCGCAAACCGAGTCAGAATTAAAAAAAAAAAAATTCTTGTTATTCAAAGCGCTTGTTAACTGCGTTACTCGTAAACCAAGGTTTCACTGTACCTCCCAACTTTTTGAGATGGCAATGAGGAACACCTAGTAACAAAAGTATGAAGGCATAGGACACACCCCCTGCCACACCCCCTAAAGGAGAATTATAAAACCCACTTTTCACTACTACTATTGCTTTATACTGACTTTTGAAATTTACAAATGCAGCACTTTAGAAATTGGATTAAAGGTTTAGCACTGGGAAAGTGCATTTTATATACAACTATATAGATCAGACCAAAATGAGGGACAAATGAGGAGGAAAGAGGGACAGAGGGACTTTGTTCCAAATCAGGGACAGTTTGGAGCTATGTTATTTGTTGGCTCATATGTCATGATGCGGTATTATTCACTCTGTTTCCTTTTATTGTCATTTAAAAGAAGAAAAACAGGACAGGAATATGATTTGTTGCAGAGAAGTCACCTGAACATCTCTCTTTATACGGTCCTAGCATCTTCCTATGGTAAAAACGGGTATTATACCAAGGCAAACACATAAATATGAAAAAGCCTGTCCTACTGTGGAATTAGCTTAGCTATTTAAAGCTGAACTCCAGTAAAAGGAAAAATACTTGCAGTGAAGCTGCACACGCCCTGCAAGGGTTAACTGCTCATTTCTATAAAAAATTTCAATAAAAAGAATAATAATAATAATTACTGCTCATTTTTGTATAGGGATCTTGGAAAAACACTTTTACTTAGTGATCCTCTGCTCCCGCAGGCTCTTCTGCACTTCTAGACTGGTCTTCTTCCCTATGCTCTGGTGATCTAAGGCCTAATTATGCATGGGGCATAAGTACACCAAAAAACACTCCACTGCCAGATCATGGGGGAACACTGCCCGCCAGGGGAGAAGAGGATCAGGTAAGTAGGGCCCCTTTCACACTGATGGGCTGATCGGGTCCGCCTGTTAATATTTCAGGCGGACCCGATCAGACCATCCATTGCTCTCAATGGGGCGGGGGATGTCAGCAGACACCCGTCGGCATTTGATCCACCAAAAACAGATGGATAGGAATTGTTCTCCATCCATCCAGCAGATCGGATCAGATGATAGTCAGATGGAAACAGACATGAGGTTTGTTTCCATCTGACAGCCCCATAGAGAACAATGGGCTGTGCCAGTGTCTGCTCTGCATCAGCAGAGCGGACACAGACATGTCATCCGTCTGTTCAGAGGGGATCAGCAGACAGATCCCCTACTGAGTGGTTGGATCTGCTGGTGGAGTCCACCAGTGGGAAAGGGTCCTAAAAGTGCTTTTCCATCCCCTAGACAGAAACAGTTAACCCTTGCAGGGTGGGTGCAGCCCCACTGCACAGGAGGATTTCTATTTTTACCAAAGTTGCAAAAACTACTGTGGCCATGACAGTGCCCTTGGAGAACCTTTGTCTGGGCTTTGCATATAATTGTGTCTGCACCAAAAAAAAGAAGCCATGTCCATTCATGTATTCCTAGTGAATGTAAACTCTAGCAATAAACTTATCTCGTGTGTTTATTTTGGTCTGGTAAATATACCGTTGAAAGTGTTTTATTATATTTGTTCAACAAGTGCAGAAAATGTTGATCTTGTCAGAAATAATACCAGCTTGTAGCTTCCTGTGCACGCTGCTTGTGCATCACTCTTAGGCCTCATGCCCACGGGCGTTTTTTCAGCCGCGTTTTTGAGCGTTTTTTACAGCTTAAAAACGCCTGTCCATGTTAGTCTATAGCTTCATGCCCACCTAGGCGTTTTTGAGCTGTAAAGAGCATAGGCGTTTGTAAGCTGTAAAAAAAACCCAGGGCCAGTGCGTTCCTCAGCGTCAGAACTAGGCAGGAAAAAACGCGAGCGTCAAAAAACGCGCAAAAACGCGCACTAACGCGCAAAAAACGCGCACTAACGCGCGGTCGCGTTTTTAGCTCCGACGTTTTTTTTTTTGTTTTTTTTCAAAAAAAAAAAATAAATAAATAAAAAAAATATTTACAATAACATGGACAGGCGTTTTTAAGCTGTAGAAAACGCTCAAAAACGCAGCTGTAAAAACGCCAGTGGGCATGAGGCCTTATAAGTTACATTGTAATGTCTATTAATGGACTTCAATGGTACTGTATAAGGACATCACACAAAAGGTTATCTAAAAAAGTATATTTTTATTACAACAATTTAATAAAATATATATATTAAAATAGGCAGCTGTGCCAGGATAAGGCACACAAAACGCTCTATTTTATTGGATATTAGTACAGTGAAGGCACAAGACGGATATTTATAACCTAACACTTAACATATATCCAAATCTTCTCTCTCGGCATGTTCCGCAGAAAAAAAAAACTCCTGAATAAGCGTTTTTTCCCCCGCAAAACATGTCGAGAGCGTTGTCAGCCTTTAAAGTGGAACCAGAGTCCGCAATACTCACCCCCCTCCAATGGTCTGCAAGGTTCCTCGCCGGTGCTGGCATCTTTTCCCCAGAGCTTCTTTCTTGATTGGTCAGTGCGGGATGCTACAGTAGGCTCTGTGGCAAAAATGTACCTTGCACACATGCAGATCAATGGACTTCTGCAATAAAGCTAAAAAGTTTTTTTTTTTTTTTATTATTATTTTAGACTATTAGTTATACTTATTGTAATAAGAAGTGCCTGCACAAGAAAATGTCATTGCCATGTTAACACTTCCTTGAGATTTGATTGGTTGGGATCTATTCTAAGATGCATGACTTGCTGCACCTGGAAGCATCAGTAATATCTGGCACCTCTCTATGTATATTTTGCAAGCATATGATTTTTTTTTTTATTATAAAAAAGTTATTGGATACGTAACAAAACGTAATTTTCCAAAAGAGTTGCCCTTAATGCCCTGTACACATGATCGGATTTCCGATGGACTAAAATCCGATGGAATTTTACGTCCGAATTCCGATGAAGCTGACTTCCATCAGTCTTGCATACACACTGTCAGACTAAATTCCGACCGTCCAAAACGCGGTGATGTAAAACACTACGACGAGCCGAGAAAAATTAAGTTCAATGCTTCTGAGCATGCGTCGACTTGATTCTGAGCATGCGTGGATTTTTCTCCGATGGAATTCCACACAGACGATCAGAATTTCCCATCGGAAAAATTTAAAACATGTTCTATTTTTTTACACCGATGGAAAATAGTCCGATGGGGCCCACACACGATCGTTTTTTCCGATAAAATAAAGTCCATCTGACTTTTTTAATTGAAAAAACGATCGTGTGTACAGGGCATAAGTCTGCCTAGCAATGTTTTATGGCTATAGAATGAAATCCCCTAAAACATATGAAAGATTTCTCCAGTTCTGGCAGCTTCAATGATGACTTAGCAAATCTTATCTGTAGACAAGAGAACTCTGGTGTAATTACCTGCTAGTGATAACAGAGGGCGCTCCTCTACTGACTAAGATCCCTTTGCTGTCCTTTTCTTATTGTGTGTGCATGGCCATGTGTCTATATTTTGATGTCACAGTCCAGCAATAGGAAAAATCACGCTGGTCCAACTCATGTCACACGGCACGGTATAATGGGCCCCGCCGCCGGAGAGACTTGTTGTCCAGCAATTGTCAAAGAAGTATTAATATTTTTTTACAGGAGTTATAAAGCGCAAACAGTTTTCACAGTGCTATTACAAAATAAAGGGAGACAGTACAGATTCAATACACCTCAAAACAAAAGGGTTAGGAGGGCCCTGCTCATGAGAGCTTACAATCTCAAAGGGAAGGGGAAGTGATACAAAAGGTCTGAACAATCTCCTATGAATTTAAATGACGACCATTAACACTGCAGGGGCATGCATAAGATTTTTGCAAGTTATGTGGATAAAAATGCCTTGTTGATGTCAGAGGTCAGAGGAGAATGGGCAGACTGGTTTGAGATGATAGAAAGATAGAAACAGTAACTCAAATAACCACTCGTTACAACCAAGGTATGCAGAATACCATCTCTGATAAAAAAAAGTGTGTATGTAGGGCGCTCTGAATAACAGGACTGGGCAGACGGTTGTCTGTAGTGGGAGTAGAAACAAATCAGGCAAGGTGAGGTCTTCATACACTAGGGTAGCGCTCAATGAGGGAAGTGATCTCTGATAAGATAAAACAAAAAGAGGCGCCTTTAAGTGCAGTATTAAAAAACTTTTATTGGCCCTACAAGGTTAAAAACCCTTACAAGATAATAGATGAATGGAGCTCATCATGGAAAGGTATAGGGAATGTGATCTGGCGTCCTGGTGGTCCCAGGGGTGATCTGATCTGCAACAAGAAGGGGGGGGTGATTGTTTGAAACCGCCCCCCCCCCCCAAAAGAAAATCCCACCAGCTACCACTGTGCTCTAAGGATTTAGGTCTGTAAACATGCTTGGCCAGTCCATCATCTTTACCCTCAGCTTCTTTAGCAAGGCAGTGGTCGTCCTGGAGGTCGTTATCATGTTGGAATACTGCCGGGTGGCCCAGTCTCTGAAGGGAGGGGATCATGCTCTGTTTTAGTACGTCACAGTACATGTTGGCATTCATGGTTCCCTCAATGAACCGTAGCTCCCCTGTGCCTGCAGCACTCATGCAGCCCAAGACCATGACACTCCCACCCAGGGCCGGACTGGAAATAAAATCCAGCCCAGGAAAAAATTTCACACCAGCCCCATAGCATTATTATACCAACCCAACAGAAAACGTCATTCATTATTTTCTTGTTCATAAAAGGGAAAACCATACATTTTAAAGCACAGAGACCACCTTCCGCAGAAAGAAAACACTACGGTAAGGGGGGGTGGGGTTACTGATATAAGGGGGAAACCTTTATATCAGTGCCCCCTTACATTATTGTATTCACCCCCCCTCGCATCAGTGACCCCCCCTCAGACTGGCCTGGCGGCGCTGTCACTGACCTCCTCTCAGGTGCACCATGCAGGGCTCAGTCAGATGTCTCCAGGTTGGCAGCTCTGGTTTTCCTATAGTCTCCTCTCCACAGTCCACACACGTCTGACTTCTCCCATGACCCCAAATCCCAGCGGCACTCCTACTCTTGACTCCTCTCCAGACTCCCTCAGAGACTGCAGACATGATACAGGAGATGGGCAGAGACTGCAGACATGATACAGGAGATGGGCAGAAACTGCAGACATGATACAGGAGATGGGCAGAGACTGCAGACATGCTACAGGAGATGGTCAGAGACTTCAGATATGGTACAGGAGATGGTCAGAGACTGCAGACATGATACAGGAGATGGTCAGAGACTGCGGACATACTACAGGAGATGGTTAGAGACTGCAGACATGATAGAGGAGATGGTCAGAGACTGCGGACATGATAGAGGAGATGGTCAGAGACTGCGGACATGATAAAGGAGATGGTCAGAGACTGTGGACATGATAGAGGAGATGGTCAGAGACTGCGGACATGATAGAGGAGATGGCTAGAGACTGCGGACATGATACAGGAGATGGCCAGAGACTGCGGAAAAGATACAAGAGATGGTCAGACTGTGGACATGATACACGAGATCAATGCAGCCTCACTAGTGCCCACCGAAATGCAGCCTCACTGTGCCCATCAATGCAGCCTCACTGTGCCCATCTGCAGCCTGCACCCATCAATGCGGCATCACTGTGCCCATCTGCAGCCTCGTCAGTGCCCATCAATGCAGCATCACTGTGCCCATCTAAGCAGCATCACTGTGCCCATCTAAGCAGCCTCACTGTGCCAATCTAAGCAGCCTCACTGTGCCAATCTAAGCAGCCTCACGGTGCCCATCTAAGCAGCCTCACAGTGCCCATCTAAGCAGCCCCACGGTGCCCACCTGGGGTTTCACTGTGCCCATCTAAGCAGCCTCACTGTGCCCATCTAAGCAGCCTCACTGTGCCCATCTGCAGCCTCACTGTGCCCATCTAAGCAGTTTCACTGTGCCCATCTGCAGCCTCACTGTGCCCATCTAAGCGGTTTCATTGTGCCCATTTTCAGCTTCACCCGGTGCCCATTTGCAGCCTCACCCGGTGCCCATTTGCAGCCTCAGCCGGTGCCCATCTGCAGCCTCACTGTGCCCATCTAAGCGGTTTCATTATGCCCATTTGCAGCCTCACTGTGCCCATTTGCAGCCTCACGGTGCCCATCTGCAGCCTCACGGTGCCCATCTAAGCCGTTTCACTGTGCCTATTTGCAGCCTCACCCGGTGCCCATTTGCAGCCTTACCCGGTGCCCATCTGCAGCCTCACTGTGCCCATCTAAGCGGTTTCACTGTGCCCATTTGCAGCCTCACGGTGCCCAGCTAAGCAGTTTCACTGTGCCCATTTGCAGCCTCACCCTGTGCCCATTTGCAACCTCACCCTGTGCCCATTTGCAGCCTCATCCTGTGCCCATTTGCAGCCTCACCCGGTGCCCATCTGCAGCCTCATGGTGCCCATCTGCAGCCTCACGTTGCCCATCTAAGCGGTTTCACTGTGCTCATTTGCAGCCTCACGATGCCCATTTGTAGCCTCACAGTGCCCATCTGCAGCCTCACAGTGCCCATCTAAGCGGTTTCACTGTGCCCATTTGCAGCCTCACCCTGTGCCCATTTGCAGCTTCACCCTGTGCCCATTTACAGCCTCACCTTGTGCCCATTTGCAGCCTTACCTGGTGCCCATTTGCAGCCTCAACCGGTGCCCATTTGCAGCCTCACCCGGTGCCCATTTGCAGCCTCACCCTGTGCCCATTTGCAGCCTCACCCTGTGCTCATTTGCAGTCTCATGGTGCCAACAATGCAGCCTCATCTGTAGCCTCACCAGTGGCTTCATTACACACAGCAGTAAATATCTCACGCTGTGTCACGGAGCTGGGGTCTGAACTGTTCGGCAGCCGTCCACTCTCTGTAACAAAGCACTGCCTCCTAGATCATGATAGACGGAACTCTAATTCAATTGAATCAGTAATCCGTCTATCACGATCTAGGAGGCGGGGCTTTGTTACAGAGAGTGGACGGCTGCCGAACACTTCAAATCAGATCCCAGCTCAGTGACACAGCGCGAGATATATACCGCTGTGTGTGATTAAAAAAGCGGAGGGAGGGAGAGGAGAGGCGGTACTTGGATCGGCCCTGAGCGCTGCTGCAGCCGCAGCTCAAAACAGTCCCAGGGCAGGCGGCCTGCCGGGAAATATCCCGGTATCCCGGCAGGCCAGTCCCCCTGCTCCCACCACCATGCTTGACTGTAGGCAAGACACACTTGTCTTTGTACTCCTCACCTGGTTGCCGCCACACACGCGTGACACTATCTAAACCAAATACGTTTATCTTGGTCTCATCAGACCACAGGACATGGTTCCAGTAATCCATGTTCTTAGTCTGCTTGTCTTCAGCAAACTGTTTGCAGGCTTTCTTGTGCATTGTCTTTAGAATAGGCTTTCTTCTGGGGCGACAGCCATGCAGACCACCTTAATGCGGTATGCGGCGTATGGTCTGAGCTTTGACAGGCTGACCCCCCCACCCCTTCAACCTCTGCAGCAATGCTGGCAGCACTCATACGTCTATTTCCCTCAGACAACCTCTGGATATGACGCTGAGCACGTGCACTCAACTTCTTTGGTCGACCATGGTGAGGCCTGTTCTGAGTGGATCCTGTCCTGTTAAACCACTGTATGGTCTTGGCCACCGTGCTGCAGCTCAGTTTCAGGGACTTTGGAATTTTCTTATAGCCTAGGCCATCTTTACGTAGAGCAACAATTCATTTTTTCAGATCCTCAGAGAGTTCTTTGCCATGAGGTGCCAAATTTACACTGTTATACAAGCTGTACACTCACTACTTTACATTGTAGCAAAGTGGCATTTCTTCAGTGTTGTCACATGAAAAGACATAATAAAATATTTACAAAAATGTGAGGGGTGTACTCACTTTTGTGAAATACTGTAGGCTCAACCTATAGGTAAATATCACTTTTGGATGACTCCTTTCAGAAGAATACTTGTCTTATCATTTCTGAAAAGTAGGAAGTGCAATAGTTCCTAGGAACTTGTCTTCAGAACCAAAGACTGTCCTTCAAAACCTGAGACAATTGTCAGCCAAACCATATTATTATTTGCATATTGCCTATACTGTTATATTGTTGATATCCACCAATCAGTCATAACTTTATGAACACCCACCTAACATTGAGTAGTTACCCTTTTTGCTGCCAAAACCGCCCGGACCTGTCAAGGCATGGACACCACTAGACCTCTGAAGATATGCTGTGGCATCTGACACCAGGCTGTCAGTAGCAGATCCTTTAAGTCCTGTAAGTTGAGAAGTGGATTGAACTTGTTTTTCCAACACATCCCACAGATGCTTGATGGACTGAGATCTGGAGAACTTGGAGGCCAACTTAACACCTTAAATTCATTGTTGCGTTTCTCAACCATTCTTGAACCATTTTTGCAGTGCTGAAAGAAGCCACTGTCATCAGGGAACACCGTCTCCATGAAGGGGTGTACATCATCAGCAACAATGTCTAGGTAGGTCGTACGTATCAAGTAACATCCACATGAATGGCAGGACCCAAGATTTCACTTCCACCGGCTTGACTTTTGCCCAAAATGCATCCTGGAGCCATCTCTTTTTCCAGGTAAGCGATGCATACAATCCCAGTCATCCATATAATATAATTGTAAAAGAAAAAGTGATTTATCAGACCAGGCAAACCACTTCCATTATGCCTTGGTCCAGTTCTCATGCTCACATGCCCATTGTAGGTGCTTTAGGCTGTGGACACAGGTCAGCATGGTTACCCCGACTGGTCTGTGGCTTTGCAGCCCCATATACAACAAACTGCAATGCCTATTTTTTCTGCTTTCAATACATCAACTTCAGGGACAGCATGTTTACTTGCTGCCTAATATATTCCACTGACTTTCATATGCCATTGTAACAAGATAATCAATGTCATTGATTTAACCTGTCAGTGGTCATACAGTTATGGTGGATCGGTGTATACATTTACAAACCAATGATGTCTACATTAAAGGCAAGAATAAAGTCTCAGACATTAACCACCATAAATAACTGTTGTAGAGTGACCTTATCTTCTGCAAATGTGTCAATAACTTTCCAGTTTAGTTAATTATGCTGAAGAATGTTTTTGTCCAGTAAACAATCATATGCAGTCCTGACATCTGTCTTAGTAGATTGTGCTGGCAAGGTTGTCTTTTATAGATATACATTATATTACCAAATGTATTGGGACACCTGCCTTTACACGCACATGAACCTTAATAAAATCCCAGTCTTAGTCCGTAGGGTTCAATATTGAGTTGGCCCACCCTTTTGCAGCTATAACAGCCTCAACTCTTCTGAGAAGGCTGTCTGCAAGGTTTAGGAGTGTGTCTATGGGAATGTTTGACCATTCTTCCAGAAGCGCATTTAGGTCAGGCACTAATGTG
Organism: Rana muscosa; assembly: GCA_029206835.1. NCBI lineage: Eukaryota > Metazoa > Chordata > Amphibia > Anura > Ranidae > Rana > Rana muscosa. The sequence continues at coordinate 175,146,902 of CM055126.1, forward strand.
GACGAGAAGGCCTGGCTCACAGTCTCCATTCTAATTCATCCCAAAGGTGTTCTATAAGGTTGAGCTTGGGACTCTGTGCAGGCCAGTCAATTTCCTCCACCCCAAACTTGCTCATCCTTGTCTTTATGGACCTTGCTTTGTTCACTGGTGCGCAGTCATGTTGGAACAGGAAGGGGCCATCACCAAACTGTTCCCACAAAGTTGGGAGCATGAAATTGTCCAAAATGTCTTGGTATGCTGATGCCTTAGGAGTTCCCTTCACTGGAACTAAGGGGCCAAGCCCAACCCCTTAAAAACAACCCCACACCATCATCCCCCCTCCACCAAATGATTTGGACCAGTGCACAAAGCAAGGTCCATAAAGACATGCATGAGCGAGTTGGGGGTAGAGGAACTTGACTGGTCAGCACAGAGTCCTGACCTCAACCCGATAGAAGACCTTTGGCTTTGGTTGCTCTTCTGTACACTTTCTCCAGTTCCCTGATATCCTTTTTGAGAACAGGTACCCAAAACTGAACAGTCATCTGGTGAATAATTTTTGGATTAAAATATTTGAGATATATCAGAAAGTATCGGGAATAGAGAGGACTCCAAATATAGAGATCTCATTGCTATCCCTGATGACAGAATCAATATTAAAAATTAAAACGGATATTCTTCACCACATGACAACGGCAGCCAGAACAATAATAGCGCTTAAATGGAGAGAAATTAAAAGCCCTACTATAACAGAATGGCTATGTGAAATGAACGAAATAGAATATATGGAAAGACAAATAAGAGAAGAAGGATATATAAAGAATCAAATGCCAGAAATATGGCAAAAATCTGATGAATTTCGGTCCTCGAAAAGTATGATAGAATATCTATAAATGGAAAATAACAAGTAAACCCCTTATGGGGATATAAAATAAAATAAAAGAGGAAAGAAGAGGGAATGGGGAGACATAAAGGGGGAGATAATGCTTCCCCCCCCCCCTTTTTTTTTCCTTCAGGACGGGGTGAATGGGTATGGTAAAGAATAGGAATGTGTGAGTGTGAGTGTAGTAGTTATTTTAGAAAAGAAGCTAATAGATAATAATCAAGGTTCTTTTTTAATACACAATAAGAAGGAATAAATGCATATTGTAACGAATCTTGTATAATTGTAAACATTGTTTAGTTGTAAACATTGTAATAATTGAAAACATTGTTTAATAAAGAGATATTGAAAAACCAAAACTGAACTGCATATTCCAGATGAGATCGTACTAATAATTTGTACAGGGGTATAATAATATCTCTCTCTCTGGAGTCCATACCTCTCTTAATACAAGAAAGGACTTTGCTCGCTTCGGAAACTGCAGCTTGGCATTGCATGCCATTATTGAGCTTATGATCTACCAAAATCCCCAGATCCTTCTCCACTACGGATCCCCCCAGTTGTACCCCCCCCTCCCCAGTATGTATGATGCATGTATATTCTTAGCCCCCAAGTGCATAACTTTACATTTACCAACATTTAACCTCATCTGCCACATAGTCGCCCAATTAGACAGTGCATTGAGGTCGGCTTGTAAATTGGAGACATCCTGTAAGGACGTTATTCCACTGCATAGCTTGGTGTCATCTGCAAAGACTGAAATGGTTCTTTTAATCCCAGACCCTATATATATATACAGCGACGAGGCGACTCTCCTGTGCAAAATCATGTACAGGACACAGCAGGAGCCAATCAGCGGGTCCAGCAGACTCGATGTCCGCCTGGACCCGCCGATCATTCCTGAGAGAAGCAGAACGGCGGTCTGCTTATGTAAACAAGGCAGATGGCCGTTTTGTCAGTAGGGAAAGCAGTGATCCTGTGTTTCTGCTAAGCAGGAACACGGATCTCTGCCTTCCCAGAGTAAAAGCACATCCTCCACACAGTTAGCAAGCACTCCCTAGGAACACATTTAACCCTTTGATCGCCCCTGATGTTAACCCCTTCCCTGCCAGAGTCATTAGTAGCGTGACAGTGCATATTTTTAGCACTGATCACTGTATTAGTGTCACTGGTCCCCAAAAAAGTGTCAAAAGTGCCTGTTAGTGTCCAATTTGTCCGCTGCAATGGCACAGTCCTACTATCAGTTGCTGATCGCCGCCATTACTGGTAAATAAAAAAAAATTAAATTAAAATTCCATAAATATATCCCATAGTTTGTAGACCAGCCATTCTCAACCAGGGTTCCTTAAAACGTTAGGGTTCCTCCAGAGTTTGCTAGGGGTTCCTTGAGATGTGACAGATTGACCTCCCATCTGAATGTCCCTGCATAGTTCCAGGGTCAACACAACATGGCAGAACCAGTAGCATGACACCAATGATCTGTAAGGGTGGGATTATGACTACCACTGTTAGGGGGAAATTTCCAAAGATTTCCAATGTAAAATTGATAAAAAAAATGATTTAGCTGGGGTTCCCTGAGAACTGAAAATTAGTTCAAGGGTTCCGCTGGGGTAAAAAGGTTGAGCAACCGTGTTGTAGACGGTATAACTTTTGTGCAAACCAATCAATATACGCTTATTGGGATTTTATTTTACCAAAAATATGTAGCAGAATACATATTAGCCTAAACTTAAATTTGATTTTTAACATTTTTTTATTGGATGTGCAGAAAGTAAAAAAATATCGTTTTTTTCCAGAATTGTCGGTCTTTTTTTGTTTATAGCTCGAAAAAAAAAAAAAAAAAAACGCAGAGGTGATTACATACCACCAAAGAAAGCTCTATTTGTGGGAAAAAAAGGACATACATTTTATTTGGGTACAGCATCGCACGACCGCGCAATGGTCATATAAAGTAATGCAGTGTCGTATCGCAAAAAATGTCCTGGCAATGAAGGGGTGGAATGGGGGGAGGGGTTAACCTTCCGGAGATGAAGTGGTTAAAAAAAAAAAGAAAAAAAAAGAAAAATTATAATAAAATGCATTAAAAAATAAATTAATTAACAGTAACCCCCGCTACCACACAAATCTGCAAATGCAAACACGGCCCAGGTAGCGCACGTGTATGTAAAACATGATCACACCACACGTGAGGTATCACCGCAAACAGCTCATCTGCTTTCAGAAAATATATAAGGATCTCTGGGTTTAAAATAATTTTATAGTCAAAAGTGCAGATTTTTTTAAACAAAAAATAAAAAAAACAATAAACACAAAATGTAAAAAATTCCTCTAGTGCCCAAGTAGTTAATGAGCAAAACTGAGTTTCCTTTTTTGAAAAATGTCGTTGATGGCGTTCGCATCAGTGTACTTGTTTTAGTAGAATCCACTATTTTATGATAATATAAATGCATTACAAAATTTTCAGGCAAGGAATATATGTAGTAAAAGCTGTTAGTGATTTTTCATTTATCATGAGATCTTTTCACTGCTGGGGTCACCGTCTATCCAGCTGTCAAGTCTTTCCACATAAATGCTCCAGGCTATTTCCTGCACATACTACAAATGTGATATTATCTCACCCACAATATCACAAGCCCCTTGAGTGAGTGTGTGTGTAGTCCGAAGAAAGGCCACACACTCATCACACATAATACATACGTGGAGACTTACCTGCTAGAAACCTGATCTGCTGGGGTTACAATAACATGGCACATGAACACTTTCCTTTGAAGCTTCTCTCCACATTGCTGTTGAAGAGACCCCTATCCTGATTCTAGGGATCAACATATTTACATTCCTCAGGCCATTACTGTGGGGCAGCCAGGACTCTCCCATGAAAAGATACACCACACCAGGAACATTTCCTATTATGTAAACTCTGCACATCAAAACGAACGCAGTTTGAGAAAAGTGCGCGTTTTGTGACGGCCTGCTAAATGCGTGTTTGTAAATTAAGATCTGGTAAACAGGTACTTGCTTTCCCTGAAAATACCAGCGCCAAGTCAGTTCATTAATGGCTCCATTTTGGGCATTTCGGTTAGATTTGGATGTCATTTTTAACCCCTTCATATCCAGAAGTCATTAATGCCAAGACCCCCGGGCCAAATTTAGCATTGCCAGTATGCACTGGTTAACTCTATTTTACCCACCTAAATAATTTAATTTTTTTTTTCAAAGGCCATATAATGATTTTTAATTATGGACAACATAAAAAAGAAAAACTGTGCTCTGGCTCTTATAGACTGACAGATTTTTTTAAAATTATATTTTAATATTCTTTTTTAATGACAGTAGCAAAGTGACATTAAAGGTTTTCGATTTTGTTATTATTATTATACTTACCTGCACTGTGCAATGGTTTTGCACAGAGCATCCCTGATCCTCCTCTTTTGGGGGGCTCCTCTTCGGCAAGTGCCCTTATAGAAAACCACTTTCTAAGGGGGCACTCTATAAACACAGACCATGTGTCTCTGCCCCGCCCCCCACACCCCAGATCGGCCTCAGGTTAGTATAAGAGGGGCTGGGAGAATCTTGCAGCAGAGAAGGTTTTTTACCTTAATACATAGCATGCATTAGAGGAAAAACATTAAAGCGGTTGGACGTTTTATTTTTTCCCCCTGCAAGTCATAATGTGCTAGTATGCATCGCATACTAGCACATTATGTGAAACTTACCTTAAAACGAAGCTGTTCCAGGGCCGCAATGTCAGCGCTGCAGGGGCTCCCATCGTCACCCATCTTACTTTCGTTCACGGGCTCTGGCTCTGTGACTGGCCGGAGACGCGATGACGTCACTCCATTGCCAGTGATGCCAGTGATGTCACTGGCTGCATGTAATGTAAATATCTCCTAAACGGTGCATGTTTAGGAGATATTTACACTACTTATAACTAAGCCTTATTATAGGCTTACCTATGGGGAAAAGTCAGTAAAGGAAGTTTACTTCCTCTTTAACCGCTTCAGCCCCGGAAGAATTTACCCCCTTCCTGACCAGAGCACTTTTTGCGATGCAGCACTGCATTGTTTTAACTGACAATTGCGCGGTCGTGCGACGTTGAACCTAACCAAAATTGACGCCCTTTTTTTCCCCACAAATAGAGGTTTCTTTTGGTGGTATTTGATCACCTCTGCGTTTTTTAATTTTTGCGCTATAAACAAAAGAAGAGCGACATATTTGAAAAAAACGCAATATTTTTTACTTTTTGATTTAATAAATATCACAATTTTTTTTTTTTCCTAAGTTTAGACCAATACGTATTCTTCTACATATTTTTGGTAAACAATTTTTGCAATAATCGTATATTGATTGGTTTGTGCAAAAGTTATAGCGTCTACATAATTGGGGATAGATTTTTGGCATTTTAATTTTTTTTATTTTTTTTACTAGTAATGGCAGCGATCTGCGATTTTTATTGTGACCGTGACATTGCGGCGGACACATCGGACACTTTTGACACGTTTTTGGGACCATTCACATTTATACAGCGATTAGTGCTATAAAACTGCACTGATTACTGTGTAAATGTGACTGGCAGGGAAGGGGTTAACACTAGGGGGCGATCAAGGGGTTAATATGTTCCCTAGTGAGTGATTATAACTGTAGGGGGAGGGGGACTCACAAGGGGAGGAGACCAATGTGTGTTCCTCTGTACTGGGAATAGGGATGAGCTTCGTGTTCGAGTCGAACATACGTTCGACTCGAACATCGGCTGTTCGATCGTTCGACGAAGATCGAACGATTTGGGCCATTCGCGCCAAATTCGAGTGACGCGAACGGCCCACAATGCACTACGCCATCGCAGTGTCATCCAGGCGCTGTGATTGGCCAAGCATGCACTGTGACCCCGCATGCTTGGCCAATCACAGCGCCGGCAGCGAGGAGAGCAATGATTGGCCACAGGCAGGATGCCTGTGGCCAATTATTGCTGAGGGTGTTTAGTACACGCCCCACACTATAAAAGGCCGCCAGCACGGCAGCCTAGTGTAGTGTGTTCCGGAGCAGGGAAAGAGAAGCATAGGCAGGGACAGTGACATTTATTTTTTCTTTATTAACCTGGATTCCTTTAGTTTAGGGAAAGAGAAGGATAGGTAGGGAGAGTGTCAGTGTGTTTTACTGTGCGAATCCTTGTTTCTAGGGACAGGGAAGGACAGTGAGGGAATTCTCCTTGTGCTATAGTGTGCTTTAAAAAAACATTTTTTCTAGGGACAGAAAACTATAGGTAGGGAGAGTGTCAGTGTGTTTTACTGTGCGAATCCTTGTTTCTAGGGACAGGGAAGGACAGTGAGGGAAATTCTCCTTGTGCTATAGTGTGCTTTAAAAAAACATTTTTTCTAGGGACAGAAAACTATAGGTAGGAAGAGTGTCAGTTTCTTTCACTGTGATAATCCTTGTTTCTAGGGACGGGGAAGGAAAGTGAGGGAAATTCTCCTTGTGCTATAGTGTGCTTTAAAAAAACATTTTTTCTAGGGACAGAAAACTATAGGTAGGAAGAGTGTCAGTTTCTTTCACTGTGATAATCCTTGTTTCTAGGGACAGGGAAGGACAGTGAGGGAAATTCTCCTTGTGCTATAGTGTGCTTTAAAAAAACATTTTTTCTAGGGACAGAAAACTATAGGTAGGAAGAGTGTCAGTTTCTTTCACTGTGATAATCCTTGTTTCTAGGGACAGGGAAGGACAGTGAGGGAAATTCTCCTTGTGCTATAGTGTGCTTTAAAAAAACATTTTTTCTAGGGACAGAAAACTATAGGTAGGAAGAGTGTCAGTTTCTTTTACTGTGATAATCCTTGTTTCTAGGGACAGGGAAGGACAGTGAGGGAAATTCTCCTTGTGCTATAGTGTGCTTTAAAAAAACATTTTTTCTAGGGACAGAAAACTATAGGTAGGAAGAGTGTCAGGCCTCGTACACACGACCGATTTTCTCGTCGTAAACAGTCAAGAAAAGTGCCGCGAGAGTTTTTTTGTCTAGAACCTGCTCTCTATTTTCTCGTCAGGAGTCCAGATTTCCTCGTCGTGTTTCTCGTCGGCCTGTTTTGTGACGAGAAAATGGTTCGTGTGTATGCTTTTACGACTCTTCCAAAAGTGCGCATGCTCACAAGCAACTATGAGACGGGAGCGCATCTTCTGGTAAAACAAGCCTTCATAATGGAGAGAGCACATTCGTCACGCTCATAAATATTTCATCGTTTAAATGTTCTGCATTGAATTCTTCGTTAGAATGTTACATTAATCAAAACGAGAGACCTTCTTTTGCTGCTGATATTCACACAGAGTTATGCCTTATTTTTAACCTTTTTCATGCTGCTCTTTATAAGATTTATGTGTATTATATCGTGCAAGTTTTTAGGAATAATTTAAATGGTTAGATTTTTCAAAATGATGTTAATTATAATTTCTCAATGTTTTGATAGCGATCTCCCATTTAATTTTCTAATCTATATTTTTAAAATTTCACACCATGTTTTTGAGCTAATCAGATTTAGTTATTCTTTTGGGGGGGTGATATCTGTGCCTTTTATTGTCAGTCAAATGTATCTGCTTACTCCAAAGCTTGTTTTTTTTTATTTAAAAATACACATAGTCAAGTATGAACTTAAACAAAAAACACATTTATTCATGTTTATAAATTAAATAAAGAGAAGGCAGCGCTGGAGAAGCTGCTGCCATTTGTGCATCCCAGGGACCCCAGAGCACACAGCAACCCTGTGTGGACACTAAAATTGGGAGCTTGAGAAGGCCCACATTTCAGAACACAATCTGATGCTGGCCTCCCAGAGGTCAGGAACAGCAGCAGGTGAGATATATGTCCCAAGTGTGTGGTACTACAGATAGCAGAACAGGTGTCTGGGATTATGAGGCCCAGAGCCTGGGGGGAGATGCCTGTGGTGAACTTCAAGTCCTGAAGACTTCTCCCTGTCGCCAGGTAACGCAACGTGGCGATGAGCCTCTGCTCAGCACTGATGGCTTCCCGCATAACGGTGTCCTTCCTGGTAATATAGGGGGACACCAAAGCCAACAGTTCCTGAAAAACGGGGTCAGACATCCTCAGAAAATTCCTGTAGTCCTCAGGATTATTCTCGACGATCTCCCGCAGCAGAGGCATGTGGCAGAATTGGTCCCGCTGGAGCAACCAATTCTTGGTCCATGAACTCCTCCTCACACCATTCATGGACTGGTCTTGGTCCAAAACAAGCAGACCAACACCAAGCGCACGCACAGCACGAACTCGACGACGAGAACGTCCAGGCGACATGGCTAGGAAACGGTCGTCTAATCAGAACGTACAGAACAGAACGCACTTTAGAACAGCAAGGCCTATGAATAACGAACTGAAATTCACAAACGAACAGGCAAGAACGCACTGTAAAACAGATACGACCTGCCTAGACGCCCTGAAAGTCAAGATACGAACCCACAAGCACAAACTGAACGGCAGAAAACGATCTGAAAAGTACGAAGACTGAAAAGCGCGAATCGTCTCTTCCCAAACTTTTACTTCACACGCGGTAACACGAGATCAGCAAAAGCAGCCCAAGGGGTGGCGCCAAGAAAAAAGATCTTCCACTTTATAGTGCCGTCGTACGTGCTGGACGTGAGCGCAGAGAACCACGAGGAAATTGGGAAATGACAGTGTGTACGCATAGAAAGCTTGACGAGAAAATCGACAAGCTTAACAAGAATCTCGTCGAAAAAAACGACGTGTTTTTTACGACGAGAAAATCGGTCGTGTGTACGAGGCCTCAGTTTCTTTCACTGTGATAATCCTTGTTTCTAGGGACAGGGAAGGACAGTGAGGGAAATTCTCCTTGTGCTATAGTGTGCTTTAAAAAAAACATTTTTTCTAGGGACAGAAAACTATAGGTAGGAAGAGTGTCAGTTTCTTTCACTGTGATAATCCTTGTTTCTAGGGACAGGGAAGGACAGTGAGGGAAATTCTCCTTGTGCTATAGTGTGCTTTAAAAAAACATTTTTTCTAGGGACAGAAAACTATAGGTAGGAAGAGTGTCAGTTTCTTTCACTGTGATAATCCTTGTTTCTAGGGACAGGGAAGGAAAGTGAGGGAAATTCTCCTTGTGCTATAGTGTGCTTTAAAAAAACATTTTTTCTAGGGACAGAAAACTATAGGTAGGAAGAGTGTCAGTTTCTTTCACTGTGATAATCCTTGTTTCTAGGGACAGGGAAGGACAGTGAGGGAAATTCTCCTTGTGCTATAGTGTGCTTTAAAAAAACATTTTTTCTAGGGACAGAAAACTATAGGTAGGAAGAGTGTCAGTTTCTTTCACTGTGATAATCCTTGTTTCTAGGGACAGGGAAGGACAGTGAGGGAAATTCTCCTTGTGCTATAGTGTGCTTTAAAAAAACATTTTTTCTAGGGACAGAAAACTATAGGTAGGAAGAGTGTCAGTTTCTTTCACTGTGATAATCCTTGTTTCTAGGGACAGGGAAGGACAGTGAGGGAAATTCTCCTTGTGCTATAGTGTGCTTTAAAAAAACATTTTTTCTAGGGACAGAAAACTATAGGTAGGAAGAGTGTCAGTTTCTTTCACTGTGATAATCCTTGTTTCCAGGGACAGGGAAGGACAGTGAGGGAAATTCTCCTTGTGCTATAGTGTGCTTTAAAAAAACATTTTTTCTAGGGACAGAAAACTATAGGTAGGAAGAGTGTCAGTTTCTTTCACTGTGATAATCCTTGTTTCTAGGGACAGGGAAGGACAGTGAGGGAAATTCTCCTTGTGCTATAGTGTGCTTTAAAAAAACATTTTTTCTAGGGACAGAAAACTATAGGTAGGAAGAGTGTCAGTTTCTTTCACTGTGATAATCCTTGTTTCTAGGGACAGGGAAGGACAGTGAGGGAAATTCTCCTTGTGCTATAGTGTGCTTTAAAAAAACATTTTTTCTAGGGACAGAAAACTATAGGTAGGAAGAGTGTCAGTTTCTTTCACTGTGATAATCCTTGTTTCTAGGGACAGGGAAGGAAAGTGAGGGAAATTCTCCTTGTGCTATAGTGTGCTTTAAAAAAACATTTTTTCTAGGGACAGAAAACTATAGGTAGGAAGAGTGTCAGTTTCTTTCACTGTGATAATCCTTGTTTCTAGGGACAGGGAAGGACAGTGAGGGAAATTCTCCTTGTGCTATAGTGTGCTTTAAAAAAACATTTTTCTTTTTCGTACATCACGGGACACAGAGCGACTTAGTCATTACTAATGGGTTATATAGATTACCTTCAGGTGTTGGCACTGGCCAATTCCAAACTGGAAGTACCCTCCCCTATATAAGCCCCTCCCACCCGGGAGCACCTCAGTTTTTTGCCAGTGTCTAAGGTGTTGGCCAAAGAGTAACATGTGTTTTCACTGGGCTTGCGTACAGGTTCTTTTGGGCCTTAGTAAGCTGTTCCGGATCCCACCAAAAAAGCTTCATAGCTAAACGGTCGGTACCCGGGCCTTGCAGCAGAAGAGCAAGGTTTTGCCTGTAATGCTTCTCTTAGGAGGGCTGGACCCTGGGATCCAGAGCTCTGGTCATACCCACGACCAAGATGTTGTCTGTGCAGGGTGCTATACAGGTCCAGGGGAGTGGAATCCTTGGGAACCCGGTCCCTGAAGGTTTAATTACAATGCCTGCCGTGATAGGTGAAGTTTGGACTTCTGTGGACCAAACAAAGTCCTGCGGCGGGGATCAGGTAAGTGGGGGCCCCCAGGAACTTGGTTCTATTGGGGGACCCCCAAGCCTAATTTGTCTTTCTGTCTGTTACCTAATGGTATTCCCGCTAAATATCTGTGTTTGCCTATAACTACTGAAAATGTAAAATTTTAATAGTAGTCAAGAAAAAAAAAAAAAAAACAGGGACCGCGGTACCTGTGTTAAACCACTAGAGGCCGCTGTAGTCCATTTTTCTTGTCATGTGGATCTTTGGTTTTCTCAAGTCAAAAGATCCAGGCAGCTGGTAAGTTTCTCTGTGGGAATCCACTTCCTCTGCCCTGTTGCTGCGCTCATCCACCGCACAGGCCCTCCGGCAAAAAGGGCCCTGGCTCCTAGTCCCCTGTTTGATTTCGAAAAGGGCGCCAATGGCGCACGGGCGCGCGCGCGGGCGCGTGCACGCGCCTCCTATGAAAAAAAGGGGCGGGGCGGGTGGATGACGCTCGATGCGCGCCGCGGCGCTTCTGCGCATGTGCGGGCGTCCCAGCATGGTTAAAAGACACAGTACAAGTGTCAGCTGCATGCAAACAGAGCTAGCAACAAACAGTGGCACACAGAGGCGGTTGATGCAGGCATCCCCATAGAAAGGCACTTTAGTGGACACCAGCTGGTATATAGCAGCACCTGTGTTAGACTATTACCAGCAAAATTGGTGTATGACGACGGGAATACCTCAGCTTTGTGCTTAAAGGATATGTCGTCCAGACGCTCCGGAAATAGAGCTTCCAGGAAGCCAAAGGGGTCTCCATCGGGCTCTGAGGATATTGGGCATGCTTGTACTGCACCAATCTCCCCTGAGAATTCAGAGGTCAGTAGCCGTAGAAACCCCGCAGGAATGCCTGGTGCTGCGGCTGTCCCCAGTCCACCTGCTCCTGTATATATAACAGAGGAGGTTTTATCCTCAACTCTGGGAGGATTGGAAGAGAGATTAACAGCATTGATCGCTGCTTCCCTGTCTCAGGAAAAGCGCGTCCGATCTCCGTCTCCTCCTTCAGAGTGCCTGTTAGTGGAGGAACAGCCCCACACAGAGATCGACCTACCTGAAGGGGATCAGGATGAGGTTGATTCAGTTATGGAGGAATCAACAGTGGAAGAACCTTTCTCAGCTTCTCAGGCTGAAAGATTATGGGTTCAGTCTCTGACTAATATGGTCCGATCAGCATTTAAAATGCCTCTGGCGGAACCACCATCCACTACGGTTTCCTCGCTGGGGTCGCTAAAAGCTCCCCAGGCTGTCTGTTCCTTCCCAATCCACCCTTTATTAGAAGGGCTTATTTACCAGGATTGGGAGCATCCTGATAAAATATTTGCTCCCCCCAAGAGATTTCCGGTGATCTATCCCATGGAGGATAAGTTCATAAGAAAATGGAGGGTCCCTACAGTGGACGCAGCCATCTCTTCTGTTAACAAATCACTGACATGTCCAGTAGATAATGTTCCAATGTTCAAAGACCCAATAGATAAAAAATTGGAGTCTTTACTAAAATCTGCTTTCTCTACAGCAAGTATGGTGACACAACCTGCGGTAGCAGCGATTGGAGTCTGCCAAGCAGTGAAAGATCAGTTGAAACAAGTCTTAAGGGACTTACCAGATCAGCAGGCTCTTGCCCTAGCTGACCTGCCTAGAGCCTTGTGTTTTGCGGTGGACGCCATAAAGGATACAATCCAACAGGCCTCCCGCTTTACGCTGTCTATAGTACATATGCGTAGGCTTCTGTGGCTCAAAAACTGGTCTGCTGAAGCTCCCTGTAAAAAACTGCTGGTTAGCTTCCCATTTCATGGAGAACGCTTATTTGGAGAAGATCTGGACAAATATATCCAGAAAATTTCTGCCGGTAAAAGTTCACTCTTACCGGTTAAGAACAAGGGTAGAAGTCCTTCTTTTAAGAGGCCTACTTCTCCAGTCCCGGGCACATCGGCTGTGAAGCAGTTCCGACGGCCTCCGCGGTCAAATTCAGGGGGCAGAAATCAGGGACAATCACAGGGTAACAAGAAGCCCTGGATCAAGAGAGGTACAAAACCTCCCCCCAAGGCATGAAGCGTTGCCCCCACTCAATCGGGTGGGGGGAAGACTTCAGTTGTTCACAGAGACCTGGCGGGACACCATCAGAGACAGATGGGTGCTCTCCGCAGTAAGTCTGGGATACAAGCTGGAGTTAAAAGGCACTCCTCCTGCCCAATTTATGAGGTCAAACGTGCCAAGAGATCCCCAAAAGAGAGGATCCCTCCTTCTGGCACTAGAACAACTATTGCTCCAAGGTGTAATCATGAAGGTTCCCCTGGAAGAAAGCGGATTCGGGTTTTACTCGAACCTTTTCACAGTCCCCAAACCAAATGGGGACGTGAGGCCCATATTAAATCTAAAAGGGCTAAACAAGTTCCTAAATATCAGGACTTTTCGGATGGAGTCGATCCGATCGGTGGCCACCGCCCTACAAGGGCAGGAATGGCTAGCCTCGATCGACATAAAGGATGCTTATCTGCATATTCCCATCTTTCCGGCCCACCAGAAATTTCTACGCTTTGCAGTAGAAGGGCGCCATTTTCAGTTCAGAGCCTTACCTTTCGGTCTGGCCACAGCACCACGAGTGTTCACAAAAATTCTGGCCCCATTATTGGCCAATCTAAGAACAGAGGGTGTAACGATAATGGCATATCTAGACGACCTGCTACTAATAGACCACTCAGTGGAAAAGCTGGAAGTAGCTATTCACAAGACAATCGAGTATCTGGAATATCACGGTTGGATTATCAACCGGGACAAGTCAGCTCTAAGACCAGTCAAAAGTCTGGAATACTTAGGGCTAAGGCTGGATTCAAATCAGAGAAAGATTTTCTTACCTCCAGAGAAGGTGTCGTCTTTAAAAGATTTGACCCACTTAGTGGGTACAAAAAGAAAACCATCCATACGCCTCTGCATGAGGCTGCTGGGAAAGATGGTGGCTTCATTCGAAGCGGTACCCTACGGTCAATTCCATTCAAGGAATTTGCAAAGGGCCATACTGTCAGCCTGGAACAAAAAAGTTCAGGCTTTAGACTTACCAATGTCCCTGTCCCCTTCCGTTCGCAAGAGCCTCCATTGGTGGTTGGTGCCCCAGAATCTGGAAAGAGGGAAACCCTTCAGTCCGGTTTCTTGGAAGGTGGTCACTACAGATGCCAGCCTCATAGGCTGGGGGGCAGTACTGGAGCAATGGTCTCTCCAGGGCAAGTGGTCAGAAGCAGAAAAGGCCCTGCCCATCAATCTCTTAGAGATACGAGCAGCCCGGTATGCCCTAGTAGCATGGACATCCAAACTCCAAGGGTCCCCTGTCAGAATTCAATCAGACAATGCCACGGCAGTGGCATATATCAATCACCAGGGTGGCACCAAGAGTCGTGCAGCCCAGAGGGAAGCAAATTGCATCCTGGAGTGGGCAGAAAGATATGTCCCAGCCATATCCGCGGTTTTCATCCCAGGAGTGGAAAATTGGATAGCGGACTTTCTAAGTCGCCAACAATTATGCCCGGGGGAATGGTCTCTTCACCCCGAGGTTTTCCAGGCAATATGCCAGCGGTGGGGAACACCGGATGTAGATCTGCTAGCATCCAGATTCAACGCAAAGGTGGACAGATTTGTGTCTCGCACAAGGGATCCCCTAGCTTGCGGCTCGGATGCCCTAGTGTTCCCTTGGGATCAGTTCGAGCTGATATATGCATTCCCACCGCCACAATTGTTACCGCGATTACTCCGCAGAATCAGGGTAGAAAAGAAACCAGTGATTCTGGTGGCTCCAGCGTGGCCCCGAAGGGCATGGCACGCGGAGATTGTAAAAATGTCAGTGAGGAGTCCTTGGACCCTCCCACATCGTCCGGACCTGCTGTCGCAGGGACCGATATACCACCCTTCCTTACCAGCCCTAGGTTTGACGGCCTGGCTATTGAAGCCCACATTCTGAAAAAGAGAGGGCTCTCTAATTCTGTGGTATCTACCATGATCAATGCCAGGAAACCGGTATCCAGGCAGATCTATTATAGGATCTGGAAAGCATACATTACGTGGTGTGAGGCCAGGAAATGGCATCCACGTAAGTACGTGATAGGGAGGATTTTGGACTTCCTACAGTGGGCTGTAGATAGGAAGCTTGCCTTGAGTACTATCAAGGGTCAGATTTCGGCCTTGTCAATATTTTTTCAAAGGCCCTTGGCTTCGCATTCACTAGTCAAAGCCTTTATACAAGCAGTGATGCGTATTAGCCCTCCGGTTAGTATTCCCATATGTCCTTGGGACTTAAACCTGGTTCTGTCGGTTCTACAGAAACAACCGTTTGAACCATTACAACACATTTCCTTGGTTCTTCTCACCAGGAAATTGATTTTCTTAGTAGCCGTTTGTTCGGCTAAAAGAGTATCGGAATTAGCCGCCTTGTCCTGTAAGGAGCCATATCTGGTTGTCCATAAGGACAGAGTAGTATTACGTCCTCATCCAGCCTTTCTTCCTAAGGTGGTATCGAGGTTTCATTTGAACCAAGATGTGGTTCTTCCTTCTTTTTTCCCCAAACCTAGCTCGGTAGAGGAAAAGTTATTACATTCTTTGGATGTAGTAAGAGCAGTTAAAGCTTATCTAAAAGCCACTGCTCAGATTCGCAGAACGGATTCTTTATTTGTTCTGCCGGAAGGCCCCAGAAAGGGTCAGGCAGCATCAAAATCTACTTTAGCCAAGTGGATTCGACAGGTCATAATACAAGCCTATGGCTTGAGAAAGAGACCGCCTCCGTTCAAAGTTAGGGCGCACTCCACAAGAGCAGTTGGAACTTCATGGGCAGTGCATCACCAGGCCTCCCTGGCTCAAGTATGTAAGGCCGCAACATGGTCTTCGGTACACACGTTTACTAGGTTCTACCAGGTAGACGTTAGAAGTCAGGAGGATGTCGCCTTTGGGCGCAGTGTGTTGCAGGCCGCAAAAGATCCTCATGCCTGATGGCGCCCAGCTTATGTATCCCTCCCCTCATTTGGCATTGCTTTGGGACGTCCCATTAGTAATGACTAAGTCGCTCTGTGTCCCGTGATGTACGAAAAAGAAAAAGGGATTTTTATAACAGCTTACCTGTAAAATCCTTTTCTTGGAGTACATCACGGGACACAGAGCTCCCACCCCTCTTTTTGGGACACTTATTGCTTGGCTACAAAACTGAGGTGCTCCCGGGTGGGAGGGGCTTATATAGGGGAGGGTACTTCCGGTTTGGAATTGGCCAGTGCCAACACCTGAAGGTAATCTATATAACCCATTAGTAATGACTAAGTCGCTCTGTGTCCCGTGATGTACTCCAAGAAAAGGATTTTACAGGTAAGCTGTTATAAAAATCCCTTTTTTCTAGGGACAGAAAACTATAGGTAGGAAGAGTGTCAGTTTCTTTCACTGTGATAATCCTTGTTTCTAGGGACAGGGAAGGACAGTGAGGGAAATTCTCCTTGTGCTATAGTGTGCTTTAAAAAAACATTTTTTCTAGGGACAGAAAACTATAGGTAGGAAGAGTGTCAGTTTCTTTCACTGTGATAATCCTTGTTTCTAGGGACAGGGAAGGACAGTGAGGGAAATTCTCCTTGTGCTATAGTGTGCTTTAAAAAAACATTTTTTCTAGGGACAGAAAACTATAGGTAGGAAGAGTGTCAGTTTCTTTCACTGTGATAATCCTTGTTTCTAGGGACAGGGAAGGAAAGTGAGGGAAATTCTCCTTGTGCTATAGTGTGCTTTAAAAAAACATTTTTTCTAGGGACAGAAAACTATAGGTAGGAAGAGTGTCAGTTTCTTTCACTGTGATAATCCTTGTTTCTAGGGACAGGGAAGGACAGTGAGGGAAATTCTCCTTGTGCTATAGTGTGCTTTAAAAAAACATTTTTTCTAGGGACAGAAAACTATAGGTAGGAAGAGTGTCAGTTTCTTTCACTGTGATAATCCTTGTTTCTAGGGACAGGGAAGGAAAGTGAGGGAAATTCTCCTTGTGCTATAGTGTGCTTTAAAAAAACATTTTTTCTAGGGACAGAAAACTATAGGTAGGAAGAGTGTCAGTTTCTTTCACTGTGATAATCCTTGTTTCTAGGGACAGGGAAGGACAGTGAGAGAAATTCTCCTTGTGCTATAGTGTGCTTTAAAAAAACATTTTTTCTAGGGACAGAAAACTATAGGTAGGAAGAGTGTCAGTTTCTTTCACTGTGATAATCCTTGTTTCTAGGGACAGGGAAGGACAGTGAGAGAAATTCTCCTTGTGCTATAGTGTGCTTTAAAAAAACATTTTTTCTAGGGACAGAAAACTATAGGTAGGAAGAGTGTCAGTTTCTTTCACTGTGATAATCCTTGTTTCTAGGGACAGGGAAGGACAGTGAGGGAAATTCTCCTTGTGCTATAGTGTGCTTTAAAAAAACATTTTTTCTAGGGACAGAAAACTATAGGTAGGAAGAGTGTCAGTTTCTTTCACTGTGATAATCCTTGTTTCTAGGGACAGGGAAGGACAGTGAGGGAAATTCTCCTTGTGCTATAGTGTGCTAAAGCATTCCTCATCAACCATCTTTGAAATCCTTGTTTTTTGGACAGTCAGGGAAATTGTCGTTGTGCTATTCTGTGCAAAAGCAATCATCCTCAACCATATTTAGAAATCCTTAAGTAAAGGGACAGAGAAGGACACCTGAAGGTAGCCCTTATTGCTTTTTTCCCATCTCCCTGCAGGCCATCTATTAGAATGTCTGGAAGGCAAACAAGGAGAGGCAGACAGTCAGGAGGCAATAAAAGAGGGCAAGCAGGCTCTGTGTCTGGGGGCAACAGTGCTGGTCGTGGACACGGTGCATTGTCATCAGCACATGGCCATGGGACACGCTTGTCCTTCTTTTCGGCAGCTGGACATGTTGAGCCACATCATGCCGAAGACTTGGTAGAGTGGATGACCAAGCCCTCCTCCTCCTCCTCATCCTCTCTCACCCAGGCTCAGGGTACTGGCAAAGCAGCTGCCAAAGCGTCCTCTTCCCTGGTATCAATGTCAGACTCATCATCAGTCACTCCTTCCCTAGACCCACCATGTCCTCCTCCTGAGGAGTCCCCCGAACTGTTTGAGCACAGTGTTGGGTACATGCTCCAGGAGGATGCCCAGCGTTTCGAAGGGTCTGATGATGAAACCCAGCTACAGGAAGGCAGTAGCGTGAGAGCAGACAGAGGGGATGCTCAAGAAGGACACCAATCTGGCAGTCATGTTCCAGCAGCTGCAGCATACTGCCAGATTGGCTCCAGTGATGAGGAGGGAGGGGATGATGAGGTCACTGACTCCACGTGGGTGCCTAATAGGAGAGAGGAGGAGGAGGAGGATGAGGAGGAGGCACATCTCCAACGAGGCAGGATGCCCTTTGGTGGCCAGCGTAAGGGCAGTACACCGACGGAATCACACCGCAGAGCTCCGCCTGTGCAGGGCGCTGCCTCTGCCCGTCATTCAAAAAGTTCTTTGGTGTGGGCCTTTTTTGAGGCTAGTGCATCAGATCGCACAGCTGCTGTTTGCAACATATGTCTCAAGCGTATATCGCGTGGCCAAAACATCAGCCACTTGGGTACCACATGCCTGACCAGACATATGTTGACCTGCCATGCAGCTCGTTGGCAAGCCTACCTCAAAGACCCACACCAAAGAACAAAGCGGACCTCTCCTTGCACCGCATCAGCTGGGATCTCCAACCCCACTATAACTTCAGTCCTCTCTGAAACATGCACTGAGAGGAATGAAGGTGTAGAATTAGGTGTGTCACAGCCAAGTACTTGCGGCCACTCTGCTAGCAGTACACCGACGTCCGATTCTAGCAGGCAAATTTCCCTGCCCCAGCTGCTGGACCGTCGAAAGAAGTTCACTCCCAGCCATCCACATGCCCAGCGGTTGAATGCTAGCTTGGCTAAATTGCTAGCGCTTCAACTGCTGCCTTTTCAGTTGGTAGACTCGGCCCCCTTCCGTGAGTTTGTGCAATGTGCGGTTCCTCAGTGGCAGGTTCCCAAACGCCACTTTTTCTCAAGGAAGGCTATTCCGGCTCTCTACCGGCATGTGGAAGGCAATGTCTTGGCCTCGCTGGACAGGGCGGTCAGCGGTAAGGTGCATATTACCGCTGACTCATGGTCCAGCAGGCATGGACAGGGACATTACCTTTCTTTCACGGCCCATTGGGTCACTCTTTTGGCAGCTGGGAAGGATGCAGGACAAGGTGCAGTAGTGTTGGAGGTTGTTCCACAGCCACGCCTCCAAAATGCTACTACTGGTTGTGACACACCTCTCTCCTCCACCCCCTCCTCTTCTTCTTCCTCCATGGCCTCTTCCTGTGGTTTGTCCTATGAACCAGCGGTGCTCCCTAGCCGTTCAAGGGGCTACGCAAGTACGCAGGCAAAAAGATGCCATGCCGTGCTTGCGCTGGTGTGTTTGGGGGACAGAAGCCACACTGGGGCAGAGGTCCTGTCTGCTCTGCAGGGCCAGGCCGAGAGGTGGTTGACGCCACGCCAGCTTAAGCCAGGAATGGTGGTTTGCGACAATGGCACCAACCTCCTCTCCGCCCTCCGACAGGGACAACTGACCCATGTGCCCTGTGTGGCTCACGTCCTTAACCTGGTGGTGCAGCGGTTCTTGGGCAGGTACCCGGGCTTACAGGATGTCCTGAGGCAGGCCAGGAAAGTCTGTGTGCATTTCCGCAGATCTTATAATGCCAGTGCTCGCCTGGCTGAGCTGCAAAAGGAGTTGAACCTGCCCAAGAACCGCCTTATATGTGACATGCCCACCAGGTGGAACCCAACGTTGGCCATGCTGCAGCGGCTGCACACGCAGCAGAGGGCCATCAATGAGTACCTGTGCGACTACGGCACCAGGACAGGGTCAGGGGAGCTTGGTTTTTTTTCTCCACGCCAGTGGGGCATGATCAGGGATGCATGCACTGTCCTGGCACCATTTGAGGAGGCCACGAGGATGGTGAGCAGTGACAGTGCATGCATCAGTGACACTGTACCTCTTGTCCACCTGTTGGAGCACACGCTGCGTGGAATAATGGACAGGGCACTTGAGGCAGAACAGAGGCAGGAAGAGGAGGACTTCCTTGCCTCTCAAGGCCCCCTTTACCCAGACAGTGTTCCTTCTGTCCCACCCATCGCACAGGAAGAGGAGGAGGAGGAGGAGGAGGAATGTGTCAGCATGGAGGTGGAGGCTGGCACTCAGCATCATCAGCAGCAGTCTTTTAGGGATGATTTACAGTCCCAAGAAACCAGTGGACTTGTACGTGGCTGGGAGGAGGTGGCTGCGGATCATGTCGTCCTTAGTGACCCAGAGGACTCCGGAGCGAATGCCTCAGCAAACCTACGCTGCATGGCCTCCCTGATCCTGCAAAGTCTGCGGAAGGATCCTCGTATTCTTCGGATCAAGGAGAGGGACCATTACTGGCTGGCCACTCTCCTTGATCCACGGTACAAGGGTAAGGTTGCGGACCTTATGTTACCGTCGCAGAGGGAGCAGAGGATGAGACAACTCCGGGAGGCCTTGCAGAAAGGTCTGTGCAACGCGTTCCCAGAGACTGGGAGGTTACAAACTCCTGGTCCTGGACAACGAGTTGCTGAGGCTTCGGCCAGTCAAAGAAGGAGCGGTGGGGAAGGTGGCCGTCTGACCGATGCGTTCAGACAATTCTTTAGTCCGCAGCCCCAAAGTATGATCGGTTCCAGCAACCATCGCCAGCGTCTGATAAACATGGTGCAGGAATATCTAGGGGCAAGGTCAGACTTGGACACCTTCCCCACCGAAAATCCTCTGGCTTACTGGGTCTTGAGGATGGATCACTGGCCAGAGCTTGCACAGTATGCAATTGAGCTACTGGCCTGTCCTGCATCCAGCGTTCTTTCGGAACGCACATTCAGTGCTGCTGGAGGATTTGTCACGGATCACAGGGTGCGCCTGTCCACCGACTCGGTTGATCGACTGACTTTCATCAAGATGAACCAGTCTTGGATCACCACCAGCTACCACACACCTGATGCTGATATAACAGACTAATTGATTTTAACATGTCACATCCCTTCAAGACTGATGCTGATGCTGAGTGCCTGTGCTGTTATGTTGACTGGCTATCCTCCTCCTCCGAGTCCTCAATGATACGATTGATGATGATTGCTTGGAAGATCATTTTTGTTTATGGGTGCCGCCACCAGTGGCTAAGGCCCAATTTTTCAGCCCCTGTTTTACAGGGGCGTGTAATTACAATTTTTTTAGCAATAATTTGCCATAGGGCTCATTGCTGTGCTCCAAGTACAGTATCTGTGAGGGGTTGGAGTGTTGTGGCACCAGTGCCTAAGGCCCAATTTTTCAGCCCCTGTTTAACAGGGGCGTGTCATTACAATTTTTGAAGCAATACTTTGCAACAGGGCTCATTGCTGTGCTCCAAGTACAGTATCTGTGAGGGGTTGTAGTGTTGTGCCACCAGTGCCTAAGGCCCAATTTTTCAGCCCCTGTTCAACAGGGGCATGCAATTACAATTCTTGATCTAATAATTCACAGCAGGGCCCATTGCTGCACCCACCAAGAGTAACTCTGAGGGCTTACAGTGTTGTGGCAACACCACCACCACCACCACCACCACGAAAGGCCCAATTTTTCAGCCCCTGTTCAAAAGGGGCATGTAATTACAATTCTTGATCTAATAATTCACAGCAGGGCCCATTCCTGCACCCACCAAGAGTAACTCTGAGGGCTTACAGTGTTGTGGCAACGCCACCACCACCACCACCACGAAAGGCCCAATTTTTCAGCCCCTGTTCAAAAGGGGCATGTAATTACAATTCTTGATCTAATAATTCACAGCAGGGCCCATTCCTGCACCCACCAAGAGTAACTCTGAGGGCTTACAGTGTTGTGGCAACACCACCACCACCACCACCACCACGAAAGGCCCAATTTTTCAGCCCCTGTTCAACAGGGGCATGCAATTACAATTCTTGATCTAATAATTCACAGCAGGGCCCATTGCTGCACCCACCAAGAGTAACTGTCAGGGCTTACAGTGTTGTGGCACCAGCACCACCATCAAAGGCCCAATTTTTACTACCACTGTTCAACAATTATATGTAATTAAAATTCCTGATATAATAGTTGACAGCAGGGCGTTCCAGCACCAACCAAGAGTAACTGTGAGTGCTTACAGTGTTGTGCCAACACCAACAACTAAGGGGCCTATTTCTGCAGAGTATATACGGCAGGTCCCTACTTTCAAACATCCAACTTACAAACGACTCCTACTTGCAAACGCAAGAAGACAACAGGAAGTGAGAGGAAATCTACCCCTTGGAAGGAAAATTCTCTCCTGTAAGAATTAATATGGGAGAAAGGTGTCTCCTCTGTACTGATGCTTTATCACCAATCCTTGTTTCAAGAAAAACACCACATTTCAAAAACAGTTGTCATTGGGACGGAAAGTGAGGTGAAATGTTCTGAACAGGGGCACAGACAGCAAAACAAATGTTACAGGGGTGATAACCCTTACCTATGTTTTCCAAAAAGTTTAAAAATAGATTTTTGGGCTGGAGCTACACTTAAACAATGTACCTGTTCAAAATTACAAACAGATTCTACATAAGAACAAACCTACAGTCCCTGTCTTGTATGCACCGCCTGTATACGGCTGTTCAGAGTATATAGGGCCTTTTTTATTTTATGTGCGGGGTTCCCCTTAATATCCATACAAGACCCAAAGGGGCTGGTAATGGGCTGGGGTAGGGGGGGGGGGTCATGGGGTAGCTATGCCATTTTTCTTAAAGATTTTCATCCATATTACCGGGACCAGACATTACATTAAAGCCGCAAGCAGTTTTAAATGGCTTTTTTTTCCTTTAGAAGTGTCATTTTGTGCAGGGACAGTTCTAAACACGGGAAACACGTGGCACTTCACAGGCATACTTTAGACACCCCCCAGGTACGATATTTAAAGGAATATTTGACTTTTTTTTTTTCACTTTATGCATCATTAAAATGACTGCTACCGAAAAACGACCGTTTTTAAAACTTCTTTTTGCATTGATACATGTCCCCTGGTGCACAACCCGAGTTCCCAAACCCTTTTTAGGACAATAACATGCATAATAGTTGTTATAATTAGCACTTTAGAATTCGAACGTTCGCATCCATTGTATTTAATAGGGTTCTAATGTTCGTACGAACTTTCGGTCCGTTCGCGGGTTCTGGTGCGAACCGAACCCGGGGGTGTTCGGCTCATCACTAACTGGGAACACAAATCAGTCTCCTCATCTCTGACAGGAGGTGGATCTGTGTGTTTACACACACAGATCCACACTCCTGCCCTGATCTCGGGCAATCGCTGGTGCCCGGCGGACATCGCGGCCGCCGGGCACGCACCGGGTCACGAGCGGTGCCGCGGGTACGCGCGCGCGCCCCATAGACGGCCGGGAAAAAAGGACGTCATATGACGCCCGCCCGGAGGGAGGGAGGGAGGGTTCCTACCGGCGTCATATGAGTATGACCCGGTAGGAATGGGTTAAAGCTTTAGGACCACTTTAACCTGAGGCACACTGCTATTGACAGACTATATTGGCCTCTGCAAGCTGAAACCATTATTTTGCCTTCAGCTTGCATGTGATCACTATGCCACAGCTGATATAATTATCACATGATTAGGAACAACTCGTATTGGTTCCTGATCATTAGCAATATATAGAAATATTTACCCTTTAGCAGCCACAACTCACAAACTCTATAAGCCAACCCTCCTCTTTTTAAAGCTGGCCATACATTTTACAATTTCCTTATTATTATTTAAGGTACTTATATAGCGCCGTCAATTTACGCAGCACTTTACATACACATTGTACATTCACGTCGGTCCCTACCCTCAAGGAGCTTACAATCTAAGATCCCTAACTCATATTCATATACTAGGGCCAATTTAGACAGAAGCCAATTAACATACCAGCATGAGTTTAGAAGTGTAGCGACCTCACCTCTCACTCCCTCCTTCTCTTCTCGGTCAATGGCTCTCGTCTAGGGGACCAAGAAGGAGAGTGTGGTGCACCACCAGCTCGTATCCTCTTGTGTGTAGAGGTGTGAGCTATAACCATTTACCTTCGGGCCTGTGCCCCTGTCCAGAGCCAAAAGCTTCCCTTGAGAATGACCCTTTAACTCCCAGAAAGCCAAGTTCTACACCACTGAAAGTCCAATACTTATTTATTCTTCAGAGCAATAAATAGTCCTTTGAGAGCGACTGGTTAGACATAGAACAGTTCAGAACACAGTGGGGAGGAGGTCCAGGCACAAATTTGAACTTGGGTTTTCTCCTGTTCCGTTTTAGCGTGAACAGGCTTGGCGCACAGTCGCTCTCACAGACCGTGAGGGGGTCTCTGCCACAGACCAGATGAATAAGGCCTCTGCCACAGACCTGGTTGTTGGGTCTCTGCCACCGACCTGATTCACGATGGGTCCCTGCCACAGACCATGAGAACGTGGACTACCTTCTGTAGGAAATGGCCCGTCAGAGAGAGGACATCCATCCGGACAGTTACCAGTGGCCCCGCCGTCTCCAGCAAATGCTGCACTGGGTCTTCGGAAGGGTCACCTCCCTGGCCTCCTCGTCCCAGATTCGGGTGTCCACACCGGAGGACACCCTAGGATCCCTCGATCCCTTGCGGGACCCAGTCAAAGGTACTGGGCCCCAGGCCTCCAGAGAGTACCTCACCCCAGACCAAAGGTGTCTGGGGTGGAACCGCAACTCCGTCCCCGGGCCTAGGGCACCCGGAGACTGCCATCACGCACCCCCCCCCCCAGGCTGAAGGTGCCTGGGAGTGGACCCCGAGCGGAAGATGTCTGCCCCCTTTATACTCTCCCCCAGCATGCACAGCAGGTTCCCCGCCCCGCTGTACTACTGCCGTGAGAGGTCACAAAGGGCGCAGCCCTCCAATGGTGATTCAACCCCGGTCTATGGCAACAGTGCCACCTATAGCCTGCAGGGAACTGAACACCATTGATATCCTCCACCGGCATAAATTGGTCCAGGAATCCTTACAATTATTGCATCTAAGCCTGATACCACTCAGATGCCTCCCCTAAATATGACCACCCGCTACACATCACCCCCAGTGATTTGACACTGGGCCCCAGTGTCTGAAACCAATTTATACCCCTCTCTAGAGCAGAGTCAGCATAAATTTGATCCAGAAACAGACTAACCAAAAGGAAAAAAAATGACAATTTAAAATTTTGGTTTCGTTTGTGCCTGAACCAAAAAGGAAGGGAAAAACAACAGCTAAAATATGCACAGGTATAAACATTTAAAAGCATAACAGCATAATTTTTTCAAAATCACATTTCCCCCCTCCCACATCACTGACTAAGACCTGCCCCATTCTCAGCAGACTTGATTGACGCTCTCCTGCAGAGGGGAAGAAAAAAACCATTATCTGACACAATATGTGATTTGGAATGAACAGGCTCCCCCTAAGGGTAACCCCTTCCTTCCAAAAGCAATGTGTGGTGTGTGTGACAATCGTTGCGCAACACCGCCACCTGGTGACGGCATTACGGTCAGAACACTTGTTTTCTTCCATCCAGAAATCCTTTTCTCTGTACTGTCGCCCTGTCTCAACTACACCCCAAAGTCTCAGTATCCTTGCGGTGGAGAAAGAAAAAAGGAGAACAACAAAACAAAACTGCTCCCTTTTCTTCCAGAAGTAGGCCACCCTTTGCGGGTTAAAGAGTCCCTGAGTTCCGGCAAAGGCACTCCGGAATGTTCAGCAACAACAAACAAAAAAAAAAAACACAGGAGTCTAGTCCCCTACAAATAGAACCTTGGGTGCGGCAGTAGCAGGGGTTTCAAATACCTGTCAAAAGTCTCCATGTGATATTCCACATCATCCCCCTCCCTCCGACAAATAAGCACCCGGTCAGCATGGATGTGCCAACCCAACATCCACTCTGCCCTGCAGTCTTTGAACCTTTTGGAGGCTGCAGGGGAACATGAGAGGTACCTGCGAGCATGGGGCACCTTGAGATGTGTCCAGATGAAGTCATCATACCACCGCTGTCTGCAGGCCTCCACCTCGTACAAAAGTTCCTTGGACAAATATGGGTACTCCCACCCATATTCATTGGCAACTTTCTGACCGAAAAGTCTCTGCAACCGGGAAAGGGGTGGCATTGTAGCATGGTCTCCTTCACCAGGCAGCACTATAGCATCCGGGAGCCGGGGCACCTTCACCACCTGTAGATTGGGCATAGGAGCCCGCAGTGACACTCGCTTCGCCCCAGCAATGGGCGCAGGCGACTCTGAGGGTAGAGAGGCATGCAGGGGACTAGATTCCTCCTCAGGCGTTGGGGCCTCCACCCGGGGTGTACTATCCCCAGTGGACATGGGTGGGTCCCTTTTTACACGGGACGAGGATAGGGGTATCTTGTCCCAGCCTTTCTGAGCAAAAAGTTTGTCGATTGCAACGTCATCTCCAACATCGGAGATCGACTCCAGGTCGGAGGTGTCATACTCCTCCGTGGGATAGTAACTCTGTGTAGACGTGGAGTCACCCCCTTGGACAGATTCCAGGGCCCCCGGATCCCCGACACCTCCAACCACACACCAAGTCCTGTCCCTCTGCTTACCTCTGCCTTTACTTGAACTGGGATGTCCGGGAGTCTTCCTTCTGGATCCATCCAGGCCAGGCAAGCGCTGGGGTGTGACTCTCCCACGGCCGCAGGAAGCCTTGACCAAGCCGACTCTCCTCTTTGGCGGTGGAAGCAGGGATTCTGTGGTGACCGAAGCAGCATCTTCGGATTTCTCATTCACAGTCTCACTCTCAACTGGGGCTTCCTCCAGAGCCCGGTCAGTGCGCATAGGGATGGCTGTACAAGCTCTGACTTCTCCTTCAAGAGTGGTGGCGCCTGTTATACAGTTGAGGTGGAAGGCCCGAGGCCTTTCCGTGGGTTGCTCCACCTCGAAAATGAATTCTACACAGGCCTCGCATTGCCCGAATGGCTTCAGATGGACCACCAGTCCCAAGCAGCCGGGACAAATCACACCAAGGGCCTCAACGTCCTTACATACGTACAGGGCGAATCGCCCCCGGGGCTTGAGCCTAAGCCCTGTGTCTGTCAGCGGAGTAGCAAACAAAGTCATCCTCGTGGCTGTGGAAGTAGGAACCCACGAGGCAGTAGTGAATGTGCTGACCACTTGCTGCTCCATCACGCACTGACTATCTCACGCCAAAGTCCCCACGTGCATCACTTCACATGGCCAGACTCCTCCCTTCTGCCGCACCTGTTCGCTGGCTTCTGTTGCGTCACGCCCACGAACTGCGCAGCCAGGGTGTGCCTCGTGGCGCGTTGGCCAATATGGCCGACCTCCTCGGAACTCCTCTGGGCAGTAAAGTTCAAATTCTGAAGGTCTCGGCTCCATCGACACAGATCCCGGACGAGCCCCCACGTGTAGCGACCTCACCTCTCACTCCCTCCTTCTCTTCTCGGTCAATAGCTCTCGTCTAGGGATACCGATACGTATTCTTCTACATATTTTTGGTAAACAATTTTTGCAATAATCGTATATTGATTGGTTTGTGCAAAAGTTATAGCGTCTACATAATTGGGGATATATTTTTGGCATTTTAATTTTTTTTATTTTTTTTACTAGTAATGGCGGCGATCTGCAATTTTTATTGTGACCGTGACATTGCGGCGGACACATCGGACACTTTTGACACGTTTTTGGGACCATTCACATTTATACAGCGATTAGTGCTATAAAACTGCACTGATTACTGTGTAAATGTGACTGGCAGGGAAGGGGTTAACACTAGGGGGCGATCAAGGGGTTAATATGTTCCCTAGTGAGTGATTATAACTGTAGGGGGAGGGGGACTCACAAGGGGAGGAGACCAATGTGTGTTCCTCTGTACTGGGAACACACATCAGTCTCCTCACCTCTGACAGGAGGTGGATCTGTGTGTTTACACACACAGATCCACACTCCTGCCCTGATCGCGGGCAATTGCTGGTGCCCGGCGGACATCGCGGCCGCCGGGCACGCACCGGGTCACGAGCGGTGCCGCGGGTACGCGCGCGCGCGCCCCATAGACGGCCGGGAAAAAAGGACGTCATATGACGCCCGCCCGGAGGGAGGGAGGGAGGGTTCCTGCCGGCGTCATATGACTATGACCCGGTAGGAATGGGTTAAAGCTTTAGGACCACTTTAACCTGAGGCACACTGCTATTGACAGACTATATTGGCCTCTGCAAGCTGAAACTATTATTTTGCCTTCAGCTTGCATGTGATCACTATGCCACAGCTGATATAATTATCACATGATTAGGAACAACTCGTATTGGTTCCTGATCATTAGCAATATATAGAAATATTTACCCTTTAGCAGCCACAACTCACAAACTCTATAAGCCAACCCTCCTCTTTCTAAAGCTGGCCATACATTTTACAATTTGCTTATTATTATTTAAGGTACTTATATAGCGCCGTCAATTTACGCAGCACTTTACATACACATTGTACATTCACGTCGGTCCCTACCCTCAAGGAGCTTACAATCTAAGATCCCTAACTCATATATCATATTCATATACTAGGGCCAATTTAGACAGAAGCCAATTAACATACCAGCATGAGTTTAGAAGTGTTGCGACCTCACCTCTCACTCCCTCCTTCTCTTCTCGGTCAATGGCTCTCGTCTAGGGGACCAGGAAGGAGAGTGTGGTGCACCACCAGCTCGTATCCTCTTGTGTGTAGAGGTGTGAGCTATAACCATTTACCTTCGGGCCTGTGCCCCTGTCCAGAGCCAAAAGCTTCCCTTGAGAATGACCCTTTAACTCCCAGAAAGCCAAGTTCTACACCACTGAAAGTCCAATACTTATTTATTCTTCAGAGCAATAAATAGTCCTTTGAGAGCGACTGGTTAGACATAGAACAGTTCAGAACACAGTGGGGAGGAGGTCCAGGCACAAATTTGAACTTGGGTTTTCTCCTGTTCCGTTTTAGCGTGAACAGGCTTGGCGCACAGTCGCTCTCACAGACCGTGAGGGGGTCTCTGCCACAGACCAGATGAATAAGGCCTCTGCCACAGACCTGGTTGTTGGGTCTCTGCCACCGACCTGATTCACGATGGGTCCCTGCCACAGACCATGAGAACGTGGACTACCTTCTGTAGGAAATGGCCCGTCAGAGAGAGGACATCCATCCGGACAGTTACCAGTGGCCCCGCCGTCTCCAGCAAATGCTGCACTGGGTCTTCGGAAGGGTCACCTCCCTGGCCTCCTCGTCCCAGATTCGGGTGTCCACACCGGAGGACACCCTAGGATCCCTCGATCCCTTGCGGGACCCAGTCAAAGGTACTGGGCCCCAGGCCTCCAGAGAGTACCTCACCCCAGACCAAAGGTGTCTGGGGTGGAACCGCAACTCCGTCCCCGGGCCTAGGGCACCCGGAGACTGCCATCACGCACCCCCCCCCCCCAGGCTGAAGGTGCCTGGGAGTGGACCCCGAGCGGAAGATGTCTGCCCCCTTTATACTCTCCCCCAGCATGCACAGCAGGTTCCCCGCCCCGCTGTACTACTGCCGTGAGAGGTCACAAAGGGCGCAGCCCTCCAATGGTGATTCAACCCCGGTCTATGGCAACAGTGCCACCTATAGCCTGCAGGGAACTGAACACCATTGATATCCTCCACCGGCATAAATTGGTCCAGGAATCCTTACAATTATTGCATCTAAGCCTGATACCACTCAGATGCCTCCCCTAAATATGACCACCCGCTACACATCACCCCCAGTGATTTGACACTGGGCCCCAGTGTCTGAAACCAATTTATACCCCTCTCTAGAGCAGAGTCAGCATAAATTTGATCCAGAAACAGACTAACCAAAAGGAAAAAAAATGACAATTTAAAATTTTGGTTTCGTTTGTGCCTGAACCAAAAAGGAAGGGAAAAACAACAGCTAAAATATGCACAGGTATAAACATTTAAAAGCATAACAGCATAATTTTTTCAAAATCACATTTCCCCCCTCCCACATCACTGACTAAGACCTGCCCCATTCTCAGCAGACTTGATTGACGCTCTCCTGCAGAGGGGAAGAAAAAAACCATTATCTGACACAATATGTGATTTGGAATGAACAGGCTCCCCCTAAGGGTAACCCCTTCCTTCCAAAAGCAATGTGTGGTGTGTGTGACAATCGTTGCGCAACACCGCCACCTGGTGACGGCATTACGGTCAGAACACTTGTTTTCTTCCATCCAGAAATCCTTTTCTCTGTACTGTCGCCCTGTCTCAACTACACCCCAAAGTCTCAGTATCCTTGCGGTGGAGAAAGAAAAAAGGAGAACAACAAAACAAAACTGCTCCCTTTTCTTCCAGAAGTAGGCCACCCTTTGCGGGTTAAAGAGTCCCTGAGTTCCGGCAAAGGCACTCCGGAATGTTCAGCAACAACAAACAAAAAAAAAAAACACAGGAGTCTAGTCCCCTACAAATAGAACCTTGGGTGCGGCAGTAGCAGGGGTTTCAAATACCTGTCAAAAGTCTCCATGTGATATTCCACATCATCCCCCTCCCTCCGACAAATAAGCACCCGGTCAGCATGGATGTGCCAACCCAACATCCACTCTGCCCTGCAGTCTTTGAACCTTTTGGAGGCTGCAGGGGAACATGAGAGGTACCTGCGAGCATGGGGCACCTTGAGATGTGTCCAGATGAAGTCATCATACCACCGCTGTCTGCAGGCCTCCACCTCGTACAAAAGTTCCTTGGACAAATATGGGTACTCCCACCCATATTCATTGGCAACTTTCTGACCGAAAAGTCTCTGCAACCGGGAAAGGGGTGGCATTGTAGCATGGTCTCCTTCACCAGGCAGCACTATAGCATCCGGGAGCCGGGGCACCTTCACCACCTGTAGATTGGGCATAGGAGCCCGCAGTGACACTCGCTTCGCCCCAGCAATGGGCGCAGGCGACTCTGAGGGTAGAGAGGCATGCAGGGGACTAGATTCCTCCTCAGGCGTTGGGGCCTCCACCCGGGGTGTACTATCCCCAGTGGACATGGGTGGGTCCCTTTTTACACGGGACGAGGATAGGGGTATCTTGTCCCAGCCTTTCTGAGCAAAAAGTTTGTCGATTGCAACGTCATCTCCAACATCGGAGATCGACTCCAGGTCGGAGGTGTCATACTCCTCCGTGGGATAGTAACTCCGTGTAGACGTGGAGTCACCCCCTTGGACAGATTCCAGGGCCCCCGGATCCCCGACACCTCCAACCACACACCAAGTCCTGTCCCTCTGCTTACCTCTGCCTTTACTTGAACTGGGATGTCCGGGAGTCTTCCTTCTGGATCCATCCAGGCCAGGCAAGCGCTGGGGTGTGACTCTCCCACGGCCGCAGGAAGCCTTGACCAAGCCGACTCTCCTCTTTGGCGGTGGAAGCAGGGATTCTGTGGTGACCGAAGCAGCATCTTCGGATTTCTCATTCACAGTCTCACTCTCAACTGGGGCTTCCTCCAGAGCCCGGTCAGTGCGCATAGGGATGGCTGTACAAGCTCTGACTTCTCCTTCAAGAGTGGTGGCGCCTGTTATACAGTTGAGGTGGAAGGCCCGAGGCCTTTCCGTGGGTTGCTCCACCTCGAAAATGAATTCTACACAGGCCTCGCATTGCCCGAATGGCTTCAGATGGACCACCAGTCCCAAGCAGCCGGGACAAATCACACCAAGGGCCTCAACGTCCTTACATACGTACAGGGCGAATCGCCCCCGGGGCTTGAGCCTAAGCCCTGTGTCTGTCAGCGGAGTAGCAAACAAAGTCATCCTCGTGGCTGTGGAAGTAGGAACCCACGAGGCAGTAGTGAATGTGCTGACCACTTGCTGCTCCATCACGCACTGACTATCTCACGCCAAAGTCCCCACGTGCATCACTTCACATGGCCAGACTCCTCCCTTCTGCCGCACCTGTTCGCTGGCTTCTGTTGCGTCACGCCCACGAACTGCGCAGCCAGGGTGTGCCTCGTGGCGCGTTGGCCAATATGGCCGACCTCCTCGGAACTCCTCTGGGCAGTAAAGTTCAAATTCTGAAGGTCTCGGCTCCATCGACACAGATCCCGGACGAGCCCCCACGTGTAGCGACCTCACCTCTCACTCCCTCCTTCTCTTCTCGGTCAATAGCTCTCGTCTAGGGATACCGATACGTATTCTTCTACATATTTTTGGTAAACAATTTTTGCAATAATCGTATATTGATTGGTTTGTGCAAAAGTTATAGCGTCTACATAATTGGGGATAGATTTTTGGCATTTTAATTTTTTTTATTTTTTTTACTAGTAATGGCGGCGATCTGCGATTTTTATTGTGACCGTGACATTGCGGCGGACACATCGGACACTTTTGACACGTTTTTGGGACCATTCACATTTATACAGCGATTAGTGCTATAAAACTGCACTGATTACTGTGTAAATGTGACTGGCAGGGAAGGGGTTAACACTAGGGGGCGATCAAGGGGTTAATATGTTCCCTAGTGAGTGATTATAACTGTAGGGGGAGGGGGACTCACAAGGGGAGGAGACCAATGTGTGTTCCTCTGTACTGGGAACACACATCAGTCTCCTCACCTCTGACAGGAGGTGGATCTGTGTGTTTACACACACAGATCCACACTCCTGCCCTGATCGCGGGCAATTGCTGGTGCCCGGCGGACATCGCGGCCGCCGGGCACGCACCGGGTCACGAGCGGTGCCGCGGGTACGCGCGCGCGCGCCCCATAGACGGCCGGGAAAAAAGGACGTCATATGACGCCCGCCCGGAGGGAGGGAGGGAGGGTTCCTGCCGGCGTCATATGACTATGACCCGGTAGGAATGGGTTAAAGCTTTAGGACCACTTTAACCTGAGGCACACTGCTATTGACAGACTATATTGGCCTCTGCAAGCTGAAACTATTATTTTGCCTTCAGCTTGCATGTGATCACTATGCCACAGCTGATATAATTATCACATGATTAGGAACAACTCGTATTGGTTCCTGATCATTAGCAATATATAGAAATATTTACCCTTTAGCAGCCACAACTCACAAACTCTATAAGCCAACCCTCCTCTTTCTAAAGCTGGCCATACATTTTACAATTTGCTTATTATTATTTAAGGTACTTATATAGCGCCGTCAATTTACGCAGCACTTTACATACACATTGTACATTCACGTCGGTCCCTACCCTCAAGGAGCTTACAATCTAAGATCCCTAACTCATATATCATATTCATATACTAGGGCCAATTTAGACAGAAGCCAATTAACATACCAGCATGAGTTTAGAAGTGTAGCGACCTCACCTCTCACTCCCTCCTTCTCTTCTCGGTCAATGGCTCTCGTCTAGGGGACCAGGAAGGAGAGTGTGGTGCACCACCAGCTCGTATCCTCTTGTGTGTAGAGGTGTGAGCTATAACCATTTACCTTCGGGCCTGTGCCCCTGTCCAGAGCCAAAAGCTTCCCTTGAGAATGACCCTTTAACTCCCAGAAAGCCAAGTTCTACACCACTGAAAGTCCAATACTTATTTATTCTTCAGAGCAATAAATAGTCCTTTGAGAGCGACTGGTTAGACATAGAACAGTTCAGAACACAGTGGGGAGGAGGTCCAGGCACAAATTTGAACTTGGGTTTTCTCCTGTTCCGTTTTAGCGTGAACAGGCTTGGCGCACAGTCGCTCTCACAGACCGTGAGGGGGTCTCTGCCACAGACCAGATGAATAAGGCCTCTGCCACAGACCTGGTTGTTGGGTCTCTGCCACCGACCTGATTCACGATGGGTCCCTGCCACAGACCATGAGAACGTGGACTACCTTCTGTAGGAAATGGCCCGTCAGAGAGAGGACATCCATCCGGACAGTTACCAGTGGCCCCGCCGTCTCCAGCAAATGCTGCACTGGGTCTTCGGAAGGGTCACCTCCCTGGCCTCCTCGTCCCAGATTCGGGTGTCCACACCGGAGGACACCCTAGGATCCCTCGATCCCTTGCGGGACCCAGTCAAAGGTACTGGGCCCCAGGCCTCCAGAGAGTACCTCACCCCAGACCAAAGGTGTCTGGGGTGGAACCGCAACTCCGTCCCCGGGCCTAGGGCACCCGGAGACTGCCATCACGCACCCCCCCCCCCAGGCTGAAGGTGCCTGGGAGTGGACCCCGAGCGGAAGATGTCTGCCCCCTTTATACTCTCCCCCAGCATGCACAGCAGGTTCCCCGCCCCGCTGTACTACTGCCGTGAGAGGTCACAAAGGGCGCAGCCCTCCAATGGTGATTCAACCCCGGTCTATGGCAACAGTGCCACCTATAGCCTGCAGGGAACTGAACACCATTGATATCCTCCACCGGCATAAATTGGTCCAGGAATCCTTACAATTATTGCATCTAAGCCTGATACCACTCAGATGCCTCCCCTAAATATGACCACCCGCTACACATCACCCCCAGTGATTTGACACTGGGCCCCAGTGTCTGAAACCAATTTATACCCCTCTCTAGAGCAGAGTCAGCATAAATTTGATCCAGAAACAGACTAACCAAAAGGAAAAAAAATGACAATTTAAAATTTTGGTTTCGTTTGTGCCTGAACCAAAAAGGAAGGGAAAAACAACAGCTAAAATATGCACAGGTATAAACATTTAAAAGCATAACAGCATAATTTTTTCAAAATCACATTTCCCCCCTCCCACATCACTGACTAAGACCTGCCCCATTCTCAGCAGACTTGATTGACGCTCTCCTGCAGAGGGGAAGAAAAAAACCATTATCTGACACAATATGTGATTTGGAATGAACAGGCTCCCCCTAAGGGTAACCCCTTCCTTCCAAAAGCAATGTGTGGTGTGTGTGACAATCGTTGCGCAACACCGCCACCTGGTGACGGCATTACGGTCAGAACACTTGTTTTCTTCCATCCAGAAATCCTTTTCTCTGTACTGTCGCCCTGTCTCAACTACACCCCAAAGTCTCAGTATCCTTGCGGTGGAGAAAGAAAAAAGGAGAACAACAAAACAAAACTGCTCCCTTTTCTTCCAGAAGTAGGCCACCCTTTGCGGGTTAAAGAGTCCCTGAGTTCCGGCAAAGGCACTCCGGAATGTTCAGCAACAACAAACAAAAAAAAAAAACACAGGAGTCTAGTCCCCTACAAATAGAACCTTGGGTGCGGCAGTAGCAGGGGTTTCAAATACCTGTCAAAAGTCTCCATGTGATATTCCACATCATCCCCCTCCCTCCGACAAATAAGCACCCGGTCAGCATGGATGTGCCAACCCAACATCCACTCTGCCCTGCAGTCTTTGAACCTTTTGGAGGCTGCAGGGGAACATGAGAGGTACCTGCGAGCATGGGGCACCTTGAGATGTGTCCAGATGAAGTCATCATACCACCGCTGTCTGCAGGCCTCCACCTCGTACAAAAGTTCCTTGGACAAATATGGGTACTCCCACCCATATTCATTGGCAACTTTCTGACCGAAAAGTCTCTGCAACCGGGAAAGGGGTGGCATTGTAGCATGGTCTCCTTCACCAGGCAGCACTATAGCATCCGGGAGCCGGGGCACCTTCACCACCTGTAGATTGGGCATAGGAGCCCGCAGTGACACTCGCTTCGCCCCAGCAATGGGCGCAGGCGACTCTGAGGGTAGAGAGGCATGCAGGGGACTAGATTCCTCCTCAGGCGTTGGGGCCTCCACCCGGGGTGTACTATCCCCAGTGGACATGGGTGGGTCCCTTTTTACACGGGACGAGGATAGGGGTATCTTGTCCCAGCCTTTCTGAGCAAAAAGTTTGTCGATTGCAACGTCATCTCCAACATCGGAGATCAACTCCAGGTCGGAGGTGTCATACTCCTCCGTGGGATAGTAACTCCGTGTAGACGTGGAGTCACCCCCTTGGACAGATTCCAGGGCCCCCGGATCCCCGACACCTCCAACCACACACCAAGTCCTGTCCCTCTGCTTACCTCTGCCTTTACTTGAACTGGGATGTCCGGGAGTCTTCCTTCTGGATCCATCCAGGCCAGGCAAGCGCTGGGGTGTGACTCTCCCACGGCCGCAGGAAGCCTTGACCAAGCCGACTCTCCTCTTTGGCGGTGGAAGCAGGGATTCTGTGGTGACCGAAGCAGCATCTTCGGATTTCTCATTCACAGTCTCACTCTCAACTGGGGCTTCCTCCAGAGCCCGGTCAGTGCGCATAGGGATGGCTGTACAAGCTCTGACTTCTCCTTCAAGAGTGGTGGCGCCTGTTATACAGTTGAGGTGGAAGGCCCGAGGCCTTTCCGTGGGTTGCTCCACCTCGAAAATGAATTCTACACAGGCCTCGCATTGCCCGAATGGCTTCAGATGGACCACCAGTCCCAAGCAGCCGGGACAAATCACACCAAGGGCCTCAACGTCCTTACATACGTACAGGGCGAATCGCCCCCGGGGCTTGAGCCTAAGCCCTGTGTCTGTCAGCGGAGTAGCAAACAAAGTCATCCTCGTGGCTGTGGAAGTAGGAACCCACGAGGCAGTAGTGAATGTGCTGACCACTTGCTGCTCCATCACGCACTGACTATCTCACGCCAAAGTCCCCACGTGCATCACTTCACATGGCCAGACTCCTCCCTTCTGCCGCACCTGTTCGCTGGCTTCTGTTGCATCACGCCCACGAACTGCGCAGCCAGGGTGTGCCTCGTGGCGCGTTGGCCAATATGGCCGACCTCCTCGGAACTCCTCTGGGCAGTAAAGTTCAAATTCTGAAGGTCTCGGCTCCATCGACACAGATCCCGGACGAGCCCCCACGTGTAGCGACCTCACCTCTCACTCCCTCCTTCTCTTCTCGGTCAATGGCTCTCGTCTAGGGATACCGATACGTATTCTTCTACATATTTTTGGTAAACAATTTTTGCAATAATCGTATATTGATTGGTTTGTGCAAAAGTTATAGCGTCTACATAATTGGGGATAGATTTTTGGCATTTTAATTTTTTTTATTTTTTTTACTAGTAATGGCGGCGATCTGCGATTTTTATTGTGACCGTGACATTGCGGCGGACACATCGGACACTTTTGACACGTTTTTGGGACCATTCACATTTATACAGCGATTAGTGCTATAAAACTGCACTGATTACTGTGTAAATGTGACTGGCAGGGAAGGGGTTAACACTAGAGGGCGATCAAGGGGTTAATATGTTCCCTAGTGAGTGATTATAACTGTAGGGGGAGGGGGACTCACAAGGGGAGGAGACCAATGTGTGTTCCTCTGTACTGGGAACACACATCAGTCTCCTCACCTCTGACAGGAGGTGGATCTGTGTGTTTACACACACAGATCCACACTCCTGCCCTGATCGCGGGCAATTGCTGGTGCCCGGCGGACATCGCGGCCGCCGGGCACGCACCGGGTCACGAGCGGTGCCGCGGGTACGCGCGCGCGCCCCATAGACGGCCGGGAAAAAAGGACGTCATATGACGCCCGCCCGGAGGGAGGGAGGGAGGGTTCCTGCCGGCGTCATATGACTATGACCCGGTAGGAATGGGTTAAAGCTTTAGGACCACTTTAACCTGAGGCACACTGCTATTGACAGACTATATTGGCCTCTGCAAGCTGAAACTATTATTTTGCCTTCAGCTTGCATGTGATCACTATGCCACAGCTGATATAATTATCACATGATTAGGAACAACTCGTATTGGTTCCTGATCATTAGCAATATATAGAAATATTTACCCTTTAGCAGCCACAACTCACAAACTCTATAAGCCAACCCTCCTCTTTCTAAAGCTGGCCATACATTTTACAATTTGCTTATTATTATTTAAGGTACTTATATAGCGCCGTCAATTTACGCAGCACTTTACATACACATTGTACATTCACGTCGGTCCCTACCCTCAAGGAGCTTACAATCTAAGATCCCTAACTCATATATCATATTCATATACTAGGGCCAATTTAGACAGAAGCCAATTAACATACCAGCATGAGTTTAGAAGTGTAGCGACCTCACCTCTCACTCCCTCCTTCTCTTCTCGGTCAATGGCTCTCGTCTAGGGGACCAGGAAGGAGAGTGTGGTGCACCACCAGATCGTATCCTCTTGTGTGTAGAGGTGTGAGCTATAACCATTTACCTTCGGGCCTGTGCCCCTGTCCAGAGCCAAAAGCTTCCCTTGAGAATGACCCTTTAACTCCCAGAAAGCCACGTTCTACACCACTGAAAGTCCAATACTTATTTATTCTTCAGAGCAATAAATAGTCCTTTGAGAGCGACTGGTTAGACATAGAACAGTTCAGAACACAGTGGGGAGGAGGTCCAGGCACAAATTTGAACTTGGGTTTTCTCCTGTTCCGTTTTAGCGTGAACAGGCTTGGCGCACAGTCGCTGCCACAGACCGTGAGGGGGTCTCTGCCACAGACCAGATGAATAAGGCCTCTGCCACAGACCTGGTTGTTGGGTCTCTGCCACGACCTGATTCACGATGGGTCCCTGCCACAGACCATGAGAACGTGGACTACCTTCTGTAGGAAATGGCCCGTCAGAGAGAGGACATCCATCCGGACAGTTACCAGTGGCCCCGCCGTCTCCAGCAAATGCTGCACTGGGTCTTCGGAAGGGTCACCTCCCTGGCCTCCTCGTCCCAGATTCGGGTGTCCACACCGGAGGACACCCTAGGATCCCTCGATCCCTTGTGGGACCCAGTCAAAGGTACTGGGCCCCAGGCCTCCAGAGAGTACCTCACCCCAGACCAAAGGTGTCTGGGGTGGAACCGCAACTCCGTCCCCGGGCCTAAGGCACCCGGAGACCGCCATCACGCACCCCCCCCAAGCTGAAGGTGCCTGGGAGTGGACCCCGAGCGGAAGATGTCTGCCCCCTTTATACTCTCCCCCAGCATGCACAGCAGGTTCCCTGCCCCGCTGTACTACTGCTGTGAGAGGTCACAAAGGGCGCAGCCCTCCAATGGTGATTCAACCCCGGTCTATGGCAACAGTGCCACCTATAGCCTGCAGGGAACTGAACACCATTGATATCCTCCACCGGCATAAATTGGTCCAGGAATCCTTACAATTATTGCATCTAAGCCTGATACCACTCAGATGCCTCCCCTAAATATGACCACCCGCTACACATCACCCCCAGTGATTTGACACTGGGCCCCAGTGTCTGAAACCAATTTATACCCCTCTCTAGAGCAGAGTCAGCATAAATTTGATCCAGAAACAGACTAACCAAAAGGAAAAAAAATGACAATTTAAAATTTTGGTTTCGTTTGTGCCTGAACCAAAAAGGAAGGGAAAAACAACAGCTAATATATGCACAGGTATAAACATTTAAAACCATAACAGCATAATTTTTTCAAAATCACATTTCCCCCCTCCCACATCACTGACTAAGACCTGCCCCATTCTCAGCAGACTTGATTGAAGCTCTCCTGCAGAGGGGAAGAAAAAAACCATTATCTGACACAATATGTGATTTGGAATGAACAGGCTCCCCCTAAGGGTAACCCCTTCCTTCCAAAAGCAATGTGTGGTGTGTGTGACAATCGTTGCGCAACACCGCCACCTGGTGACGGCATTACGGTCAGAACACTTGTTTTCTTCCATCCAGAAATCCTTTTCTCTGTACTGTCGCCCTGTCTCAACTACACCCCAAAGTCTCAGTATCCTTGCGGTGGAGAAAGAAAAAAGGAGAACAACAAAACAAAACTGCTCCCTTTTCTTCCAGAAGTAGGCCACCCTTTGCGGGTTAAAGAGTCCCTGAGTTCCGGCAAAGGCACTCCGGAATGTTCAGCAACAACAAACAAAAAAAAAAACACAGGAGTCTAGTCCCCTACAAATAGAACCTTGGGTGCGGCAGTAGCAGGGGTTTCAAATACCTGTCAAAAGTCTCCATGTGATATTCCACATCATCCCCCTCCCTCCGACAAATAAGCACCCGGTCAGCATGGATGTGCCAACCCAACATCCACTCTGCCCTGCAGTCTTTGAACCTTTTGGAGGCTGCAGGGGAACATGAGAGGTACCTGCGAGCATGGGGCACCTTGAGATGTGTCCAGATGAAGTCATCATACCACCGCTGTCTGCAGGCCTCCACCTCGTACAAAAGTTCCTTGGACAAATATGGGTACTCCCACCCATATTCATTGGCAACTTTCTGACCGAAAAGTCTCTGCAACCGGGAAAGGGGTGGCATTGTAGCATGGTCTCCTTCACCAGGCAGCACTATAGCATCCGGGAGCCGGGGCACCTTCACCACCTGTAGATTGGGCATAGGAGCCCGCAGTGACACTCGCTTCGCCCCAGCAATGGGCGCAGGCGACTGAGGGTAGAGAGGCATGCAGGGGACTAGATTCCTCCTCAGGCGTTGGGGCCTCCACCCGGGGTGTACTATCCCCAGTGGACATGGGTGGGTCCCTTTTTACACGGGACGAGGATAGGGGTATCTTGTCCCAGCCTTTCTGAGCAAAAAGTTTGTCGATTGCAACGTCATCTCCAACATCGGAGATCGACTCCAGGTCGGAGGTGTCATACTCCTCCGTGGGATAGTAACTCCGTGTAGACGTGGAGTCACCCCCTTGGACAGATTCCAGGGCCCCCGGATCCCCGACACCTCCAACCACACACCAAGTCCTGTCCCTCTGCTTACCTCTGCCTTTACTTGAACTGGGATGTCCGGGAGTCTTCCTTCTGGATCCATCCAGGCCAGGCAAGCGCTGGGGTGTGACTCTCCCACGGCCGCAGGAAGCCTTGACCAAGCCGACTCTCCTCTTTGGCGGTGGAAGCAGGGATTCTGTGGTGACCGAAGCAGCATCTTCGGATTTTTCATTCACAGTCTCACTCTCAACCGGAGCGTCCTCCAGAGCCCGGTCAGTGCGCATAGGGATGGCTGTACAAGCTCTGACTTCTCCTTCAAGAGTGGTGGCGCCTATTATACAGTTGAGGTGGAAGGCCCGAGGCCTTTCCGTGGGTTGCTCCACCTCGAAAATGAATTCTACACAGGCCTCGCATTGCCCGAATGGCTTCAGATGGACCACCAGTCCCAAGCAGCCGGGACAAATCACACCAAGGGCCTCAACGTCCTTACATACGTACAGGGCGAATCGCCCCCGGGGCTTGAGCCTAAGCCCTGTGTCTGTCAGCGGAGTAGCAAACAAAGTCATCCTCGTGGCTGTGGAAGTAGGAACCCACGAGGCAGTAGTGAATGTGCTGACCGCTTGCTGCTCCATCACGCACTGACTATCTCACGCCAAAGTCCCCACGTGCATCACTTCACATGGCCAGACTCCTCCCTTCTGCCGCACCTGTTCGCTGGCTTCTGTTGCGTCACGCCCACGAACTGCGCAGCCAGGGTGTGCCTCGTGGCGCGTTGGCCAATATGGCCGACCTCCTCGGAACTCCTCTGGGCAGTAAAGTTCAAATTCTGAAGGTCTCGGCTCCATCGACACAGATCCCGGACGAGCCCCCATGTGTAGCGACCTCACCTCTCACTCCCTCCTTCTCTTCTCGGTCAATGGCTCTCGTCTAGGGATACCGATACGTATTCTTCTACATATTTTTGGTAAACAATTTTTGCAATAATCGTATATTGATTGGTTTGTGCAAAAGTTATAGCGTCTACATAATTGGGGATAGATTTTTGGCATTTTAATTTTTTTTATTTTTTTTACTAGTAATGGCGGCGATCTGCGATTTTTATTGTGACCGTGACATTGCGGCGGACACATCGGACACTTTTGACACGTTTTTGGGACCATTCACATTTATACAGCGATTAGTGCTATAAAACTGCACTGATTACTGTGTAAATGTGACTGGCAGGGAAGGGGTTAACACTAGGGGGCGATCAAGGGGTTAATATGTTCCCTAGTGAGTGATTATAACTGTAGGGGGAGGGGGACTCACAAGGGGAGGAGACCAATGTGTGTTCCTCTGTACTGGGAACACACATCAGTCTCCTCACCTCTGACAGGAGGTGGATCTGTGTGTTTACACACACAGATCCAAACTCCTGCCCTGATCGCGGGCAATTGCTGGTGCCCGGCGGACATCGCGGCCGCCGGGCACGCACCGGGTCACGAGCGGTGCCGCGGGTACGCGCGCGCGCGCCCCATAGACGGCCGGGAAAAAAGGACGTCATATGACGCCCGCCCGGAGGGAGGGAGGGTTCCTGCCGGCGTCATATGACTATGACCCGGTAGGAATGGGTTAAAGCTTTAGGACCACTTTAACCTGAGGCACACTGCTATTGACAGACTATATTGGCCTCTGCAAGCTGAAACTATTATTTTGCCTTCAGCTTGCATGTGATCACTATGCCACAGCTGATATAATTATCACATGATTAGGAACAACTCGTATTGGTTCCTGATCATTAGCAATATATAGAAATATTTACCCTTTAGCAGCCACAACTCACAAACTCTATAAGCCAACCCTCCTCTTTCTAAAGCTGGCCATACATTTTACAATTTGCTTATTATTATTTAAGGTACTTATATAGCGCCGTCAATTTACGCAGCACTTTACATACACATTGTACATTCACGTCGGTCCCTACCCTCAAGGAGCTTACAATCTAAGATCCCTAACTCATATTCATATACTAGGGCCAATTTAGACAGAAGCCAATTAACATACCAGCATGAGTTTAGAAGTGTAGCGACCTCACCTCTCACTCCCTCCTTCTCTTCTCGGTCAATGGCTCTCGTCTAGGGGACCAGGAAGGAGAGTGTGGTGCACCACCAGATCGTATCCTCTTGTGTGTAGAGGTGTGAGCTATAACCATTTACCTTCGGGCCTGTACCCCTGTCCAGAGCCAAAAGCTTCCCTTGAGAATGACCCTTTAACTCCCAGAAAGCCACGTTCTACACCACTGAAAGTCCAATACTTATTTATTCTTCAGAGCAATAAATAGTCCTTTGAGAGCGACTGGTTAGACATAGAACAGTTCAGAACACAGTGGGGAGGAGGTCCAGGCACAAATTTGAACTTGGGTTTTCTCCTGTTCCGTTTTAGCGTGAACAGGCTTGGCGCACAGTCGCTGCCACAGACCGTGAGGGGGTCTCTGCCACAGACCAGATGAATAAGGCCTCTGCCACAGACCTGGTTGTTGGGTCTCTGCCACGACCTGATTCACGATGGGTCCCTGCCACAGACCATGAGAACGTGGACTACCTTCTGTAGGAAATGGCCCGTCAGAGAGAGGACATCCATCCGGACAGTTACCAGTGGCCCCGCCGTCTCCAGCAAATGCTGCACTGGGTCTTCGGAAGGGTCACCTCCCTGGCCTCCTCGTCCCAGATTCGGGTGTCCACACCGGAGGACACCCTAGGATCCCTCGATCCCTTGTGGGACCCAGTCAAAGGTACTGGGCCCCAGGCCTCCAGAGAGTACCTCACCCCAGACCAAAGGTGTCTGGGGTGGAACCGCAACTCCGTCCCCGGGCCTAAGGCACCCGGAGACCGCCATCACGCACCCCCCCCCCCAAGCTGAAGGTGCCTGGGAGTGGACCCCGAGCGGAAGATGTCTGCCCCCTTTATACTCTCCCCCAGCATGCACAGCAG
The DNA here is from genome assembly GCA_029206835.1 of Rana muscosa. Taxonomy (NCBI): domain Eukaryota; kingdom Metazoa; phylum Chordata; class Amphibia; order Anura; family Ranidae; genus Rana; species Rana muscosa. The sequence continues at coordinate 175,190,056 of CM055126.1, forward strand.
GTTCCCTGCCCCGCTGTACTACTGCCGTGAGAGGTCACAAAGGGCGCAGCCCTCCAATGGTGATTCAACCCCGGTCTATGGCAACAGTGCCACCTATAGCCTGCAGGGAACTGAACACCATTGATATCCTCCACCGGCATAAATTGGTCCAGGAATCCTTACAATTATTGCATCTAAGCCTGATACCACTCAGATGCCTCCCCTAAATATGACCACCCGCTACACATCACCCCCAGTGATTTGACACTGGGCCCCAGTGTCTGAAACCAATTTATACCCCTCTCTAGAGCAGAGTCAGCATAAATTTGATCCAGAAACAGACTAACCAAAAGGAAAAAAAATGACAATTTAAAATTTTGGTTTCGTTTGTGCCTGAACCAAAAAGGAAGGGAAAAACAACAGCTAATATATGCACAGGTATAAACATTTAAAACCATAACAGCATAATTTTTTCAAAATCACATTTCCCCCCTCCCACATCACTGACTAAGACCTGCCCCATTCTCAGCAGACTTGATTGAAGCTCTCCTGCAGAGGGGAAGAAAAAAACCATTATCTGACACAATATGTGATTTGGAATGAACAGGCTCCCCCTAAGGGTAACCCCTTCCTTCCAAAAGCAATGTGTGGTGTGTGTGACAATCGTTGCGCAACACCGCCACCTGGTGACGGCATTACGGTCAGAACACTTGTTTTCTTCCATCCAGAAATCCTTTTCTCTGTACTGTCGCCCTGTCTCAACTACACCCCAAAGTCTCAGTATCCTTGCGGTGGAGAAAGAAAAAAGGAGAACAACAAAACAAAACTGCTCCCTTTTCTTCCAGAAGTAGGCCACCCTTTGCGGGTTAAAGAGTCCCTGAGTTCCGGCAAAGGCACTCCGGAATGTTCAGCAACAACAAACAAAAAAAAAACACAGGAGTCTAGTCCCCTACAAATAGAACCTTGGGTGCGGCAGTAGCAGGGGTTTCAAATACCTGTCAAAAGTCTCCATGTGATATTCCACATCATCCCCCTCCCTCCGACAAATAAGCACCCGGTCAGCATGGATGTGCCAACCCAACATCCACTCTGCCCTGCAGTCTTTGAACCTTTTGGAGGCTGCAGGGGAACATGAGAGGTACCTGCGAGCATGGGGCACCTTGAGATGTGTCCAGATGAAGTCATCATACCACCGCTGTCTGCAGGCCTCCACCTCGTACAAAAGTTCCTTGGACAAATATGGGTACTCCCACCCATATTCATTGGCAACTTTCTGACCGAAAAGTCTCTGCAACCGGGAAAGGGGTGGCATTGTAGCATGGTCTCCTTCACCAGGCAGCACTATAGCATCCGGGAGCCGGGGCACCTTCACCACCTGTAGATTGGGCATAGGAGCCCGCAGTGACACTCGCTTCGCCCCAGCAATGGGCGCAGGCGACTCTGAGGGTAGAGAGGCATGCAGGGGACTAGATTCCTCCTCAGGCGCTGGGGCCTCCACCCGGGGTGTACTATCCCCAGTGGACATGGGTGGGTCCCTTTTTACACGGGACGAGGATAGGGGTATCTTGTCCCAGCCTTTCTGAGCAAAAAGTTTGTCGATTGCAACGTCATCTCCAACATCGGAGATCGACTCCAGGTCGGAGGTGTCATACTCCTCCGTGGGATAGTAACTCCGTGTAGACGTGGAGTCACCCCCTTGGACAGATTCCAGGGCCCCCGGATCCCCGACACCTCCAACCACACACCAAGTCCTGTCCCTCTGCTTACCTCTGCCTTTACTTGAACTGGGATGTCCGGGGGTCTTCCTTCTGGATCCATCCAGGCCAGGCAAGCGCTGGGGTGTGACTCTCCCACGGCCGCAGGAAGCCTTGACCAAGCCGACTATCCTCTTTGGCGGTGGAAGCAGGGATTCTGTGGTGACTGAAGCAGCATCTTCGGATTTCTCAATCACAGTCTCACTCTCAACTGGGGCTTCCTCCAGAGCCCGGTCAGTGCGCGTAGGGATGGCTGTACAAGCTCTGACTTCTCCTTCAAGAGTGGTGGCGCCTGTTATACAGTTGAGGTGGAAGGCCCGAGGCCTTTCCGTGGGTTGCTCCACCTCGAAAATGAATTCTTTACAGGCCTCGCATTGCCCGAATGGCTTCAGATGGACCACCAGTCCCAAGCAGCCGGGACAAATCACACCAAGGACCTCAACGTCCTTACATACGTACAGGGCGAATCGCCCCCGGGGCTTGAGCCTAAGCCCTGTGTCTGTCAGCGGAGTAGCAAACAAAGTCATCCTCGTGGCTGTGGAAGTAGGAACCCACGAGGCAGTAGTGAATGTGCTGACCGCTTGCTGCTCCATCACGCACTGACTATCTCACGCCAAAGTCCCCACGTGCATCACTTCACATGGCCAGACTCCTCCCTTCTGCCGCACCTGTTCGCTGGCTTCTGTTGCGTCACGCCCACGAACTGCGCAGCCAGGGTGTGCCTCGTGGCGCGTTGGCCAATATGGCCGACCTCCTCGGAACTCCTCTGGGCAGTAAAGTTCAAACTCTGAAGGTCTCGGCTCCATCAACACAGACACAGATCCCGGACGAGCCCCCACGTGTAGCGACCTCACCTCTCACTCCCTCCTTCTCTTCTCGGTCAATGGCTCTCGTCTAGGGGACCAGGGAGGAGAGTGTGGCGCACAACCAGCTCGTATGTTCTTGGGTGTAGAGGTGTGAGCTATAACCATTTACCTTCGGGCTTGTGCCCTGTCCAGAGCCAAAAGCTTCCCTTGAGAAGTTTGTTGGCAAAAAGTCAGACCGTGTGTATGGGGCTTAATACACAAAAAATCTTTGAAGTGCTTTTTTCACCACTTTTCCCTGATACAGATTTTTCAAAAATAACAAATGTAATAAATAATTCAAAGAATGGATGAAAGTTTTTATCATAAAACGTTTGGTAGTTAAATAGTTCTATTTTCTGAGATCTGTACATCAAAAGGACAACTGAGAAGGAAATCAAGGACAGAGAGATTTGAAAGTCAGTTGTGAACTATCCCCTAAAACCTAAATATGATTTTGGTTTTTAGTTTTTCCCCATGTGTGTTGTACCAAAAGAATAATATTTTAGATCTTCAGTTTTTTTTTTTCTTTCACTCAAATAATAAATGCAACATGTAACAATACGAGAAATAATACAAAACTACGAAGAAAAAAGAAGACTGGAAATAAAAATAAGAAAACAATTATATGCCAGCAAAGTGGGCGAGTTGTGAGAACAGTGAGAAGAATAGAGCCTTTTACCTCTCATTAGTGAAGCCATCAATGCTCCAGCAAGCAAGAGCCGAGGTCATGTTACATATGGCACACAGTCTGTTCAGCACTTTTAACATCAGCTTTGAAATTTTAGAGAAGTCAAAGGTCATCTTTAATAAGCTCAAGTTTGATGGGTCTCAATGATCTCTCAAACTCCAGTGTTGCCTGTGTGGGTGTCCAGCTCTGCCGTCCAAACCTATTCATAGCTTATCCTCACCAACTCTCTGTGCTATCAGAGCTGAATTTATCGAAGTTTTCTTCTCCCCCCCCCCCCCCACGTAAAATCTGATGAGAAACTTGGCTGCATAGTTTGGTTTTTCAGAAAAAGCCAATCTCACTGTAAGGAGTCTGAGTCCAGACTTGTTGGTCTTCAATCAGAGCAAAGTAATTCGGATGGTTTGGCCTTGTTGCGTGTTTTGCGTTTTTCTCTGTTCTCTGATTGCTGACATAATGGAAACCAGTTGTGGCAAGGGCTAGGAATGCCACTGCTTGCCAGTTACTAATATATAACTAATAGATTATTATTTAAAATCACAGGGGTGTTTTATACAACAATGTAGGGAATAAAAAGAAAAAAGACATATACTTTAAACTATTCAAGGACCCTTCCCTGGTGGGCTAGTGCCAAGGTGCAAGGGTCATTCTACTTGGACCCCCGGAGATCAGCTGTTTGTGGCTGTGCTAAAGCAGCTCAGGTCTGCTGGAGTGCTTGGCCTTTTCCAGCTCAAGTCTGCTGGAGAGCTTGCAGCTGCTCAACCCTTGTCAGCACTTTGCTCTTTAACCACTTCAATACCATGCACTTATGCACCTTCCCGCCCAGACCAATTTTCAGCTTTCAGTACTCTCACACTTTGAATGACAATTACTTAGTCATGCTACACTGTATCCAAACAAAATTTTTATCATTTTCTTCTCACAAATAGAGCTTTCTTTTGGTGGTATTTAATCGCCACTGGATTTTTTTTTTTTTGCGATATAAGCAAAAAAAACAGCAATTTTTCTTTAAAAAAAAACACTTTTTTTTAGTTTCTATTGTAAAATTTTGCAAATAAGTAATTTTTCTTCATAAATTTGTGCCAAAATGTATACTGCTACATATCTTTGGTAAAATGAACCCAAATTAGTGTATATTATTTGGTCTTTGTGAAAGTTATAGAGTCTACAAACTATGGTGGCAATCACTGAAAATTTATCACATCTGATCACGCCTGATGTACTGAAACATTTCTTGAGACACTAACAAGCGAGGAAAGTACAAATACCCCAAAATTACCCCTTTTTGGAAAGTAGACAGTCCAAGGTATTTACTAAGAGGCGTGGTGAGTTTTTTGAAGTTGTATTTTTTTCCCACAATTCTTGGGAAAATTTAAATTTTTTTTTTTTTTTTTACACAAACTGGTCATATTAACAGTTTTTTTCTCTCACACAGCATATGCATAATTGCAACTACACCCCAAAATACATTCTGCTACTCCTCCTGAGTGTAGCGATACCACATGTGTGAGACTTTTACACAGCCTGGCCACATACAGAGGCCCAACATTGAAGTAGCACTTTCAGGCATTCTACAAGCATAAATCGCACATATCCTTTCTCAACCACCTATTACACTTTTGAAGGCCCTGGAGCACCAGGACAATGGAATTTTCCACAAAATGACCCCATTTTGGAAAGCACACACCCCAACGTATAATCTATGAAGCATTATGAGTCTTTTGAACGGTTCATTTTTTTCCAGAAGGTTTTGGAAAATGTGGAGAAAAAATGAAAATGCATGTTTTTTACACAAAGTTGTCCATTTATAAGATATTTCTAACGCATAGCATATACATAGCAAAAATGACACCCCAAAATGCATTCTGCTACTCCTCCTGAGTATAGCGATACCACATGTGTGAGACTTTTACACAGCCTGGCCATATACAGAGGCCCAACATTGAAGTAGCACTTTCAGGCGTTCTACAAGCATAAATCGCACATATCCTTTCTCAACCACCTATTACAATTTTGAAGGCCCTGGAGCACCAGGACAATAGAATTTTCCACAAAATGACCCCATTTTGGAAAGCACACACCCCAACGTATAATCTATGAAGCATTATCAGTCTTTTGAACGGTTCATTTTTTTCCAGAAGGTTTTGGAAAATGTGGAGAAAAAATGAAAATGCATTTTTTTTACACAAAGTTGTCCATTTATAAGATATTTCTAACGCATAGCATATACATAGCAAAAATAATACCCCAAAATGCATTCTGCTACTCCTCCTGAGTATAGCGATACCACATGTGTGAGACTTTTACACAGCCTGGCCATATACAGAGGCCCAACATTGAAGTAGCACTTTCAGGCGTTCTACAAGCATAAATCGCACATATCCTTTCTCAACCACCTATTACAATTTTGAAGGCCCTGGAGCACCAGGACAATAGAATATTCCACAAAATGACCCCATTTTGGAAAGCACACACCCCAACGTATAATCTATGAGGCATTATGAGTCTTTTGAACGGTTCATTTTTTTCCAGAAGGTTTTGGAAAATGTGGAGAAAAAATTAAAATGCATTTTTTTACACAAAGTTGTCAATTTATAAGATATTTCTAACACATAATATGTACATAGCAAAAATTACACCCCAAAATGCATTCTGCTACTCCTCCTGAGTATGGCGATACCACATGTTTGAGACTTTTACACAGCCTGGCCACATACAGAGGCCCAACATCCAAGTAGCACCTCCAGGCATTCTAGCAGCATTAATTGCACATATCATTTTCTGACTACCGATCACATTTTTGAAGGCCCTTCATATATCTAACACATAGCAGGTACATACCAAATAACAAAAGATTACCTGTGGTTTTAGAAGTGCAGTGGTCCACAGAGGAGAGCATCGGTCCAGGCAGCAGGCAGGGATGAGGTCAGCGACAGCAAAAGCAATCATCCAGGCAGCAGTCAGGAATACTGTCCATAGTTCGCACAGGCAGAGATACTGTCAGCACAGCCAGAGCACAGCCAAAGCACAGGTCCAGGTAGCAGGCAGAGGTGTCCCGGCAGAAATGCTGTCCAAAGTCAGTAGAGGCAGCAGGCAGATATATGGTCAACACAGCCAAAGTATTGGTCCAAGCAGCAGGAAGAAACATGGTCCATAATGTCATGGGTCATTACAGGCAGTAATATGGTCAGCACAGCCAAATTATTGGTCCAGGCAGCAGGAAGGACCATCAAGCTTAGGGCCAGGGGGACAGGGGTAGAGGCTTCTCCCACCCAAATCGCTTTGAAGCCTCCGGGCAACCAGACCCTGTTCTTGGAGCACAGAAAACGAAAAACTGTTTTTCTCTACTCAGAACGCTATTCTGAAGCCCCTCACATATGTGAGACCCCTGTGTACTAAAAGTAGATGGCCAAAAGATCAGTCCAAGTGGCAGGCAAAAACATGGTCGATTAACAGGCCAAGGTCGGTACACGTGGAAGTCAGAAACGTGGTTTAAATCGGCAGGCAGAGGCATCGTCGGTAAACAGGCTGAGGTTGGTGCACGTGGAGGTCAGAAACGTGGTTTAAATCGGCAAGCAAAGACATCGTCGGTAAACAGGCCAGGGTCAGTTAATTAACATGGAAGGTAGTTAGTAACATGGTAGCAGGCAAATAGGGAAATGGCAGTCTGTTAATAATAAGGGGAACTAATGGATGTATGATAATTTTTGAAGCAATTTCCGATGCACAGGCCAGGTTGGGAGGGACAATCGGGACAATAATAGCTGGTGTCTCTTCTTACTCCTCCTCTGCTGCATACACGGCATTTCTTTTGGCGTCTTCTTCCAGATTCTGTGGGGGGGATGCTAAAGGGATAGTGTCGCTCGTGAAGCCGACTCACACTATCAGAGCGAATGCTTCCTGGGGGATCTTGTTGGTAAATGAGGGCATCGCTGATATCTTCGATATATTGGAGGTAGTGGAGTCGGTGATTTTGAGTTGCTTTTTGGTAGCAGACAAACGAATTAAAAAGGGCCATGTGAAACAGGTGAAACACAACTTTTTTGTGCCAATAACGGGACTTTCTGGTTGATAAGTAGGGCTGTAGCATCTGGTCGTTTAAATCCACCCCCCCCCCCCCATGTACAAATTGTAGTCGTGGACACATTCGGGCTTTACAATGGAGCCGCGTCTTCTTGGGATCTCCACCATGGTGTCATTGTGGATCGTAGAGAGGATGTGGATATCTTTCTTGTCCCTCCACTTCATGGCCAACACCTCCTCGTTCCTCATGGATGCCGATTCTCCAGGTCGCAATTTTTTTGTCAATACATTTTGTGGGAATCCCTTCCGGTTTTTTTTTTAAGGTACCGCAGGCCGGGGTTTGTTTACTGTAAAGGTGGCAAAAAAGGGGCAGCCTGGTATAATAATTATCAACATATAAATAGTAACCTTTTCCGAACAGGGGGTATGCCAACTCCCAGACAATTTTCCCACTGGTTCCAATATATGTGGGGCAATCACGGGGCTGGAGCTGGGAGTCTTTGCCTTCGTAGATCCTGAATTTGCAGACGTATCCAGTGGCTCGATCACATAATTTATTTAATTTTAACCCATACCTGGCTCTCTTGCTTGGTATGTACTGCTTGAACTGCAGTTGGCCGGTGAAATGTACGAGGGACTCGTCCACACAAATTTTTTGGTCTGGGATGAAAACTTCTTCAAATCGCTGGGAAAAGGCATTGATTAGGGGGCGTATCTTGTACAATTTGTCGTAGTTGGGATGATCTCGGGGAGGGCACTGTGAATTGTCATTGAAGTGGAGAAAGCGCATAATCATGTCGTATCTTTTCCTGGACATGACAGCGGAATATATGGGCATGTGTTGGATGGGGTGTTTGGACCAATATGAATGGACTTCGTTCTTTTTTGTAAGCCCCATATTGAACATAAGGCCCAAAAATAATTTAAATTCCTCCAATGTTAGACGCCGCCACTGGAACATGCGGGCGTAGGAAGAATCGGGGTTGGCAGCAATAAATTGGGATGCATACAGATTCGTTTGATCCACTATATTCTGCAGCAAATCTTGTGGGAAAAATAAACAAAAATAATCAAATTTAGAAAAATTTGTAGTGTCGGGCTGCACACCTGGCTGTGCGGTGAAAGGGGGGATGATAGCGGATCCTGAGTTGGCAGGCAACCATAAGGGGTTTGCCAGGGCATCGGGAAGGTAGGATTGGGGCTGGATTCTTCGGGTTGGGCGTGCATTTCCATTGCTTGTACTGGGCTCCTCTTCCTGGGGTATGGCGCTGCTGGTGGTGGGCAGTTCTCCTGATCTTGGTGCTGATCTTGGTGCCAATCGCATTCTTTTGGGAGGGACGGTTTCCTCCGGGGACTCAGACTCTGAGCCACTATCCTCCACTGGCTCGTATTCCGAACCAGAATCGGATAATGGGAGCTCCCCGCTGCTCTCATCATCCGACATGGCAAGAATGGCATGGCATATGCCTCCTCAGGTGTTTAAACCCTTTGGGACATTATGGCAGTGCTTATTGGTGGGCCTGTGTAATGGTACTGCTGGTGGTAGTGGTGGCGGTCTGTGTGGTAGTACCGATGGAGGTATTAGTGGTGGGCCTGTGTGGTGGTACCGATGGCGGTATGGGTGGTGGTGGTACCAATGGCGGTACAGGTGGTGGTGGTACCGATGGCGGTACGGGTGGTGGTGGTGACGGCGGTACCGATGGCGGTACAGGTGGCGGTACGGGTGGTGGTGGTAGCGATGGCGGTATGGGTGGTGGTGGTACCGATGGCGGTACAGGTGGTGGTGGTACCGATGGCGGTACAGGTGGTGGTGGTACCAATGGCGGTACGGGTGGTGATGGTACCGATGGCGGTACAGGTGGTGGTACAGGTGGTGGTGGCACTACCGACGGTGGTACGGGTGGTGGTACTGGTGGTGGTACCGATGGCGGCACTAGTGGTGATACTGGTAGCGGGCCTGTGTGGCAGTATAGATGCTGGGCCTGGTGGCGGTACTGGTGGTGGTACTGGTACAGATGGTGGTACTGGTAGCCTGTGTGGCGGTGCCAATGGCGGTACCGATGGAGGTGGGCCTGTGACAGATGATTGACAGATGGGCTGATTGATTGACAGATGGGCTGATTGATTGATTGACAGATGGGTTGATTGATTGACAGATGGGGTGATTGATTGACAGGTGGGGTGATTGATTGACAGATCAGCTGATTGATTGACAGATGGGCTGATTGATTGACAGATGGGCTGATTGATTGACAGATGGGCTGATTGACAGATGGGCTGATTGACAGATGGGCTGATTGATGTGCTGGGCTGTGTGACAGGTCCTCTTTATGGGGGGGGCGTGTTGTGCACTGTAAACGTATGTAGACAAACTACACTGAGCTAACTTACTGATCTCTTCTCTCTCCTCACAGATCGGTGTGTGAGGAGAGAGCAGGGATCAGGTAGTAACTCCTGTGGAGTTTGTTTACATTTGTGACCGGCTGTGATTGGACACAGCCGGTCACGTGGTAAACAGCCAATTCATTGGCTGTTTACTCTGATCGGGGACGCGCTGTGTCCAAGGGACACTCGCCTTCCCCGATCCCCGCTCTGCAAGCCTGTGGCGGCGCGCACGGAGCGTGCCGCCGAGTTTGTTTTGACAGGTGATCGGCTGTGACTTTGACACAGCCGATCACATGGTAAACAGCCAATGAAATTGGCTGTTTACCGTGATCGGGGAAGCGCTGTGTCCAAGGGACACATGCCGTCCCCGATCACCGCGCTGCACGCCCCCGCGGGCGCGCGCAAGGCATTATCCTGCAGGACGTCATATGACGTCCAGTATCGATAATGCAACCACTTCCCGGACGTCAATTCACTATTGACTGGGCGGGAAGTGGTTAAGAATTTCAAATACATAAAAAGAAATAAGCTTCAAAAGTGAAACTGAACTGACCTAAAACATTTCTAAGGTACCAAGACTGCTAAAGTCCAGGGACCTTGTGTTGCCTGCGAGTACCATTGTTACTCTTCAAATAAATCTCTCTGCGGAGCCTCTTGGATCTTTGGCATAGACTATACATGTGAATACAGTATCTTATTTTTGTAAATATTTTATTATATCTTTTCATGTGACATTACTGAAGAAATTACACTTTGCTACAATGTAAAGTAGTGCGTGTACAGCTTGTATAACAGTGTAAATTTGCTGTCCCCTCAAAATAACTCAACACACAGCCATTAATGTCTAAACCGCTGACTACCCTAAGTGAAAATGTCCAAATTGGGCCCAATTAGCCATTTTCCCTCCCCGGTGTCATGTGACTCGTTAGTGTTACAAGGTCTCAGGTGTGAATGGGGAGCAGGTGTGTTAAATTTGGTGTTATCGCCCTCACTCTCTCATACTGGTCACTGGAAGTTCAACATGGCACCTCATGGCAAAGAACTCTCTGAGGATCTGAAAAAAAGAATTGTTGCTCTACATAAAGATGGCCTAGGCTATAAGAAGATTCCCAATACTCTGAAACTGAGCTGCAGCATGGTGGCCAAGACCATACAGCGGTTTAACAGGACAGGTTCCAGGTTCCACTCAGAACAGGCCTCACCATAGTCGACCAAAGAAGTTGAGTGCACGTGCTCAGCGTCATATCCAGAGGTTGTCTTTAGGAAATAGACGCATGAGTGTTGCCAACATTGATGCAGAGGTTGAAGGGGTGGGGGGTCAGCCTGTCAGTGCTCAGACGATATGCCGCACACTGCATCAAATTGGTCTGCATGGCTGTCCCAGAAGGAAGCCTCTTCTAAAGATGATGCACAAGAAAGCCTGCAAACAGTTTGCTGAAGACAAGCAGACTAAGGACATGGATTGCTGGAACCATGTCCTGTGGTCTGATGAGACCAAGATTACCTAATTTGGTTCAGATGGTGTCAAGCGCGTGTGGCAGCAACCAGCTGAGGAGTACAAAGACAACTGTGTAGTGTGTCATGGTAGTGTGTCATGGTCTGGGGCTGCATGAGTGCTGCCAGCATTGTGGAGCTACAGTACATTGAGGGAACCATTGAATGCCAACATGTACTGTGACATACTGATGCAGAGCATGATGCCCTCCCTTCGGAGACTGGGCCGCAGGGCAGTATTCCAACATGATAACAACCCTAAACACACCTCCAAGATGACCACTGCCTTGCAACAGAGGCTGAGGGTAAAGGTAATGGACTTGCCAAGCATGTCTCCAGACCTAAACCCTATTGAGCATCTGTGGGGCATCCTCAAATGGAAGGTGGAGGAGCGTACATTCTCTAACATCCACCAGCTCCGTGATGTCGTCATGGAGGAGTGGAAGAGGACTCCAGTGGCAACCTGTGAAGCTCTGGTGAACTCCATGCCCAATAGGGTTAAGGCAGTGCTGGAAAATAATGGTGGCCACATAAAATATTGACACTTTAGGCCCAAATTTGGGCATTTTCATGGGTGTACTTACTTTTGTTGCCAGCGGTTTAGACATTAATGGCTGTGTGTTGAGTTATTTTGAGGGGACAGAAAATTTACACTGTTGTACAAGCTGTACACTCACTACTTTACATTGTAGCAAAGTGTCATTTCTTCAGTGTTGTCACATGAAAAGATATAATAAAATATTTAAAAAAATGTGAGTAGTGTACTCACTTTTGTGAGATACTGTATATCTGGTGGTCTATAATCTGGAGATGAAGCCACATCCCTGCTGGCACAGTCTCCCATGCACGCAAAGCCTAATATTTTGAGTAAATACACAATTCCGATTTTCTTTAGATTTGGATTTATCTGTTGCTGTCCATTTTCCCCTTTATGGAGAGTCTCTCTCTATTTATCCATTGTCACTATGTATGAAAGTGGTGGGAAAAACAGATTTTTGACTTACCAGTAAAATCCTTTTTAAGAAGTATAGTCCAGGACACAGGATGCATATAAGGCTGACTTAACAATGGGTTATCTGTAGCTATCTTCAGGTGATTGCACACAGGTAAAAAAAAAAACAGGAAGATCCCCTTTATACAATGGGATTAGAAAAAAATCATCCCCTTTAAAATAATCAAATGTTTTTTGCTTAGCGGTCTGAAATTAAGACAGACACAATTTGTGTTTTATCCAGCTGTATTTGTAGCTGTGTGTAACTTATAACATCCAAGTAAAAGATATGTAGCTGACAGTGGACTACAGTTACCTTGTTCCGGCGTTCCGCAGACCACCCCCCGTCATTCTCCATCTATCCCAATATCCCTCTAGTGCTGGGCTCCAGTAACTGACATCATATCTTTGAGCCAAATAGGGAGGATTGTGGGATTAGTAGTCTCTTGATCAGCCATTCGGATGTTGTGATTTTACCGTGGGACTACACATCCCAGAGGTCTCTCCGCAACAAGAACAGACCTCTGCGAGGGACTATGAAAGGGCCAGCTGATCCGCCCGTGCTCTCTTCTTCCTGGGCCTCATCGAGTGAACACCTCTCTGCTGCTTAGGGAGAGGGCTGCGGTCTACCACGTGGTGATCGAGTGACTCCAGCTCGACCCCAGAGGGCCCAACTCTGCTTGCTGCTCGTAAGACATCACCACGGCACCACCTCATCAGACGGATACAATGACTGCCCGTGTCCAGCAACTGGTGGGTCATCGCCGTTCATCTCATCCAGGATCGCTGTTCAGGAGGCTCCTATCCGGCTCTGCATTTGGTGAGAAGGCCATGACTTGTGTTGGAGTGTCATTTAAAGGTGCCTGCAAGAAGATGTCTGAACCCAGAGTGTCAGGTAGGTTGGGGTGTTCACAGGATCAGGGCGGTGCAGTTGAACAGGTGAACCAAAGCAACCCTCAAGGGGGCAGTGCTACAGATATAACACCAACATGTCAGAAAAATAAAAAAACAGAGTCACTGAGTTGGAAAAAGGATCACCCCCTTATGTCAGTATTTTGTTGAACCACCCTTTGCTTTTATTACAGGCTTTAGTATGTTGGGATATGTCTCTACTAACTTTGAACATCAAGACTTTGCAATATTTGCCCACTCATCTTTGCAGAACTGCTCAAGTTCAGTTAAATTTGATGGTGGCCATTTGTGGACTGCAGTGAGGGGGGTCTAATGGGGACTTCAATGTCGTAAATGTGAACTCTGAACTAAAGGGGGGCTCTGATGGCAACTTGTGTAGCGAATTGTTGTTTTTGTATGTAGCTTAAAGTGGTATTAAACCCATAAGCGAACATATTGCAGTTTACAAATTCTTAGATGTGATGGCTGTGTTAGCAAGCCTAAAAGAAAAAAAAAGAAAACTGTCTTCTGTTTTCATCTGATAATCTGGCCAACAAGTCTGTTGTTTTTCAAAAGAACAAGCTCTCTTACAGAGGTATCAGTTACAGGGATGAGACAAACCATCGAACACTGGCAGAGGTACTTATTTATTTATGTAAAACCCTTTTCCCAAAAGGAAAAATAACTGCTGCTGTAACTTCTTGTAAAGCCTTAGCTGTAGTTTGGCTTCAATTTGTTAGTGTACTTAAAGCGGAGGTCCACCCTAAAGTGGAACTTCCACTCATCGGACTCCCCCCCCCCATCCAGTGCCACAATTGGCACCTTTCAGGGGGGAGGGGGGACAGGATACCTGTCAAAGACAGGTATCCTTTCCCACTTCCAGGAGTCCGGCTGCGGCTGTGACGTCACCGCGGGGCTCCCTCCTCCCCTGGCCGCCGGGCTAATAGGAGAGAGGAGCGGGGCCTCGCGCATGCGAAGTAGGGTTCCCGGCGTGAAGCCGAAAGGCTACACTGCTGGGTTCCCTTACCCGCAATGGTGACGGCAGCACCCGACAGCTGATGGGAAACATCAGCTGCGATGCCGAAATCGAGGGACTGCAGGACAGGTAAGTCTCCATTTATTAAAAACCAACAGCTGCAGGATGTGTAGCTGCTGGCTTTTAATTATTTTTTTTCCCGGAACACCCCTTTAAATCTACTAGTCCATCTAACACGGGGGGCATGGCCTGGAGCGGCATGAGATAGGATGCTGGTGACCTGATCCACATCCTGGAACGCTACTCCTGCGACCCTGAACCTATGAACTGCCTGATTTTTACAGCCAGACCTTGCAGGGCCCCCCTGGATCATGTCCAAGCAAAAACGGAACACGGAGGCTGCAGCCAAACTGGATAAATACCGCTGATTAGACCAGGTTCCCCCGGAGCAAGATGGCGGCGACACGCTGGCAGAGGGGACTACCGCGGGAACAGATACAGTGAGAGTGTTAGATGCCATCACAGCTTGCCAGGAAGCAATTACCTCCTGCCAAACAACACTAACGGCCAGGATTGAAGAGGTAAACGTAGATATATCTCTTGTAAGGCAAGATTTTCAGAAATTGAGATATAGAGTCACTGATACAGAGACCCATCTGAGCAATGTAGAAGACTCCCTCCCCCCACTACAAAACACCTCCGACAACATGCAACTGCAAGTGAATCAACTAAGGCAAAAGCAAGATGAAATGGAGAACAGGCTGTGCCGCTGTAACCTACGCTTCATCGGGCTGCCAGAGAGGGTAGAGGGAGCGGACCCTCCACATTTCTGGAGAGATTGCTGTGTGATACATACGGTAAGGAGGCATTTTCCCATACATTCGTTGTAGAAAAAGCCCACCGCATGTCTGGCAGACCGCCACCTGTTGGCGCACCGCCCCGCACGTTCATTGCAAAGTTCCTCAATTACAGAGACAGAGAGACCATCCTCCGCCTAAGCAGAGAGAAGGGGAATATCCCATTCGGCAACAAAATGATCGCCGTCTTCCCAGATTTCTCTGCAGTTGTGCAGCGCAGTCAAAAAAGCTTCATGGAAGCCAAAAGGAGACTCCGCATCAAGCACATAAAGTACGCAATGCTCTTCCCCGGCACGTCTGAGGGTGGAAGGAGGCGACAGAGTGTACTTTTTTGAGGATCTGGAAGCCGACATAACCTGGCTTGAACAGAGAGAAAATCACAGCTAAGTACCCACGTATGCCTTATTACATGCCTTTACCTCACTGACTGCCCTCTCTCTACTCCTCTGGATTCTGAATGCAGGAGAGCGCATTTCCTATCTACTCCCTCTCCTTGTCTTTACACTGTTATACTGGCTTTAACTGCAGTCTCCCCACAGTGTGTACACAACTTTCGACATCAGATTCAGACTTTCCAAACTAAGATTTCTGAAGGGACATATTCCAAAAATGTTCTCGTACGTCAACAGAATCAACGATTTTCACTTAATGTGTACTGTTTTTGTAAGATTTCCGTACAAGAAAAATTGGATACAAAAGACTGCGCATGATCAGAAACAATAAAGAAAAAAAGTCTTTGACATTTGAGAATTTTCGGACAATAAGTACCATCCTGCATTTTGACCTGCTGTGAAATATTGAGGGAAAACCACACGATCGTTCATCCGATTTTCTTAAAGTGTGTACTGGGCTTACTGTAAATCTTCCAATGGGGACTTTTGCTTCACAGGGGATTTGCTTTACTTTAAAGAGTTTTCTTCTCACTTCCTATTGTGTCTAAAGGACAGGAAGTGAAGGATAATCTTCCCATAACGACATAGTCGGCAAATAAAAAAAATAACTACTTAATCCAAGTTGTCAGTTGTAAGCAGGTTGACCAAGACCACTAGAAATTCCTGCTACAAATCTGCACCTAAAAACTAGTAAGAAATTATTTTTTGAAAATACTCTGGTACTGTTCACAATAGTAATGTAAAAGCCTTCATTCATAAGATGTTACAGTTTCCCTTTAACCACTAGGGGTCAGCGCTATAGCCGAATGACAGCTACAGCGCGGACCTAGAATGCCGAGAGGACGTCAATTGACGTCTGCCCCTTTCCTTGTCCCCGGCGCGCGCTCCCGAGCGCGCATCGGGGAACTTCCGTGTCCGCCGCGTCACGCGGGTGCCGATGCGCGTGCCTGGTGGCCGCGATGTCCGCCAGGTACCCGCGATCGGCATTTACAGAGACAGGGACGTGGATCTCTGGGTGTAAACACAGAGATCCACGTCCTGTCATGGAGAGGAGACCGATGGTGTGTCCCTTGTACATAGGGACAACCATCGGTCACTTCCCCCAGTCAGTCCCCTCCCCCCCACAGTAAGAATCACTCCCTTAGGTACACTTAACCCCTTCAGTGCTCCTAGTGGTTAACCCCTTCACTGCCAGTGTAAATTTTACAGTAACCAGTGCATTTTTTATAGCACTGATCGCTGTAAAAATGACAATGGTCCCAAAATGATGTCAAAAGTGTCCGATGTGTCCACCATAATGTTGCAGTCACAATAAAAATCGCTATGCCCTATTTTGTAGACGCTATAACTTTTGCGCAAACCAATAAATAAACGCTTATGGCTAAAAAAAAATTACCAAAAATATGTAGAAGAATACGCATTGGCCTAAACTGAGGAAAAAAAAATATATTTTTTAAAAAAATTGGGATATTTATTATAGCAAAAAGTAAAAAATATTGTGTTTTTTTCAAAATTGTCGCTATTTTTTTGTGTATAGCGCAAAAAATAAAAAACGCAAAGATGATCAAATACCACCAAAAGAAAGCTCTATTTGTGGGGGAAAAAAAAGACGTCAATTTTGTTTGGGAGCCACGTCGCACGACCGCGCAATTGTCATTCAAAGCGTGACAGTGCTGAAAGCTGAAAATTGGCCTGGGCAGGAAGTGCCCAGTAAGCAAGTGGTTAAAAAGCAAAAAAACACTCATTATTTCACACTTGATAATAATAGATGGCACATAATACTGGAATAAAATATATTGGAACTGATTCTCTGCCCCTTCCATAAATATGAAAATACCACAGCTGTTTGCCTTCTGTTAAAATGCAATCAGGGTCTGATCTGAACGCTAGACAAAGGCCTGATTTAGAGTTTGCTCCAGGCTAGTCTATTAGCAATCATTTCATGTCAAATGTCATATTTCATCTCATAAACTAAGAGTAACAGTTGACTCGGGTCAGAATTGTTCTATTGTGGCTGTACAAGCTGCTTATTGCTAGTTTCTGTGGCCAATATGCGTGAGAGCGAAATCAGAGTTTTAGCTTTTCTGAATTCTTTTCATTTAGTTTACACTTATGTGTTCCTTCGAGAAAAATTGTTAAATTATTTATATTTATTATTAATATTATTATCATCATTATTTATCATCATTCTCAGTACTTCAGGTTTTCATCAGACATTGCTGTGTGTAGTAAACCGGGCCACTCCATGCCCTTTTGTCAATACTCCTGCTTTTGACACAAGACATTAAAACCTAACCCTGAACCCTTCCTGCAACTGTAACCCTAACAATAACCCTCCCTGTAACCCTAATCCTTCCTGCAACTGTAACCCGAAACAGAATCCTCCCTTTAACCCGAACTCTGAACCCTCCCTGCAACTGTAACCCTGATGCCGCGTACACACGGCCATTTTTAATGTCATTGAAAAAAACGAAGTTTTTCTCAACGTGATTCTTCTCAAGCCTGCCTTGCCTACACACTATCGTAAAAAAAATGCTTGAGCAAAGCGCGGTGACGTACAACACGTTCGACAACATGTACGACGGCACTATAAAGGGGAAGTTTCATTCAGATAGCAACACCCTCGTGTTAGTAAAGTTTGGTGAGAGACGATTCGCACTTTTCAGCCTCGTGCTCTTCAGTCCGTTACAGCGTGACGAATGTGCTATCTCCATTCTGAACGCTAGTTTTTCCAGAACGAGCGCTCCTGTCTCATAACTTGCTTCTGAGCATGCGCGTTTTTTTCCCGTCATTAAAGCGTACACACGGCCGTTTTTCACGACGAGAAAAAATAGAGCATGTTCTAAATTTTTAATGGCCATTTTTCTCATCGAGAAAAATGCTCTGGAGCCTACACACGATCGTTTTTAATGACCAATTAAAAAAATGTTTTTTTCGTCATGAAAAACGGTCGTGTGTTTGCGGCATTACAGGGACCTTTTCTGTAACCCTAACCCTGAACTCTCCCTGCCACTATAACCCTAACAGCAACCCTTCGCATAACCCTAACTCTGAACCCTTCCTGCAACTGTAACCTAACAGAAACCCTCCCTGTAACCGCAACCCTGAACTCTTCCTGCAACTCTAACCCTAACAGGAACCCTCCCTGTAACCCTAACCCTGGACCAGGGTTGCCAACTTTCAGTAAATTTACAAACAGTTTGTAAAATCCATAATTGTTGCATCTGTCCATGAATGTCAGTTACGGACATGCAACCTACATGTCCGTAGTGGACATTCAAGGACAGATGCAAAAAGTACAGATTTTACAAACTGTTCGTAAATTTACTGAAAGTTGGCAACCCTGCCCGGAACCCTTCCTGCAACTATAACTTTTACAGGAACCCTCCCTGAAACCCTAACCCTGAACCCATCCTGCAACTCAAAGCCCAAGAGGAAACCCTCCCTGTAACCCTAAACCCTTTCTGCAACTCTAACCATAACAGGAACCCTCCCTGTAACCCTAACCCTGAACTCTCCCTGCAACTATAACCCTAACAGCAACCCTTCTCGTAACACTAACTCTGAACCCTCCCTGCAACTGTAACCTAACAGAAACCCTCCCTATAACCCCAACCCAGAACCCTTCCTGCAACTCTAACCCTAACAGGAACCCTCCCTGTAACCCTAACCCTGGACCCTTCCTGCAACTATACCCTAACAGGAACCCTCCCTGTAACCCTAGCCCTGAATTCTCCCTGCAACTATAACCCTAACAGCAACCCTTCTCGTAACACTAACTCTGAACCCTCCCTGCAACTGTAACCTAACAGAAACCCTCCCTATAACCCCAACCCAGAACCCTTCCTGCAACTCTAACCCTAACAGGAACCCTCGCTGTAACCCTAACCCTGGACCCTTCCTGCAACTCTAACCCTAACAGGAACCCTCCCTGTAACCCTAACCATGGACCCTTCCTGCAACTATAACCTTTACAGGAACCCTCCCTGAAATCCTAACCCTGAATCCCTCCTGCAACTCTAACTATAGCAGGAACCCTCTCTGTAACCCTTACCCTGAATCCTTCCCACAACTCAAACCCTAAGAGGAACCACTGGACAACCTTTGAAGAAAAAATATAATTGGATACTAATATTTATAGGTAAAGTTGATGTAAAGGAAAAAATTGTGCATTTATTATTTTTTGTTGCAGGAGCCTGTAAATCATTGCACCGGTGAGCCACAGATTGCTGATGCCTTATGCAGGTCTCCTGCAGACCTGTTAGTGTATCGGCTTGCTCGTACCTTGTACAAGCCGATACACTCTGACAAGAAGAATCAATGACCTACCACGGCGCTTACAGCGCCGTGGTAGTTCATTGAGAACTACAAGCCAACAGCCGCTAAAGCTGTCGAGACTTGTAGTTTTCCATTCACAGAACACTCAGCCCTCACATTTTTTTTAAATTGTGACAGATAGGAGGGGGAAAAGATCCCCCACTAGCCGCCAAGGCGGGGGAGCAGGGGCCGGTAATTTCATAACTTGTTACACCCTGAATATGGGTGTAACATGTAACATGTTATGAAAGGTGAACTCACCAAAACTACAATTTAGATTGCAGAGGATGCCTAAAACTTGATTTGTATCTTATTGCAGACTTCTGGGAAAACCACTGAGCCAATCACACCAGAAGGAAAGGACATTTCTGGGGGTATTCTGTACACCATCTGTGTACAGAATGCCATGTTGCTGCAGGTTTAAAAGGAAAGGTCATTTTTAATAACATTAAAGTGGTTGTAAACCCCTTTTTTTTTTTTTACAAAAATAATAACCTGCAAGAGAAAGCCATAATAAGCTAGTATGACTAGCATACTAGCTCATTATGCAGTACTTACCTTAGATCGAAGCCGTCCTCGTCTCCCCCTCCGCCCGCAGACATCGCTCCAGAAAGGTTACTTCCGAGTATTGCCGCTCCGGCGCTCTGATTGGCTGGAGCGGCGATGACGTCTAAGCGCATGCGCGCGGAAACCGTCAAAGCCGGCATTATCCATTGATCAAACCGGCGTTGACAGTGCAGCAGCGCCATTGTCTATGGCGTGCATGCGCCGTAGACAACGGTGCATTATTTTTTGTAAAATATCTCCTAAACCGTGTAGGTTTAGGAGATATTGCAAACACCTACAGGTAAGCCTTAATCTAGGCTTACCTGTAGGTGAAAGTTGCATAAGTGGGTTTACAACCACTTTAAAGGGGTTGTAAAGGTTTGTTTTTTATTTTCTAAATAGGTTCCTTTAAGCTAGTGCATTGTTGGTTCACTTACCTTTTCCTTAGATTTGCCTTCTAAATGTTTTTTTTCTTTGTTTTCTTTGTCTGAATTTCTCACTTCCTGTTCCTCCTCAGTAAGCTGTTCTGGATGACTCCACACCACTAGGATGATGGTGTGAAGTTTACTGAGGAGAAACAGGAAGTGAGAAATTCAGACAAAGAAAAAAAACATTTAGAAGGGAAATCAAAGGAAAAGGTAAGTGAACCAACAATGCACTAGCTTAAAGGAACCTAATTAGAAAATAAAAAACGAACCTTTACAACCCCTTTAAGGCTGCATTCACACTTTGAGTAGTGGGAACTCATGTTCCTGCACATGTTTTTTTAGCGTCTTTAATGTGGCATTTTTACCCATTTTTTGGAGCGGAATTAGGTGCGTTTTTGAACAGTGCAATTTTTGAGAGCCAAAATGCCCTTTTTTTAGTGCATTTGGAGTGCAATAAGAATTAATAGCGCCCAAACACGCATTCTATGTTATACCGCGTTCTTTGAGTGTAGCAGAAACACACAGTTACATGTGTTTCTGCTATGCTCAGGTATGAATGGGGCCTAAATTACAACATGGCTTGTGTAGCAATTGTAATATGCTATATATTTTTTCACGAAAGTGGATTCCGCTCTGATTAGCAGGGGATCTGTGTGGTGATCCCCCGCTGATCGGAGCAGAGATTTCCTTTAGTCAAAGATATGCATATAGATATATATTTTTTTTTCATTTTTAAAGTTTCCAGAATTCATATAATCTTTGTCAGCATGGTGGGGAGGGGTGGGGGGTCCCTGTGAAAAGGTTGCCTAGTTGGTAAAATTGCTCAGGAATGCAAAGGTCACTTAAAAACTATCTACCTCAATAATTACTAATCAACCCCAGATTTGGTAAAGGGCCAACTGAGACACAAATACAGCTGCTTTTAGTATTTTCCTACCGTGCCATGATATCTCTGATTAATATTTCCTGCTAAAATCTACATAACTAAGTCCAGGAATACTTTCCAATTATCATGCATATGCAGTTCATTGCAAAGTTTTTCTTGTTAGTCTACTTATGTCTGTCCCTCTTTGCTTTGCAAATCTTAAAGCACAATATGACCCTAATTCACAATCTGGAATATTAATGAAGGCATGATGAAATGACTGCGGTAATACTGGTTGAAAGGCCACTTTAGCATGCTTAAAGTGATATTAAACCCTCAGTTTTTTATTGCGCTTTCAGCAACTGTTTTATTAATTTACCGAGTATACAGTTTCTTTATTTTTTTAATTCTTGCCTGTGTTCTAGCTTAAGCTGGTGCCATGACTGTTGCTTCAGGTTTCCTGTTTCATAGTGGCTCCCATGCAATAGGCTCCTCCCAACCTGGCATATATAAGGGCATTAAGTTCACCCATGACATCACTACAGGAGGGACCTAGCTTAAAGGGACCTAACACCTGATTACATGATTTCATGTCAGTTAAAGCGACGCAGTGCAAAAAGTGCTCTGGTCTTTGGGCAGCCAAATGGTCCGGGGCTGAAGTGGTTAAGGAGCGCTTCACTGTTAGTAGGTAGCCAGAACCAATGGCTGGCTATAAACTGCTGAGAACACATCTGCACCAACTTTCCAATATACAGGGCAATGCAACAGTCTAGAGGGGAACGGCAATGCTTTGAACAAAATTCAAAGGATACTTTTTCTTGCTAGTAAACAATCTGTTCTATCCAAACTTCTTCAAAAGATCTTGATGCGGTTGGCCTAAGAACAGCTGAAATTTGTGGACATCTTTTAACTTAAAACCAAAGATGGCTCCAGGTATCAATTAATTACTTTTGCCATTATTTAGTAGCCAGCAGGTAGAGCTCTATGCAAGATCTATTCTTTGTGAAGTCTCCTTCTTTCAGGCAGCTGCTATGCTAGGCGTGGAGGGACACGCCACCTTCATCTGCTAGCAAACACAGCACCTCTTATCTGGGGATCTGCAAGAAAGCATGAAGGTAGAGATTGGCTTTCTAATTAGAAAGCACAGCAAAGCTTATTTAAAGACTGTCATGAATGCACATTGCAATAAATAATCGGTTAAAAAATAGAGCTTTTAAAATAGAGGTAAGATGTAAAACATCCGTTTGAACAATATTATACAATTAATGAAAAGCCATTTAAGCTTTTCTTGTTATTTTCAGACATAGAATTCTATGTAATTCAGTACTTTGTTAATATAATGCTACTGCAAGCACAGTAGCTCATGGTAAGCAGTTTTTATTTTTACAAATAGATTAAAGTGCAATTGCACTTATTTTAGTAACCCAAGCTTTTTCTTCTCCCACTCCCAGACCTATACTCACCTGTCCCCTCGTTCCCCTTCCCAGCCCTATACTCACCTGTCTCCTCGTTCCCCTTCCCAGCCCTATACTCACCTGTCCTCTCGTTCCCCTTCCCGGCCCTATACTGACCTGTCCCCTCGTTCCCCTTCCCAGCCCTATACTCACCTGTCCTCTCGTTCCCCTTCCCAGCCCTATACTCACCTGTCCCCTCGTTCCCCTTCCCAGCCCTATACTCACCTATCTACTCATTCCCCCTTCCAGCCCTATACTCACCTGTCCTCTCGTTCCCCTTCCCGGCCCTATACTGACCTGTCCCCTCGTTCCCCTTCCCAGCCCTATACTCACCTGTCCTCTCGTTCCCCTTCCCAGCCCTATACTCACCTGTCCCCTCGTTCCCCTTCCCAGCCCTATACTCACCTATCTACTCATTCCCCCTTCCAGCCCTATACTCACCTGTCTCCTCATTCCCCTTCCCAGCCCTATACTCACCTGTCCCCTCGTTCCCCTTCCCGGCTCTATACTCACCTGTCTCCCCATTCCCCTTCCCAGCCCTATACTCACCTGTCCCCTCGTTCCCCTTCCCAGCCCTATACTCACCTGTCTCCTCATTCCCCTTCCCAGCCCTATACTCACCTGTCTCCTTGTTCCCCATCCCAGTCCTATACTCACCTGTCCCCTCGTTCCCCTTCCCGGCCCTATACTCACCTGTCTCCTCATTCCCCTTCCCAGCCCTATACTCACCTGTCTCCTTGTTCCCCTTCCCAGCCCCATACTCACCTGTCCCCTCGTTCCCCTTCCCGGCCCTATACTCACCTGTCTCCTCATTCCCCTTCCCGGCCCTATACTCACCTGTCTCCTCATTCCCCTTCCCGGCCCTATACTCACCTGTCTCCTCATACCCCTTCCCAGCCCTATACTCACCTGTCTCCTCATTCCCCTTCCCAGCCCTATACTCACCTGTCCCCTCGTTCCCCTTCCCGGCCCTATACTCACCTGTCTCCTCATTCCCCTTCCCAGCCCTATTCTCACCTGTCTCCTTGTTCCCCTTCCCAGCCCCATACTCACCTGTCCCCTCGTTCCCCTTCCCGGCCCTATACTCACCTGTCTCCTCATTCCCCTTCCCGGCCCTATACTCACCTGTCTCCTCATTCCCCTTCCCGGCCCTATACTCACCTGTCTCCTCATTCCCCTTCCCGGCCCTATACTCACCTGTCCCCTCGTTCCCCTTCCCAGCCCTATACTCACCTATCTCCTCATTCCCCTTCCCAGCCCTATACTCACCTGTCTCCTCATTCCCCTTCCCGGCCCTATACTCACCTGTCCCCTCGTTCCCCTTCCCAGCCCTATACTCACCTATCTCCTCATTCCCCTTCCCAGCCCTATACTCACCTGTCTCCTCGTTCCCCTTCCCAGCCCTATACTCACCTGTCTCCTCGTTCCCCTTCCCGGCCCTATACTCACCTGTCTCCTCATTCCCCTTCCCAGCCCTATACTCACCTGTCTCCTCGTTCCCCTTCTCGGCCCTATACTCACCTGTCTCCTTGTTCCCCTTCCCAGCCCAATACTCACCTGTCCCCTCGTTCCCCTTCCCAGCCCTATACTCACCTGTCCCCTCGTTCCCCTTCCCATCCCTATACTCACCTGTCCCCTCGTTCCCCTTCCCAGCCCTATACTCACCTGTCTCCTCATTCCCCTTCCCAGCCCGATACTCACCTGTCCCCTCGTTCCCCTTCCCAGCCCTATACTCACCTGTCCCCTCGTTCCCCTTCCCAGCCCTATACTCACCTGTCTCCTCATTCCCCTTCCCGGCCCTATACTCACCTGTCTCCTTGTTCCCCTTCCCAGCCCCATACTCACCTGTCCCCTCGTTCCCCTTCCCAGCCCTATACTCACCTGTCCCCTCATTCCCCTTCCCAGCCCTATACTCACCTGTCTCCTGATTCCCCTTCCCGGCCCTATACTCACCTGTCTCCTTGTTCCCCTTCCCAGCCCCATTCTCACCTGTCCCCTCGTTCCCCTTCCCAGCCCTATACTCACCTGTCCCCTCGTTCCCCTTCCCAGCCCTATACTCACCTGTCCCCTCGTTCCCCTTCCCAGCCCTATACTCACCTGTCTCCTCATTCCCCTTCCCGGCCCTATACTCA
This sequence comes from Rana muscosa, assembly GCA_029206835.1. Classification (NCBI taxonomy): domain Eukaryota; kingdom Metazoa; phylum Chordata; class Amphibia; order Anura; family Ranidae; genus Rana; species Rana muscosa. The sequence continues at coordinate 175,215,070 of CM055126.1, forward strand.
CCTGTCTCCTCATTCCCCTTCCCAGCCCTATACTCACCTGTCTCCTTGTTCCCCTTCGCAGCCCTATGCTCACCTGTCTCCTTGTTCCCCTTCCCAGCCCTATACTCACCTGTCTCCTGATTCCCCTTCCCGGCCCTATACTCACCTGTCTCCTTGTTCCCCTTCCCAGCCCCATTCTCACCTGTCCCCTCGTTCCCCTTCCCAGCCCTATACTCACCTGTCCCCTCGTTCCCCTTCCCAGCCCTATACTCACCTGTCCCCTCGTTCCCCTTCCCAGCCCTATGCTCACCTGTCTCCTGATTCCCCTTCCCGGCCCTATACTCACCTGTCTCCTCATACCCCTTCCCAGCCCTATACTCACCTGTCTCCTCATTCCCCTTCCCAGCCCTATACTCACCTGTCCCCTCGTTCCCCTTCCCGGCCCTATACTCACCTGTCTCCTCATTCCCCTTCCCAGCCCTATACTCACCTGTCTCCTTGTTCCCCTTCCCAGCCCCATACTCACCTGTCCCCTCGTTCCCCTTCCCGGCCCTATACTCACCTGTCTCCTCATTCCCCTTCCCGGCCCTATACTCACCTGTCTCCTCATTCCCCTTCCCAGCCCTATACTCACCTGTCTCCTTGTTCCCCTTCCCAGCCCCATACTCACCTGTCCCCTCGTTCCCCTTCCCGGCCCTATACTCACCTGTCTCCTCATTCCCCTTCCCGGCCCTATACTCACCTGTCTCCTCATTCCCCTTCCCGGCCCTATACTCACCTGTCCCCTCGTTCCCCTTCCCAGCCCTATACTCACCTATCTCCTCATTCCCCTTCCCAGCCCTATACTCACCTGTCTCCTCATTCCCCTTCCCGGCCCTATACTCACCTGTCCCCTCGTTCCCCTTCCCAGCCCTATACTCACCTATCTCCTCATTCCCCTTCCCAGCCCTATACTCACCTGTCTCCTCGTTCCCCTTCCCAGCCCTATACTCACCTGTCTCCTCGTTCCCCTTCCCGGCCCTATACTCACCTGTCTCCTCATTCCCCTTCCCAGCCCTATACTCACCTGTCTCCTCGTTCCCCTTCTCGGCCCTATACTCACCTGTCTCCTTGTTCCCCTTCCCAGCCCAATACTCACCTGTCCCCTCGTTCCCCTTCCCAGCCCTATACTCACCTGTCCCCTCGTTCCCCTTCCCATCCCTATACTCACCTGTCCCCTTGTTCCCCTTCCCAGCCCTATACTCACCTGTCTCCTCATTCCCCTTCCCAGCCCGATACTCACCTGTCCCCTCGTTCCCCTTCCCAGCCCTATACTCACCTGTCCCCTCGTTCCCCTTCCCAGCCCTATACTCACCTGTCTCCTCATTCCCCTTCCCGGCCCTATACTCACCTGTCTCCTTGTTCCCCTTCCCAGCCCCATACTCACCTGTCCCCTCGTTCCCCTTCCCAGCCCTATACTCACCTGTCCCCTCATTCCCCTTCCCAGCCCTATACTCACCTGTCTCCTGATTCCCCTTCCCGGCCCTATACTCACCTGTCTCCTTGTTCCCCTTCCCAGCCCCATTCTCACCTGTCCCCTCGTTCCCCTTCCCAGCCCTATACTCACCTGTCCCCTCGTTCCCCTTCCCAGCCCTATACTCACCTGTCCCCTCGTTCCCCTTCCCAGCCCTATACTCACCTGTCTCCTCATTCCCCTTCCCGGCCCTATACTCACCTGTCTCCTCATTCCCCTTCCCAGCCCTATACTCACCTGTCTCCTTGTTCCCCTTCGCAGCCCTATGCTCACCTGTCTCCTTGTTCCCCTTCCCAGCCCTATACTCACCTGTCTCCTGATTCCCCTTACCGGCCCTATACTCACCTGTCTCCTTGTTCCCCTTCCCAGCCCCATTCTCACCTGTCCCCTCGTTCCCCTTCCCAGCCCTATACTCACCTGTCCCCTCGTTTCCCTTCCCAGCCCTATACTCACCTGTCCCCTCGTTCCCCTTCCCAGCCCTATGCTCACCTGTCTCCTGATTCCCCTTCCCGGCCCTATACTCACCTGTCTCCTTGTTCCCCTTCCCAGCCCCATTCTCACCTGTCCCCTCGTTCCCCTTCCCAGCCCTATACTCACCTGTCCCCTCGTTCCCCTTCCCAGCCCTATACTCACCTGTCCCCTCGTTCCCCTTCCCGGCCCTATACTCACCTGTCTCCTCATTCCCCTTCCCAGCCCTATACTCACCTGTCTCCTTGTTCCCCTTCCCAGCCCCATACTCACCTGTCCCCTCGTTCCCCTTCCCGGCCCTATACTCACCTGTCTCCTCATTCCCCTTCCCGGCCCTATACTCACCTGTCTCCTCATTCCCCTTCCCAGCCCTATACTCACCTGTCCCCTCGTTCCCCTTCCCAGCCCTATACTCACCTATCTCCTCATTCCCCTTCCCAGCCCTATACTCACCTGTCTCCTCATTCCCCTTCCCGGCCCTATACTCACCTGTCCCCTCGTTCCCCTTCCCAGCCCTATACTCACCTATCTCCTCATTCCCCTTCCCAGCCCTATACTCACCTGTCTCCTCGTTCCCCTTCCCAGCCCTATACTCACCTGTCTCCTCGTTCCCCTTCCCAGCCCTATACTCACCTGTCTCCTCGTTCCCCTTCCCGGCCCTATACTCACCTGTCTCCTCATTCCCCTTCCCAGCCCTATACTCACCTGTCTCCTCGTTCCCCTTCTCGGCCCTATACTCACCTGTCTCCTTGTTCCCCTTCCCAGCCCTATACTCACCTGTCTCCTCATTCCCCTTCCCGGCCCTATACTCACCTGTCTCCTCGTTCCCCTTCCCAGCCCTATACTCACCTGTCTCCTCATTCCCCTTCCCGGCCCTATACTCACTTGTCTCCTCATTCCCCTTCCCGGCCCTATACTCACCTGTCCCCCCATTCCCCTTCCCGGCCCTATACTCACCTGTCTCCTCATTCCCCTTCCCGGCCCTATACTCACCTGTCTCCTTGTTCCCCTTCCCAGCCCAATACTCACCTGTCCCCTCGTTCCCCTTCCCAGCCCTATACTCACCTGTCCCCACGTTCCCCTTCCCATCCCTATACTCACCTGTCCCCTCGTTCCCCTTTCCAGCCCTATACTCACCTGTCTCCTCATTCCCCTTCCCAGCCCGATACTCACCTGTCCCCTCGTTCTCCTTCCCAGCCCTATACTCACCTGTCCCCTCGTTCCCCTTCCCAGCCCTATACTCACCTGTCTCCTAATTCCCCTTCCCGGCCCTATACTCACCTGTCTCCTTGTTCCCCTTCCCAGCCCCATACTCACCTGTCCCCTCGTTCCCCTTCCCAGCCCTATACTCACCTGTCCCCTCATTCCCCTTCCCAGCCCTATACTCACCTGTCTCCTGATTCCCCTTCCCGGCCCTATACTCACCTGTCTCCTTGTTCCCCTTCCCAGCCCCATTCTCACCTGTCCCCTCGTTCCCCTTCCCAGCCCTATACTCACCTGTCCCCTCGTTCCCCTTCCAAGCCCTATACTCACCTGTCCCCTCGATCCCCTTCCCAGCCCTATACTCACCTGTCTCCTCATTCCCCTTCCCGGCCCTATACTCACCTGTCTCCTCATTCCCCTTCCCAGCCCTATACTCACCTGTCTCCTTGTTCCCCTTCCCAGCCATATGCTCACCTGTCTCCTTGTTCCCCTTCCCAGCCCTATACTCACCTGTCTCCTTGTTCCCCTTCCCAGCCCTATACTCACCTGTCTCCTGATTCCCCTTCCCAGGCCCTATACTCACCTGTCTCCTTGTTCCCCTTCCCAGCCCCATTCTCACCTGTCCCCTCGTTCCCCTTCCCAGCCCTATACTCACCTGTCCCCTCGTTCCCCTTCCCAGCCCTATACTCACCTGTCCCCTCGTTCCCCTTCCCGGCCCTATACTCACCTGTCTCCTCATTCCCCTTCCCAGCCCTAAACTCACCTGTCTCCTTGTTCCCCTTCCCAGCCCCATACTCACCTGTCTCCTCGTTCCCCTTCCCGGCCCTATACTCACCTGTCTCCTCATTCCCCTTCCCGGCCCTATACTCACCTGTCTCCCCATTCCCCTTCCCGGCCCTATACTCACATGTCCCCTCGTTCCCCTTCCCAGCCCTATACTCACCTATCTCCTCATTCCCCTTCCCAGCCCTATACTCACCTGTCTCCTCATTCCCCTTCCCGGCCCTATACTCACCTGTCCCCTCGTTCCCCTTCCCAGCCCTATACTCACCTATCTCCTCATTCCCCTTCCCAGCCCTATACTCACCTGTCTCCTCGTTCCCCTTCCCAGCCCTATACTCACCTGTCTCCTCGTTCCCCTTCCCGGCCCTATACTCACCTGTCTCCTCATTCCCCTTCCCAGCCCTATACTCACCTGTCTCCTCGTTCCCCTTCTCGGCCCTATACTCACCTGTCTCCTTGTTCCCCTTCCCAGCCCTATACTCACCTGTCTCCTCATTCCCCTTCCCGGCCCTATACTCACCTGTCTCCTCGTTCCCCTTCCCAGCCCTATACTCACCTGTCTCCTCATTCCCCTTCCCGGCCCTATACTCACTTGTCTCCTCATTCCCCTTCCCGACCCTATACTCACCTGTCCCCTCATTCCCCTTCCCGGCCCTATACTCACCTGTCTCCTCATTCCCCTTCCCGGCCCTATACTCACCTGTCTCCTTGTTCCCCTTCCCAGCCCAATACTCACCTGTCCCCTCGTTCCCCTTCCCAGCCCTATACTCACCTGTCCCCTCGTTCCCCTTCCCATCCCTATACTCACCTGTCCCCTCGTTCCCCTTCCCAGCCCCATACTCACCTGTCTCCTCATTCCCCTTCCCAGCCCGATACTCACCTGTACCCTCGTTCCCCTTCCCAGCCCTATACTCACCTGTCCCCTCGTTCCCCTTCCCAGCCCTATACTCACCTGTCTCCTCATTCCCCTTCCCGGCCCTATACTCACCTGTCTCCTTGTTCCCCTTCCCAGCCCCATACTCACCTGTCCCCTCGTTCCCCTTTTCAGCCCTATACTCACCTGTCCCCTCATTCCCCTTCCCAGCCCTATACTCATCTGTCTCCTGATTCCCCTTCCCGGCCCTATACTCACCTGTCTCCAAGTTCCCCTTCCCAGCCCCATTCTCACCTGTCCCCTCGTTTCCCTTCCCAGCCCTATACTCACCTGTCCCCTCGTTCCCCTTCCCAGCCCTATACTCACCTGTCCCCTCGTTCCCCTTCCCAGCCCTATACTCACCTGTCTCCTCATTCCCCTTCCCGGCCCTATACTCACCTGTCTCCTCATTCCCCTTCCCAGCCCTATACTCACCTGTCTCCTTGTTCCCCTTCCCAGCCCTATGCTCACCTGTCTCCTTGTTCCCCTTCCCAGCCCTATACTCACCTGTCTCCTTGTTCCCCTTCCCAGCCCTATACTCACCTGTCTCCTGATTCCCCTTCCCGGCCCTATACTCACCTGTCTCCTTGTTCCCCTTCCCAGCCCCATTATCACCTGTCCCCTCGTTCCCCTTCCCAGCCCTATACTCACCTGTCCCCTCGTTCCCCTTCCCAGCCCTATACTCACCTGTCCCCTCGTTCCCCTTCCCAGCCCTATACTCACCTGTCCCCTCGTTCCCCTTCCCAGCCCTATACTCACCTGTCTCCTCATTCCCCTTCCCGGCCCTATACTCACCTGTCTCCTCATTCCCCTTCCCAGCCCTATACTCACCTGTCTCCTTGTTCCCCTTCCCAGCCCTATGCTCACCTGTCTCCTTGTTCCCCTTCCCAGCCCTATACTCACCTGTCTCCTTGTTCCCCTTCCCAGCCCTATACTCACCTGTCCCCTCATTCCCCTTCCCAGCCCTATACTCACCTGTCTCCTTGTTCCCCTTCCCAGCCCCATACTCACCAGTCCCCTCGTTCCCCTTCCCAGCCCTATACTCACCTGTCTCCTCATTCCCCTTCCCAGCCCTATACTCACCTGTCCCCTCGTTCCCCTTCAGAGCCCTATACTCACCTGTCCCCTCTTTACCCTTCCCAGCCCTATACTCACCTGTCCCCTCGTTCCCCTTCCCAGCCCTATACTCACCTGTCTCCTCGTTCCCCTTCCCGGCCCTATACTCACCTGGCTCCTCATTCCCCTTCCCAGCCCTATACTCACCTGTCCCCTCGTTCCCCTTCCCAGCCCTATACTCACCTATCTCCTCATTCCCCCTCCCAGCCCTATACTCACCTGTCTCCTCATTCCCCTTCCCGGCCCTATACTCACCTGGCTCCTCATTCCCCTTCCCAGCCCTATACTCACCTGTCCCCTCGTTCCCCTTCCCAGCCCTATACTCACCTATCTCCTCATTCCCCCTCCCAGCCCTATACTCACCTGTCTCCTCATTCCCCTTCCCAGCCCTATACTCACCTGTTTCCTCATTCCCCTTCCCAGCCCTATATTCACCTGTTTCCTTGTTTCCCTTCCCAGCCCTATGCTCACCTGTCTCCTCATTCCCCTTCCCAGCCCTATACTCACCTGTCTCCTGATTCCCCTTCCCGGCCCTATACTCACCTGTCTCCTTGTTCCCCTTCCCAGCCCCATTATCACCTGTCCCCTCGTTCCCCTTCCCAGCCCTATACTCACCTGTCCCCTCGTTCCCCTTCCCAGCCCTATACTCACCTGTCTCCTCGTTCCCCTTCCCAGCCCTATACTCACCTGTCCCCTCGTTCCCCTTCCCAGCCCTATACTCACCTGTCTCCTCATTCCCCTTCCCGGCCCTATACTCACCTGTCTCCTCATTCCCCTTCCCAGCCCTATACTCACCTGTCTCCTTGTTCCCCTTCCCAGCCCTATGCTCACCTGTCTCCTTGTTCCCCTTCCCAGCCCTATACTCACCTGTCTCCTTGTTCCCCTTCCCAGCCCTATACTCACCTGTCCCCTCATTCCCCTTCCCAGCCCTATACTCACCTGTCTCCTTGTTCCCCTTCCCAGCCCCATACTCACCAGTCCCCTCGTTCCCCTTCCCAGCCCTATACTCACCTGTCTCCTCATTCCCCTTCCCAGCCCTATACTCACCTGTCCCCTCGTTCCCCTTCAGAGCCCTATACTCACCTGTCCCCTCTTTACCCTTCCCAGCCCTATACTCACCTGTCCCCTCGTTCCCCTTCCCAGCCCTATACTCACCTGTCTCCTCGTTCCCCTTCCCGGCCCTATACTCACCTGGCTCCTCATTCCCCTTCCCAGCCCTATACTCACCTGTCCCCTCGTTCCCCTTCCCAGCCCTATACTCACCTATCTCCTCATTCCCCCTCCCAGCCCTATACTCACCTGTCTCCTCATTCCCCTTCCCAGCCCGATACTCACCTGTACCCTCGTTCCCCTTCCCAGCCCTATACTCACCTGTCCCCTCGTTCCCCTTCCCAGCCCTATACTCACCTGTCTCCTCATTCCCCTTCCCGGCCCTATACTCACCTGTCTCCTTGTTCCCCTTCCCAGCCCCATACTCACCTGTCCCCTCGTTCCCCTTTTCAGCCCTATACTCACCTGTCCCCTCATTCCCCTTCCCAGCCCTATACTCATCTGTCTCCTGATTCCCCTTCCCGGCCCTATACTCACCTGTCTCCAAGTTCCCCTTCCCAGCCCCATTCTCACCTGTCCCCTCGTTTCCCTTCCCAGCCCTATACTCACCTGTCCCCTCGTTCCCCTTCCCAGCCCTATACTCACCTGTCCCCTCGTTCCCCTTCCCAGCCCTATACTCACCTGTCTCCTCATTCCCCTTCCCGGCCCTATACTCACCTGTCTCCTCATTCCCCTTCCCAGCCCTATACTCACCTGTCTCCTTGTTCCCCTTCCCAGCCCTATGCTCATCTGTCTCCTTGTTCCCCTTCCCAGCCCTATACTCACCTGCCTCCTTGTTCCCCTTCCCAGCCCTATACTCACCTGTCTCCTGATTCCCCTTCCCGGCCCTATACTCACCTGTCTCCTTGTTCCCCTTCCCAGCCCCATTATCACCTGTCCCCTCGTTCCCCTTCCCAGCCCTATACTCACCTGTCCCCTCGTTCCCCTTCCCAGCCCTATACTCACCTGTCCCCTCGTTCCCCTTCCCAGCCCTATACTCACCTGTCCCCTCGTTCCCCTTCCCAGCCCTATACTCACCTGTCTCCTCATTCCCCTTCCCGGCCCTATACTCACCTGTCTCCTCATTCCCCTTCCCAGCCCTATACTCACCTGTCTCCTTGTTCCCCTTCCCAGCCCTATGCTCACCTGTCTCCTTGTTCCCCTTCCCAGCCCTATACTCACCTGTCTCCTTGTTCCCCTTCCCAGCCCTATACTCACCTGTCCCCTCATTCCCCTTCCCAGCCCTATACTCACCTGTCTCCTTGTTCCCCTTCCCAGCCCCATACTCACCAGTCCCCTCGTTCCCCTTCCCAGCCCTATACTCACCTGTCTCCTCATTCCCCTTCCCAGCCCTATACTCACCTGTCCCCTCGTTCCCCTTCAGAGCCCTATACTCACCTGTCCCCTCTTTACCCTTCCCAGCCCTATACTCACCTGTCCCCTCGTTCCCCTTCCCAGCCCTATACTCACCTGTCTCCTCGTTCCCCTTCCCGGCCCTATACTCACCTGGCTCCTCATTCCCCTTCCCAGCCCTATACTCACCTGTCCCCTCGTTCCCCTTCCCAGCCCTATACTCACCTATCTCCTCATTCCCCCTCCCAGCCCTATACTCACCTGTCTCCTCATTCCCCTTCCCAGCCCTATACTCACCTGTTTCCTCATTCCCCTTCCCAGCCCTATATTCACCTGTTTCCTTGTTTCCCTTCCCAGCCCTATGCTCACCTGTCTCCTCATTCCCCTTCCCAGCCCTATACTCACCTGTCTCCTGATTCCCCTTCCCGGCCCTATACTCACCTGTCTCCTTGTTCCCCTTCCCAGCCCCATTATCACCTGTCCCCTCGTTCCCCTTCCCAGCCCTATACTCACCTGTCCCCTCGTTCCCCTTCCCAGCCCTATACTCACCTGTCTCCTCGTTCCCCTTCCCAGCCCTATACTCACCTGTCCCCTCGTTCCCCTTCCCAGCCCTATACTCACCTGTCTCCTCATTCCCCTTCCCGGCCCTATACTCACCTGTCTCCTCATTCCCCTTCCCAGCCCTATACTCACCTGTCTCCTTGTTCCCCTTCCCAGCCCTATGCTCACCTGTCTCCTTGTTCCCCTTCCCAGCCCTATACTGACCTGTCTCCTTGTTCCCCTTCCCAGCCCTATACTCACCTGTCCCCTCATTCCCCTTCCCAGCCCTATACTCACCTGTCTCCTTGTTCCCCTTCCCAGCCCCATACTCACCAGTCCCCTCGTTCCCCTTCCCAGCCCTATACTCACCTGTCTCCTCATTCCCCTTCCCAGCCCTATACTCACCTGTCCCCTCGTTCCCCTTCAGAGCCCTATACTCACCTGTCCCCTCTTTACCCTTCCCAGCCCTATACTCACCTGTCCCCTCGTTCCCCTTCCCAGCCCTATACTCACCTGTCTCCTCGTTCCCCTTCCCGGCCCTATACTCACCTGGCTCCTCATTCCCCTTCCCAGCCCTATACTCACCTGTCCCCTCGTTCCCCTTCCCAGCCCTATACTCACCTATCTCCTCATTCCCCCTCCCAGCCCTATACTCACCTGTCTCCTCATTCCCCTTCCCAGCCCTATACTCACCTGTTTCCTCATTCCCCTTCCCAGCCCTATATTCACCTGTTTCCTTGTTTCCCTTCCCAGCCATATGCTCACCTGTCTCCTCATTCCCCTTCCCAGCCCTATACTCACCTGTCTCCTCATTCCCTCTCCCAGCCCTATACTCACCTGTCTCCTCATTCCCCTTCCCAGCCCTATACTCACCTGTCCCCTCATTCCCCTTCCCAGTCCTATACTCACCTGTCTCCTCATTCCCCTTCCCAGCCCTATATTCACCTGTCTCCTTGTTTCCCTTCCCAGCCCTATACTCACCCTTCTCCTCATTCCCCTTCCCAGCCCTATACTCACCTGTCCCCTCATTCCCTTTCCCAACCCTATACTCACCTGTCCCCTCATTCCCCTTCCCAGCCCTATACTCACCTGTCTCCTTATTCCCCTACCCGGCCCTATACTGACCTGTCCCCTCGTTCCCCTTCCCAGCCCTATGCTCACCTGTCTCCTCGTTGCCCATCCCAGCCCTATACTCGCCTGTCTCCTCGTTCCCCTTCCCAGCCCTATACTCACCTGTCTCCTCATTCCCCTTCCAAGTCCTACTCAACTGTCTCTTTGCTCCCATTCCCGGCCCTATACTCACCTGTCTCCTCGTTTCCATTCCCAGCCCTATACTCACCTGTCTCCTCATTCCCCTTCCCAGCCCTATACTCACCTGTCTCCTCATTCCCCTTTCCAGCCCTATACTCACCTGTCTCCTCATTCCCCTTCCCAGCCCTATACTCACCTGTCTCCTCATTCCCCTTCCCAGCCCTATATTCACCTGTCTCCTTGTTCCTCTTCCCGGCCCTATACTCACCTGTCTCCTCATTCCCCTTCCCAGCCCTATACTCACCTGTCTCCTCGTTCACCTTCCCGGCACTATACACACCTATCTCCTCGTTCACCTTCCCAGCCCTATACTCACCTGTCCCCTCATTCCCCTTCCCGGCCCAATACTCACCTGCCTCCTCATTCCCCTTCCAGGCCCTATATTCACCTGCCTCCTTGTTCCCCTTCCCGGCCCTATACTCACCTGTCTCCTCATTCCCCTTCCCAGCCCTATATTCACCTGTCCCTTCGTTCCCCTTCCCAGCCTTATACTCACCTGTCTCCTCATTCCCCTTCCCAGCCCTATACTCACCTGTCTCCTCATTCCCCTTCCCGGCCCTATACTCACCTGTCCCCTTATTCCCCTTCCCGGCCCTAAACTCACCTGTCTCCTCATTCCCCTTCCAAGCCCTACTCAACTGTCTCTTTGTTCCCATTCCCGGCCCTATACTCACCTGTCTCCTCGTTTCCATTCCCAGCCCTATACTCACCACTCTCCTCAATCCCCTTCCCAGCCCTATACTCACCTGTCCCCGCGTTCCCCTTCCCAGCCCTATACTCACCTGTCCCCTCGTTCCCCTTCCCAGCCCTATACTCACCTGTCCCCTCATTTCCCTTCCCAGCCCTATACTCACCTGTCCCCTGGTTCCCCTTCCCGGCCCTATACTCACCTGTCTCCTCATTCCCCTTCCCAGCCCTATACTCACCTGTCTCCTTGTTCCCCTTCCCAGCCCCATACTCACCTGTCCCCTCGTTCCCCTTCCCAGCCCTATACTCACCTGTCTCCTCATTCCCCTTCCCGGCCCTATACTCACCTGTCCCCTCGTTCCCCTTCCCAGCCCTATACTCACCTATCTCCTCATTCCCATTCCCAGCCCTATACTCACCTGTCTCCTCATTCCCCTTCCCGGCCCTATACTCACCTGTCCCCTCGTTCCCCTTCCCAGCCCTATACTCACCTATCTCCTCATTCCCCTTCCCAGCCCTATACTCACCTGTCTCCTCGTTCCCCTTCCCAGCCCTATACTCACCTGTCTCCTTGTTCCCCTTCCCGGCCCTATACTCACCTGTCTCCTCATTCCCCTTCCCAGCCCTATACTCACCTGTCTCCTCGTTCCCCTTCTCGGCCCTATACTCACCTGTCTCCTTGTTCCCCTTCCCAGCCCTATACTCACCTGTCTCCTCATTCCCCTTCCCGGCCCTATACTCACCTGTCTCCTCGTTCCCCTTCCCAGCCCTATACTCACCTGTCTCCTCATTCCCCTTCCCGGCCCTATACTCACTTGTCTCCGCATTCCCCTTCCCGGCCCTATACTCACCTGTCCCCTCATTCCCATTCCCGGCCCTATACTCACCTGTCTCCTCATTCCCCTTCCCGGCCCTATACTCACCTGTCTCCTTGTTCCCCTTCCCAGCCCAATACTCACCTGTCCCCTCGTTCCCCTTCCCAGCCCTATACTCACCTGTCCCCTCATTCCCCTTCCCATCCTTATACTCACCTGTCCCCTCATTCCCCTTCCCAGCCCTATACTCACCTGTCTCCTCATTCCCCTTCCCAGCCCGATACTCACCTGTACCCTCGTTCCCCTTCCCAGCCCTATACTCACCTGTCCCCTCGTTCCCCTTCCCAGCCCTATACTCACCTGTCTCCTCATTCCCCTTCCCGGCCCTATACTCACCTGTCTCCTTGTTCCCCTTCCCAGCCCCATACTCACCTGTCCCCTCGTTCCCCTTCCCAGCCCTATACTCACCTGTCCCCTCATTCCCCTTCCCAGCCCTATACTCACCTGTCTCCTGATTCCCCTTCCCGGCCCTATACTCACCTATCTCCTTGTTCCCCTTCCCAGCCCCATTCTCACCTGTCCCCTCGTTCCCCTTCCCAGCCCTATACTCACCTGTCCCCTCGTTCCCCTTCCCAGCCCTATACTCACCTGTCCCCTCGTTCCCCTTCCCAGCCCTATACTCACCTGTCTCCTCATTCCCCTTCCCGGCCCTATACTCACCTGTCTCCTCATTCCCCTTCCCAGCCCTATACTCACCTGTCTCCTTGTTCCCCTTCCCAGCCCTATGCTCACCTGTCTCCTTGTTCCCCTTCCCAGCCCCATACTCACCTGTCTCCTTGTTCCCCTTCCCAGCCCCATACTCACCTGTCTCCTGATTCCCCTTCCCGGCCCTATACTCACCTGTCTCCTTGTTCCCCTTCCCAGCCCCATTCTCACCTGTCCCCTCGTTCCCCTTCCCAGCCCTATACTCACCTGTCCCCTCGTTCCCCTTCCCAGCCCTATACTCACCTGTCCCCTCGTTCCCCTTCCCAGCCCTATGCTCACCTGTCTCCTGATTCCCCTTCCCGGCCCTATACTCACCTGTCTCCTTGTTCCCCTTCCCAGCCCCATTCTCACCTGTCCCCTCGTTCCCCTTCCCAGCCCTATACTCACCTGTCCCCTCGTTCCCCTTCCCAGCCCTATACTCACCTGTCCCCTCGTTCCCCTTCCCAGCCCTATACTCACCTGTCTCCTCATTCCCCTTCCCGGCCCTATAGTCACCTGTCTCCTCATTCCCCTTCCCAGCCCTATACTCACCTGTCTCCTTGTTCCCCTTCCCAGCCCTATGCTCACCTGTCTCCTTGTTCCCCTTCCCAGCCCTATACTCACCTGTCTCCTTGTTCCCATTCCCAGCCCTATACTCACCTGTCCCCTCATTCCCCTTCCCAGCCCTATACTCACCTGTCTCCTTGTTCCCCTTCCCAGCCCCATACTCACCTGTCCCCTCGTTCCCCTTCCCAGCCCTACACTCACCTGTCTCCTCATTCCCCTTCCCAGCCCTATACTCACCTGTCCCCTCGTTCCCCTTCAGAGCCCTATACTCACCTGTCCCCTCGTTACCCTTCCCAGCCCTATACTCACCTGTCCCCTCGTTCCCCTTCCCAGCCCTATACTCACCTGTCTCCTCGTTCCCCTTCCTGGCCCTATACTCACCTGGCTCCTCATTCCCCTTCCCAGCCCTATACTCACCTGTCCCCTCGTTCCCCTTCCCAGCCCTATACTCACCTATCTCCTCATTCCCCCTCCCAGCCCTATACTCACCTGTCTCCTCATTCCCCTTCCCAGCCCTATACTCACCTGTTTCCTCATTCCCCTTCCCAGCCCTATATTCACCTGTCTCCTTGTTTCCCTTCCCAGCCCTATACTCACCTGTCTCCTCATTCCCCTTCCCAGCCCTATACTCACCTGTCTCCTCATTCCCTCTCCCAGGCCTATACTCACCTGTCTCCTCATTCCCCTTCCCAGCCCTATACTCACCTGTCCCCTCATTCCCCTTCCCAGTCCTATACTCACCTGTCTCCTCATTCCCCTTCCCAGCCCTATATTCACCTGTCTCCTTGTTTCCTTTCCCAGCCCTATACTCACCCTTCTCCTCATTCCCCTTCCCAGCCCTATACTCACCTGTCCCCTCATTCCCTTTCCCAACCCTATACTCACCTGTCCCCTCATTCCCCTTCCCAGCCCTATACTCACCTGTCTCCTTATTCCCCTTCCCGGCCCTATACTGACATGTCCCCTCGTTCCCCTTCCCAGCCCTATACTCACCTGTCCCCTCATTCCCCTTCCCAGCCCTATACTCACCTACCTCCTCATTCCCCCTCCCAGCCCTATACTCACCTGTCTCCTCATTCCCCTTCCCAGCCCTATACTCACCTGTCTCCTTATTCCCCTTCCCGGCCCTATACTCACCTGTCCCCTCGTTCCCCTTCCCAGCCCTATACTCACCTGTCCCCTCATTCCCCTTCCCAGCCCTATACTCACCTGTCCCCTCGTTCCCTTTCCCAGCCCTATACTCACCTATCTCCTCATTCCCCTTCCCAGCCCTATACACACCTGTCTCCTCATTCCCCTTCCCAGCCCTATACTCACCTGTCTCCTCATTCCCCTTCCCAGCCCTATATTCACCTGTCTCCTTGTTCCCCTTCCCGGCCCTATACTCACCTGTCTCCTCATTCCCCTTCCCAGCCCTATACTCACCTGTCCCCTCGTTCCCCTTCCCAGCCCTATACTCACCTGTCTCCTCATTCCCCTTCCCAGCCCTATATTCACCTGTCTCCTTGTTTCCCTTCCCAGCCCTATACTCACCTGTCTCCTCATTCCCCTTCCCAGCCCTATACTCACCTGTCTCCTCATTCCCTCTCCCAGCCCTATACTCACCTGTCTCCTCATTCCCCTTCCCAGCCCTATACTCACCTGTCCCCTCATTCCCCTTCCCAGTCCTATACTCACCTGTCTCCTCATTCCCCTTCCCAGCCCTATATTCACCTGTCTCCTTGTTTCCCTTCCCAGCCCTATACTCACCCTTCTCCTCATTCCCCTTCCCAGCCCTATACTCACCTGTCCCCTCATTCCCTTTCCCAACCCTATACTCACCTGTCTCCTTATTCCCCTTCCCAGCCCTATACTGACCTGTCCCCTCGTTCCCCTTCCCAGCCCTATACTCGCCTGTCCCCTCATTCCCCTTCCCAGCCCTATACTCACCTACCTCCTCATTCCCCCTCCCAGCCCTATACTCACCTGTCTCCTCATTCCCCTTCCCAGCCCTCTACTCACCTGTCTCCTTATTCCCCTTCCCGGCCCTATACTCACCTGTCCCCTTGTTCCCCTTCCCAGCCCTATACTCACCTGTCCCCTCATTCCCCTTCCCAGCCCTATACTCACCTGTCCCCTCGTTCCCCTTCCCAGCCCTATATTCACCTGTCTCCTCATTCCCCTTCCCAGCCCTATACTCACCTGTCTCCTCATTCCCCTTCCCAGCCCTATATTCACCTGTCTCCTTGTTCCCCTTCCCGGCCCTATACTCACCTGTCTCCTCATTCCCCTTCCCAGCCCTATACTCACCTGTCCCCTCGTTCCCCTTCCCAGCCCTATACTCACCTATCTCCTCATTCCCCTTCCCAGCCCTATACTCACCTGTCCCCTCATTCCCCTTCCCAGCCCTATACTCACCTGTCTCCTCATTCCGCTTCCCGGCCCTATATTCACCTGTCTCCTTGTTCCCCTTCCCAGCCCTATACTCACCTGTCTCCTCATTCCCCTTCCCAGCCCTATACTCACCTGTCCCTTCGTTCCCCTTCCCAGTCCTATACTCACCTGGCTCCTCATTCCCCTTCCCAGCCCTATACTCACCTGTTCCCTCTTTCCCCTTCCCAGCCCTATACTCACCTATTTCCTCATTCCCCCTCCCAGCCCTATACTCACCTGTCTCCTCGTTGCCCATCCCAGCCCTATACTCGCCTGTCTCCTCATTTCCCTTCCCAGCCCTATACTCACCTGTCTCCTCATTCCCCTTCCAAGCCCTACTCAACTGTCTCTTTGCTCCCATTCCCGGCCCTATACTCACCTGTCTCCTCGTTTCCATTCCCAGCCCTATACTCACCTGTCTCCTCATTCCCCTTCCCAGCCCTATACTCACCTGTCTCCTCATTCCCCTTCCCAGCCCTATACTCACCTGTCTCCTCATTCCCCTTCCCAGCCCTATACTCACCTGTCTCCTCATTCCCCTTCCCACCCCATATATTTACCTGTCTCCTTGTTCCCCTTCCCGGCCCTATACTCACCTGTCTCCTCATTGCCCTTCCCAGCCCTATACTCACCTGTCTCCTCGTTCACCTTCCCGGCACTATACACACTGTGACAGCAGGAAGGTAAAGTCACCTGGTTGCATCCAGGGGAGTAGATATATTTCGCCCAGATTCAGGCTTTACGCCGACTTATACAACTAGGTGGAGAGTTGTATAAGCCCAGCTGAGGCTAGTGGGCTCATGGATGACTCATACCTCTAGGGAGAGTGTGGGGCGTCGTGCAGACAGGGAGTTGATGAGACCAGCTGAAGCTTGTCAGCTCATTTAGGCCTCTATAAGAACTCCCAGATTCATTAGGTGTTGGCTCATGCCTGGACCCAGACCTGTGTGGACTGTCTAGGGAGAGTGAACCCCTGTGCGGTGAGACAAAGCCTGTGTGGCTATTTGCTTGGACATTTAAAACCAGGGACTTAGGGACTAGGACAGCACTAGGCTGATCCCAGTTGTTAGTTAGGAAACCTGTATGTTTAGTCAGAGGTCAAGTTGACCAGGATTTATTTTGTTTATGTTTCTTTTGCTTTGCTGTGTTTTGTCACTGTAAATAGAAAATAAACCGCACCTTTTTTTGAAAACCACAACCTCCGTTTGCTGGGCCTGTTTTTGTGTGGGGAGCCCATCCCGGGGGTCACACACACCCGCTGCCGAGCTAACCCCCTCACAACACCTATCTCCTCGTTCACCTTCCCAGCCCTATACTCACCTGTCCCCTCATTCCCCTTCCCGGCCCAATACTCACCTGCCTCCTCATTCCCCTTCCAGGCCCTATATTCACCTGTCTCCTTGTTCCCCTTCCTGGCCCTATACTCACCTGTCTCCTCAATTCCCCTTCCCAGCCCTATATTCACCTGTCCCTTCGTTCCCTTTCCCAGCCCTATACTCACCTGTCTCCTCATTCCCCTTCCCAGCCCTATACTCACCTGTCTCCTCATTCCCCTTCCCGGCCCTATACTCACCTGTCCCCTCATTCCCCTTCTTGGCCCTAAACTCACCTGACCCCTCGTTCCCCTTCCCAGCCCTATACTCACCTGTCTCCTCATTCCCCTTCCAAGCCCTACTCAACTGTCTCTTTGTTCCCATTCCCGGCCCTATACTCACCTGTCTCCTCGTTTCCATTCCCAGCCCTATACTCACCTGTCTCCTCATTCCCCTTCCCAGCCCTATACTCACCTGTCTCCTCATTCCCCTTCCCAGCCCTATACTCACCTGTCTCCTCAATCCCCTTCCCAGCCCTATACTCACCTGTCCCCTCGTTCCCCTTCCCAGCCCTATACTCACCTGTCCCCTCATTCCCCTTCCCAGCCCTATACTCACCTGTCCCCTCATTCCCCTTCCCAGCCCTATACTTACCTGTCTCCTTATTCCCCTTCCCGGCCCTAGATTCACCTGTCTCCTCGTTCCCTTTCCCAGCCCTATACTCACCAGTCTCCTCATTCCCCTTCCCAGCCCTATACTCACCTGTCTCCTCGTTCCCCTTCCCAGCCCTATACTCACCTGTCTCCTCGTTCCCCTTCCCAGCCCTATACTCGCCTGTCTCCTCATTCCCCTTCCCAGCTCTATACTCACCTGTCTGCTCATTCCCCTTCCCAGCCCTATACTCGCCTGTCTCCTCATTTCCCTTCCTGGCCCTATACTCACCTGTCTCCTCGTTCACCTTCCCGGCACTATACACACCTATCTCCGCGTTCACCTTCCCAGCCCTATACTCACCTGTCCCCTCATTCCCCTTCCCGGCCCTATACTCACCTGCCTCCTCATTCCCCTTCCAGGCCCTATATTCACCTGTCTCCTTGTTCCCCTTCCCGGCCCTATACTCACCTGTCTCCTCATTCCCCTTCCCAGCCCTATACTTACCTGTCTCCTCATTCCCCTTCCCGGCCCTATACTCACCTGTCCCCTCATTCCCCTCCCCGGCCCTAAACTCACCTGACCCCTCGTTCCCCTTCCCAGCCCTATACTCACCTGTCTCCTCATTCCCCTTCCCGGCCCTATACTCACCTGTCTCATCTTTCCCTTTCCCAGCCCTATACTCACCTGTCTCCTCGTTCCCCTTCCCAGCCCTATACTCACCTGTCTCCTCATTCCCCTTCCAAGCCCTATACTCAACTGTCTCTTTGTTCCTCTTCCTGGCCCTATACTCACCTGTCTCTTGGTTCCCATTCACGGCCCTATACTCACCTGTCTCCTCGTTTCCATTCCTGGCTCTATACTCACCTGTCTCCTCCTTCCCATTCCCGGCCCTATACTCACCTGTCTCCTCATTCCCCTTCCCAGCCCTATTCTCACCTGTCTCCTCATTCCCCTTCCCGGCCCTATACTCACCTGTCCCCTCATTCCCCTTCCCGGCCCTATACTCACCTGACCCCTCGTTCCCCTTCCCAGTCCTATACTCACCTGTCTCCTCATTCCCCTTCCCGGTCCTATACTCACCTGTGTCCTCGTTCCCTTTCCCAGCCCTATACTCACCTGTCTCCTCGTTCCCCTTCCCAGCCCTATACTCACCTGTCTCCTCGTTCCCCTTCCCAGCCCTATACTCGCCTCTCTCCTCATTTCCCTTCCTGGCCCTATACTCACCTGTCTCCCCGTTCACCTTCCCGGCACTATACACACCTATCTCCTCGTTCAGCTTCCCAGCCCTATACTCACCTGCCTCCTCATTCCCCTTCCCGGTCCTATATTCACCTGTCTCCTTGTTTCCCTTCCCGGCCCTATACTCACCTGTCTCCTCATTCCCCTTCCCGGCCCTATATTCACCTGTCACTTTGTTCCCCTTCCCAGCCCTATACTCACTTGTCTCCTCATTCCCCTTCCCAGCCCTATACTCACCTGTCTCCTCATTCCCCTTCCCGGCCCTATACTCACCCATCCCCTCATTCCCCTTCCCGGCCCTATACTCACCTGTCCCCTCGTTCCCCTTGCCAGCCCTATACTCACCTGTCTCCTCATTCCCCTTCTTGGCCCTATAATCGCCTGTCTCCTCGTTCCCCTCCCCGGCCCTATACTCACCCGTCCCCTCGTTCCCCTTCCCAGCCCTATACTCACCCGTCCCCTCATTCCCCTTCCCGGCCCTATACTCACCTGTCCCCTCGTTCCCCTTGCCAGCCCTATACTCACCTGTCTCCTCATTCCCCTTCTTGGCCCTATAATCGCCTGTCTCCTCGTTCCCCTTCCCGGCCCTATACTCACCTGTCTCCTCGTTCCCCTTCCCAGCCCTATATTCGCCTGTCTCCTCGTTCCCCTTCCAAGCCCTATACTCAACTGTCTCTTTGTTCCCCTTCCTGGCCCTATACTCACCTGTCTCCTGGTTCCCATTCCCGGCCCTATACTCACCTGTCTCCTCGTTTCCATTCCTGGCCCTATACTCACCTGTCTCCTCCTTCCCATTCCCGGCCCTATACTCACCTGTCTCCTCATTCCCATTCCCAGCCCTATAACCACCTGTCTCCTGGTTCCCATTGCCAGCACTATACTCACCTGTCTTCTGGTTCCCATTCCCGGCCCTATACTCACCTGTCTCCTCGTTTCCATTCCTGGCCCTATACTCACCTGTCTCCTCCTTTCCATTCCCGGCCCTATACTCACCTGTCTCCTCATTCCCATTCCCAGCCCTATAACCACCTGTCTCCTGGTTCCCATTGCCAGCACTATACTCACCTGTCTCCTGGTTCCCATTCCCGGCCCTATACTCACCTGTCTCCTGGTTTCCATTCCCAGCCCTATACTCACTTGTTTGTACTCTTTGTGAAGTCCTGGGAAAGTCAATACCCCTCACCCGCTCACTAGTCTAAGTGGTAAAAATTTTATATTTTACATTTACCTGACTAGAAGGATTGAAAAAAGTTACATTTTTAGACCTCAACATTAATAAATAAATACATATGTGGAAAAGCACAACACATTGAAAAAAAGTAGTTTTTCACTGGCTGTTGTAATTTCACTGTGTATATTTTGGTCCCCTAACACAATATAGTCTGTAAATCCATTACAAATACATTATGTTGATGACGCACAGTACTTAAAGGTTAATAATGCATACAACTTAACAGAACTCCTTTTAACGTATTCACAGTCACCAAAATTATAATAATAGAAATGAATACATTTATTTGTTCACATTAACAAGGCAAACAGATAATGGATTACAAAAGTAAATATTTATGAACACAGTCAGTATTATGAATTGAAAATATATTCATACATTAACCAGCAATTGAACTGACATCCAATGTTGTGCTTCCAGCAAAGTTTGTCCAGCATTAGTAAGCTGCATAACATTACTGGGTATATTTAAAGTAGGCAAAACGTTTTTTTTTTTCATTTTGATACAACAAGGGAGGGTTATAACCTGTCAGATTTTTTTTCCCATGATCTGTGTCCCATTTTGGAGATTTTCTTCACTTCCTGTCCCATAGCCAAACAGGAAGTGAGAGAAAATCCCTGAAAATTAGGGGAATCTCTTGGGGACCCCAGGGTTACCAGAACTAGTGTCCCCATTGGAAGATTTCCCCTCTATTACTTTTCTGGGGACTCTTTTTTCACTTTCAATGATAAACGTAAACAGGACAAATAGAGAAGGTGGATCTCCTTAACCACTTAAGGACCAAGCCTCTTTTTTAGATGTGGTGTTTACAAGTTAAATACCAATTTTCCTGGTGCCTCCATGGCAGCATACCTGTATGCTGCCATGGATAGGCACCAGGAAAGGAAAATTACTTGTAAGTATGATACAATTTTCCGTTTTCCTGGTGCCTCCATGGCAGCATACCTGTATGCTGCCATGGATAGGCACCAGGAAAGGAAAATTACTGGTAAGTATGATACAATTTTTCTTTTTTTTTTGCTAGAAAATTACTTAGAACCCTCAAACATTATACATTTTTTTTCTAACACCCTAGAGCAGCCTTTCTCAACCTTTTCAACACAGAGGAACCCTTGACATAGTTCTCCGGTCTCGGGGAACCCCTGCTAAAAATTTGAAATCTACAACTCATGATACATTAGTGTGATGGTCAGTGGGAGGAATGGTCCTTACACTTGTGGTCATTGGGAAGAATTACCTCCTTACAGATAGCTAAAAAGATCAATGGTGTCAGTGGGAACTTACCTGAGAGGCAGAAATTGCCCAATGCTGAAGGAACCCCTAACAACCTCTGGAGGAACCCTAGGGTTCCACGGAACCCTGGTTGAGAATCACTGCCCTAGAGAATAAAATGGCGGTCATTGCAATACTTTTTGTCACACTGTATTTGTGCAGCGGTCCTACAAGCGAAAAATAAGACAACAGTAAAGTTAGCCCAATTTTTTTTATATTGTGAAAGATAATGTTACGCCGAGTAAATTGATACACAACATGTCACGCTTCAAAATTGCGCCTGCTCGTGGAATGGCGACAAACCTTTACCCTTAAAAATCTCGAAAGGCAACGTTTAAAAAAATTCTACAGGTTGCATGTTTTGAGTTACAGAGGAGGTCTAGGGCTAGAATTATTGCTCTCGCTCGAACGATCGCTGCTCACGTATGCTTTCGCTTCTGCGCGTGAGCTCGTCGGGACGGGTCTTTTTGATCCCAGATCTCATATTTAAGAGGACCTGTCATGCTTTTTTCTATTACAAGGGATGTTTACATTCCTTGTAATAGGAATAAAAGTGACCCAATTTTTCTTTTTTTTTTAAACGTGTAAAAATAAATAAAATAAAGTAAAATAAATAATTATTTTACTTTATTTTATTTATTTTTATACGTTTTTAAAAAATAAAAAATAATAATTTGGGTCACTTTTATTCCTATTACAAGAAATGTAAACATCCCTTGTAATAGAAAAAAGCATGACAGGTCCTCTTAAATATGAGATCTGGGGTCAAAAAGACCTCAGATCTCATATTTAGACTTAAATGCAATAAAATGCATGTTATGGAGACGGATGGGGGCCATCTTCCCCTCACTCATCTCCATACCCAGTCATAGATAGGACCCGATCGGCTCTGCTGCTACTAACGGCACCAGTAAACGGAGGAGGGCGCAGGAGAGCAGTGGGAGGGGGGGCCTCTCCCGCAGCCGATAATGGTGATCTTGCGGCGAATCCGCCACACAGACAACCATTATCGGAAACCAGACCGCCGCCTGAAGATGAGGATATCTGGGTTATGGCAGCTAGCTGCTGCCATAACAGAGATATCCCGCTTCAAAGTGACGACGTATATAGTCGTACAGCGGTCCGAAAGTGGTTAACGGGGGCACAGACATCATTTAAAACTGATAGGGGTTCTAATCTCTCTCCACACTATCCAAAAGTAAAAAAGCATTTAGTTATACTCTAATAAAATTATTGGAAAAATGTTTAAGCGGGTCAAGCTTTGTGATAAAAAAAAATGGGAAGAGCAATGGTGTGGAGCAACAAAGTGCAGTCCATCATAAAATTATTTTCACAACTAAAGTTGCTGATTGACCAGGGGACAGTCAGTTAAGCAGGGCAGAATGTTAGCACAGAACCAAACTTGTTATCCAAGAGAAAAAGGAGGAATAATGAGTAGTAAGAAAGCAGCCAACAGGTGGAGCTCTTGCCTCCTTTTCACATATTCTTTTGGGTCTCTTTATCTGCTATGTAAAAAAAAAAAAAAAAGCCTGTTTAGCGATTCCAGTAGCGCAAGCTGAAATGTGCTAAACACACAAATAAATGAGTTAGAGCAGTAACTCTTCACTGCTCCCTTCAGGTAGCTCCACCGGGAGATTTAATCAGAGATGGTATGTCTGAAATTAATTTTCTTTTGTGCTCTCTTTTTAAATAGCACGTTGTACTTTGGGAAAACTCTGTGTTAAACTTTTATTTGAAAAACAAAGACTTGCACATTTGCAGCTCCAATAATATAATACCTGGCAATTCTGCCACGAAGGTAGCACTTTATTTTATAGGTTAACATGCTGTCATTGGTCAGCAGCACTGAGACGCAAAAAAATTAATCAAAGGTAAAAGTGGTATTCTTTAAAAAAACATGCCAATTGCTTAATCAATGGTTTCTAGTTAAGATTAAAGTGTTACTAAACCCACAACAGTAAAATCAGTCTGTATATGCAGCACAGCATGCTTGTTATACTCACTGTGGAACTTAAAGAGGAAGTAAAGCCATTTAAAAAAAAAACCTTGCAAAAGGTGACTTACCTGAGAGCGAAGCCCCCGCAGCAGTCCTCGGTCATCTCTGCCGCCGCCGCCATCTTGCCTCGATGTCCCGTCACTGCCGTCAGTGTATCGCCACTCAGGCGCTGTGATTGGCCGGAGCGGCGATGACGTCACACGCATGTGGGCTAGGGGCGGCAAAATCCTAATTCATAAAACCGGCATGATGCTGTCCCACTAGTGCGCATGCGTGTGACGTCATGGGTGCTGTGTTTTACAGCAAATATCTCCTTAACCGTGTAGGTTAAGGAGATATTTCATGCACCTACAGGTAAGCCTTAATCTAGGCTTACCTGTAGGTGCATGTTGTCAAACCACTTTAAGGGGTTAATCCTCTGCATTGTGTAAAAAGGCTTTTATCCAGTATGCACAGATCCTTCCCTCTCTGCACAGTCTATCTTGGGAAGGCCAGCTAAAACAGGCAGAGTAGCCGACCTGCACATGCTCAGTTGTGTCTTTTATGCTGGAGAGAACAGTTACTTGTTCTCAGAGAGAGCCAGGTCACATGATATTGACATCACACCAGGGCCGGATTAACATAGGGGCTATTGGAGCTGCAGCTCCAGGCCCCTTACCTTAAGATAGGCCCATTTGCCCAAAAAAAAACAAAAACAAAAAACGATCGATTCGAGGGTCGTTGCTCGGCAACCATGGGCCACAGAGATGCCAGATTTGGAGGGTATGTAGCTGAAGGCCTATTCCACCATTGGGGCTCCTACGACCTATGTTTCCAGAGATACGGGGCTCCTTGCACAGACTGTCAGAAGCTACATACAGAGCGGTCAGTTTAAATACTGTACAAGCTGGCACACTCTGTAGCAGACTGAGAGGATGAGCTCACAGTGCCTCTCCTCACTTCTTGTCACAGGCACTGAGCTCAATGGACAGCTTGGAGCCTGCAGAGGTGACCACTAACATCGCCTGCTGCCCTGTGCCTCGCTCGCACTGTGGCTGTGTCCCTCAGCGGAGCAGAACGAAGCTCCCTCCCCCTCCTCTCTGTTTACATCCACAGAGGAGGAGGAGCCCGCGCTCGAGGGACACACACCACTGTGCGTATCTGCTGTTCTGAGGTCTGAGTAAGGGGGCATCTATACTACTGAGGGAGGGTCTATATTGATAGAGGGGGATGTGTACTTAGTGGGGGGTCTGTACTGAGTGAGGGGATCTATACTGCGGGATTGGGCTCTGAAGTTAGTGGACGGGGGTCTGTACTGAGGGGGGACTATAGTTGGTGGGGGTGACACCATTTTTTTCTGCACCGGGTGACACCAACCCTAGTGACGCCACTGCTGCAGAGTATGATAGGCAGTACCGCCTGTCAAACTCGCCTATTGATTTCAATGGGGCCACTCTGCAACTACAAGCCAAACTCGCTCGCAGTAGCAGCATAGTCCAACAATGCAAAACTACCATTCAGCAATGTAAAAACAAAAAACAAGGAGGCAACAGTAGCACCTCATGAACGCCTGTCAGTTGCTGCTATACCACTCGTTGAAAAGCAATCCACTATAGATCACTTTTCAGAGGGCAGTAAGCATTACCGCAAATGCAAAAGAAACTTGAAACACATCATCCAATTTACACTCACCAGCAACCAGGTCACTCCCCAGCCACTTCCAATGTTGGCCACCTCCCTTCAACTTATATCACAGGTGACCATTTACCAACCTGCAGATGACAGACCCGACTCCAAAAGATATCACTCCCAGTTACTCCCCCACCCGCTGATTGATATCCCTCCATGACCACCTCACACCCCCCTGCTGACAGACCTCTCTCCCCAGCCTGTCCCCAAACACCCTCTCACCTGCTGACCTGTGGACGGGGGAATCACTCCTGAAGTGTTATGTGTTCTGCCAGTGGGGAGCCTTCCCTACCCACACAATACAATGATCAGTTTTGCTAACTATAGCTGGCAGTACTGATTTATTTGGGAAAAACCTGGCAGGCTGCTGGTACTCAATCTGATTAAGATATTGACTTGTGTACAACCAGCTAGTCCATACATAGCTTGACTATGGCTGGTCTATGCTTAATTGGCTTAATTTCAATTCATGTATGGCCTGTTTAACCACTAAACCCTAAACATCCTTCCACAAACCTTTAAATTGTTTCTTCCCAGATTCCTTCATCCTCCTCGCCTGTACATAGTGCCCGCTGTCATAACCTCCACACTCCTCTCCTGTACATACTGCCTGTCTTACCCTCTACACTCCTCTCCTGTACATACTGCCCACTGTCATACCCTCCACACTCCTCATGTACATACTGCCCAGTGTATTACCCTCCACACTCCTCTCCTGTACATACTGCCCACTGTCTTACCCCACACACTCCTCTCCTGTACATACTGTTCACTGTCATACCCTCCACACTCCTCCTGTACATACTGCCCCCTGTCTTACCCTGTACATACTGCTCACTGCCATACCCTCCACACTCCTCTCCTGTACATAGTGCCCACTGTTATACCCTCCACATTCCTCTCACTCACCTGCACATACTTCACACTTTTATATCATCCATACTCCTCCCCTATGCCTCCTCTTCAACTAAAGGAAACCTTCTCAGTCCTCATATTTGTTCTGCCCATTATTAGTACTCATTTAATTTTGTGATTACTACTGTGATGTGTAGAGGAACATAGGGGATGTCAGCTACTCTAAATATAGCACTTGTAAAAAGAAAAAAGTGTCCCTGAAAATATTTTTGAAATGTTGACAACAATGCACTTGGGCACTGCCCAAGGGCCACTGGGTCAGTAGGGGGCACCATGAGAGGCTCCTGGGATCCTGTGATATTAAAGCGGTAGTAAACTTCACTAACATTACTACTTTTAGAGGCCCTGAGGTAGGTTATGCCATAATGTACTAGTATGCACAGCATATTAGCAGATTAGGGTACACTTACCTGTCAGACGGAGCCCTCCAGTGCTGTGATCAATCCGGCAGGTCCCGGGTGCTTCCATCTTCACCCGGTCTTCCTTCCGGGTTCTGTGCCTTCGTTCACTTGCCTTTGCTGGGCTGCATTGCTGTCACTCCCACGCATGCTCATGCGCTTCCTCTCTCTCTCTCGTCCTCCCTCCCTTACCCCTCACCCCTCTCTCATCCCCTTTCTCTCTCTCTCATCCTCCCGCTCTCTATTTAATTAAATTTTTTATAAAAAAAAAAAATTGCATTTTTATTTTTTATAAAAGGCCCGCCAAAATCCTCAGCACCAGGCCCACAATGTTCTTAATTTGGCCCTGCTTTCGCTGCTAGTTTTTGCAGCGCTTTAGTGCTGTTTTAGTGGCGCTTTTCGGCCGCTAGTGGGGCAGCAAGATGAATTCTGAAGTGATTTGGGCAATATTATCTGCTCATATTCAGCCAAATGCTTCAGAACTCATTGGATGGCGCTTCACAGTTCAGATGGACATTGACCCGAAGCATGCTGCGAAAGCAACCAAAGAGTTTTTTAAGGGAAAGAAAAGGAATATTATGCAATGGCCAAGTCAATCACCTGACCTAAATCCGATTGAGCATGCATTTCACTTGCTGAAGACAAAACTGAAGGGAAAATGCCCCAAGAACAAGCAGGAATTGAAGACAGTTGCAGTAGAGGCCTGGCAGTGCATCACCAGGGATGAAACCCAGCGTCTGGTGATGTCTATGCGTTCCAGACTTCAGGCTGTAATTGACTGCAAAGGATTTGCAACCAAGTATTAAAAAGGGAAAGTTTGATTGATGATTGTTAATCTGTCCCATTACTTTTGGTCCCTTAAAAAGTGGGAGGCACATATGCAAACTGTTGTAATTCCTACACCGTTCACCTGATTTGGATGTAAATAACCCTCAAATTAAAGCTGAAAGTCTGCAGTTTAAGTACATCTTGTTCGTTTCATTTCAAATCCATTGTGGTGGTGTATAGAGCCAAAAAGTTTAGAATGGTATCGATGTCCCAATATTTATGGACCTGACTGTACTACTAGCGGGTGACCCCGTGAAGTTTCTGTTGCGGTGGAGTATGGAAGTATCCTCTACCGGTTTCGCGGACTCAGACACTTCTTCGGGAGGAATAATCTGTGTAGCAGATAATACAATAAACTAACGAATAATAATAAAAACATACAGTAATACATAATATACAAACATTATGTGCAATCACTGTTTGTAATAAGGAGATCCGCTCACCCAGTAAGGGCCGTAGACCAGCGAAGGCTCATGAAAAAAAAAACGCGGCGAACGAGGGGGAGTATGAGTGCCTCTCTCTGATAAAAGTAATATAATCATGATATAATTATTATATAACTATAATATCATGATTATCTGCTACACAGATTATTCCTCCTGAAGAAGTGGCTGAGTCCACGAAATCGGTAGAGGATACTGCCATACTCCACCGCAACAGAAACTTCACGGGGTCACCCGCTAGTAGTAACTTGTTGTTCTTGGATGGGGTTTGGCTTGTGTTTTTTTTTAAATGTTGTATAATCACTTAACGACCGCTCACTGTATATATACGTCGGCAGAATGGCACCGACAGGCACAATCACGTAGAGTGTACGTGATTGCCTTTGTACAGTTGGGGGGTCCAATCGGACCCCCCTTCTATACAGTGAGCGGTGGCTAAGTGTCCGGGAGCGTTCCGGGATGAGGGGGCAGCCATTCGTTTATGGCCACCCCCTCGCGATCACTCCCGGCGAATGGAAATGCCCCCTCTGTCTGTGTCAGACAGAGGGAGCAGGAGGAAGTGATGTCATCTCTGGTGCGGCGCTCACATATACCGAGCGCCGTACAAGAGAAGATATCAGGTCAGTGCACACAACACTACACTGACACCAGGACACATAGGGACATAAATCGCCCCCCCAGGCCCCCCCAGACACCCCAGATCACCCCCCAGATCACCCCCCAGCCCCCAGTCACAGTGTCACTGATTGCAGTGACCATTTATTTAGTGATCACTGCAATCAGTGACATTTGTGACTGTAAAAGTGTCACCAAAGTTTAGTCTTAGGTCCAGTGTAGCCCCCTAACCCCCCCTAATAAAGGTTTAACCCCCTGATCACCCCCCAGATAACCCTTTCACCCCCTATCACCACTGTCGCTTAGCGATCATTTTTCTGATCGCTGTCTTAGCGTCAGTGATGCCGATCGGCAGCCAGTAATTTTTTTTAGGTTCGCCGCAGGTTTTTATAGCGTCAGGTACCCCAATATATTATCTAATAAAGGTTTAACCCCCTTGATCGCCCCCCAGGTAACCCTTTCACCCCCTATCACCACTATCACTAAGCGATCGTTTTTCTAAACGCTGTCTTAGTGTCTGTGATGCTGATCGGTAGCCGGTAATTTTTTTTAGGTTCGCCGCAGGTTTTTATAGCGTCAGGTACCCCAATATATTATCTAATAAAGGTTTAACCCCCTTGATCGCCCCCCAGGTAACCCTTTCACCCCCTATCACCACTGTCGCTAAGCAATTGTTTTTCTAAACGCTGTCTTAGTGTCGGTGATGCAGATCGTAGCCAGTATTTTTTTTTAGGTTCGCCGCATGTTTTTATAGCGTCAGGTACCCCAATATATTATCTAATAAAGGTTTAACCCCCTTGATCGCCCCCCCAGGTAACCCTTTCACCCCCATCACCACTGTCGCTAAGCAATCGTTTTTCTAAACGCTGTCTTAGTGTCGGTGATGCAGATCGGTAGCTGGTAATTTTTTTTAGGTTCGCCGCAGGTTTTTATAGCGTCAGGTACCCCCATATATTATCTAATAAAGGTTTTAACCCCCTGATTGCCCCTAGTTAACCCTTTCACCAGTGATCACCATATAAGTGTTACGGGTGACGCTGGTTAGTTAGTTTGCTTTTTATAGTGTCAGGGCACCCGCCGTGTATATAACCCAATAAAGGTTTAACCCCCTGATCGCCCGGCGGGTGATATCAATTAGGTTTTAGCGTCAGAGAGGGTCTGAGTCACACCCCAGGCAGCGTCAGGTTAGTGCCAGTAACGCTAACACCCACGCGTGAAGCATACACCCCCCTTAGTGGTATAGTATCTGAACAGATCAATATCTGATCTGATCAGATCTATACTAGCGTCCCCAGCAGTTTAGGGTTCCCAAAAACGCAGTGTTAGCGGGATCAGCCCAGATACCTGCTGGCACCTGCGTTTTGCCCCTCCGTCCAGCCCAGGCCACCCAAGTGCAGTATCGATCGATCACTGTCACTTACAAAACAAAAACACACATAACTGCAGCGTTCGCAGAGACAGGCCTGATCCCTGCGACTCCAGTGCTGTAGGAGGTGATTTCACCACCACAGTTAAAAAAAAAAAGCAAATATGCCGAAGCATTGGGGCAGCAGCGGCGGAGGAGCGATTTTGCTCCTAATGCCGCGTACATACGGTCGAAATTCCGACGGAGGCTTGCCCGTGGAAAAGTCCGACCATGTGTGTGCGGCATAACTTTTTTGCGGGAGGATGCCCCCATGCTTCGGCATATATAAATGGTGCGTGTATGCCCATCATTGGAAGTGGGTGGATGAAGGGCGGTATTCTAATGGTGGGCATACCCACCGATCAATCTCTTTTTTCATTCAGCCAACTGGCTGCATGAAATAAAAAGATTACAAAACATGTCCAACAAGGACCAGCAACGTACTGGTATGTTGCTGGACTTTGAATGTTTATACCAGAATGATGCCTGCGGGTTTAGGTATCATCTTGGTATCATTCTTTTCAGCCTGCGGCCGGCTTTCATGTAAAAGCAATCCTAGCGGCTAATTAGCCTCTGGACTGCTTTTACAAGCAGTGGGAGGGAATGCCCCCCCCCCCTCGGATATAAAAAGCGCCATTGGGAAATTGGGAAAGCATTTTATCACACCGATCTTGGTGTGGTCAGATGCTTTGAGGGCAGAGGAAAAATCTAGGGTCTAGAAGACCCCAGTTTTTTCAAAAAAAGAGTACCTGTCACTACCTATTGCTATCATAGGGGATATTTACATTCCCTGAGATAACAATAAAAATGATAAAAAAAAAAAATACTTGGAAGGAACAATTTAAAAATAAAATAAAAAAGCAAAATTAATAATAATAAAAAAAAAAAAAAAAGCACCCCTGTCCTGCCCTGCTCTTGCCCAATGGCGAACGCAAGCGTCGGTCTGGCGTCATATGTAAACAGCAATTGCACCATGCATGTGAGGTATCACCGCGAAGGTCAGATCGAGGGCAATCATTTTAGCAGTAGACCTCCTCTGTAAATCTACTGGGGTAACCTGTAAAGGCTTTTAAAGGCTTTTAAAAATGTATGTAGTTTGTCGCCAATGCGCGTTTGTGCGAAATTTTAAAGCATGTCGTGTTTGGTATCTATGTACTCGGCCTAAGATCATCTTTTTTATTTCATCAAACATTTGGGCAATATAGTGTGTTTTAGTGCATTAAAATTAAAAAAAGTGTATTTTTTAACCCAAAAAAATGCGTTTGAAAAATCGCTGCGCAAATACTGTGTAGAAAAAAAAAATGCAACACCCACCATTTTAATCTGTAGGGCCTTTGCTTTAAAAATATATATATAATGTTTGGGGGTTCAACATAATTTTCTTGCAAAAAAAAAAATGTTTTCATGTAAACAAAAAGTGTCAAAAAGGGCTTTGTCTTCAAGTGGTTAGAAGAGTGGATGTAAGCTTCCTAATGTTGTGTATAAAATGCCAGAACAGTTCAAAACCCCCCCAAATGACCCCATTTTGGAAAGTAGACACCCCAAGCTATATACTGAGAGGCATGTCGAGTCCATGGAATATTTTATATGTTGACACAAGTTGCGGAAAAACGACAATTTTTTTTTTTTTTTGCACAAAGTTGTCACTAAATGATATATTGCTCAAACATGCCATGGGCATATGTGGAATTACACCCCAAAATACATTCTGTTGCTTCTCCTGAGTACGGGGATACCACATGTGTGAGACTTTTTGGGAGCCTAGCCGCCTACGGGACCCCAAAAACCAAGCACCGCCTTCAGGCTTTCTAAGGGTGTAAATTTTTGATTTCACTTCTCACTGCCTATCACAGTTTCGGAGGCCATGGAATGCCCAGATAGCACAAAACCCCCCCAAATGACCCCATTTTGGAAAGTAGACACCCCAAGCTATTTGCTGAGAGGTATTGTGAGTATTTTGCAGATCTCGCTTTTTGTCACAAAGTTTTGAAAATTGAAAAAATATATATATATATATATATATTTTCTTTCTTCATTTTCAAAAACAAATGAGAGCTGTAAAATACTCGCCATTCCTCTCAGCAAATAGCTTGGGGTGTCTATATTCCAAAATGGGGTCATTTGGGGGGGTTTTGTGCGATTTTGGCATTTTATGGCCTTCGAAACTGTGATAGGTAGTGAGGAGTGAAATCAAAAATTTGTGCCTAGAAATCCTGAAGGCGGTGCTTGGTTTTCGGGGTCCCGTACGCGGCTAGGCTCCTAAAAAGTCCCACACATGTGGTATCCCCGTACTCAGGAGAAGCAGAAAAATTTATTTTGGGGTGTAATTCCACATATAACCATGGCATGTGTGAGCAATATATCATTTAGTGACAACTTTTTGTAATTTTTTTTTTTTTTGTCATTATTCAATCACTTGGGACAAAAAAATTATATTCAATGGGCTCAACAGGCCTCTCAGCAATTTCCTTGGGGTGTCTACTTTCTAAAATGGGGTCATTTGGGGGGGTTTTGTGCTATTTTGGCATTTTATGGCCTTCGAAACTGTGATAGGTAGTGAGGAGTGAAATCAAAAATTTGCGCCCTTAGAAATCCTGAAGGCGGTGCTTGGTTTCCGGGGTCCCGTATGCGGCTAGGCTCCCAAAAAGTCCCACACATGTGGTATCCCTGTACTCAGGAGAAGCAGCAAAATGTATTTTGAGGTGAAATTCCACATATAACCATGGCATGTGTGAGCAATATATCATTTAGTGACAACTTTTTGTAATTTTTTTTTATTTTATTTTTTTTTAGTCATTATTCAATCACTTGGGACAAAAAAATAAAAAATTCAATGGGCTCAACATGCCTCTCAGCAATTTCCTTGGGGTGTCTACTTTCCAAAATGGGGTCATTTGGGGGGGTTTTGTACTGCCCTGTCATTTTAGCACCTCAAGAAAAGAGATAGGCAGTCATAAATTTAAAGCTGTGTAAATTTCAGAAAATGTACCCTAGTTTGTAAACTCTATAACTTTTGCGCAAACCAATAAATATACGCTTATTGACATTTTTTTTACTAAAAACATGTGGCTGAATACATTTTGGCCTAAATGTATGACTACAATTGAGTTTATTCGATTTTTCTTATAACAAAAAGTAGAAAATATCATTTTTTTTCAAAATTTTCGGTATTTTTCCGTTTATATCGCAAAAAATAAAAATCGCAGAGGCAATCAAATACCATTAAAAGAAAGCTCTATTTGTGGGAAGAAAAGGACGCAAATTTCGTTTGGGTACAACATTGCATGTCCGCACAATTTACAGTTAAAGCAGCGCAGTGCAAAATTCTGAATTCACCTCTGGTCCTCTAGCTACCAAATGGTCCGGGGCTTAAGTGGATAATTTTATATGTAATAAATATTTTTTATGATACTATATGTGTCAATGTTATCAATACCGAGACAGTCCAACCAATCCCTCTTCTAGGTAACCACATTTTGGTTTAGGCAGCATCAGCAACTGCCACCATGTGTTCACTTGGTTCAACCTTTTTATATTCAATTTTGGATGATGGTACTTTTTTGCTAAATTATTATTGAGCTCTATATGAGGCTATACTCAAAATTTTGTCTTTAAAAGGGATAAAACCATGAGCATAACTCATGGGGAAAGGTGCATTTATTTTACCCATATATACGCTTGAAGTCTCTGGCTGTATTTAGTAGATGCTGATAGGATTTTGTGAAATTTTTTCTCACAGGGTACAAATGGTGTTTCTTCAAGCTAAATGTCAGGATGCATTTTTTCCAGCACACTCTGAATAGGGTCCTTTGTGTGCCGTGGAATGTCTATAGTCCGGTCTGCAGGTATAATTTTACATCTCACAATCACATTCCCTTTCTGGCCAATTGTTCTCCACAAACACGTTTTTCATTCTACCTGCCTTGTTGTTCCATATTTCTGCTTAAACTCACACAGGTTCTTCCAAAACGCTTACATCTAAAGCTTTCATCTGCATATAATCTCAGACACTGTATACACGAAGAGGTAAACCGTAACATACAGTGAATCCATTTAGCAAGGATCAGACTAGTTATTTGCCTTTTGGTAAGTGCCAGAAAACGGAGGATTAATGAAGGGAAGCAGCATATTTTGTGGGGATACTTAATGGAAAATACAGTAAGCCATCTCAAATTTCCTCAAATGTAATTTTGAACTCAAATTCTTTATTTTTTTTTCTCCAAGCCACATGTATGCTAGGAATGAGAGGGCTACAGACACCGGATCATGGCATTTAGAGATTCATTAGGAATGTGGTTAAAGGGAACCTATCAGGATAAAAATATGAGGGTCTGTCAGTGCCAAAAGGTACAAGATCAGGCGCTGTCATCATTAAAGGACAACTGTCAAGAAATATTCAGTTTGTGAGTTCCTTATTTTATTTTCACTGCTATTAGTTAACATTTTCTTAACATTTATTTGCAGGCCAACCTGTCCTGCAAGGGTGGCAATGGCAGTGGCTGTCAAAATAACTTTGCTAGGGGTACTTACAACGACCACTTAAAGTGGCAGTTACTCCCCTTATAAAAATAAATAAAGCAGCCAAGGTAGTATGAAGAAAGTGTAGACACCTAGAGGACAAAGCTTTCCCACCTCCCTTACATTGCAATTGGCAAATGAGGAAGCTCGTCATACTAATGGATCAATAGGGGACAGGAGGGAGAGTGGACAAGGTCAGACACTATCTAGAACCGTGAGAGCTCTGCCTGGCATTCAAGCGCAGAGAGGCAATGAAAGTTGAAGCACACGGCTAATAGCAAAACACATCAGCTAGTGATCATCATCATTTTGCAATGGCGCAATGTCATGTAGAAGAGGTGTTTTGACCTGTAAATTCCATATCTTGGGGCACAATACAGAACACAGGCTGGATATTCATAGGCTCTGGGTTATAGGCTGGTTCCTTTGGGTGATTGGACACTGGCAAAGCTTTGCTGGACACACCCCCTGGGCGTACCCTTATGACCCCACCCAGGGCTGGGACAAGGGATGAGCAGGAGGGGCAACTGCCCTGGGCACAGCAGTTTACTGTATGGATGGGGACGCCAGTGAGCTCATTCTGATGTAAGGCATTTTGACAAGTGGATGACTGCTGGGGGTAACATCCCCTAAGTTCAAACATATTGAGGGGGGGGGCACAGTTTGGCTTCTTTGCCCTGGGCACTGGATGACCTTGTCCCGGCACTGACCCCACCCTACTCTGAGAGACCTGTTTGTTTATGAACATACTGTTCATTTGTTTCTTGATTTGATAATCGATTGAGCAAAATTATATGCTCCACGCAAGTGGTGCAGTAAAGTTTTTCCCTTTTAAAGGGATCTTTGCTTTTTTCTTCATTTTGGTCCGTACCGGCCTCCGTCTTATTCCCCTGCTGGCAGGGTTTCCATGACAATCGATTGTTGATTGTGCTGTGATTGGCCGGTTCCACGTTCCATTGATATTTATAGCGGGTGATTCACGCTGTTCCGTACCGCTGATGAAGTCCCGCCCAGTGCTAGGACGCAACGCGTACGGAATACGTGAGCAGATGTGACGTCACCCGCGCCTCTCTTCCATGCTGATACTCGTTACACCTGGTCACTCGTTTTATTACAAGCCGGCATTCCCATGCACTGGGGTTTATACAGTGCTATGTATGTAAGTGCATTTCTTCTTTTTTTTAAAATAAACATATGTTGTACCATACGGAGAGCATTAGATCTCTATATATTCTCTTGCATATTATTACACCCGGACCGGAGCTCTGATCTAGTGACCTGTGGATTCCCCCTATCGTATTGCCTTCCTGAGTTTATCTACCTTGGAATATTTGTCCCACAAGGGAAACATGCTTGCATGACCTGACTGACTGGTTCAGGGGTCCATGCTCTGAGGTGAGCTGCAAACCTATTTCGGTGGTGGAGGAATATCACATAAGTCACCATTTGATAATCTTTAGGAGTCACTTCCTATATGGACACTGTCTTGGGCTTCTATTCTTGCTAAGAGGAATTCTATGGACACATTGTTTTTAACTATTTACTACCGTTCTCAGTATTATTGTTTGTTTTTTATGATTTATTTTGGGTTTTATTTTTATTTTTATTTAAATTTAATATTTTTTTTTGCTGCGCTGCACTGCTTTTATGCCAGTTTACTTGGGGATTTGATATTTTGACCCTCAGTGTTCAGCTGCAATTCTTTTTGTGTTAATTTTATTTGCGCTGGTTGATCTGCTTTAGTACTGTTTGTTTAGCAAGCAATGTAGAGTGACACAGGAACAGAGTGTTGTGCCCTGTACTTTACTCAAAGGTATAGAATATACAATTAAGTGAAAATTCCTCTTAATTGTACAGTGCAGGACACAGGCCGGATATTCATAGACCATGGGACATCCCCAAGTAATGAATAAGAAGGATGGGCAAGCAGAACTGTGCCAGCAGGCCCAACAATAACAAGGATCCACATACCCAACTCACAGTGCTGCTGCAAGAACCTTGTAGCCAAAAGCTTGGACACCTGGTAGAACTTAGAGAAGGTATGAACTGAAGACCAGGTGGCAGTAGTATAAGCTCTTGAGAGCAAGATGTCCTTTGTGAGGCCCTGACAATAAGCCAAAGAGAGAATCTGTCTTCCTTACAGAGGCTGTAGTTTTTAGATAAACTCTGAAAGCTCTGACAATTTCCAAACAATGAAGAAAAATCTCTTTGAGATCCTTAAGAGTAGGGCACAAAGAGGAAAATAAAGTGAACGTTAGATACCACCTTTGGTAAAAAGGTAGGTCTTGGGCGCAAGAGCACTTTGTTTTTGTAAAGGTACAGTAAAGACCTGCTAGTTCAAAGACATGTCTGATAGATGTCTTGGTCACTAAGAAGACCACTTTGCAAGGAAGATCATCCAAAGAGCATTCCCTGATGGGTTCAAAGAGTGGTGAACTCATGGGAGTTTGTGTGCAACTATGCATATAGCAATATAAACACTTATTTAAAAAGTACAAAAATTGTTTTCTTTATTGATATCACATCATAAAATATTCACCACTAAGGCCCCTTTCACACTGGGGCGTTTTTCATGCGGTTTAGCGCTAATAATAGCGCTGTTATACCGCATGAAAAAATCCTGCCCTGTGCCTTCAATGTGAAAGCCCGAAGGCTTTCACACTGAAGCGGTGCGCTAGCAGGACCGCTCCAAAAGTCCTGCTAGCCGCTTCTTTACAGCGGTAAAGGAGCGGTGTGTTCACCGCTCCTTTACCGCGGTCTCCCATTGAAATCAATGGGACAGCGCGGTAATACCGCCCGCAAACCGCAGCAATAGCCACGGTTTGCGGGCGGTATTAACCCTTTTTCGGCCGCTAGCGGGGGTTAAATTAACCCCCCTAGCGACCGCATACCGCGGTAAGAACGACGGTATAGCAGCGCTGAAAATCGCGCTGCTATACCGCCACCGCTCCTGCCCGCCCCAGTGTGAAAGGGGCCTTAGACTTGTGGAATATTAAAAACAGTATTTACCCACATTAACAGCAAAGACAGAGGATCTGCATTACAAAGATATACTTGACAGATAGTGGTATGACCAGTTGTTGTCTGCTAACTGGGATGTCACCTCCTCAGTGCACTTCAACTAGAACTATCCAACGCTTTTCAAACATACATTAAAACATGTTCTTCGTCAGGGGAGTACCAGATTACAAAGTAATGATATTGTCATCAATAAATGAATATTCAATTGTGATCAATAAAATTGTTACATATATATATCCTGTGCCATCTTACATCATATATAGCTTTAACTCCACTTATAATCCTCATAGGCATCCAGCAGAAGAACCCATCATGTGATAGGGAAAGAAAGACAAGCCCACATGCAACAAAGCCAGGTAGAGACACAAAAATGGCATCAAAAAAGGGGAGCACAACCATTATATTGTATTTTTGGCTAAACCAAAAAGAGTTTATCAGGAAAAATGTATAGCAGAATTGTGGTATTTACTTGCTTGGCCACTAAGGTAACTGCCCAGGGTCCCCCTATCTTTCCTGTCACTGGTCACTATCTCAACCCAGATACACACCAACTCACCCCAGATACATCAATAGCCACTGACTACTTGCTATTCCCATTCCCCAAACATAACCCACATCCAGACTCAGACGACCTCAAACAACCGCACCCATCCCCCCAACCAAAGGCTCACAAATCTCCCCATTCACGTCACTTATACACAATAATAAAGGCACCCCCTCCAAGAGCAGAGCACCCTACCACAACTCATGTACTCTCCAAGGGGACATTTTGAACAAATCATCTATTCTCCTTCCTCTCTCCGTAAAATTCATAATGTAAGTAAAGGTATTAGAAATAAATAAAAAAACAAGCTGGCTATATTTAAAGCCACTATACTATACTAGTGGTATGCCTTAAATTAACCCCCCACCAGCAATATACAACAATCACTAACGAGCTTACCATTTACTTGCAAAAGGTAATAATTCTCCTCTACTCCCTGGGGATAATCATCCCACCAGGGGCACTTCCAAAAGCAGTCATGTCCTAAAAGAGAGCCATCTGAAGGCATATATACCCTTATCTAATGATGCCTACAGATGACTCTACTTTAGTATAAAGGCCCACGCAATTGCGTGGGCCGTGTGGTTTCTGCAGGGCAGAGAGAACAGAATTAAGATCCTAAAGAAGTACATAGTGCTGTAAGGGTAGTCTAATCCAAGATAAATGTTTTTACAAGAGAAGATGAAGCCAGGGGTTTTTGGAACAAAAAGGCTTAAACCAGTCCCGAAAGAGTACTTAAAGTGGTAGTAATCTGAAGAACTGCAAAAACTGTTGACGGAAGAGACTTCTGTTGTCTCTTGTTTTATAAAAACTGCCTGTCATAAATGTCCCCCCTGCCTGTCAGTGGATAATGTGATCTGAGCTGCAATTGTGCAGCTCAGACCACATTTACAGCCCACTCTGTGCTGGGGTGATGTGACTTCAGTGCGCATGCGCAGGAGTGACGTCACTTCGGTCCGCCCATTCCAGCGGCCGAAGATTTGAAACCCAGATGGAAGACTGGGCGAAGATGGAAATGCAGGGGAAGCCGTGACAGCACTGCATTGGAGGGCTCAATTTGTAGGCAAGTGTGTCATAATGTACATTATGACAAACATTTTTTTTACAATGTTACAAAGACTCTACTACTGCTTTAAGCTTTAAACCGGTGACTGAGAATCACAATGGAACAGAGGGCACTGATAGAAGGTCTGGGGTGTTTGGAAGGGGCCAGGGTTCGTCTCCTTAAAGTTTGAATATGCCTGTGTACTAGGCTCTTCTGGGCAAGTTTGAAGCAATGAGAATCAATGGTTTCTTCTCAAGCTGTATTTGGCGGAGCAGTTGAGGCAGAATTTGCACTGGAGGAAAGGCATATATGAATTGGAACAGAGTCTAGAAAATTTTAGGAGCATCCAATTCCAGTGCTAAATGATCCATGGGCCTAGCAAAAACTGGGGTAATTTTTGCTGTATCTAAAGGCCAAGATGTCCACATCTGGAGTTCAACAATTCTGAAATAGGAGATTAACTGCCTCCGGACCGCTTACCTCATATACAGGGGAAACTCGACAAATTAGAATATCCTGCAAAAGTTCATTTATTTCACTAATGCAACTTAAAAGATGAAACTAATATATGAGATAGACTCATTACATGCAAAGCAAGATAGTTCAAGCTGTGATTTGTCATAATTGTGATGATTATGGCTTAAAGCTCATGAAAACCCCAAATCCACAATCTCCGAAAATTATTATATTGTGAAAAGGTGTAATATTCTAGGCTCAAAGTGTCCCACTCTAATCAGCTAATTAAGCTATAACATCTGCAAAGGGTTACTGAGCCTTTAAATGGTCTCTCAGTCTGGTTCAGTAGAAATCACAATCATGGGAAAGACTGCTGACCTGACAGTTGTGCAGAAAACCATCATTGACACCCTCCATAAGGAGGCAAAACCTCAAAAGGTAATTGCAAAATAATTAGGATTTTCCTAAAGTGCTGTATCAAAGCACATTAATAGAAAGTTATGTGGAAGGGAAAAGTGTGGAAGAAAAAGGTGCACAAGCAGCAGGGATGACCGCAGCCTGTAGAGGATTGTCAGGAAAAGGCCATTCAAAAGTGTTGGGGACTTTTACAAGGAGTGGCATGAGGCTGGAGTCAGTGTATCAAGAGCCACCACACACAGACGGATCCTGGACATGGGCTTCAAATGTCGTATTCCTTTTGTCAAGCCACTCCTGAACAACAAACAACGTCAGAAGCGTCTTACCTGGGCTAAAGAAAAACACACCTGGTCTGGTGCTCAGTGGTCCAAAGTCCTTTTCTGATGAGAGCAAATTTTGCATTCTAATTGGAAACCAAGGACACAGAGTATGGAGGAAGAATGGAGAGGCACACACTGCAAGATTATTGAAGTCCAGTGTGAAGTTTCCATAGTCTGTGTTGATTTGGGGAGCCGTGTCATCTGCTGGTGTTGGTCCACTGTGCTTCATTAAGTCCGGGGTCACCGCAGCCATCTACCGGGAGATTTTGGAGCACTTCATGCTTCCTTCCGCAGACGAGCTCTATGGGGATGCTGACTTAATTTTCCAGCAGGACTAGGCACCTGCCCACACTGCCAAAAGCACCAAAACCTGGTTCGAAGACCGTGGGATTACTGTGCTTGATTGGCCAGCAAACTCGCCTGACCTGAACCCCATAGAGAATCTATGGGGCATTGCCAAGAGAAAGATGAGAGACATGAGACCGAACAATGCAGAAGAGCTGAAGGCCGATATTGAAGCATCCTGGTCTTCCATAACACCTCGGCAGTGCCACAGGCTGATAGCTTCCATGCCACGCCGCAATGAGGCAGTAATTGCTGCAAACAGGGCCCAAACCAAGTATTGAGTACATATGCATGCTTATACTTTTCAGAGGTCCGATATTGTTTTATGTACAATCCCTGTTTTATTGATTGCATGTAATATTCAAATTTTCTGAGATTGTGGATTTGGGGTTTTCATGAGCTGTAAGCCATAATCATCAAAATGATGACAAATCACGACTTGAACAGTCTTGCTTTGCATGTAATGAGTCTATGACCCCTGACATCTCCACTTTGAGACAGAGAAAGGGACTAAGGACACAGATTCCCCAGTCCCTTTCTCTGCAGCCTCAGCTAAAATGAATGGACAAGAGGCTCCTCTCCATTCATAAACTGAAGCATCGTAAAAACACAGGTTACGATGTTTCAGTTATATGAATGGACAAAGTCAATGATCGCTGACTCTGTTCATTCGGAAAAGGTAGGAGCCGGGCTTTGACAGATCGAGGGGGTGGAGGAGGACATTGAGGGGGACATGAAACTCCTGGAGGGGGAGAGCAGCACGGAGGGGGACACGCAGCACGGGGGGGACACGGAGCGTAGAGGGGGACATGTAACTCCCGGAGGGGGACATGTAACTCCCGGAGGGGGAGAGCAGCACGGAGGGGGACACACAGCACGGGGGGGACACGGAGCACGGCGGGGGACACGTAACTCCCGGAGGGGGAGAGCAGCATGGAGGGGGATACAGGGACAGTCAGCGGTGATCGGTGCGGCTTTGGTGGGGAGTTACAAGCACCGATCACCGCTGTATAAATTTCACTTAAGCAGCTGAAAAGGGGGGGGGGTCCGGGGAGAAGCTGTCAGGCTGTATAGAAATCTTTACAGGGAGATTGGTGCATCTAACTCCCCTCGCC
Source organism: Rana muscosa (assembly GCA_029206835.1). Classification (NCBI taxonomy): domain Eukaryota; kingdom Metazoa; phylum Chordata; class Amphibia; order Anura; family Ranidae; genus Rana; species Rana muscosa. The sequence continues at coordinate 175,256,321 of CM055126.1, forward strand.
GCACCGATCATCCCTGACTGCCCAGGTATCGGGTGAAGCATCGGAGCATTTCCCCGAGTACAAGTACTCGAGAAATGCACGGTATCGGGACAACCCTACTACACATCATCAGACAAAATTCCGTCCGTCCAAAACGCGGTGACGTAAAACACTCCGACGAGCCAAGAAAAACTAAGTTCAATGCTTCTGAGCATGCGTCGACTTGATTCTGAGCATGCGTGGGTTTTTTCTCCGTTGGAGTTCCACACAGACGATCGGAATTTCCTATATTTTTTTTTTCCATCGGAAAAATTTAAAACATGTTGTATTTTTTTACACCGATGGAAAAAAGTCCGATGGGGCCCACACACGATCGTTTTTTCAGATGAAAAAAGTCTATCAGACTTTTTTCATCGGAAAAAACGATCATGTGTACAGGGCATAGGATTTGAGCATTAGATCATAAGGAGAGTATTTAGTTTTTTGGGCTGTACACAGAATGAGGCCTAAGTATTCTGAGTGAACGTAGTGTTGAGGAACGGTCCTTTGAAAGTTCATTAACCAGCTCGGCAGGAACCCTCTCTCCCTCCGGGTGGGCGTCATATGACGTCCTGGGTTTGTGGGGGGATATCTGAATGATGCCTGCAGCTAGAGGCATCATTCAGATATCCTTCTCTTCTGCCGGCGATTCTGCGCACCATAAGAATGATCATAGCGGCGGATCCACCGCTTGATCGTTCTTATAGGCGGTGGGAGGGGACATCCCCCCCCTCTCGCCGCCATCCGGTGCTTCTCCGGGCTCTCCCGTGCCCTCGGGGGCCCGGAGAAAGAATCGTCCGATGCTGGTGGTCACATGACAAGCATAGAGATGACTGGTGACCAGATGGTCACCAGTCATCTCTATGACCGTCGGAGGCCCGGGCGCGATGTGATGACGTCACGCCCGGGTTCCCAAAGGTAAACAAAGCTGCGATTGCGGCTGAAAGCATGAGATCTGTGATTTATTTTTCCCGATTTCATGCTTTCCAGCCTGGAAGAGAGATGTGGGGTCTTATTGACCCCGCATCTCTCCATAAAGAGGACCTGTCACACACATTCCTATTACAAGGGATGTTTACATTCCTTGTAATAGGAATAAAAGTGATCAAAAAAAAAAAAAGTAAAATAAGTGTAAAAAATAAATAAAATAAGTAAAATAAAAAAATAATCAAAAAAAAAATTAAAAACGCCCCTCTCCCCAATAGCTCGCGCTCAGAAGCGAACGCACACGTAAGTCGCGCCCACATATGTAAACGCCGTTCAAACCACATGTGTGAGGTATCGCCACGTGTGTTAGAGCGCGTGCAACAATTCTAGCACTAGACCTCCTCTGTAACTCTAACCTGGTAACCAAAATTTTCAAAGCGTCGCCTATGGAGATTTTTAAGTACCGAAGTTTGGCACCATTCCATGAGTGTGCGCAATTTTAAAGTGTGACATGTTAGGTATCTATTTACTCTGCGTAACATAATCTTTCATATTTTACAAAAAATTGGGCTAACTTTACTGTTGTTATTTTTTAATTCATGAAACCATTTTTTTTCCAAAAAAAAGGCGTTTAAAAAATTATTGCGCAAATACCGTGCAAGATAAAAAGTTGCAATGAACCTCATTTTATTCCCTAGGGTGTCTGCTAAAAAAACATATATAATGTTTGGGGGTTCTGAGTAATTTTCTAGCAAAAGAATGATGATTTGTACATGTAGGAGAGAAGTGCCAGAATAGGCCCGGTATGGAAGTGGTATAAAAAGCCCTGTATTGAAGTGCTTAAAGAGGAAGTAAAGGCAAATTTTTTTATTTTTTTTTAAAAACCCTGCAAAAGAAAGGCATAATGAGCTAGTATGCATAGCATGCTAGCTCATTATGAATGACTTACCTGAGATCGAAGCCCCCACAGCGGTCCTCGGTCACCTCCGGCACCATCTTGCCTCAATGTCCCGTCACTGCCGTCAGTGTATCGCCGCTCCGGCGCTGTGATTGGCCGGAGCGGCGATGACGTCACACGCATGCTATTGCGCATGACGTCATCGGCGTTGTTTTTAATAGTAAATATCTTGTTAACCGTGTAGGTTAGGGAGATATTTCTTGCCCCTACAGGTAAGCCTTAATCTAGGCTTACCTGTAGGTGCAAGTTGTCTAAGTGGGTTTACAACCACTTTAACATATCTGCACTTTGAGACACTTGGGAGCGGATGTGAGAAGCAGGGAAATTTGTTTTGTCAACAGGGAATAGTGCATGTCGGACACATAAAGGAGAGGAAAGAATATGTAGAAGATCTAGTTAGGGCAGGCAAAATACAAAATAATGCAAGTATGGTATGCATCCCATCTGTCACAATTTAAAACAATGGTCATGTCAATACCTGCGCTTGTTTGGCTCAGGGGATAATAATAATCATGAGTCAGCTTGTTAGATGCAGGTAAGGCAGCGATTAAGGTTTTTAATGAAAGTCAAACAGTCAGTGCAAGTACAGGTGAACTATGTTGTGGAGACTTCGACATATCAGCTGAGCTGTTGATTATTATTGTAGAAAAGGTATTAAATGGTTAACTCCTGTGCATTTGTGTTTCATGAGTATTCTCTTCTCTTCTGTCCTAGGAACTCAAGAAGACGTAAGAGGAAATATTTACAAAGTGAGGGAATGTCAACTCTGATGCCGCGTACACACGACCGCTTTTCTCGACGAGAAAAACTGCATTTTTTTTTTTCGCTGAGAAAAACGATCGTCTGTGGGCTTTATGTCGTTTTTCTCGTTGAGAAAAACGGCAGAAAAAACGACGAGAAAAATTAGAACATGTTCTAAATTTTCTCATCGTTTTTTCCATCATTTTTTTCCGCGGCAGTTTTCCCATAGGGAGACACTGCCGCGGAGCCCACAGACGGTCGTTTTTCTCGACAAAGAAAAATGACGGGAAAAACGGTCGTGTGTGGGGGAAAATGCCGTTCCCTCGTTTTTCATTTTATTTCATGTCGTGATTCACGGCGGTGTTTTCACCGCCGTGAATCACGATCGTGTGTACGCGGCATAAGGCCTCATGCACACACAGCTCTTCTGAATGCCTCCTGGCAGGAGAAATCCAAATTTTTTTCACAAGCATGAGGCCTTATGCGGCGTACACACGATCGTTTTTCATGCCATTTTTTTACCGACGTTTTTCACGTCGTTTTTTTTCATGTTTCCTCTCAAGCCTGTCTTGCGTACACACGATCATTTTAAAAAACGTTCAAGCAAAGCGCAGTGGCGTACACCACGTACGACGGCACTATAAAGGGGAAGTTCTGTTCTAATGACGCCACCCTTTGAGACGCTTTTGCTAATTTCGTGTTACCGCGTGTTAGTAAAAGTTTGTTGAGCGACGATTCGCGCTTTTCAGCCTCGTGCTTTTCAGTCCGTTACAGCGCGACGAATGTGCTATCTCCATTACGAACACTAGTTTTACCAGAACGAGCGCTCCCGTCTCATACTTGATTCTGAGCATGCGCGATTTTTTTCACCTCGTAAAAGCATACACACTATCGTTTTTCACGTCGTTAAAAAAAACAACATGAAAAACGACGTGAAAAAATAGAGCATGTTCGAAATTTTTAATGGCCGTTTTTCACGTCGTTAAAAATGCTCTGGAGCATACACACGATCGGTTTTAATGGCCATTTTAAAAAATTGCATTTTTAACGGCATGAAAAACGATCGTGTGTATGGGGCATAAGGCTCGATTCACATCTATGCATGTTGCTTTTGAGCGTTTCTGCAGTGCTTTTTGCGGTGCTTGCCGCACGTTTTTACCGCGATTTGCATTTTTTTTACACTGTATATAGCTGGTTGCTAAGGAGGGTGGAAGCCGGCCACCGCGTCCTTAACAACTGATTAGTCATCAGTTGTCAGCGGGCTGAATGTAAAAAAAAAAGAATTGCTGGCATAAAAAAAAATATCAAGGAAAAAAAAAAGAGCGTGGGGTCGCCCCCAGGTCCTTGGGTCTAGTATGGATTCGGAGGGGACACCCCCCCCCCCACACCAAAATTAAAAAAAAAAAAATGGTGTGGGGGTCCCCCCAAAATTCATACCAGACCCTGGTCAAGAAAGGGAGGGGACGAGCGAGCGCCCCCCTCCTGAACCATACCAGGCCGCATGCGCCCCCCACCCCAAAGCATCTTGTCCCCATGTTGATGAGGACAAGGGCCTCTTCTCGACAACCCTGGCCGTTGGTTGTCGGGGTCTGCGGGTGGGGGTTATCGGAATCTGGGAGCCCCTTTAATAAGGGGGCCCTCAGATCCCTGCCCACCACCCTATGTGAATGAGTATGGGGTACATCGTACCCCTACCCATTCACCTGGAAAAAAGTGTCAATAAAAAAACACACTACACAGCTTTTTTAAGTAATTTATTAGGCAGCTCCGGGGGTCTCTTCCGACTTCGAGGGTCTCTCTGCTATCTTATCCGCGCTCTCCGGTTCTTCTCCTGCTATCTTCTGCCAGGCTCCTCCGCTATCTTCCACTCTTTTGCGAGCGGTTGCCCAGTCTTCTCCGTCGTCTTCTTCCCTCCGATCTTCTTCCGATGTTGACTCGACGATTTCTCCCACTGTAATGCCGTGTGCGCGGTACACTTATATAGGCATGGGGCAGGGTCACCAGGTGATATCACCTGCCAAACCCGCCCTTATGACGTCACCATCCCATCATGCCCGGGCCTGTGACGTCATAAGGGGCGGGGTCACCAGATGACATCACCCGGTGACCCCGCCCCATGCCTATACAAGTCGTTGTGCACCGCGCACACGGCATTACAGCGGGAGAGAGCGTCGAGTAAACATCGGAAAAAGAGAAGAGGGAAGAAGACGACGGAGAAGACCGGGCAACCGCTAGCAAAAGAGCGGGCAAAAGAGCAGAGGACAGCGGAGGAGCCGGCAGAAGAAAGCAGGAGAAGAACCAGAGAGCGGGAGAAGAGACCGGAGAGCACAGAGAAGTTGGAAGAGACCCCTGGAGCTGCCTAATAAATTACTTGAAAACCTTTGTAGTGTTTTTTTATTGACACTTTTTCCCCAGGTGAATGGGTAGAGGTACGATGTACCCCATACTCATTCACATAGGGTGGGGGCCCCCTTATTAAAGGGGGCTCCCAGATTCCGATAAGCCCCCCGCCCGCAGACCCCGACAACCACCAAGCAAGGGTTGTCGGGAAGAGGCCCTTGTCCTCATCAACATGGGGGCAAGATGCTTTGGGGTGGGGGGGTAGGCCCCCCTGCCCCAAAGCAGCAACCCTCCCATATTGAGGGCATGTGGCTTGGTATGGTCCAGGAGGGGGGCGCTCGCTCGCCCCCCCTTTTCTGACCTGCCGGGCTGCGTGTTCGGATAAGGATCTGGTAGGGATCTTGGGGGAACCCCACGCCATTTTTTTTGGTGTGGGTTCCCCTTAAGATCCATACCAGACCGAGGTTGGGGGGAACTTCACGCAATTTTTTTTTACATTTTTGTGGGGTTCCCCCTTCAAGATTCTCAGCACACAAGTCGCACCGCAAGTCGGATCATCTTGGTGCGACTTCTATTCAAATCAATGGGCTCAGAGACAGAGAAACGCGGCCGAAAGCTAGCGTGGCTTAACGTGCATTGAATTCAATGCAAAGCGGAAAAGCGGAAATGCGCTTTTAACGCCGCTTTTTTCCTGGCGTCTGTACTAGCTTTACAGCCCGTTTTTTAAAACGTTCGTGGTCATGAGGCCTTAGGATCCACATTTTCCAGGTGCAGAGCACGGCCAGCTATATACAGTCAAGTCCGTATATATTTGGACACAGGCACAATTTTCATACTATTGGCTCTGTATGCCACCAGAATAAAATTAAAACAAAACAATCCACATCAATTTGAAGTGCAGACTTTCAGCTTTAACCACTTCAGCCCTGGAAGATTTGGCTGCTCAATGACCAGGCCATTTTTTGCGATACGGCACTGCGTCGCTTTAACTGAAACTTGTGCGGTCTTGCGACGCTGAACCCAAACAAAATTTACGTCCTTTTTTCCCCACAAATAGAGCTTTCTTTTGGTGGTATTTGATCACCTCTGCGGTTTTTTTTTTTGTGCCAATTTTGAAAAAAACACAATGGGGGTTATTTACGAAAGGCAAATCCACTTTGCACTACAAGTGCAAAGTGCACTTGAAATTGCACTGAAAGTGCACTGTAGATCCGAGGGAGACATGCAAGGAAAATAAAAAACAGCATTTTAGCTTGCACATGATTGGATGATAAAATCAGCAGAGCTTCCTATCATTTCAGCTCTACCCCTCAGATTTACAGCGACTGCACTTCCAAGTGCACTTACAGTGCAATTTCAAGTGCACTTTGCACTTGTAGTGCAACGTGGATTTGCCTTTCGTAAATAACCCCCAATATGTTTTACTTTTTGCCTCAATTTAGGCCGATATGTATTCTTCTACATATTTTTGGTAAAAAAATCGCAATAAGCGTATATTGATTGGTTTGCGCAAAAGTTATAGCGTCTACAAAATAGGGGCTAGATTTATGGCATTTTTATTATTTTTTTTTACTAGTAATGGGAGCAATTTTTATAGGGACTGCGATATTGCGGCAGACAAATTGAACACTTTTGACACATTTTTGGGACCATTGAAATTTATAGAGCAATCAGTGCTATAAAAATGCACTGATTACTGTGTAAATATCAGTCATCGCGCCCCTAGTGGCCATAAGAACAAGCGACGTAAGGTAGCGTCGATTTGCCCAGCCAAACCAAGCTGCCGCAGTAAAACTGCGGCAGCTGGTCGGCAAGTGGTAAAGTGTTATTAAACCCACAACAGTAAAATCAGTCTGTATATGCAGTAAAGCATGCTTGTTATACTCGCTGTGGTACCTACGGGGTTAATCCTCTGCATTTTGTATAAAGGCTTTTTGATCCTGTATCTCTGATCCTCCTCTTCTGTCTGTCCCAGGGGCGGATCCAGGGGGGGGGCAACAGGGCAATTGCCCCCCCCCCCCCCGAGACCATCTGTCACACTCGCTTGCTGTTTTTTTTTTTTTGCGCCTGATCTCCCGATATTTGGGGACCCGGTACCGGCCGGCCGTAGGTCCCCTGGACCCCAAACTTGCCACACATGTAGCCCCATGTCTCCTCTACAAGTGTGCAAAGTTGGTGTCTGGGGAACCTACAGCCGGGGAGCACTGATTTTTTAAAACCGGGCACCCCTTCCATAGACTCCAATGTTAAACGGTAATTTCTCTGGTGATTTTGCGGACCCGGTACAGGCCGGTCGTAGGTCTCCTGGACCCCAAACTTGGCACACATGTAGCCCCATGTCTCCTCTATGTCATGGATATGCAGTAGTGTTTGTCTGTCAGTTTACCTTCCTTCCCATGTGTTCATCTTAGAGGCCTGAGCCCTTTCACCTGGCTTCCTTTATAATCTCCTCCCAGCCTGACTCCACCCCAGGCCCTATCACTGAACACTATATTAACCTGTGCACTGCAAGCCTGCTTTGCTGATCAACGTGTTTGTTAGGCATTGTGTGTTTGGGTTCCTGCCTGCCGTGTGCTACGTCTGTCTCTCTGTTACGTTATTGGCTTGTCCCCGACTATCCCTGTCTGCTCGTGACCCTTGACCTTCGGCTTGTTCTTCGTTATCCTTGTCTGCTTGTGGCCCCTGACCTTCAGCTTGTTATTCGGATCTCTCTCATCTTGTGCTGCTGCTTCCCCTCTTTTCCCCTTATCCTACGGGGCGTGAGCTAGGAAACTCCAGGGGCCGCGACCTGGTCCCAGCCTGCAGCTAACATCCTCACCACTAGAGGCCCTGGAGAAGACCAGCTGGGTCTTAGACTCCGCGCCCTGGGGAATCTTGGCTCTAGCTTCCGTTTGGATCCCGGTTGTGCTCCTCTGGTCCCGCTTTCCACAACCACCCAGTTTCCTATCTGCAGAAGCCAGCCATAGGGTTCACTACCTCGCGGTGCACTCCTGTCCCCCTACGGTGTGCATCCGTCACCTGGCCACAGGTGACCCTGACACTCTACAAGTGTGCAAAGTTTGGTGTCTGGGAGACCTACGGCCGGGGAGAATCGATTTTTCAAACCGGGCACTCCTTCCAAAGACTCCCATGTTAAACATCAGTCTAGTCATGGGCACAGTGAAGCATGGGCACAGTGAGGCACAGTGGGGCATGCAGATGGACACCCTAGGCTTATACTTGAGTCAATAAGTTTTCCCAGTTTTTTGGGGTAAAATTAGGTGCCTCGGCTTATATTCGGGTCAGCTTATACTCAAGTATATACAGTACTTGTTCTGTGGCTGCCACTGCCTCTCTGAGTCGCTCTCTCAGTTTCTCACATCAGTCGATCAGCGGCACTGAGAGAGAGACTCGTCTAATGTAGTTACGCGGCGCACTGACACGATACCAGAAGCGGAGGAGGAGGTGGGTGGAGCCTCTTCCCTGCACTCGTTGCTAACGCCTGGGCCGCTTAACGTCTAGCAACGAGTGACGTCAGTGAGTCACGTTGGGCCACTCTGCGGGCAGGTGCGATAGCGTGCGGCTCCACAGACGGGTAAGAAAACGGGTGGCTCCACTTGCGGCGCGGTTTGTTGTCGGGGGGCGGCGCGGTTCGTGGGCAGACCGTGCTGCTCAGTGTGTTGGCAGCGCAGGTGAGAGTGAGAGAGCAGGCTCAGTGTGGCAGCTGGCCAATCAGCTAGCCGGGAGCGGGGGAGCAGAGAGATGAGTCAGCTGACTGCTAGGATTGCTCTGGACTGGTGGGAACTTCCTCTCCCTCTTTTAAGGCACAGGCTGACAGCCTGGCCACCTACCGTAGGCTCTCTGGGGTCAGACACCCTCTGCCCCAATATACACCAGGATTCACAATGGTGTATATCTAGCCTCTTTCCCTCATGTTTTGGTACTTATAGCTTCAAAAGTCCTGGAGGACATTACCTGTTGCTGCTTACCAGCAGCCTCTACCTAGCAGTTCACCCAGCTGTCGTTCATTGTGATTTTTACCATTATTGGCTACTTGCTACAGACAAATAGCCACTCTAATTTTACAAAGATGTGTGTCGCATGTGGCAGCACATTCGGCCTACTATTATGCTCCTGAAGAAGCGTTAATTCGCGAAACTGGTAGAGCAATTCCATTGGACCAATGGCTAACGCCACCGGCTTCATACGTTCACTGTTTTACTAGCCTTTGGTTGCTGGTTACGTATTTCATTTAGGATGGAGTGCACATATGTTGTATAATTCTGAAGCATTGTAGAGCATTAGCCTGAGCCTTGTATCTAAATACGAATAGACTGTCATTTTTTGAATGTTTACATGTATTTTCTCATTACTTTTTCTAAAATAAAAACCCTTAGTTTTTTACAATATCTATTCATGTGCCGCCTAAAGTCCATTCCTTAGTCCATTCATATTCTTCCTACTATATCGGGACGTTGGAACATTTATACCTGTGCATCCACAGTGTCACCCTGTAAGGATGCACGTTTAAGCAATTTCTTCAAAAGTGGCAGGTGATGTGGCAAGTGATAATCCAAAAGGTGTGGAAAGTGACAATCCACAAGATGTGGCAGGTGGCGTGGCAAGTGACAATCCGCAACGTGTGGCAAGTGACACGCTCAGGGCTCCCACTAATTGCAGGCGACGGTGGCAAGTGACACAGTCGGGGCTCCCACTGATTCTGCATTGAACTATTTAATTTCATATTACAATGTAATAATAGAAATAATGCGCTTCAAACATCCTGACACCATAACAACCACGGTGCCGGGATGATTGAAGCGCCGACACCAACCATTTCCCCGATAAATTTCTCACAAAAAAAACATATTTTTTGGCAGTGCCCTTCCCGAGAAAAGACTCTGGATCCGCCCCTGGTCTGTCCACTGTACCCCCAAAAAAAATGATATTTACAGAGCCAGAGGACAGGCTGAACATGCTCAGTTTGGTGTGTATTGCTGAAGAGTTTTTTATTTTTTCTTGGGAGTGTGCATGTGATCAGCACAGGGCCAGACAGAGGATCAGGGGAGAATGAAAACTCCTCCTACAAGCTTTACTAGGAACTGATAGTTCTAAGGCTGCTAAATACTGCTGATGAGAAAAGGTATTTATCAGTTTATATTTACTAAAATAATTGCATTTCGATGTTATGTGTACTGTGGGAGACCAGATATAGTGAATTCAGGCTCCTGGGTTTAGTAACACTTTAATTTAAGGGGTTTAACATAAATATCAAGTACAAATTTTAGAAACTGCAACCATTTTTATACAGTCCCCCCATTTTCAGGGGCTCAAATGTAATTGGACAAATAAATATAATCATAAATAAAATGTTAATTTTTAATATTTTGTTGAGAATCCTTTACTGGCAATGACTGCCTGAAGTCTGGAACCGATGGACATTACCAAAGACTTGGTTTTCTTAATTTCTGATGCTTTGCCAGGCTCTAACTGCAGCTGTCTTCAGTTGTTCCCTTTGTGGGTCTTTCTGCCTTTAGTTTTGCCTTCAGCAAGTGAAATGCATACTCAATTGGGTCAAGATCAGGTGACTGACTCGGCCATTGCAGAATATTCCACTTATTTTCCTTCAAAAGCTCCTGGGTTGCTTTTGTACTGTGTTTTTGATCATTGTCCATCTGTACTGTGAAGCGCCGTCCAATCAACTTTGTTGCATTTGGCTAAATCTAGGCTGGCAGTATATCTCTAAACACTGCAGAATTCATCCGGCTGCTTCTGTCACATCATCAATAAACGCCAATGACCCAGTGCCACTGGAAGCCATTCATGCCCATGCTATCACACAGTCTCCTCCATGTTTTACTGATGACATTGTGTGCTTTGGATCATGAGCTGTTCCAAGCCTTCTCCACACTTTTTTCTTCCTATCATTCTGGTACAGATTAATTTTAGTTTCAGTCGTCCAGAGAATGCTTTTCCAGAACTGGTCTGGCTTTTTTAGATTTTTTTTGGCAAAGACTAATCTGGCTTTTCTATTCTTAAGGTTTATGAATGGTTTGCACCTTGTGAAATCCTCTGTATTTGCTCTCTTGAAATCTTCTCTTGATTGTAGACTTTGACAATGATACGCCCCACCTCCTGGAGAGTGTCCTTCACTTCTTTGGATGTTGTGAATGGGTTTTTCTTTACCATAGAGAGGATCCTGTGATCATCCACCACTGTTGTCTTCCGTTTACGTCCAGGCCCTTTATATGTTGCTGAGCTCACCAGTGCGTTCTTCTTTCCTCAGAATGTACCAAACTGTTTATTTGGCCACTCCTAATGTTGCTGCTATCTCTCTGGTGGATTTGTGTTTTTTAAAGCGGAGTTCCGCCAAAAAAAAAATTAAAGTCAGCAGCTACAAATACTGCAGCTGCTGACTTTTAATATATGGACACTTACCTGTTCTGGGCGCCAGTGATGTTGGGTCCCGAAGCCGATTTGTCCCTCGGCTCTTGGATGCTGCCGCCGCCATCTTCGGTAGGGGAATCAGGAAGTGAAGCCTTGCGGCTTCACTTGCTGGTTCCCTACTGCGCATGCGCAAGTCGCGCTGCACGATCCCACTGGTCCCTGCTGTCTTTTGGGACCTGTGTGTCTCCCAGAAGACAGCGGGGGGGATGGAGTAGGCGCCGGATGTGGTGTAGGTCACTGCAGTGATCTATGCCCGGAACTGGGAGCAAATACTTGTATTACACAGCTATCTGCTCCCTCCTCCCCCCTGAAAGGTGCCCAATGTGACACCAGAGGGGGGGAGGATTCCAAAAAGCGGACATTAAATTTTTGGGTGGAACTCCGTTTAAGCCTTACAATGGCCTGTTTCACTTGCATGGACAGCTCCTTTGAACACATGATGTAGGTTCACAGCAATAGATTCCAAATGAAAATACCACACTTGGAATCAACCCCAGACATTTTACCTTAACTGATGAGAAAATAAGGAAGGAGTAGCCCACACCTGGCCATGAAACAACTTTTGATTTAATTGTCCAATTACTTTTGGGCCCTTGAAATGGGGGATTGGCTATTAAGAGCTGTAATTCCTAAACCCTTCCTCCGATTTGGATGTATATACCCTCAAATGAAACCGGAGAGTGTGCACTTTCAGCCCATATCCATAATTTAACTAGCTTAAAGATGTTTTGGTAAATTTATATTATATATATATATACACACACACACACACACATATACAGAGAGAGAGAGAGAGAAAAAATGGGTAAATGGCAAAATCAATGCACATCTGCTATGGTAGACCAAAGTGACCCAATGCACGCAAGCTTTTATAAACCTTGAAATGTCAGCCTATGGCTTGCTCCAAATAAAATATGGACAAAACAATAAAGTTTCAGGATTATTTTTTCTGCGATTGATTAGATTTAACCTCATTTCTCTATGGTTACCATGTAAGCAAGTGTGCAAAAGCTTTCCAACTGGGGCACAGACAGGATTCAATTTATTCTTAAAATGGTACGGGGAAGTGTGAGAATCTGTCATTTTATTTGCCGTCTGTGTCCCCAACTGCTAGACCTCCTTCCTGTTTAGACTTGAATAAATGATGTTTAATCTTCCCAACATGGACAAAGTAATAAAAACTTTACAGAGATTATAAATTTCCATTAAAATGATAAAAGGTTTTGGCTGCAGTTGGGCTGTAAAGGGGAATGCAAGATGGGTGGTGGGAGGCCGCCACTCTACTGCTTGGTTGAATGACACCCTGCATCATTCAACCTACATCTTTAATGCTCTAACCTCCACTCTGGTCTCAGAAGAATGCTGCAGCTAGCAGATGTATGTCAGGAAGACAGCAAAGAGGATTTCTGACATCATCAAACCCCACCAATAACACCTGCAAAGAGAGAAAAAAGTAAGTATATCGAGGGTGGTGAGGTTACAATTCAGAATGAATGCAGTCCAGTTAGGCTTAACTGGTACCTATAAGACTTTGCAGGTTGGCAAGCCAGCTGGCATCTAAATTGTTTTACATACCTGAAGTTTGCATTAGGTGAATTTACATTTGTGCCTATGGAGAAGAAAAGAAGCGAGTTCTGCAATCTTGTTGAGGGGGTGGCTGGGAAGAAAAACCATCCTGTATATTCAATCTTTTGCCCTGTCAGAAGGCATTGGGGGGGGTGCCTACAACACGTACAAAGGTGCCCTCATCCAACCAAAACAAGAAAAATTGGGTGAATGTTTTTATACCCAAAATTCATCTGGGTGTAGAAAAACACAAATTAATATAAAAAATAAAATATATTACTTCTTACCAAACTTTAAACATGGTGGCTGTATTAGTTATGGGACCATTAAAGCAATGCAAATTATGTGTATTGGTGCGATAAGGTGCCATTTACAATAAAAACGCATATTGCCAAGGGACTTGCTGTCAGGGTCACCTGTGGCCAGGTGACAGATGCACACCGTAGGGGGACAGGAGTGCACCGCGAGGTAGTGAACCCTATGGCTGGCTTCTGTGGGTAGGAAACTGGGTGGTTGTGGAAAGCGGGACCAGAGGAGCACAACCGGGATCCCAACGGAAGCGAGAGCCAAGATTCCCCAGGGCGCGGAGTCTAAGACCCAGCTGGTCTTCTCCAGGGCCTCTAGTGGTGAGGATGTTACGCTGCAGGCTGGGACCAGGTCGCGGCCCCTGGAGTTTCCTAGCTCACGCCCCGTAGGATAAGGGGAAGCAGCGGCACACGATAGAGAGAACCGAATAACAAGCCGAAGGTCAGGGGCCACAAGCAGACAAGGATAACGAAGGACGAGCCGAAGGTCAAGGGTCACGAGCAGACAGGGATGGTCGGGGACAAGCCAATAACGTAACAGAGAGACAGACGTAGCACACGGCAGGCAGGAACCCAAACACACAATGCCTAACAAACACGTTGATCAGCAAAGCAGGCTTGCAGTGCACAGGTTAATATAGTGTTCAGTGATAGGGCCTGGGGTGGAGTCAGGCTGGGAGGAGATTATAAAGGAAGCCAGGTGAAGGAGGTCTGGTCTCTAGATGAACACATGAGGAGGAAGGTAAGATGGCAGACAGACATTAATGCATATCCATGACAGTACCCTCCCTCTTACGAGGCCTCCCCCTTCCCCGCCTGGGCCCAGGTTTAGAGGGAAACTTCAGATGAAACTCCTTTAACAGACGAGGTGCAAAGACCTCAGATGCAGTGATCCAAGACCTCTCCTCAGGACCAAACCCTTTCCAATGAACGAGGTACTGAAGAACGCCTTTACAGAGTCGGGAGTCCAGAATTTGACTGATCTCGTACTCCTGATTATCCTCAGAGACAGGCGCCACGGTAGGAAGAGGACGAGAGAATTTATTGAGGACTAAAGGCTTTAGAAGAGCAACATGAAAGGAGTTAGTGATTTTAAGGCTCTTAGGAATCTGGAGTTTGAAACAAACCGGATTCAGTTTAGCAGTTACCGTGTATGGACCGATGAATCGTGGAGCAAACTTCAGAGAAGGAACTCGGAGCTTGATGTTCCTGGTAGAGAGCCAGACTTTGTCCCCTGGCTGAAGAGAAGGCGGTTTACGCCTGCGGCGGTCGGCAAAGCCTTTGAATTTTTCAGCAGCTGCCCGGAGGGAATCATGAACGTGACCCCAAACGGAATTGAGAGACTCCTGAACCGAAGCCAAAGCTGGAATGTCTGGAGAACAGATCATAGGAAGAGGAAGTTGAGGGTGTTTTCCATAAACTGTGAAAAAGGGTGTCTTCTGCGAACTGGTATTCACATGATTGTTATGGGAGAATTCTGCCCACGGGAGTAGAGAGGACCAATCGTCATGGTGAGAAGACACAAAGGTGCGAAGAAAGACCTCTAACTCCTGATTAACCCTCTCAGTCTGTCCATTGGATTGGGGATGGTAAGAAGAAGAAAAATCCAAGACAATATTGAGGGATTTGCAAAAGGCTCTCCAAAAACGAGACGTGAATTGGACTCCCCTGTCGGAAACAATATGAGAAGGGACCCCATGTAGGCGGAGAATTTCTCGAATGAAAATGGGAACCAAGGCAGGGGCAGAAGGAAGACCAGGAAGAGGAACAAAATGAGCCATCTTGGAGAATCGATCGATTACCACCCAAATGACTGTATTATTCTCAGACAGTGGGAGATCGGTGATAAAATCCATGGCAATATGGGCCCAGGGTTCCTTAGGAATAGGCAAGGGCATGAGGAGACCAGCAGGAGCTTGTGTGGAGGATTTGGACTGAGCACAGACATGACAAGCTTTAACGTAGTCTTTGACGTCTGAGCGGAGATTAGGCCACCAGTAGTGACGACTGATGAGTAGGAAGGATCGGAGGAATCCAGAATGCCCTGCCACCTTGGAATCATGTCCCCAACGAAGGATCTTAGCTCTTAGCCCAGTGGGGACAAAGGTCTTACCAGGCGGAATTTTAGACTTCAGGGTGGTAGAGTGGGCAACAATGCATGAGGTGGGAATGATCGGCTCAGGTTCAGGGGCGGACTCCTCGTCCAAAGTGTCAAATGACCTAGAGAGCGCATCAGCCCGACCGTTGCAGGAACCAGGTTTGTAGGTAATCGTGAAATTAAAACGGGCAAAGAAGAGACTCCACCTGGCCTGTCTAGGATTCAGACGTTTAGCATTCTGTAGATACTGTAAATTCTTGTGATCGGTAAAGATCGTTATGGAGTGAGGGGAACCCTCCAAGAGATGACGCCACTCCTCTAACGCCAATTTAATTGCGAGAAGTTCCCGATCACCGATGGCATAATTCCTCTCTGCCTGAGAAAATTTTTTGGAGAAGAACGCACATGGTTGGCGTCTCTTCTCAAAGATTTGAAGAAGCACAGCTCCCACCCCCATTGAGGAAGCGTCCACTTCAATAAAAAATGCATTCCCAGGATTTGGTCTCCTCAAGAGGGGGCCAGAAACAAAGGCCTGTTTCAGGTTGTGAAATGCAGAGACAGCTTCGGGAGGCCAGTCTCTGGCATTCACACCCTTCTTGGTCAAAGCGATAATAGGCGCGGCAATGGAAGAGTAATTCCTTATGAACTGCCTATAATAATTAGTGAAGCCAAGAAAGCGCTGTGTGGCCTTGAGGCTAGCAGGAAGAGGCCAGTTGGTGATAGCCAAGACCTTCCCAGGGTCCATACGAAGCCCCGAACATGAGACAAAGCACCCCAAAAACAGGACCTCAGAACATTCAAAGGAACATTTCTCCAGCTTGGCATAGAGATTGTTCTCTCTAAGACGTTGAAGTACAGTGCGGACATGGTTTCTGTGGACGAGCAGATTTTCAGAAAAGATCAGAATGTCATCCAGATAGATGACAACAAACTGGTACAGCAGATCTCTGAAGATTTCATTGACAAAGTTTTGAAACACGGCTGGAGCATTACACAGACCAAAAGGCATCACCAGATATTCGTAATGCCCGTCTCTAGTGTTAAATGCAGTCTTCCATTCGTCACCCTCCCGTATTCGAATGAGATTGTACGCGCCTCTGAGATCCAACTTGGTGAAAATGGAGGCACCCTTCAACCTATCGAATAGCTCAGATATTAAGGGTAAGGGGTATCGATTTTTAATAGTAACCGCATTTAAACCCCGATAATCGATGCAGGGTCTTAAGGTACCATCCTTTTTGGCAACAAAAAAGAACCCTGCCCCTGCAGGCGATGAGGATTTCCGGATGAACCCTCTCTCCAGATTCTCTGCTACATACTTCGACATGGCCTGGGTCTCTGGGATGGACAGAGGGTAGGTACGACCCCTGGGTAGAGTTGCTCCGGGGACAAGATCAATAGCACAGTCAAAAGACCTGTGGGGAGGAAGCACCTCAGCTGATTTTTTACAGAACACATCCCGGTAATCGCTGTATGCGGCGGGAAGATCAGAAGAAACAGAAGTGGCAGCAACCGGAAGACTCTCCTTGGGGGTCACCTTGAGAAGACACGACGAGAAACATGAGGAACCCCAGGCCAGGATCTGCCCAGAGACCCAGTCCACATGTGGAGAGTGGAGCTGTAGCCAAGGGAGGCCCAATACAACTGGGGTAGAGGCCTTGGGTAGAATAAGAAAGGATATCCACTCCTGGTGGAGAATCCCTACCGACATCCTAATGGGTAGCGTCTGGAAGCGAATAGGGCCCCCTGGGAGAACAGTGCCATCAATTGCCGAGACTACCAATGGGGTAGTGAGAGGTGAAAGGGTAAGCTTCATAGAAGAAGCAGTTCTCCAATCCATGAAATTGCCGGCAGCCCCGGAATCCAGGTATGCAAGGGTTGACTGAGGAGAAGTGCCTACATGAAGGGACACCGGCAAGAGCAGGCGAGAAGGTGATGTTTCTGGGTCCAATACTCCACCTTCCAAATGTATTAGACCCGAGCGTTTCCCGGACGAAGCGAGCAGGAGTCACCAGAGAGTGCTGGCGTCTTTTTTCTAAGGACCTCTCTTGAAAACGAATGTCGATCTGGTTGCATAATGAAATTACATCGTCCAGACCGACGGGAATGGCTCTTCCCGCTAATTCGTCTTTCACTCGGTCAGAGAGGCCATGTAAAAAGGTAGCGACCAGGGCCTCATTATTCCAGCTCAATTCAGCTGTGTGGATACGGAACTGAAGAGCATATTGCCCCACTGAACTAGATTCTTGGCGAAGACGTAAGACAGCACTAGCCGCTGAAGAAGCCCGAGCCGGCTCTTCGAAGATATTACGAAAGAGCTTCAAGAATTCGGACAGACTGGAAACCACCGGATCGTTCCTCTCCCACAGGGGGGCAGCCCAGGCCAAAGCTTCACCGGAGAGGAGGGAAATGATATAGGCTACCTTAGCCCGGTCAGATAGGAAGCTTTGAGGCTGAAGCTCAAAATGAATAGTGCATTGGCTGAGAAACCCCCTGCAGGCCTTGGAGTCCCCAGAGAAACGGAACGGAGCTGGCAATCTTAGTGAGTGTGAGGCTGCGACTGGTGCGATAGGTACAGCCGCTGGTTGTACTTGGGGTTGCGGATTCGGGGTTCCCAAGGAGACCTGAAGCTGCTCGAATCGAGAAGCCAGATCCTGGAGGAATCGCATCACCTGGGTCTGATTTGATTCCTGGGTCTCAAGTCTGCGAACTATGCCCTGCAATGGATCATCCGCGGGAAGCGGGATGTCAGCCGGGTTCATGGCTGATCAAACTGTCAGGGTCACCTGTGGCCAGGTGACAGATGCACACCGTAGGGGGACAGGAGTGCACCGCGAGGTAGTGAACCCTATGGCTGGCTTCTGTGGGTAGGAAACTGGGTGGTTGTGGAAAGCGGGACCAGAGGAGCACAACCGGGATCCCAACGGAAGCGAGAGCCAAGATTCCCCAGGGCGCGGAGTCTAAGACCCAGCTGGTCTTCTCCAGGGCCTCTAGTGGTGAGGATGTTACGCTGCAGGCTGGGACCAGGTCGCGGCCCCTGGAGTTTCCTAGCTCACGCCCCGTAGGATAAGGGGAAGCAGCGGCACACGATAGAGAGAACCGAATAACAAGCCGAAGGTCAGGGGCCACAAGCAGACAAGGATAACGAAGGACGAGCCGAAGGTCAAGGGTCACGAGCAGACAGGGATGGTCGGGGACAAGCCAATAACGTAACAGAGAGACAGACGTAGCACACGGCAGGCAGGAACCCAAACACACAATGCCTAACAAACACGTTGATCAGCAAAGCAGGCTTGCAGTGCACAGGTTAATATAGTGTTCAGTGATAGGGCCTGGGGTGGAGTCAGGCTGGGAGGAGATTATAAAGGAAGCCAGGTGAAGGAGGTCTGGTCTCTAGATGAACACATGAGGAGGAAGGTAAGATGGCAGACAGACATTAATGCATATCCATGACACTTGCATTGCAATGCATGGCAATACACTGAAGTGCGATGTAGAGCACGGTCAGAAATTGTATCTTTTCTGGTGTGTTAGCAGTTCTTTCAAATGAACACACATTAGCATTTTGGGCCAAGGTTCACAGCAGGAGTACTGCAATACAGTATACTCAAAACTGGCCTATATAAAACAAAGTATCTATAAGGCTTATTTACTACAGGAGTTGAAAAAAATGCGTGAAAATTCACTTCATTTATCCAATCGTGTGATTTCTGTTTATTTCTTCTGCACATTACTGGACAAATGGTCATTTCTGAACATTCTGAACTTATTTAATAAATTAGCCCCATTATGTGGAGTCATAAAACTAGGGGGACTTTAAAAAGCTTATAAACTGAAAACTGTGCAATTTCGGCTTTGTTCATCATTTAATGCCCAATACTAAAAAGTGTGCAATTGTGAGTAAGACGCAAAGCACAGCAATAACTTGGTTTTCACCCTGTGCCAGTTTTATTATAGTCGCCCCTGGAGGTTGCATACAGCAGTCAGTGTCTCTTTCATTAGCATTTCAAGGGAGTGAAAGACCAAGCGCACTTTCTCCTAATCTTATAGAGTGAATGCTTATGCATATCGTAAAGGATAGAAAGGATTATCTGGATAATCTGAGATAAACCCAGGAAAACTACGTTTATTTCAAATCGAATTCTTTTTTGATAGGGTTTAAGTGTGGGTTTTGAGTCCTGGAAATGACAGCAGACATAAAATACACTTAAAATAATGCGGTATTAGTGTTTATTACAACATCCTAATAAGCTTTTAGGGTGAGATAGTTACATCATAAAGTAATACATTGTAAAGGATACAAATTGACAAAATCAAGCTCCTCATACACCAGCAGTTTGCATCCATTGGAAGGCAATACAAAATCTTCACCTTTCCTGATGAGAGTGGCCAATTTTGCCCTATGGGTAAGAGAGGGGAAATTTCTCCCTAACACACACACAATGGTGGCTCTGGAAATAATTGTTACCAATTATGTTATCATTTGGTCATTAGAACTGTGGATTCCATAAATATAAATATATATATATATATATATATATATATATATATATATATATATATATTTTAATCCCATTAGTGATTGTGCCATTACTACCTTATAGGGCATTTCAGAGTTTATCAGCTTATACCTTAAGTAAAGCACCATGTATCATAAACAATTGCCATGTTCAGAATAAAATACTGTTTTATTCCCCCCCATTCTTTGTTGACCCTCAGTGCTGCTACTCATGTGTTGTCTCTCTGCTTCAATTTTCTGTCTAAATGTGCTCCAGTGATGGCTTCATGACATTTCTTCCTAAGAAGAATAAAATGTGTGCTGAAGATACCTTTTGTAGTCTCCACTGGAAGCTCATGTGATGGGGTGATAACACGGGAGCATGATTAGGAGACAGGGACATAGTCTTGTCACTCTCTAACATGAAGTGCCTGAACAAGGCAGGATTACCAGGCAGTATTTTAATAAACAGCTGCAGATATAAAAGTATTAAAATTGATATACATTAAAGCCTATTTTTTAAAATGTTTGCTTCTGTGCAATGGTATTGCACATAGTGGTCCCTTACTTCCTCTTCTGAAACCCCCCTGCTGGTGCTATCCACTCCTTCTTACTGAGGGTGCCCCCCCACAGCAAGCCTTGTGCTATAGGGACACCTGTGAGTGGTGCGCTCCCAAGCTGGGCTGTGTGTGTGTTCAGACACGCACAGCTCAGCTCGACCATGACTCCCACTCCCTCCTCCCAGGAATTGATTTAGAGCAGTAGGAGCCCATGTGTGTGTTCAGGGCTGTTCACCCGCTCTTGCATGCCTTCCACATTAGGATGAATGGCTGTGTCCATACAGGCACCGAGTCCCCATAGAGAAACAGTTTGCTTGCCTGCAGTCATAAAATAACCAAAATTTTGATTTTTGCTAAACCCAACTTCACCTCCATACGCGTGCCGGATGTGCCTGGGCACACCCTGATCAACCGTGCTCCAGGGCTGCTGATAAGGCAGTACAGCTGGCCCTCCTGTACTGAGCCTGGGCATTATCAGTTCAAAAGGGGGGGCCTGGGCACTTGCCGAGCAGGAGGACCAGCCGTACAGCCTTATTGCAAAAACCGATGCTCTTGTGTCTCCCCCTGAAGCGCTGCTGACTTTTCCTCCTGTCCCTCCCTTTGGCAGGGGGATCAGTTCTAGCATCTGTGCCCCCATCCCCCTGCTGTCCAGGCCCCCGTGTGTGCCCCTTTTCCTTTGCAGCGCTGTCAGCTTCTCTCCTCTCCAACAGCTTCTGTGGGCACACAGGGGGATGTTTCAGGATGGAGAGAGGGGGAAGGGGCCGGTAAATATGTAATTTACCGGCCCCTTTTCTGAATGGACACAGTGAGCACTCGATACCAACCCCTCCTGTGTTCATTTATCATGGATGCATAGTAAACTGTTTACGGTGCTTCCGTTTTTGAATGAATAGGAGGCCTGTGAGTGCTTTCTATTCATTCATATATGCAGCGGAGGCTGCAGAGAAAGGGACTGGTGAATCTATGTCCTCAGTCCCTTGCTCTGTCTTAAATGTAAGACATCAGGGGTCTGTTTAGACCCCTGATATTTCACCAAAACCCCAAACAGGGCAGTTAAAAATTGTAAAAATAATATCTAATAAAATAAAATAAAAATTAATAATAAAAAAAATTAAAATATGAAGGATTCATTCACATGAAATTCTCTATAATTTCTGTCATGGCTGAGAACCATAGCATTGTGCCAGTGGCATGGCCCAGCCACTGCCTCTGTAGCTTGGTGTTTGCGCTTTGGGGTGCATTCACAATTTCTTTAGGAAGTCAACCCCACTGCTAGTACTACATTTACTTTGTATTTTATTTGGTTGACTTTCCATGCTGAAAAAAAAAAACAAAAAAAAAGTTTAATTATGCCAAATCCTAGATTTACTCATTGATAACTGAAAATCTTTTTCGTAGCAAGTTTTGAAACCCCTTGTAGTGGCACGTACCAGCCAGCACCCTTCTTTTAATTTCTAATGCTTATCAGGGCAATGGGCCAAAAAGGAATATATGGGTGGCAACAGGCCATCTCTCAGCTCTATAAAGAAATGTCCAAGTCTGCATTTTAGAGCACCACAGGATGCCCTAGAAAATTTGCAGCAGACTATATAGTATCAATTTTGCAGGAGTGCCCATTTACATGTTATGCATAGGTGTGAACTTAGCCCAAAAAGTCAGTGCGTGGATCTGAACCAACCTCCTAGGAAAGAATGGAATTTCTACTAAAGTGCATTTTTATGTAGGGAAATAAATGTGTTTACAGCATTAAAATAGACAAGTGTGAGTAGGCCCTAAGGACTGATTCACATCTGGGTGTTGTGGCATGTTAATGCAGCCCATTCATTTGAATGGGCTGCCAATGTACCACAACAGACCTGAAACACACTTGTTTTCCTGACTCGGTGGCTACAATGGTAACTCATTAAAGTGCATTATGGTGCCATTCAAAATGGATGCCACTGCAATGCACTAGAGTACACATAGGGGTTGATT
Source organism: Rana muscosa (assembly GCA_029206835.1). NCBI lineage: Eukaryota > Metazoa > Chordata > Amphibia > Anura > Ranidae > Rana > Rana muscosa. The sequence goes on from CM055126.1 coordinate 175,278,732, forward strand.
TACTAAAGGCAAAAAGACTGCACTTTGCAGTTGCTCCAGAGTTTAGTAAATAAACAGCTCTGCTGACTTACATCATCCAATCACATGCAAGCAAAATGCTGTTTTTTTATTTTCCTTGCACGTGATTGGGTACTCTTTGCAAAGTGAAGCCTTTAACTAATTTTACCAAGCTCTGGAGCAACTGCACTTGCAGAGGGCAACTGCACACTCTATTTGCCTTTAGTAAATCAACCCCATAGTGCACTACTGGGGGGGAAAAAAAAACCTGCGTAGAAAGGAAACCATAAATGATCCTCCACATACAAAAGACAAAATGTATAAATATAAAAGTTTATTCAGTATAGTGTTTAGAAAAATAAGTTCACATCATTTCAGAATACAATAAAACTTGTCCAGGCATAAATCCCTATACAGTACAATGAAAACAAAAATATACCGCCATACCTCTTTGGTTGGGTAACTGCACAGAAATGATTTTTGACATGAGTTTGGTACCATTAACAACAACAACAACAAAAATGCATCATTCAAAATTACTACATAAAATGCGACAGGTGTATTTTCTGTTCAAACTGGATCATAAGGCACAAAAGAAACATATAAATAAAAACAAAAAAAACATGCATAAAGAAGCAGTATGAACATGAGAAAAGAAGGCCGGATATTGGACATGCATATTTAAGTTAAATAATACATAAAAACACAGCTAAAGGCCACCAATTCCCAGTTTCTAAACTAGAGGACATATTACATTTATATTGTCGGTCTCATCTGCTTCAGTTGCATTTTTACGACGACTTCTCAGGAAAATGTAAAAAAAAATATTTATCAGACATGCAAAAACACAAGAAAAGTCAAGTAAACAAAAAGACTTGCAAAGAGTGGAGAAGATTCTCCAATGACACAGATATAGGAAAGGCGAGAGAATTCCATTTTTTCACTAGTCAGAAACAAAATGTTAAAGTATAAATAGCATTTTGCCTCTAGCTATATATTTGTTAATGCAGGTTCCATGCAATAGTGAAAAAAGAAGTCTAAATATGTTTTTGTTAAAATAGTGCAAAAAGATTCAAATTAAAATGTAGTGTACATTTCCTAGAAGGAATCTTTTACTGATATGGACTTAAGCTGAATACTGAAATAAAGCGTATCTGAATGCAAAAACAAAAATCTACTATACTGCAGAATACTTGTTCTTAGATGCGGTGGCTGCATTCGTTTACTTTTTTTTTACTTTGGCCTGGAAATCCTGCCAGTAACACATTTCTTGTACTTGTGTGACAACCCTTAGGCCCCTTTCACACTGGGGCGTTTTTCATGCGGTTTAGCGCTAATATTAGCGCTATTATACCGCATGAAAAAATCATGCCCTTTAGCCTTCAATGTGAAAGCCCGAAGGCTTTCACACTGAAGCGGTGCGCTAGCAGGACCGCTCCAAAAGTCCTGCTAGCCGCTTCTTTACAGCGGTAAAGGAGCGGTGTGTTCACCGCTCCTTTACCGCGGTCTGCTATTGAAATCAATGGGACAGCGCGGTAATACCCTTTTTCGGACGCTAGCGGGGGTTAAATTTACCCCCCTAGCGACCGCATACCGCGGTAAGAACGACGGTATAGCAGCGCTGAAAATCGCGCTGCTATACCGCCACCGCTCCTGCCCGCCCCAGTGTGAAAGGGGCCTTAGGGTACTGTATCTATGAAAAGTAGTTTTGTCACCCTAGGTTGCTCTCCTGCTTTGGACCACAACACCTCCCTTTCTCGATATGTCCATTACATAGGGAGATGGTGTTCTGTAGTTCACAGAAGATAACTGGGAAAGCTGATAACACTGTTTGATAGATCAGTTCAGTGCACAGGAAATTACACAAGTTTTCTGGACAGGATCGACATGTACTTTTCTGTACTTGCAGAAAATGTAAAAAAAAAAAACAAATGCATCAAACATCAAAGGACTGGTAAGCTGAAATAATTCAATTTTTTGTTCTTGGGTTTAGATATACCGTACTTTAATTACTGATTGTCATTCCCTTTGGGAGCGGTTCACTAACCTATGTGCTTATGTTACTAAAAGTAACTACCATTATTTCAGTTTCCTTAAAGGCAGTTTTCAAAGTAAAGCCTTAATTTGCCTAGACCCTTTCCCTATAGTAACACAGAGATGTCCTCAACTCCCAAAATTCCTGCGTAAACAGTGCAACCCGCATCATGCGATTGGTTGCAGTGCTTGGAAGACAAAGTTCCAACATAGCAATAAATTGTCGCTACAAGGAATCACTGTACAGAATTGTAGTGCCGCATTTACTGGTAGGATGGGAGCACAACTGAAATATCAAAAGTTCAGGTAAAGCACAGCAGCTGTGAGAGGAGGGGGAACCCCTCTGTATTAATATATAGGGGTCATCAAAGACTACTTCCAATCATCCAGGTTATACCCTTAAACCCACACAAAGTCGTACAGCTGTCTCCAATTCGTACCCAAAATTGCACTGAGGTGCGGCTTTGAAATCGTGCGATTTTAGATAAAGTCGCACTATTTCCAAAACTGCAGTCAGAGTGAACTGGGGCTTAATTGGCCTCTATCACTAATAACTGCCAGGAGTCCACTCTATACACCTGCCAGTGCCTTATTTGCCAGAGTCACTGCAAATAGTATCAGAGCAAATCCCAATGATAGTCATGATTCCAAGTATCAGAATAGAATCCCGACGATGGTCAGGATTCCAGGCCAGAAAAGAGATCACTGACCCGGTATTGGTCTTGGAACATGATAGGAAGGAGTGGTCAGGTTTTGGAGGCACAATTACATCGCATGGATTCAGGCTTCACCATTGCAGTGGGTAACACATTACCATACTCACTTTAAAGGGAAACTATATATACTTTTTAATATATATGAATATAATATTTTAGTAAAAAAATACTAACGACCCTAGCAATATAAACGCATGGTTTCTGTGTGCTGCAATATTGTATATGTGTAGGCCATGTCTGACCTGACAGACGCTATAGCCTATCTTAGCAGTCATAAAACTTGAAACCCAGGCAAATACTTAGAAATATCATCTAACTCACTAAGTCACTGAATGTATTTTACATATGACCAATATTTTTACAAATCAGTCTTGTGAGCTTCTTGCACTCACTATCATGGCAGCACTCAGACTGGGAAAAGGAGGAGCAGCACTCTCAGCCAATGAGGGCTCTATGGGGTTGAACAGTGCATGTCAACGCAACACTGAATATGTTTACAGCAAAGGAGGGGTAACCTCGCCAATGTGCTTGCTGATCCTTCACTGACAGGGAGGAGAGTCGATTTAGGAAGCAGAACTTCAGCACCCATCAGATAGGGGAGTGCCAATGCTGTGAGGTTATAGTAAATTAGGGTAGGGCATGTATATAATATATATATATATCATAAAATTGAGATCCTGAGCTTATGAACAGTCTCTAGAGCTTTGCTAATAATATGACTGACATTAAGGCGTGCAATGCCCAAATCTAGAAAAGCAAGCGTTACGTAAAATGTCATATAAATTTGCTTTCCGTTTCAAATAAGGCCAATACTGTAGAAAGGTACCGTGTGCGTTCTCAAAACCAGTTATAGTTTCCCTTTATGGAGGTTTCAATCCTACAGGCTTATCAATGCAATGATGATGTGTAAAAATAATTAACCCATTGCACTCCAATTCCACCAATCCAAAGCAGACATAACACCCTCTGTACAGAGAAAATATTACTCCTTATACAATTGGACATGTGGTTGAATGCATGTGTTCACGTTGAGTATCTTAGAGTTCTAATAAGCCTGGTACTGTGAACATTCCTATGGAACCAACACCAAGCCCTTCCATTGCGCACTGTACAGCCATTGCCAAAAGTTTTGAGAATGACACAAAAAATTTTTTTCACAAAGTCTGCTGCCTCAGTTTATATGGTGGCAATTTGCATATACTCCAGAATGTTATGAAGAGTGATCAGATGAATTGCAATTAATTGCAAAGTCCCTCTTTGCCATGAAAATAAACTTAATACCAAATAAACATTTCCACTGCATTCCAGCCCTGCCACAAAAGGACCAGCTGACATAATGTTAGTGATTCTTTCATTAAGGCTCGGTTCACACTGCTGCGATGCAAGAACCCGTGCAAATCCATCGCATAAAACTCACAGGCAGTTCACACTGCCCTATGCGAACTGCTGCGGGTGTCAATCCAAAGTTAATGACTCCCCCAGATCGATTTGCATTTCGCAGTGCGAACTGTCATTTCGGACAGGAATCAGATCGCATGGGTGTGAACACTCATGTGACCCAATTCTGGTGCGGACCAAAAAAGGGTCCTGCACGTCTTTGGTCCGAATGCGGTGCGAATTCAGCCAATCTGTATGGCTAAGTTCGAATCACAGACATTGCATGCGATTTGCACAGCAGTGCGGTGCGAATCACATGCGATGTCTGACATGGCAGCAGCGTGAACCCAGCCTAACACAGGTGTCATTGTTGATGAGGGTAAGGCTGGAAGTCACTCTGTAATGCTGACTGAGTTAAAGTAACAGACTGGAAGTTTTAAAAGGTGGGTGGTGCTTGGAATCATGGTTCTTCCTCTGTTAATCATGAGCTTGCTCAGGAATGGCAGCAGGCAAGTGTGAGTGCATCTGCATGCACAGTGAGAAGAAGACTATTGGAAGATGGCCTCGTGTCAAGAAGGGCAGTAAAGAAGCCACTTCTCTACAGGAAAAACATCAGCGACAGACTGATATTTAGCAAAAGGTACAGGAATTCCGATTTGTTTGGGACATTAGGAAAAAAAACCTTGTCCGGAGAAGAAAAAGGTGAGCGCTACCATCAATCCTGTGTCATGCCAACAGAAAAGCATCCCGAGACCATTCATGTGTAGTGTTGCTTCTCAGCCAAGGGAGTGAGTTCATTTACAGTTTTTCCTAAGAACACAGCCATGAATGGTACAAAAACATCCTCGAGAGCAACTTCTCCCAACCATCCAAGAACAGTTTGGTGATGAACAATGCCTTTTCCAGCATGATGGAGCAACTTGCCATAAGGCAAAAAAGTGATAACCAAGTGGCTTGGGGAACAAAACATCGATACCTTGGGTCCATGGCCAGGAAACTCCCCAGACCTTACAAGAAGCGGGTGAACAAGAAAAAGCCCCACAAATTCTGACAAACTCCAAGCATTGATTATGCAAGAATGGGCTGCCATCAGACAGGATGTGGCCTAGAAGTTGATTGACAACATGCCAGGGCGAATTGCAGAGGTCTTGAAAAAGAAGGGTCAACACTGCAAATATTGACTCTTTGCATAAACTTAATGTAATTGTCAATAAAGCCTTTGATATTTATGAAATGCTTGTAATTATACTTCAGTATACCATAGTAACATCTGACAAAAAGATCTAAAAACGAATCTACGTGTTCTTCTCAAAACCTTTCACCACGGCTGTATGCGTGTCTCCATTACACAGAAATACTGTACAGCAATGTCCATTCAGATAGTATTCTAGTGCTGCATGAAAAACAGCAGCTACATGCACAGTCTGATGGGTGATCAGCATTCCATAAATGAAATAAGATTATTATCACCCAATTCAAATGTTCTTGCTGCAATAAAGTGCCAATTGCACTGTGAATGGATCATGAACCGTCATAGCATCGAAAGTCTGAAACTGTCATCTACTGTTCTAATAATCCTCATGGATAGGGCACAACAACTAGTGCTCTCTATTACTGCCAGTTAGTGATAGTAGATGTGCATGTCAAATTAAAATGAGAACAAGCTAGTGACTTGTCAGTTAATGTACTGCACAATAATGTCCATGTATCATATCATACTACTGACCTCTATCAAAGAACACAACGGTCCCTGAATTGAACCCACCTACACTCCCTGCTTTGAAAAGCTGGCGTGAGGAGCACAGTCACAAGTGTCCGGCTTTAAGGCATCACAGGCAGAGCTTTTTGATTTTCCCACAAAGATTTAAGATCAACCTTGACAAATATTAAGTTGCACACATTTCTGGTTTAATGCAATGTACCTATGCATATAAAAAAAGAGCCCACCCAGAGAACACTATTAAACTTTATAGAAGGCCCTCCAATAGACAACTGTTGGTAAAACTGGCTGCAAATCAAAAATGACTGCCAGATGTGATGCCACAATCCAACAACAAAACATCAAAACTGTCTGCAGGTCTCCTGTCCATGTGCACCACTGCAAGCCTGGACCTTATTTCTGGAAGCCAACTCAAGTGATGACTTCTCTATCAAAGGATATAGGGCCAGCAAAAAGAGTCACAAATATAAAATGGTAATTGTCACCAAGTTAAGTCATAACTATTTTTTTTTATAACCATCTAACCCAGTAGTCTCCAAACAATGGTCCACCGGCCATTTGCTTGTCTTTGCCTGGCTCTTGGGGCACTATACCACAAACTGATACAAGACACTATTCCTCCCACTGATACATTGAGCCATAATGCCTCCCATTGATAATAACAGTCGGGCCTTATTCCTCCCAATGACACCAATGATTGGGCACTATTTCTCTACCCCCCCCCTTACATCAACAATGGGGAACTCCCACTAACCACAAGGCCTGAGGCAATTGCTACACCCACTGGCCACAGTTCGGCAACCCTAAAGTCTGAAGGACAGTATACCGGTCCTTTGTTTAAAAGGTTTGGAGATCCTTGATCTAATCTAACAAGTGAATTGAATCGTCCAATCAAAATGTGTTGGGGCTTCACTGACAGTAAAAGGAAAGGTGAAAAAAAAACGTCTCTCTAATATTACCAGACAAACAACACATAATATGACCGCTCCACTCTTTTAGTATGTGCTTGGCTGCTAAATAAATGGCCCACAGGCCAGAAGGCACAGGAAATTTGTAAAAATAGATTTAGATAAAAAAAAATCATTGCAACAGCAGAGAACAAGCCCAAACTATGAAAAGAAAAAAAGAAAAAATTACGATTTGCTATTCTAAGGGTTTTTAACATTCACTTTTAGTGTTTTCCAAAAAAAAAAAAAAAAGGGTCTTGCATATTTTCAGCTTTTGCTACAAGTAAATTAATCTTAGGAGTTGTACAACTGCTGCAATTGCTACTACAAATGAGGAGGTCTGTATACAATACCTTGAGTAAATGACACAAAATTCTACTGTTTTAGTCGGACAGCATAGTTGGCAAAGATTAATAACATTCTTGCATTAGCAGAAGCTCACTGCAAAGTCACTGCTCAAATGTAACATTTCAATTTGTCTAATAAAGTTTGAAAGGAAAAAAAAAAGTGTCAAGAGTGTGGCCTTGGGGGAGCCATTGTTTTATCCCTTATTTGATAATTTTATATACATTTCCAGCATAGCCCAAAAAGTAATAAAGTACCAAAAAAAATTGTTATTTTTTGTTTCGTACACCAAAGTGGCGTTTCCTTTAAATACCCAAGTTAAAAAAAAAGATTTAACTGGCTTTTGGAGGGTAGAAGATCAAAATGAGAAAAACAAAAAGGGGTAATTTGCCAAAAAGAGCAACTATTGATGAAACTGTAAAAGGGTCATCAGAATCCATTGACTTTTCAGAAACCCTTTTTTGCTTACATGTCTTGCATATCTTCATCCATTTGAACATTCTGAAGCTTGACCAACTCCTTTTTGTCACCTTCAAGTTCCTCACAGCCAGAGTTGATCATACTACTTAGGACATACTGGGATTTTGCATCCAACAGCATGACGCTGCCACTAATAGTGGTGTTCTGGGCAATTGATAGGTAATTCTCCTTTGCCTCAGGTACACGCTGAAGAACCAGATTGTGCTGGTTGTTGAAATCCTGATGGACCTGAGGAGCCAAGTGGCTGGTGTTATTATTGCTGCTTGTGGTGATGGGTTCCCCCAGGCCTGCCTGTGCTGTAGAAATAGACAACATGTCTTGAGTAGAGATGTAGTGACAGTTTGGAAGAGCTGCAAAGTTTGCGTTACTAGTGGGAGTGACACTGGCTGTGGTGACGGGTGCAGAAATGGGCTGGTTGATAGCTGCCGCTTGGTTCCCTGTAACAGAAGCAAGCTGCCCGGCTGCGGTAATTAAGGTAGAAGGAGCAAGGGCAAAATTTGGGGAGTGAGTTCCGTTTACTAAGGAGGCAGCAACAGACTGCAAGGCATCCTCTGAAGGCATGCTAATGTTTACGTGTGCTGTGTTTTGATTAACAGGCATTAACTGAGAGAAGACGAGGCTGCGCTCCAGACCATCCTGTTTTATAGAATGCGGAACGGTATACACGACTGTGCTGGGTGGCAGGGAGCTAAGGTACACTTTCCCTTGATCGCTGTTTGAGGTGGTGTCACTTGTAAACGTCCCTCCATCTGAAGTACAAGGAGCAATGGAAAGATTCCCTGCAAACAAGAAAAAAAAGCATGATCAGAGCAAATACAAAATGTAAAAAATACACTGCAAAACAAGACAGATTTCTGCTGAGAGCAAAGAGGCCCAAAAGGAGCATCCAGCCGTATTAAAGTAGAAGTAAAGATTTGGGTTTGGTGATGAGGAGTTGGAACCCCTGTCAGGTTTTTATTCCCCGGTTAGCAAGATTTGCTCTTTCTGCCTGTACTGGTGACCACTGTCCCAGGAATTAAAAGTAACAATCCAATAGTCTGAGATGTCACCATATGAAAAAGAGTAAAATCTTCCAATGCAGACACCTGTTTAAGAGGACATTTTGGGGGAAATTTACAAAAACTGGTGCAACTGTGAATGGTAGTCAATCAGCTTCTAACTTCAGCTTGTTTAATTAAAGTTGGTTTTAAAGCCTGAAGCTTTGTTTTGCCTTCATGCATTCAATGCATATAAAAAAAAACCTTAAGTGTGCAGCTCCCCCCTCAGCCTCACCTGAGCCAAATCCCGAAATGTGCACAAGAGCGTAAGTTCTCCCGAATCTCTGCCTCGTCATTGGCTGGGACACAGCAGCGGGAACCATTGGCTCTCACTGCTGTTAATCACGGCAAACCCATCCCCATGAGCAAGCTCCAGTAGGTGGAGTGAAATGTGTTGGGGGCGTGGCTTGGCGGGATCCAGACTGAGACTGCCACTTGTCTACTCACAGCCGGTCTTGTTCTAATGTGCGGCTCCCAGGATCTTCTGCTCTTATCTGCTGTTAAATTACAGCCAGAGAGGAGGGAGAGGGGCGGGGCTCAGCTGCACTGTGTGTGTGTGTGTGTGTGTGTGTGTCTCACAGACACGCAGAGGCAGGAGCAAGCACGCACAAGTGCCCCCCCCCCCCCCCGAGAACAAGCAGCTTAACCCCCCCCCCCCCCAAGGGAGGGACCTGGAGCACCGACAGGGGACCTGAAAGAGGAGGATCAGGACTGCTCTGTGCAAAACCATCACACAGGGCAGGTAAGTATAACATGTTTGTTATTTAAAAAAAAAAAAAAAAAAGTTATATATTTCTTTTTTAAATAATTGGAACCTTTAGAATCACTATAAGCTTTGACAAAAAAAAAAAAAAAAAAAGGAAAGCTGACTGGTTTCTATGCAGAGCTGCGCCAGATTTTGCACGCTCCAGTTTTAGGCCCCTTTCACACTGGGGCGGGGGAGTCGGCGGCGGTAAAGCGCCGCCATTTTCAGCATTGCTTTACCGTCGGTTTTGCCGCGCTATAGCGACGGCGCCCCATTGATTTCAATGGGCAGGAGTGGTGGAGGAGCGGTATACACACGCTCCTTCACAGCTCCAAAGATGCTGCTAGCAGAACTTTTTTTTACCGTCCTGCCAGCGCACCGCTCCAGTGTGAAAGCCCTCGGGGCTTTCACACTGGAGAGACAGCAACGGCTCTTTCAGGTCGGTTTGCAGGCGCTATTTTTAGCGTTATAACGCCATCAAACCAACCCTGTGTGAAACGGGTCTTAGTAAATCTCTACCAATGCATAACTTGTTCCTCCAACTTGCTGAAGTGTCTCAATGGGAAACTTATAGCACAACGATGGTATTAACAAAAAAAATAATAATCTGACAGGCATTTTTGTAAAGATGCTGACTTTAGAACTAATGTAATAGTAACTCTGTCACAAGAAAAATATGGATACCTAGAAAGTCAAATGTACCGATTTGCATACTTATAGTGGATCAGTAACTCAAAGCACGAAGGCCAAATAATCAGCATGACAGCACAGCAACTAGTATTTGCAGAAGAATTTAGCATTAGCAATAGTCATGTTTTATTATCACAGGGGTCTCCTTTGAGCTTTCACTAGTCTGACTTTATTAGGCTGAAATCAGATTGGTCCCTGTGGGTTACTGTACTTTCTACATCTAGTCTGTCCTCTGTACTGCATAAGCCTGCTTGTATATCCGCTTTTGTCCATGTAAACCCATTTGGCCCCCACAACACCAGCCTCCTCGGACACGTCCCAGGTCCCAGGAGGTTGTCGTACTAATTAGAATGTGAAACACAACCAGACAGGGATGTCCCCCCTGCTCTTTGCGCTGGCCATTGAGCCCCTGGCGGCCCAGGTGCGGAACTGCCCACTGGTCAAGGGCTTCCGCTATGGTGACATGCATGAGAAAATCATGCTGTACGCCGATGACATGCTCCTCTTCCTGGAAGATGTGGATGACTCGTTGACTCAGGTTATGTCCCTTATCACAGAGTTCGGACGGTTTTTAGGCCCCACAATTAATTGGTCTAAATCAGCTCTGCTATTCCTGGATGAACCCCCCATGCCTAATGGGAGGCCCCGGTGTCCGGTCCCCATAGTGACCTCCTTCAAATACCTGGGTGTTTACGCCTCCCCTAAGGTAACTGACTTCTGTCAACTGAATATATATCCCCTATTGACTAGGTTTAGAGATAAAATACAGATATGGAATAGGCTGAAGATGTCCCTTGCTGGCAAGACAAACCTCATTAAGATGATTCTAATGCCCCAACTGCTGTATATGCTCCACAATACACCCGTAGTTATCACGCTTAAAATATTTAGAGTGGTCAATTCCCTCTTTAGGCAACTGCTGTGGCACACCAAACCCCCCAGGATTAAACTGGAACAACTACAGCGTCCAAAGGAGGGGGGGCCTTGCCCTACCCAACCCTTGGATATACTATTTGGCGGCACAGCTACAGCACTTGATAGGAGCTATGGTCCCCTTACCTGTGGGTTCCTCAGCCAGGCTTATGCTGCTTGGTTCGGGAGCTGACACGATACCAGAAGGGCTGGAGGCCCAACGGTTTCAGAAACCCATTAAACGAAGTCCCACCTATTCGCTCCTCCAGAAGGTGTGGAATAAAGCCAAATAGCTCCAGAAGGTTACGGGGTTCACTGTGTACAGCCCGCTATGGGGGGAACAACACGTATACTGAATTTGTCAAGATTGAGCAGGGACCTAAATAGCGCTCCATGGGTATTACTCACCTAAGACAAGTTTTTCATAACGGGGCCTTGCTTCCTTTTAGTGTACTTCAGTCTAGATATGCGCTTCCATCATCTAATATGTTATTTTACTATTTACAACTGTTAGAGCCCAGGGAGATGCGATGGAGTGGGTTCAGTCCCCCACTCCAGTTTTCCACCTACTGCAGGACGCCTCTGAAACTAAGGGTATCATCTCCCAGTGCTATAACATGCTGTTGTCATTGTTTCTAGAAGAGCACCCCATGAAGGTAGCAAGCCAGTGGGAGGCTGATGTTGGACCCATTGCAGGGGAGCTGTGGGAGGAGGCAATGCAGGTGGTTAATGCTTGTTCACTTAATGTGTCACAGGTGTCTCAGCTGTACATTCTATTGAGAGTACATTATACCCCGGTTAAACTCTTCAAAATGGGCAGGGTACCCGATCCGCCGTGCGGTAGGTGTGGGGCGGTGCCTGGGGATTTGATTTACCTGCTCTGGCATTGCCCCAAACTCCACAGATATTGGACGAAGGTTCTGGCTACACTCAATTCATTGTTCCAGACCAACGTCCCTCTTGACCCACTACACTGCCTGCTTGGAGTTCTGGAGGGGGTGATACCGGAGGAGATGACTTGAAAGGCATTTACCAGAGCATTATCTCAGGCACGGAAAACCATCCTTCTACACTGGAAATCAGACACACACCGCCCACGGCCAAAATGTGGATACAGCAAATGGGAAGAATGCTTGAAATGGAGAAGTACATTTATCAGCACAGAGGTAATGCTGGAAAATTTGATAAGCTCTGGGACTCATGGCTCGCTGTACCTGGTTTAAGCCCCATGGAACTAGTACGGATGAGGCTGTTGAGGGGTGTGTATAGACATGGATATCGCGATGGGGATTTATGGTTGGACATTTATCTAAATGCTGGAACAGGTGGGAGATTGGTGGGGGTTGGAGTAGGGTTGGGCCAGTGGGGTATAGGCAGTAAACTATATGCAAGTCGGGATTAGGAGTGGAATGTTTGTTTCATGTATTGTCAGTTATACTGTCGTCGTATCATATTGCCTGAACAGAATGTACCGTACTGCATGTTTTCATATCCTGTTTGTTTTGTGAGCAATAAAAACCTTTTTGATTAAAAAAAAAAAAAGAATGTGAAACACCAGGCAGTCATAGCCGGCTTCCCATATCCAAGTTGGTGGCACCGGGGAACTGAAGACTGGCGAAAAACCGGCCCAGGTGGAGACAGCACTGGATCCCTGGGTACAATATTTGTAGCTGCTGATAATCTTTATAGAAATGAGCAGAGCTCCTCTTTAATGACAAATACCAGTATTGATATTATTCTTCCTAGTCTGAGTTCAGCTCATTGACATTTGTTTCTTGTGCTGTTTATTCGGGAAGACATTATTATGCCAATGTTGTGGTTACACAACTGTACAGTAGGCATTGCAAACTAGACTGGTGGACATTGACCTCTGGTTAAAGCAAAATTAATAATTGCACTGCAATGCACCTGTACATTAGCTCTCCGGTAAATAAGAATAGCCGGAGTAGAAAGGTAACAGCTGATTCTTCTATGGTTTCTTGGTAACCCGGACACCATAACAGTCAAGAGATCCAGCACTTGTATTACATGTCCGCTTGTCAGTTTAGCTTACAAACTGTGTTGATATTGATATCTCACTCATAGAAAACAATACACTTCGTGCAGCAGGTACCTTAACAGCTGTTGACAAACAGTAATTGCACAGAACCCCTAAGGGCTCCCTCTAGTGACTAATCTAAAAAAGCTCCACAATTATTACAACAAGAAACATGTGAAACGCTTTGAAGACAGCCCTTCCCATGGGTGTAGATTGGTATGGCCGTGTACCTGGCTCTGCCTGCAGGCTGGAAATAATATTTATAAACAGGTTGTACAGGATGCCAGGGATAGGTACTGGAAGGCAGATGAGTGTGCCCATTATTTCGGTTATAGTCCCTTTAAGGGGGACAAAAAAACTCAGTTGGAGTACTCAGGGATGCTCACTCATGCAGGGTGAGGGGTTCCAGGGTAATCCGATAGAAAGGGAAAGCTGGTTTGCAGCTTTCCCAGGATTATTAAATCACCTTTCTAAAACATTAATGCACATTTTTGCAAGTAAAAAAAAAAAAAGATTTATTTTTATTTTATTTGGAGCCTGTAAAGCATGTAGTACCCATGCAGACTTCTCAATGTATCCGTCTCCTCGTACCAGGTACAGGCAGGCAGATGCACACTGACAGGAAGAGACAACAGCACCATGGTAGGTAATGGAGAACTACAAGCAGATAGCCGCAAAGGCTGTTGGTACTTGTAGTTTTCATTCACAAAGCGACCTGGTGGGAGGAGCTGTGTTTTTTTTTTTTTTTTTAAATAGTGCGAGCACCACTATAGCAGTGAGCAGCAGGAGAAGGTCTCTAGTTCACAGTCACTAGAGGTAGCGGAGTGGGCAGAGGCTGCAGGAGTATCAACGTTACCTCTTCCACCCTAAAAAGAGGTGAAACATGGGGCGTGGCCTGGATAGCAATGGGATAGGTCGCATGTGATGTGAGCTCCGTCTGCCCATACTCCTAACCTACCATCCTGCCTGCATCCTGCTCGGTTCCTGCCATCCCCTACATCCGAGGACATGTCCTGCTCTCCCTGTGGTTCCTGAAGCCTGTTAGCCCGCTGGTTTGCCGCCACTGCCGTCGCGGCGCTTCCCGGTCCTCTGCTTCAGGAAAGGCCCCGGCTTCGGCCTAGTTCCTGGTTCGGCGGCCATCTTGGCCCTCCCGACGGCGGCCCTGGACACTTCTCCTTGCCTCCCTGGGCGCACTGGGCTCCATCCTCTCCTATATCGGCCCCCGGATTACCTGCTGCAGCTGCTGGGGTGTCTTTGCACTCTGCACCTGCTGTGTGAGCGGACAGCGGTCTCGGCCTGACTCCCGGAACGGCGGCCATCTTGCTCCACCCGGAGACATCTTTGGCAAGTATTACAGGCCTCCCTGACTCCCCTGAGCTCAGATTCCCCTGCATGCAGCCTGTTGCCATTACAGCTGCTTGAGAGTGACCTGCTGCTTACGTTGGGCCATCCCTGGGCAGCGGTGGGGGGGGGGAGGTTGTGGAGGACCCGGCCTCCTTAACAGCGGCCATATTGGTGCACCCAGGGATCTTCCCTGTCGCCTTACAGCATGTCTCCGTCTAAAAATAATTCTGAAGCCATCGATAAACTGGCCAGATACCGCCGGCTTGAGGAGGGGGATCGGCAGGTCAGAGACGGCGCTGCTGCTTTCCTGGATGCGGATCACTCTGTGGTGGCTACTAACAAATTACTGGATGCCATCGCCATGTGCCAGAGCACGCTTACCACCAAGATCGAGGAGGTAAAAATTGATGTGTCCCTTATCCGGCAGGATCTTTCTACCCTCAGGGACCGCGTGACGGAGACGGAGACCCGTATTAGCAGAGCAGAGGATATCTTACACCCTTTACAACATACCACCGATGAGGTGCGCCGCCAGTTACAACAGATTAGCGCAAAACAGGATGACATGGAAAATCGCCTTTGGAGATGTAACCTCCGCTTCATCGGTCTTCCTGAGTCTGCTGAGGGCACCGATCCGGAGAGCTTCCTTGAAAACCTCCTAACCTCAACCTTCGGCAGAGACGCATTTTCGGTAATGTTTGCAGTGGAGAGAGCTCATCGAATCCCTGGCCGCCCTCCTCCCCAAGGAGCTCCACCGCGTACCCTGATAGCGAAGTTCCTTAATTTCAGGGATCGCGACAAGATCCTCCGCCTAACCAGAGAGAAGGGGAATATCCCCCATATCAACGCACATGTTGCCGTCTTCCCGGACTTCTCCAATGAGGTGCAACGGCAGCGGTCCAGGTTCCAGGATGTTAAGAAGCGCCTCCGCACTCTACACCTCAAATACGCCATGCTGTACCCTGCAAAGCTTCGTGTGGAGTGCGACGGTCGGACCCACTTTTTCGAGGACCCAGAGTCGGCATCCACTTGGATTGACCGGAGAGATCGGCGAGATTGAGCATACCGCGCTGTCTGGGAGCTGTGAGTACTTTTCTTTTCTCTCCCCTGCTGCCCCCTGTGCCGGTGGCACTCCCTGTTCGTGCCCTGGTGATTCGCCTCACGGTTGCTCTGTTGCTAGTGGGTGCCCTCCG
Source organism: Rana muscosa (assembly GCA_029206835.1). Classification (NCBI taxonomy): domain Eukaryota; kingdom Metazoa; phylum Chordata; class Amphibia; order Anura; family Ranidae; genus Rana; species Rana muscosa. Next base: position 175,294,307 of record CM055126.1, read on the forward strand.
CCGGGACGGGGGAGACGGACCTAAAAGCCTTTTCCGCCCCTCCTCGGATCTCACAGCATGCTCGCCACCTTCGGGTGACCTAACTGTTAATTCCCCGTTCTCCCCACACATGGGAGATACTTGTAGAGGGAAGCTTACCGAACGTTGCTGGAACTTCCTATCCTACTTTACGTACCACCCTGATGGCAGGCGGGGCTCCCTTCTGCACGGCTGCAATGGTGTTGTGCTTTTGTGGCCCCTACACCCCATGCACTTCTCAGAGAAGAAGTCGCCCCCCTAGGTTCTCTATGGACTTTTTTCACTCCCCCCGTTTACCTGACTGTTTTTTCCTCCTTTTTTGTTTTTTGTTCATCACAGGTATCTATGTCCCTTTGAAATTAAGTCCCTCGCCTCCAATGCTTTTTTCACGTTGGATGTCCCCGGTTGATACCTGGTTTTGGGATACTATGTTCATGCCGAGTTGGGGTGGCACTGGACTGGGAGGGAGGGGAAATGTTTTGGCTGTTTTTTATTTGCCACTATGTTCACAATTGTTTATTTCTGCTAAAGGTACTATGTCATTGTCATACATGCACTATCAATATTGGTTGCTGATGTGTTCTGTACTGTCTGATGTGTCCTTATCTGCTCTGCTGGTTCTGGTCTGGCTGCGGTCTATTATACACACCATATACCCACCATGAGTTCCCTGAAGTTCCTCACGTGGAATGTTAGAGGCTTACGCAATAAGATCAAACGCACAGCGGTCCTGACATTTCTCAAATCTCAGAGAGCTGACATTATCACACTGGTCGAGACCCATGTCACGGGCCACTTGCAATCCTCCCTTAAAAAACCTTGGGTGGGGTGGGCTTATCATGCCACTCACACCTCATATTCCAGAGGAGTATCGGTCCTGGTTGCCAAACGGGTACCTTTTGAGCTAATACTGCTCCGCACGGATCAGCAGGGCAGATATGTGTTTATGCACGCCACCATTAATGGGTCTCCTATCCTGCTACTTGCCTGCTATATTCCCCCCCCCGTACAACTCAGCTGTAATTCAGGAAGGCCTTGCCTTTATGACACAATACCCCTCCGTACCGGCAGTGTGGATGGGGGACTTCAATATGACCCTGATCCCCGCTCTGGACCGTCTGGGCACACTGGATCCCCCCCTTAACCCACCGACCCATACCAGACTGCACCGCATAATGACCGACTTTGCTCTTGTTGACACTTGGCGCCACAAACACCCGCACACTAAAGTCTTCTCATGCTTTTCAGCCAGTCATAACACAATGTCACGAATTGATTTTGTTTTTATCTCAATGTCCCTGCTGCCTAAGCCAGGAGATGTGGGCTTTGCTCCGAGAGTACTCTCGGATCACGCCCCCTACTGGGTCACGATCCAGCTCCTGAAGGCTTCCCCTGCTCCTTCTTGGCGGCTAAACCCGTTCTGGCTGACTGCCCTGCAGGACCAGGATGACATCCCCACAGAATTGCAATACTATTTTACGGCCAACAGGGACACTGCCACGCATGATGTGGTGTGGGAAATGTTTAAACTTCACGCTCGTTCCCTACTTTCCACACGTATTAACAGGCTTAAACGGTCATCAACATTTATTGTCCAGCAGGCTGCGGAGCACCTGCAGGTGCTGGAGGAGGCGTTCCACCGGGACCCCTCGCCCAGCGCGGCCAACAATCTAAAGATTCAGGCGCGCCAGGTCTCCCAATTGCACATAGAGAAGGCTAAACAACGTATCTTCTTCTGTAGACAGAGGGTGTTTGAGTATGGAGAGAGATCGGGCAAACTGCTCGCATATCTCGCCCACTTGGATATGCGTCCCCCTGTGGTGGTGTCCTTGACCGACCCACAGGGGAACGACATCACCGATCCGCAACTGGTGGCGGAGGAATTTGGGAGATTCTACCGTGCACTCTACACTTCCAGGGTCACCCACACTCCCCAAGACACCAGGGACTACCTAGCGGGAGTTCAATTCCCTAGACTGACAGACGACCAGCTTGAAATTCTGGAAGCCCCTATTACTGAGGAGGACATCTCCGAGGCCATTTCCTGTCTGGCCTCATCCAAGGCCCCAGGATTGGATGGCCTACCTCTTGAATTCTATGCCACCTACTCTGAAATCCTAATCCCTGAACTTAAGTACCTGTATAAATCCATATTTGACTCAGGAGTTCTACCCCCATCTATGCGAGAAGCCCAAATAGTCGTAATTCCCAAACCCGGAAAGGACCCTAAATACCCGGAGTCGTATAGGCCCATTTCCCTGTTACAGGTAGACATTAAAATATTAGCTAAGATTCTAGCCTCCCGCCTTAACCAGGTTATTCTGTCATTGATACACCCTGACCAAACCGGCTTTATGCCAGGGAAGAACACGGCCATGAATATTCGCCGCCTATTTATGAATATTCAGGGGTCCCATGATGAAATTGGCTCGAGGGTCGTGGTGGCGCTGGATGCCGCCAAGGCCTTCGACTCCGTGGAGTGGAACTACCTGTGGGAGTGTCTCTCAAGATTTGGATTTGGCCCCAGCTTTATTCGCTGGGTCCAACTCCTCTATCAGTCCCCAAGGGCCAGAGTGTTTGTGAATGGTTGGCTTTCTGACCAGTTCCCGCTGGAGAGAGGGACCCGGCAGGGCTTCCCCCTTTCCCCCATGCTTTACGCATTGGCTGTGGAGCCGTTGGCCATAATGGTCCGTGCGGACACTTGCATCCGAGGTCTCAGGATGGGGAACCTGGAAGAAAAGATTGGGATGTATGCCGACGACACACTTTTGTATCTGGCGGACTCCGGTCCTTCTCTTATAGCAGCCCTCCAGTCCATAGAACGTATGGGTGGCCATTCGGGTCTGAGTATTAATTGGTCTAAGTCCCAGATCCTTCCGATTGACCATTTCCCCTCCTCGTTCGCGTCCCCTCCTCTGGCTCTTCCAAGGGTCTCCCAGATTAAATACCTTGGCGTACAGGTCACCAGATCGCTCTCAGATTATAAACTACTGAACATTGAACCCCTGTTTGCTCTGATCAAGAACAAGACGCAGACTTGGGCCAGACTACCCCTGGGTGTTATGGGTCGCGTCAGCTTAGTTAAGATGATACTCCTTCCCAAGATACTCTATTTGGTCTGGCATGCTCCCCTCTATATACCACAAATTTTTTTCAGGACAATTAAATCCATCCTGAATTCATTTATTTGGGGTCATGGCAGACACAAATTATCCTGGAGAATTCTGAAGAACCCTGTGACGCTGGGAGGAGCTGCTCTCCCTGACCTTCAGGATTATTATTTTGCCTCCCAGTTGTCCCACTTCTATTATTTTGATAAACATGAACTAACGAGATACCAGACACTACTCTGTGAGCACCCAGATGACTCGGCCCACACCCCACTTCAATCGGTCCTAAGAGCCCCATTGACAAGACGCCCCCCCCAACGCACAGCAGACATGTTGACTCACCACCGGAGGGTATGGCGGGCGGCACTGCAGAGAACTGGGACCCCAAAGGTACACTCTCATACCCCTCTCTGGTACAATACATGCTTGCCAGAATTATTGTCCATTCCGGACCCCGCGGCGTGGATACGCCATGGGATCTTATACATACACCAGATCATGACCGATTCAGGCCTTAAGCCATTCCAAATGCTGAAGGACGAATTTTCCCACCCCAATTGCCTTTTCTTCAGGTATTTGCAACTCCGTCACGCCATACAGGCCCAGTTTTCTGGCTCTTACCCGTCCCTGGCAGTTCCCTCCATAGTGGACACAGTCACGGGTAATGTGCCTGCTAAGCTCATCTCCACTTTGTACTCCGCCATTCGTCTCCCTAGCACCACAGCATTGGCCTATACTGCTAAGACTAGATGGGAGGCGGATGTTGGACTTATAGAGGATGAGGACTGGGGCGAGATTTTGGAGGACGTGAAAAAGGTTTCCCCCAAGCTGTCGGACCGCCTCACACAGCTGTACATTATACATAGAACATATCTGACCCCTCAGAGAGTGGCACGTTTCAGGCCCACGTACAATCCAGGATGCCGCCTCTGTGACCATACCCCGGGCTCCTTCTACCACCTCATATGGTTCTGCCCTACCATTCAGGCATATTGGACACAGGTGATACGCTTCCTACACGATCAGATGGGCTCCCCTGCTACCCTTGACCCAAAGATGTGCCTACTTGGCCTGTTGCCAGACTTGGATGCCGACAAACCCCTCCGTACCTTTTTACATGAGACGCTATTCTTGGCAAGAAAAGTAGTGGCCCGTAATTGGATGCAGGCCCTGCCCCCTACAGTTCAGTGCTGGAAAAAGGCGGTTAACGATGCTCTCCCATATAAAAAACTGATTTATGTACATAGAGGGTGTCCGCTAAAGTATGAGAAGGTCTGGGACAGATGGTTGGCGGATGGTGAAACGTGTACTTGACATGTCGATTTTTTATTTTTGTTGTATACCGGCTCTACTTTCACTGCTGTTATTATCTTTATGACACACAGATGCTTCACTGTGTTCATTTATGTACTATTATATTGGCCATACTGGCTTATGTTGATTTATGTACCATGCATACTTTTCAATAAAGTTGGTTTCCAATTAAAAAAAAAAAAAGAGGTGAAACATGTAAACACATTCCCAAAAGGTGAATTCATCCCTTGAGACCTTATATGAAACACAGAATTTGGAGGCTCTGAGAGATTGAGTAGGAAAGATCCTCCAACCCCTATTATGGCTTTGGTCCTGTAAGGATTAACTCACCTGCAAAAGGGCTGAAAAGGGCAGGAAGCTGTCAGCATAGGCTTGTGAGGTATTGAGTGGAAGAGAATAAAACTATAATACCTTGTACACACAATCAGAATTTCCAACGGAAAAAGTATTCCGACCATGTGTATGCCCCATCTGACTTTTTCCATCGGAAATTCCAAGGAATTCCATTGGAGTTTAGATAGAGAACATGTTCTCTTTTACTCCAAAGGAATTCTGTCGGAATTCGGATGCGATTTTGGCCGGTCAAAAGTCTGACCGTGTGTACGGGGGGCATAAGAGGACTATGTCATATCTGGCTACGGAGGAGTCCTTTCCTAGACCACGTAGCAGACAGGAACCCTAAACCCTACTGTGGGACTATTATACTGGTGGTGATCTGTAGTGCTATTTGCTGTATACCACAGTCATGGGCAGTTTTTGTTTAATTTGCTGAAGAAAGTGGTTTTTGATCGCTCTGGTTTTATATTGACTATTTATTTTAACAAGTAGCTGGCTAGTGTTCTGAACCCCAAAGATTACAAAGCTTTCATATTAATGTGACAAAAAATTATTTTAAAAAGTACTGAACATTATAGTTTAAGAAAAGTTTTAGTATTGAAAAGCCTTAATATGGTTTCACTTTTTCCCTACAGATTATTGATTTCTGGATCTGTGCTCCCAACTTTCTCTATTTTGTAGCATCCCCCTAAAGTGTTCCTGCTTAGGCAGTGGAGCCCAACCTATGTTTATTATTGTGCTTGTATCTCACAAGAGGTTTGCTGCTTATTCATGCAATTTATTATTTGACCACTTAGCACAGCTTCTTGCACGTTTTTTTTTAAGTAATGGAGAATCTGTACCAGGTTCTGATAAGCTGCCTCTTGCACGTTCCAAATGGTCAGTTATGCTGTCCATAAAAATTATAGGATGCATCGATACCTATTTTTATTCTATAGAGCCAGTTCACAAATGTTTCGGGCAGCCCCAGTGCGATTTTAAAGAGTCCGATACGATTTTCAGTCCAGTTCAGGTGCGGTTTCCATTGTCACACACACTTTAAAAATTTGCACCTAAACTGCTGAAGGACACTGCACCGGATGCTTTTTACAAATCGCACTTAAACCAGCCCACACGTGTGAACCCGGTCTTACAGTCTGCCGATTTGAAGGTATCGGTGCATTTGCATGAGTAGATGTACCTGTGCAAAGGCTTAGTATCGGCACAGATACCGGTATCAGTGCAACACTAACTATAGGCCAACAAGAATGTGTGTGAGAAAGAGTTGCAACACTACCTGCATTCCTGGATCAACAGTCAGCTGGACAGGAAGGTTTGGAGGCAGTGCTGCACCTCAGTCAGCCCTTTGAGTTTGTCCCCTCCATGCCAGTCTTTTTAACCCCTTCCCACCGATGTAACGCAAATATGGGGTCTCGGAGACTGAGGTCTCACCAAGAGCCCCCGTACTGATGATCAAGACCTGGAACTCCTCATTCCGGGTCACCTGATTGCTGTGGTACCCTTCGATTGGCTACCACAGCGGTCACTGTGAAGCCCGCCCCTGTGTTTCTTTCTTTGTGAATGGAGAGGAAAGATACAATGTATCCTTGCAGAGAGAAAAAAAAATGTGTGTAAAAAAAAAATCAATAAAATGTAAAAATACATAGATCAAGGTTTGATCTAGGTCACCGACAGGGTAAGAGTTAGGGACAAGGTCGGCAAGATTTGGTTTTATTTATTTTTTAAATTAGCATCACTGTCTGTGGTTTAGGTAGGACAACAAAAATAATGCAAACTGCGCACTATTGATTCGAAGCTGTACTAGGGGTACAAACAACAGATGTAGTATCATTGCGATTGTCAGGAGCAGGAGAATTTATTTTGGGTTGTTCTTAGGTGGTAGGTTATGGTAGTAACAGGAAACAGAGCTAAAATGTAAAAACATTTTTTTACTAGTTTGGGCCAGTTTTCCTTTGATAAATCCAAATGAAAGCCCAATTTGTCCTGGGAAAAAAAAACAAGGTATAATCCACCTGGATGCACAAAGTAGTTGTGATGATATGTACGGCTTTACTAACACATGTCAAAGTTGCAAAATTGTGCTTAGGCATGAAGGGGTTAATATCTGCAGACCATAATTGTTATAGAATGCGTAGGCCTCATCCAATCTCAAATAACCTGATCAGGAGACAATTTAATGTCTATGAGTAGTTGGCACTTTGGTTTTGCTTCACTGAGGTCGAATGTCTTTTTCCCACCAGAGCCACTATGGGCAAAGTTAGAAGGGTGCACTTAAAAGAGAAGTATGGGATTTTTTTTATTTTTTATCCCATATTCATACTTACCTAGGTGAATGCAGCATCGGTCCCCCGGCATCTCTGCACTAAGAAGCGAGCCATCGAACACCGCTGATGCCTCGGTTCTCTCACCTCCCCGAGCGGAGAGCTGCTGCCTGTCAGCAGCTCTCCTCTCAGCTCCTCCACGTGCATTGGAGTGCTGAGCTGTGGAGGGGTGGGGAGCGCACGTCTCAGTGGCTCGCTGACAGGCTGACAGGCTGAGACTGCCATCAGTCCAGGCAGCTGGCAGATCCAGTCTTCCTACGCGGTGCCTGGACTGATCCTGGTGACGTCGACCGTGGACTTCAGACCGTTCTCTGCTGAAAACTGGTCACAGGAGTGCAAAACGAACTGCACTCCTGGTGACCCATAGGAGAAGCCCAGCCAAATGAACCCAGGCTGGACTTCTTTAAACACTTTCAGTTGTGTTAAACACTTTCCCTTGGGTCTCTCTTGAAGAGCTTTATATAGTTAGATTTTTAGACCAAGGAATTTTTTCAAGTACCGTATATACTCAAGTATAAGCCGAGTTTTTCAGCACATTTTCTTGTGCTGAAAATGCCCCCCTCAGCTTATACTAGAGTCTGTCTACATATTCACCGTAGGTCCCCCGGACAACAAACCTGGCACACATGTAGCTCCACTCTTCCTCTACAAGTGTGCAAAGTTTGTTCTCCGGGAGACCTACGGCTGGGGAGCACCGATTTTTCAAAGCCGGGCACCCCTTCCATAGACTCCTATGTTAAACGGTAATTTCTCCAGTGATTTTGGGGACCCGGTACTGGCCAGTCCTAGGTCCCCTGGACCCCAAACTTGGCACACATGTAGCCCCACTCTTCATCTATAAGTGTGGAAAGATTGTTGTCCAGCGGACCTACGGCCGAGGAGCACCTTTTTCAAAGCTGGAAACCCCCTCCATAGACTCCCATGTTGAACGTCAGTCTAGTCACACAGCGCCGGAGATCAGGTAGGGAGATTGGGCACAGTGAGGCATGGGCACAGTGATTCATGCACATGGACACAGTGAGGCAAAGTGAGGCACAGTGAGGCATGCAGATGGACACCCTAGGCTTATACTCGAGTCAATACGTTTTCCCAGTTTTTTGTGGTAAAATTAGGTGCCTCGGCTTATATTCGGGTCAGCTTATACTCGAGTATATACGTAATAGGTTTTGAATACATTTTTCATACAGAAAACAGAATATAAGGATTATGTAAAAAAAAAAAAAAAATGATATCAGTGGTTTGCATTTTGCAAAAAGTACAAAAATACCATTTAAATGGTATTAGTTTTAGGCAGGGTAACAGGTATTGTATAGCACTAGCCAGTTTAAATTGCATATTGTTTTGCTGCCGATACTGGCATGACCACTGACTTATCTCCACCTGTCATAGCTTAACAAATTTACATAATTACATAGTTAATCTGGTTGAAAAAAAAAATCTAGTTTAACCCCAAAAAAATTAAAAATTATATACCAAGAGCTTGTGTTTTTTAATACATTGATCAAGCCCTGATGAAGGGGGATTATTTGGCCCCAAAATTTGTTGGCTGCCTTTTGCATTCCTGCTGTTACTTATGGAAATAAAGAACTGATAATTGTTTGATCTTTTCAGACGATAATTTTACCTTCGTGCAAAAAAAAAAAAAAAAAGAAAACACAACACACCCATACTTTTTTTGCAAATAAGAAAATGTGCATCTATTTTTTTTAATTTTTATTTTAATCTCAGGAGCCTGCAAAGCATTGCACTGCCTGTGATCAGTGAATCATGGGTGCAATGTCAGGCTTCTGCAGACAGACACTTTGTACAGCTCTCTGCTCATACCTCTACGAGCAGAAAGTTACAGAGGTGTAGGAAAAAAAGTCAATGATCAGCACTCTCATAGTCCATTGAGAACTACACGTTTATCTACTGTGGTAGGAGACAGGATTTACTGATCCCTGTGAATGAATGAAACAGCTTTGCTGGCAGAGCCCCACCCAGCCGATCTGATTTTAAATGTGACAGCGGCTGCAGGAGAGAAGAACCTCTGCCTTCTGTCATGGGGGTGCAACATGTAGCCAAAGGTGAGCTTAGCCCTCAACTCCATGCAGACTTATTAATTTGGCTGACCCCTACAATTTAGGAGCCCCCCCTCGACTCTGTCCATTCACACATGGAGCCGCAGCTCGGCCCTGCCCCCTCCATCTCCTGATTGACTCACTGGCTGTGAGTGACAGCAGTTTTTGCTAAAAGACAAATCAGGAGTGCGAGTCCTCGGAAAGGCAAGGCTCTTGTGGACATCGCTGGATCGAGATAGGGCTCAGGTAAGTATTAGGGGGGCTGCTGCACACAGTTTTTTTTTTACCTTAAAGCATAGAATGCGTGATGGTAAAAAAAACCTTGTGCCTTTACAACCACTTTAATGATCACTACTCGCATCATCAGAATCCTTCCTACAACATAAAAAAATATAAAAAGATAAACAATGAAGCAAATCTCAAAATTATACTTCGGAATGGAATTTCATTGCTAGCCTGAAGTGTAGGGATAGGTATTTGTTCTTTATTTTGCAGGGTACCTGTTGAAACTACTGATAGAGTTGTTTCAAAGCTAAAATCCCAGCGCCATTAAAAAATATATATATTTTTAACCGTAAATAGCCCAGCTTCATTTTGTTGCAACTAAATCACTATTCAGTCCAGACTGGGGGTGGGGGGCATGTAACAAAAGTTGTGTTGCAGAATGCAGTTTAAAGAAAAAAGTCCTATAACCAAAATGTACCCTACTGCTTGGGTAATTTTGGGATTTGAGAAACAAATATATTGGCAGGCAATATAATATATACAGTGTGTGTGTATATATATATATATATATATATATATATATATATATATATATATATATATACATACATACATACATACACACACATATATACATATACACACACATACACATTTCAATTGTGTATTGTGTTTGGAGATGAGATAACACACTTATTTGTGGCAATGCTGTGGTAAAGGTACAAGGGCTTGGTGGCTTTGCAGGTGCCTGCAGCTATCATCCCTACAGCTGCTGTCCATTAGTGAGAGTTTCAGCCAAGCACGATGCTCGAGAGTAGATTCGATCACCTCCTGGGCTTGTGATCCTGCTGCAGAGCGTTTTCCAGCCGGTCACTGAAATTGTGTGCATTTTATCTGCAGTCCATTTTAACCTCGGGTGCTACATTTAGAAAACTTCAAATACCAGTAATGATAAAAAATTAATACACAGCTATAAGATCATAGACACAAGCATGTTCACCGTGCACTACATTTACTGTGATGAACTGTACAACTAGGAGGAATAACTTGATTTGTGATGGTGTAACAAAAAAATATAAAAAATGAAAAATAAAGGATTTAAAATATTGCACATATGTGTGCAATAGTGTTCCAACAGTGTTGCAAACAGTGCAACAGTGCAAGTGTTAAAAAAAAAAAAGTAACATTTACATAGAAAATTGCTGTCTAAATAAGTATATTCAAAATCACAGTGTAAAATTTTAATGTATAACAAAATGTGTTGCCAAGGCCTTCCCCTTTAAACAAACATCATGCAGCACTAACAGTGCACAAATATATGGAGTAAGGTAATGGAAAAGGTTATGCTGTCTCTCTGTCTATTGCCAAACCATAAACACACAGGCAAGCTCAATATATTTCAATGGAAAACCTTCCTTCACATGAAAGAGCAGCTTACCCTTTCAAGAGATAGCTGCTAACTGGTTCCAGTGTTAAAAGGAAAGGCAAACCTATCCAGGTGACATGATGGCATATTGGTGGACTGAAGAGGCTGGGGCTACAAGATCATAAGTGCTTAAAGTGTAACTAAAAGGCAAAACTTTTTTGTTAGTTTTGGATAGAGGGGAGAGAGATTAGAACACTTGACAGTTTTTATTGCTGTCTATGCCCCCGTTAAGGAGATTCTCCCTCCCCATTGGACCGTTTTACCATTATCAGTGAAAGTAAGAGGAATTACCCAAATTTTGGATTGTCCCCAGAAATGTAAGAAAGGGGAAATTTTCCATTGAGTACACTAGTTCTGGTGACCTGGGAGTCCAAGGAATTCTATTGATTTACAGGAATTGGGACAGGAAGTGAAGGGAAATCTACATAATGGCACACAGATGGCAGAAGAAAAAAAATCTGACAGGGGTTATAACCCCCCCTCCTCCTTACTCTATACAAAAATGAAAAAAAAAAAAAACACTTTTGCCTAAAGTTCTACTTTAATGTTCAATTCCTCTTTAACCACTTACCGCCCACCCACCATCAAATATGTTAGGGGCAGTGCGGCTCTCGTTCTGGGAAGACGTTGTTTCAGAACAGCCGCTTGGGCGTGCAGCGCGGCACGTTGTTATTACATGGCGCGACCCCGATCTCTGTAAAGACCCGCGCCCCCCTTTTTTTTTTTTAAATACGAGACAAGAGACCCGCGGCTCTTTAACCATGTGATTGGCCCAATTACAGCCAGTCACATGTGAACACGGAAATGCCAGTAATCGTCTCTCCTCGCATCTCACTGACAGTGTGTGGCGAGGAGAGCCAATTAGTGGCATCTCCTCGCAGGGGACATCGAGACATATAATCAGGGCACTGATCATCAGGACCCCGATTACAATAAAGCACCACCAGTGGCAGCAATCAGTGCCCACAAGTGCCACCAGTGCCCATTCGTGATGACAGTCAGGGCTGGCCATCGGTGCCACCTATCAGTGCTGCCCATCAATGCTGCCTGTGCCACCTATCGGTGCCCACCAGTGCCGCCTATCAGTGCTCATAGGTGCTCATAGGTGTGGCATATTAGTGCCTCCTCATCAGTGTCCATCAGTGCCGCCTCATTAGTGCCCACCAGTGAAGGAGAAAAATGACTCATTTACAAAATTTACTGACAGAAAGGAAGAAAAACTTTTTTTTTTAAATAAAAAAAAAAAACAAAAAAACAACAGCCGTGATTAAATACTCAAAAGAAAGCTCTATTTGTGTGAAGGAAATGATAGAAATTCACATGGTTACAATGTAGCATGACCATGCAATTGTCATTTAAAAATGTGACCGCGCTGAAAGCTGAAAATTGGCTTGGGCAGGAAGGTGGCGAAAGTGCCCTGTAGGCAAGTGGTTAAGCTACAAAGTAAAAGGACTAAAGTTCAGCACTGCTTAAAACAAAAACAAAGGGGAAAAAAAAGCTGATTTTAAGCATTATCTGTCCTCCGTCTCCATCCTGCTTTCAACACTCATCTTTTAGGCTAAATTACACTCTCGGTCATTGGACCCACTTCTTGAGAGTCCAGGGCATCATGGACCAATCACACCATCCAGGGCCAACGGGAATTCTGTACTGATTGGTGCTTACATATTCCCTTTGTCGGTAATCTAGTTGTTATCTTAAAACACCCCTACCAGATTCTCACAGCCACCAGACTGAAACTGGTTTTGGCGTTTGGCGATTCAGGAAGCACAGATCTAGCTTGTCTGATCTGGGGGTGCAGTAAAAAAAGTCAGGAAGCACAATGTCAACACTGTGTGTGTCACTGACAATCTGTGGGGAGGGGGGCTGTTCTAGGGACTGGGGCCATTGGGTCATGGCTCAATGGATCTGCCAATCTCAGACCTGGTAGGCCACCCCAGCATCCCCATAGATCTAACCCAGAGAGAGAAAGGAAGTTGCACCACCCACCCTCCAAGAACTCTAAACCTTCTCCTATCAAGTCTGTTAGATCTGTGAGGTAGACGGAAGGAGTTGTCAGATCCTTTAAAATAGCTTTCTGGTAAAAATATCAGAACCATCAAACCAGCCCTTCAATAAGGTTAGACATGGACACATAAAAAAAAGAAGTTTAAAAACAAAAAACACTGGCTTACAGAGCAAATCAAAATGACATGTTGACATGAAGCCTGCAGGACAACCTGAAGGGAGAGATGTGGCCAGAACAGCAAAAACGTTCCGCTGCTTACACCCGCTTTCCTTCCACTCAATACCTCACTGCCCCATTGGGTCATGAGAGCTCCATCAACCCAGAACTACTAGGTATGGGTAAAGCGGAATACCTTCTATAACTAGGTGTGTATTAGCAGCCAATACCAGGCCTGAGTCCACGAATGTCTGGCTGGATCGTCACCCAAAACTCAAACAGCTTCTGGGGATCCGGAAGGTAGGTACAAGCACTGGTGCAGCACCTGCCATCAAGCACATCTGTTGCTTTATGTTGAATATGCAAAAGTACAAAGTCACTTTAAAGCGGAGGTCGGCCCACCCCACAAAAAATAAAAAATAAAAGCCAGCAGCTACAAATACTGCAGCTGCTGACTTTTAATATTAGGACACTTAGCTGTTCAGGGAGCTGCGACGTCGACACCTCAGCCGAACTACAGATCGACTGTCAGGTGCAGCCACCATCATCTGTTGCTTTATGTTGAATATGCAAAAGTACAAAGTCACTTTAAAGCGGAGGTCCGCCCACCCCACAAAAAATAAAAAATAAAAGCCAGCAGCTACAAATACTGCAGCTGCTGACTTTTAATATTAGGACACTTAGCTGTTCAGGGAGCTGCGACGTCGACACTTCAGCCGAACTACAGATCGACTGTCAGGTGCAGCCACCATCATTGCCAGTAAGGGAACCCGGCAGTGAAGCCATTCGGCTTCACAGCCGGTTCCCTACTGTACATGCGCAAAGCGCGCTGCGCCAATTGGCCCGGCGGCAAAGGAAGGAGGAGGGGAACTTCCGAGAGACGGCACCGCGGCCCAGTCTCCCGGAAGTGGGGAAGGAGACCTGTTTTTGACAGGTCCCCATTCCCGACTCCCCCCATGAAAGGCGCCAAATGTGGCACCGGAGGGAGGGGGGAGACGAACAAGCGCAAATTCCAATTTTGGGTGAAACTATTTTTTCACCCAAAAACAATTTTGGGTGAAAAAAAACAAAAACACATATCTTCAAATATTAAATGGGGTATAAAAGTAGGCTTTTGCCAAACTGCAACAACAGGTTTTTTTTTCTTCCCCAAAATGCAAAAGATTTATAACTTTTGTCAATATTTTTTTTTTTATTATTATTATTATTATTTTGGTGCTTGTGCACTCATTGTGCAGATTTCCCTGAACCTCGTCTTGTCAAAGGACAGGATGTGAAAGAATATCTGTCAATGAGAAAAAACCTAAGAATCTGAGCCTTCCTAACCCCATCTGATAATTAAAATAAAAAAATAAAAAAGGTTTTGACCAAAATTCCATTTTATGGTGATGAAATACAGCAGACATCAACAAGCACACTAAAAGCAGATTCTTTTTTTATTTTTTATTTATTTACAATAAAATGCAAAAAGCACATTATAACAAACGAAACAGCAAAGAACAGTCAATGATCTAGACTCATTACTTCTACTTTAGAGACACCTGCAAAATGATCCCATGTTTCAGTTTCTTTCGTGTGGAAGATTCTCTGTTACCGCAGTATTGGCAGCTGAAGATTTCTCAAAAAGTTCCAGCATTTTTCCCAGTATCGAACCAATGTTGGCCATCTCCCCACGCAAACCTCGCAGGTCAGTAGCCATGCTCCTCTGGAGTTCACAGAGATCTTTTAATCTTTGGTCAACACATGAAAATGGTCCCCTGGAAGTACACTGGGCCCTGCTTGCACATTCCTCAGGAGATATCCCAAACATCTGAGTAGTTTGAAAGTTCAAATGTTTTTTTGACTCTGATACCAACAAAGAACGCCGCCTATATTTCTTTTTTTTCCTCACTTTAGGTCGTTCACGTTGGCTGGATACTTGGCTGTCTGAAGAAGAATCGCGCTCAGCCAGGTAAAGGTCTGATTCAGATATGCAATTTGATGACACCTCAGCAATGGTCATCTGTCCCTGAATGGATTCATCCACATTTGGAGGAAAGCTGGAGGCCATGCTGCCTGTAATATGGGCATTTATCGGCTTGTTAGCAGTTGCATACTCAAAATTTTCATGACTGACTTCTTCAACATATGAGCCCCGTGATAAAGAAAGCCGGTCCTCATCCACAGATGTTTCCATGTACTCAGAATGACAAAACTTCATATTCTCTTGCTTTAAGCAGTGTGGAAAGGTCTTGGCTTTAGAGCATAGTGGGGATGGTGCACATTGATGCATATCTTTAAGACCTCTGCCTATTAGGGAAAATGGCCGTCTCTGTTCTTCTCTCCCTTCATCTCCTGTGAAAAGGAAAAGCAAGAAACATAAAAAATAATCCCTGAGCTCCTTGAATAGTAGTTTACATTCATGTATTTCCTCATTAAGTACTTACACATAATCACGGAGTAGTAGTCTGCATCACAGGGTCCTGTCCACTGAGCTACTGCAAAGGAGCAGGAAGAGACTGACTGACCTCATGTTCTAACCTTAAAAACAAATAGATTTTTGCTTAAAATTTGGTGCCAAAAGGCATGGAGGTTAAAATAAATTTAAATATTGTTTAATAGGAAAAAATGCAAATAAATTATGTTTTTTCTTACCTGAAAAATGTGGATCGTCTATTTTCCAGTAGTGCGCCAACTAGGGCTTGTGTTTGTATTCTGGCGACTTTCCACAATGCTGCCATGTTGTTAATGTTCACACAAGATAAAATTCAGAAAGCTTCTTCTCTCTCTTGCAGTAGCCCAGAATAGACATGACAAGCAATAAACATAATACAGCAACTAAAAGGAGGCAGTTCATCCATTCTGAACTGCACTCTTTTCCATTCATTTTAATGCTCAATATTCTGTTGTGGCCTTTATATTATACATTCAATATAAAGCACAGTATGGGTAGAGAATAATGACAGGTGAAGCAGGAGCTTAGGTATTAAACCCAAAAGCCAACATTATATTGCAGCTTACCAATTCTTAGATG
The DNA here is from genome assembly GCA_029206835.1 of Rana muscosa. Lineage (NCBI taxonomy): Eukaryota > Metazoa > Chordata > Amphibia > Anura > Ranidae > Rana > Rana muscosa. The sequence continues at coordinate 175,310,294 of CM055126.1, forward strand.
TGGCCGCTGTATTTTTCTTTTTTAGCCTTTCTTTGACTTACTTTGACCTGGTGGTGTGGCCAGTGAATCTGTTTTTCAACAGAACAAGCTCTCCTGCAAATGTAGCAGTTACAGGGCTGAGACAAATCATTTACCACTTGCAGGGGTGCTTACAATGATCAGATTTTATCACTTATGTATAACCTTTATCCCAAAAGGAATAGAAAAACGTGTTAAAGTGTTAGCTGGAGTTTGGCTTCAATTTGTTTTGTGTATTGTATCTAAATCTGCTAGTACATTTAACACTCTCCACCCCAGATTAACAATGCCACTGTCTAAAGGTGCCTATGTGCTCCTTCATCCAGAGTGGGGGCGCTCTATTACAGGAGGGCTGTTAATGGCCAGATCACCAAATGACAACACAGGGGGAAAAAAAGACTAAAAAGGAAACCTAATGCAGCCACCACATTTAAAGCGGAGTTCCACCCTAAAATGAAACTTCCGCTTTTCGGAATACTCCCCCCCTCCGGTGTCACATTTGGCACCTTTCAGGGGGAGGGGGAGAGCAGATACCTGTATAATGCAGGTATTTGCTCCCACTTCTGGGCATAGATAGCCACAGTATCTGCGGGTATCTATGTCATATCAGGCCCCTCGGCCCCCCCCCGCTGTCTTCCGGGAGACACACAGGTCCCAGAAGACAGCAGGGACCATTCAGATCGCGCATGCGAAGTAGGGAACCAGGCTGTGAAGCCGTAAGGCTTTACTTCACGATTCCCTTACCGAAGATGGCGGCGGCAGCACCCGAGAGCCAAAGGACAGATCGGCTTCGGGTGCCGACATCGCGGGCATCCTGGACAGGTAAGTGTCCATATTTTAAAAGTCAGCAGCTGCAGTATTTGTAGCTGCTGACTTTTGAAAAAATAAAAATCGGCGGAACTCCGCTTTAACAAATTTTGAGCTGCAATATATTACACTTTTGGCTTTAATGCCATCTCGAAAAAAAATATTGCATTCTGATTAACTGTACATGAATATATGAAAAAGATTCCCTCCCCCCCACACGTCCGTAGTTTTATAGTGCCATAGTGGAACAAGCTGTGCAGCCAAATTCATAATGGTTGATTGGAACAAACTTACTGTCGTGGTGCTAAAACTGTTAGTTTTTATTCCCATTGTTTACATTTATTTTTTTCATGATAACAACACCTTGTTTTAAGTCAATTTGAGCACCTTAGGGCTCTTTCACACGGAGGTCCGTTCAGGTCCGCCTGTCAGTTTTTTAGGCGGACCTAAAACGGATCCTCCATGTACCCCTATGGAGGCACGGATGTCAGCGGAGACATGTCCGCTGACATCCGCTCCGCCAAAGTGTGACGGAGGAAAACCCTATTTTTCCTTCCGTCGGCGGAGCGGATCGGATGACAACGGACTCTACGGTCCGTCGTCATCCGATTCCCCATAGGGGAGAGCGGCGCTCTGACAGGGCGGTCCCTGCACAGTGTGCGGGGACCGCCCAGTCATCCGTCGGCTCAGCGGGGATCAACGGAGCGATCCCCGCTGAGCAAGCGGAGCTTCACGGGGCGGATCTGCACGGATCCGCCCCGTGTGAAAGGACCCTAAGGCCACTTTATGGCCCCTTTCACCTGTGCGGATCCGTTTTTGGACATCCGCTTGCTCAGCAGGGATCGCTCCGTTGATCCCCGCTGAGCCAGCGGATGACTAGTCCGTCTCTGCACACTGTGCAGAAACGGACCAGTCAGATCTCCGCTCTCCTCTATGGGGGGGGGGGGGGGGGGGGAAATCGGATGAAGACAAACCGTCTGTCCGTTTTCATCCGATCCGCCAGACGGATGCAAAATAGGATTTGCATCCGTCACACTTTAGCGGAGAGGATCGTATCGGGGCTGATCGGATGTCAGCGGACATGTCACCGCTGACATCCGACACTCCATAGGAGGTACATAAAGCGCCCGTTCAGGTCGGCCTGAAAAAACTGACAGGCGGATCTGAACGGTCCGCACGTGTGAAAGGGCCCTAAGTAAGAAGCTGCGGATATAAACCAACATGTGTCCGTTGACACATGCCAACATGCGATCCAATCCTGTCCACTAAAAACAGACAGAAGGCGGATCCGTTCCCCATTTGTCTGGTGGATCGGACAGGCGGTCAATTTACATCTAACCGCCCTTAGAGGAAAGCGGGCTGTTCCTGTGTCCGCTCTGTATAAGCGGACACGAACCTGTCATCCGTCTGCTCAGGGGACAGAGCTCCTACTGGGCAAGCAGATGCGCGCTGGCGGGAGTCTGCCAATGCGAAAGAGCCCAAAATTAGAACCAAAATTTTATGTATAATAATAATAATAATAATAATAATAATAATGTTGGGTAGAATTATTATTTTTAATGAACATCATAGCTGTAGGACACATACATAATTATTCCCTACCAAACAGAAACATCTATGCCATTTCTACCTATTTGGATAGCAGATATTTTAAAGAATATAAATTTAGTTTTCTATTTTTACTTGTTTTCAACATCAAGCTTCATTGGCCAGCAAAACAAGGAACCACATATTTATTACCTGCAGCCAGCACATTGCAAGCACAAGCTTTGTGAAAGCTCTTTTTATGCTGATGCTGTAAAAAAAAAAATGCAATTCCTGTCCAAACTTACCGTATATACTCGAGTATAAGCCGAGTTTTTCAGCACATTTTTTTGTGCTGAAAATGCCCCCCTCGGCTTATACTCGAGTCACCTTTTTGCGCCTGATCTCCTGGAATTTGGGGACCCGGTACCGGCCAGCCGTTGGTCCCCTGGACCCCAAACTTGGCACACATGTAGCCCCACTCTTCCTCTACAAGTGTGCAAAGTTTGCACACGGCTGGGGAACATCGATTTTTCAAAGCCGGGCACCCCTTCCATAGACTCCCATGTTAAATGGTAATTTCTCCGGTGACTTTGGGGACCCGGTGCCGGCTGGTCGTAGGTCCCCTGGACCCCGACTCCCGTATTAAACGTCAGTTTAGGCATGGACACAGCATGGACACAGTGAGGCAAAGTGAGGCATGCAGATGGACACCCTAGGCTTATACTCGAGTCAATACGTTTTCCCAGTTTTTTGTGGAAAAAACTTTGGTGCCTCGGCTTATATTCGAGTATATACGGTACATTTAAAAAAAAAAAAAAGTGAAGAAAGGTTAAAATGCTTAGCAAGTTTCAGTTGCTGTGTCCTCGATGAGGAAGCATCATGTTTGGTCACTGAACCAGGAAATGCCATCAATGGGAACAGCAAATAGAGGGCAAGAACGTCGGTCAAGTTTTTTTTCCTTTTAATCTCTGTTCTTGTGACTCGTCTTGAGACTGGTCACTGACATGGAAAATGAGGAGAAATTTCCCCAATGTTTATTTGTAAAATAAAGATGTTCTGTGAATAGTTAAAATAAGAGACCAAAAGGATTTAAACTCTCTTTGAGGTCCAAAAAGGTGAAACTTTCTCTTTAACCACTTCCCGCCCCGTCAATAGCAGATTGACGTCTGGGAATTGGTTGTGTTATCCACACTGGACGTCATATGACGTCCTGCGGGATAACAGCCGCCGCGCGCCCGGGGGGCGCGCATCGCGGCGATCGGGGGAGCGGTGGGTCAGTCTGACCCACCGCTACACTGATCTCGGTAAAAAGCCTCCGGCGGAGGCTTTTTACCACGTGATCAGCCGTATCAAATCACGGCTGATCACGATGTAAACAGGAAGAGCCGTTGATCGGCTCTTCCTCACTCGCGTCTGACAGACGCGAGTAGAGGAGAGCCGATCGGCGGCTCTCCTGACAGGGGGGGTTCGCGCTGATCGTTTATCAGCGCAGACCCCCCTCGGATACCCACACTAGACCACCAGGGAAGCCCCCCAGGACGCCCCAAGCATGTGGATGGCCCCCATGGCCATCCACATGTAATAAAATAAAATAAGCCAATCAGTGCCCACAAATGGGCACTGACTGGCACTATGATGGCACCACCACAATGTGTGGTGGCTGGCATTGCTGGGCATCAGTGTCCATCAGTGCCACCTACTAGTGTCCATCAGCGCCACCTATCAGTGCCCATAAGTGCCCACCTATCAGTGCCCGTCCGTGCCACCTATCAGTGCCGCCTATAAGTGCCCATCAGTGCCGCCTATGAGTGCCAATCAGTGCCGCATACCAGTGCCACATATCAGTGCCCATCATCAGTGCTCATCAGTGCCACCTCATCGGTGCCCGTCAGTGCCGCCTTATCAGTGCCCGTCATTGAAGTAGAAAAGGTACTTATTTACAAAAAAAAATTACAGAAACAAAGAAAAACGTCTTTTTTAAAAAAAAATTGCTCTTTTTTTTATTTGTTGTGCAAAAAATAAAAATCGCAGAGGCGATCAAATACCACCGAAAGAAAGCTCTATTTGTGGGAACAAAATGATAAAAAATTTGTTTGGGTACAGTGTAGCATGACCGTGCAATTGTCATTCAAATTGCGACAGCGCTGAAAGCTCAAAATTGGCTTGGGCAGGAAGCTGTATAAGTGCCTGGTATTGAAGTGGTTAAGGTGCAGACATACTTTAGCCTCTGTTCACACCTAGTAAGCGCATACAGGCATTTTTTTTTTTACGCGGTTTACAAGTCTTTTTGCACATGCATGCAAGCGTCTGGGTGGGAGTAGAGAAAAAAAAAACAGTTCAGGCACACAAATGCATACAATACAGTTTATTGCACTTTTATTGAAGTTTATGGGACACAAACATGCGACAGCTCCAAATAAAAGGTCATGTACCTTTTCAAGCTTTGAGCAGCTAAGCAGAGATGTGAACAGCCTGTACTGAAAAGAATGGGATTCATGCTGCTGAGTGTTGCTGTGAATCAGCACTACAACACAACTCAACTATACTACAACTATTCTTAAGCTTAAAGCAGAACTATAGGCAAAACTTTCCCCCCCCCCCCATTTCCTCCATTTTGGATAGAGCAAGGGAGGGTTGTAACCCCTGTTTTTTTTCCCCCCATCTGTGTCCCATTGGGGAGATTTTGCCTCACTTCCTGTCCCGTAGCCAAACAAGAAGCGAGAGGAAATCCCTGCAAATGAAGGAAGTTTATTGGGTAACCCCAGGTCACCAGAACTAGTGACCCAATTGGAATATTCCCCCTCTTACTTTTCTGGGGACAACCCAAAATTTGGGATTTTCTTTACTTTCAATGATAATGATAAAATGGACAAATGGAGAATGTCAATAAAAACTGACAGGGGCTCTAATCTCTTTCCACCCAATCCAACAAAAAAAAAAAAGAAGGGATTTGCCTTTAGTTATTCTTTAAAAATTCTATTTTGTAAATCTTAACTTCACATATAAAGTTGGGGATTGTCTTCTCTCCCTTTCTATACCGTCATTATTGGTCAGTACAAGAAAGCAATGGCAGAGCCAAGACTCAAGTTTTCACTAAGTAGCTCCAGACTCTTGCTCAAGAGTGTTTTTTTAAGCCTGGTTTACAAAGTGTTCAGGTTGGACTAAATTTTAGTTTCATGTTGAAAACTTAAAAATTCTTACTAAAAAACTTAAATGTTTCGCCTAAAACATGCATAATATGATGGACCTTACGTCACAAGGCATACTGGTATAAAAAAATAAAATAAAATAAAAAGTCTGCATCAAGCCATTTGAACTTTAAAAATACCAGTGTAATTTTCAGCTGGATAGAAAGGTGATTACTATGGAATTCCAGAAAACCACCCAATGACAAAAAAAGTACAGAGGGTGGAAGATCTTCCAGAGGCCTAAAAAATCAAGATTTTGGACAAGGGAGCCTATATAGTAGAGCTCATAACACCATCAAAATATATAATATCTGTACAAATACAGCTTTCCTAAAATGACACTACAAGACTGATTTCCTAGGGTACATGCACATGACCATACAACTAGCACACAGGATCTTGCTGGCAGAAGTTGACAGCAAGATGCTGTGTAAAAAGTTCTGCAAATGCTATTTTTTTTCGAAGAAACATACATCATTGCAGCGTAAATAGCCCCGTTGCTAGGATGCAGGCAGCTGCTCACTGAAGCTGTCCAATGTCCTTCAGTTGCTAGGGTGCAGGCGGCTTCCCAACTACGCTGCCTAGGGTCCTTCGCTTCCCAGGATGCAGGCAGCTTCTCAAGAGGAGCCTCCTAGTGTCCTTCCATTTCTAAAATGCTGACAGTTTCTCACTGAAACGACCTAGCATGCTTTCATTGCTAGTACGCAGGCGTCTTTTTAAAAAGGAGGTTGCCTAGTATCCTTCTGTTACTAGAACACACTGGACTCCAACAGAGCGCATTCGCACTGCATGTATGTGAAGGTTAACACAAACATTTACATGTGTACACTCAAATTACAGGTTTTCCAATATATCTTTTTGGATGGATCTGTACGCAGTGTAAGTTCACTGATCTTTACGAAATTGTGTGCAAGGGCCCATAGAAAGCTATACAGCTGTGTCTAGATTAGCGAAAAGAAGGGGGGGGGGGGGGAATAATTACTGGGGAAAAAAAAAAAAAGCCTTTTTTTGCATCAGTACGCTTGAACCTTTAAAAGATCTTAAAGATTTGGACAAAAGAAGCAGACTCAGTAACACTGTAGACCTGCATCACAGTATGCTGGCCAGAGAGCACTGGAGCCAACAGTTCATTTATCAACTGTAGGGCATTTGTATGGGCTACCTGTGCTGTATAAACTGCATGCTCAAAGTACTTCCCACACTCTATACCCCCCCTCCCCCCAGTTACAGGCTCATCAAGAGAGCCCAACTATGCCCACCCTTTCTGCCCAGCTGCTACATTCAAAGAAGCCATACTACTAGCTGGGTACACACTATGGGAAAATTAGAGGAAAGATTCGATACAAGGCACGATCGTTTGATTTTTGTATAGTGTGTACACAACATTCGACATCCAATTCAGACTTTCCAAACAAAAATTTCCAGAAGGGACACATTTTTACGTATGTGAACAGAACTACCGATTTTCGTTTAATGTGTACAGTTTTCGTACAAGAAAAATAATTTTCGAAAGACCGTGCATAAAATCAGAAACCAAAAAAAAAAGCCTTTGTCGTACATCATTCCCTTCCTCGGTTCCAACTTGTGACACATCAAGGAAAACTGGACGATCGCTTGTCCAATTCTCCTATAGTGTGTACTCACCTTAAGGACTCATGCACACAGGATGTTTTGCAAACTCTTGTAAAAGCCTTTCTTCTGGCAGCAGTGTTTTGGTAGCAAGAACGCCTTACACTTGGCAAAAGTGTATAACAGGTTAGGGCGCGTTTACAGGCTTCAAGGGCTTGGGTGTTTATGCATTTCTCTGGCTATAATAACTTCTTCTGGCCATTGAAATGAATCAACGCTCAAGTGCTAAATGCACTCAGCGCTAAGACATTAGATGCGTTAACATGCATTTACAAGCATAAAGTTTTTTTTTTCCTGCCAACACCCCACTGCTCCTGAATGCACGGGCAGTGGGGTTTCTTTCTGCCTCTAAACAGGAGAGTTTACAGGCAGGTGGAAAAAAAAAAAAACACCTGACGTACCTAAAAGCAGCTGTAAAAATATCCAGTATGCATGAGGCCTAAGAGTGGAGGATGAGTGGATCATAGCCCCCACTCCCCCCATTCATAGACTGTGTTCCATGCACTGAAGTTATAGTACATCTTCTATGAATGGAGAAGTTGGATGGAAAGTGTGGGCAGTCAGGCTCTCTTGATGAGAACCCGTTAGTGGAAATCCTCCACAGTCCTGTGGGTTAATACAAGTAACAGAGAAGGCATTAGCACAAGGCCCCTTTCACACTTGTGTCACCTAAGGCCTCATGCCCACGGGCGTTTTTTCAGCCGCGTTTTTGAGCGTTTTTTACAGCTTAAAAACGCCTGTCCATGTTAGTCTATAGCTTCATGCCCACCTAGGCGTTTTTGAGCTGTAAAGAGCATAGGCGTTTGTAAGCTGTAAAAAAAACCCAGGGCCAGTGCGTTCCTCAGCGTCAGAATTTGGCAGGAAAAAACGCGAGCGTCAAAAAACGCGCAAAACGCGCACTAACGCGCAAAAACCGCGCACTAACGCGCGGTCGCGTTTTTAGCTCCGACTTTTTTTTTTCAAAAAAAAAAATATTTACAATAACATGGACAGGCGTTTTAAAGCTGCAAAAAACGCAGCTGTAAAAACGCCAGTGGGCATGAGGCCTAAAAGTCGTGCAATTTTTTCCCACGATTTTGATGCGACTTGAAGCAATGTCTGTGTAATCTTGGAGGTCTATGGACCTCAAGTCACATCAAAGTCGAACCAAAGTAATGCAGGATCTATTTTGAAGTTGCACAGATATGAAATCATGGGGTATGACTTGACATGCGACTTTGCAGTCCCAAGACGCAGGAAAATTCCCACAAGTGTGAAAGGGGCCCAACTGTTATGTTATTTCCTTGTTGTGATTTTTCTGTTTGTAATTTTATGTAGTCCATTTCATCCAAAAAGAAATAGGTAACAGAAACAGAGTGACAGTTTTGAGCGGCCTTGACACTTTGACAAACAGCAAGACTGCTTGAAACTGTCACTCTGTTGTCCCCCCCCTTTTTTTTGGGGGGGGGGATGAAAAAACTACTGAAGTATGTTGCAACCCTTTATGTGGATTACTACATAAAAGAAGTCTGTTTGTTGATATTTTTTGGTTACATACAACATGTCGCCATACTTAGTGGACACTTCACCATCATACCTACCTACATGGCCAAAAGTATGTTGACACAGCTCCAAATTAAGTTCCAGCGTTTCCAGCAAAGAGTAATATTGATTCTACAGTATTTAACTATTTCAGTTTTCAAACCTGTATCTGTCTGTGTAACCAGTGTCCGCCCGGCCTATAGACAAACGACGCCCGGGTGGGACATTTGTTCTTCCGGTTGGATGTCATATGACGTACTCCAGGAACGGGCCGCGCTGCAGATCCATGTACCGGGCTGCTGCTGGTACCATGTGAACGCTGTGACCAATCACAGCAGATCCCATGACAATTGTAAACAATGGATGGCTTCCATTCATGCCATTGTGTTGCTAGCTGTGTCTGGTCACAGTGAGCACATGGTACAGACAGAGCCAATCACAGCCCATCTGTACCATATGATTAGCTGTGGCCATTCAGAGCAAAAATCACAATACACATTGAATGAATCAATTTCATTCAGTAAAAATGGTTGCTCATAACAATGAAATTCACTGGTATAAGCAACTATAATGTGTAAAAAAAAAAAATCAGTTCCCCGGTACAATATTATTATGGTAAAACTGTATTGCTCTGGCCACAGCATGTTAAAATAAAAAAATAAAGAATAAAAAAAATGTTACTTTAACATTAACACAATCTCTGATCACCACCACACTAGTTTTTTGGTGACGTTGTACTGCACTGGTGACATATTTAAAAATATTTTTTTTTTTACATACTAATTTCTTAAATCTTAAAAAAAAAATTAACAGGAAATTACAACTTCAAAAAAACTCACCATGCCAATACCTTGGACTGTCTGTTTTCTTAAAAGGGGGCATTTGGTGGATATTTGTACTGTCCTGACATTTTTGGGCCATGATTTTTTTATTTTTTTTATATATATATACACACACCATAGTTCCTACAAACTAAATAATAAACAAACACTGATTTGGATTATTTTCAGCAAAGAAATGCAGCAGAATACAGTTTGGCCTAAACTTATGAAAGATTATTTGCAAAATTGTAAATAAAAAAATAAAATAAAAACTCCCAGTGGTGATTAAATGCCACAAAGAAAGCTCTAGTTGTGTGAAAAAAAACAAAAAATGATAAAAAATGTCCTATGGGTATAGCGTTGCATGACCACACAATGGTCATTCAAAGTGCGACAGCGCTGAAAATTGTCCTGGGCGGGAAGGGGTGAGAGTGTCCGGTACTGAAGTGGTTAAAGGAGTATGTAAACCCAACATTTCATATTCCTGATAAGTGCCTACTCTACTGTACCACGTACTTGTATGAAAAAGTACCCTGTTCTCTTTGGATTGCTTCCTTTATGTGAAATCCCTGGTGCTCCTGCCAGTGACTCTGCTTTCCTAATAAAAAAAACTAACCACACTAGGCATGAGAGCACAATGTGGTCAGTTCTCTAGCGATGCTGGGAACTCAGCCTGCTCTACTCCAATGATCAGTCCTGTCCTGACACCCCTCCCCCACAACCTTTCACTGGGAAGATCAGTGTGCTGCCGTTTTTCCTCCTCCAGCTCTTATACAGCTGAGAACAGAGGAAATGTGATCATTTATGAAAAAAGGAAAAAAAGCGTTTATGTTTATATGTATAGACAAATGTTTTGCCTTTCATTTCTTTTTTAAACTGAATGGGTTTACAAGGTGAGGGTTTATATATACTTCAAACCCTGGATCAAAATTCAGCTATTCCCCGCCTAGCCCTGTGGTAGAAAAAAACAAAACAATACTGACCCCTATGGCTAGCCTTAATGAGAATGTCTTTGTAGCATTTAAATATCAAATGTGACGAGTATGTATATTTTGTACCAAATACGCAGTATTATAACTGACAATTTTCTACACTCACTTTTCTCCTTTTTTGTATTTTTCTCAGTTAGTAAATTTTTGCTTACATATTTATAAGTGCCCAACTTAAAAAACATATATAAAAATTCAAGGTTATTTGCACTTTTAAGCTCTTCTTTGCCTTATCTCAGAGTATATTTACATCTGGAAGTCCGTGGTGCTGCATATTTAGAACTAGAGTGGTGCTGTATATTGGAGACCATCCCTTATTTATGGTACCTGGAGTGTTGCTGGCTGAGATCATCTTGTGAGTGGGAATTCTGGAGAATAACCACCATCTAATTTGTCCACAAGTGAAATATTTTCAAAAGCCACAGTTCAGCAGAGATTGAAATTTGTCCATCCATGTTGGCTGCACCTGCCTGACAGTCAATCAATCAAACACTGATTTGATTCTAGACGCTAAGAACACACACACACAATTTTATATATATATATATATATATATATATATATATATACATACACACACACACATACACACCCCCCCCCCCCATCTCACAAAAGTGAGTACACTCCTCACATTTTTTATAAATATTTTATTATATCTTTTCAGGTTAAACCCTATTGAGCATCTGTGGGGAATCCTCAAAACAGAAGGTGGAGGAGCGCAAGGTCTCTAACATCCACCATCTCCCTGATGTCGTCATGGAGGAGTGGAAGAGAACTCCTGTGGCAACCTGTGAAGCTCTGGTGACCTCCATGCCCAAGAGGGTTAAAGCAGTACTGTAAAATAATGGTGGCCACACAATTGGGCCCAATTTGGACATTTTCACTTAGGGGTGTACTCACTTTTGTTGCTAGCAGTTTAGACATTAATGGCTGTGTGTGGAGTTATTTTGAGGGGACAGCAAATTTACACTTTTATACAAGCTGTACACTCACTACTTTACATTGTAGAAAAGTGTTATTTCTCCAGTGTTTTCACATGAAAAGATATTATAAAATACTTACAAAAATGTAAGGGGTGTACTCACTTTTGTATATATATATATATATGTACTCTGTGGCTCTGCGGACGGTTCTGCCTGGATTTTACGGTATGAGGGGAGATGTGGACATTACAGTAGGGGGGCACATGTGGACATTACAGTATGGGAGGGAGATGTGGAAAATTGGAAAAACTGTATGTGCGTTATAATCGAAATTAATCGATTAAAAAAAACCGATTATTTAAACACGAAAATTTTAATCAGCAACAGCCCTAATTATATAATATATATATATATATATATATTACACACACACACACACACACACACACACAAAAAAATTCTCTCTCTCTCCCCCCAACACTGACAATGCTGATGGGGGAATTCCTCCCGCAGAGCCATTGTGTTCTCCTGACTGGGGGGGGGGGGGGGAGGGATAGCCATCACCTCCGGAGAACACAGTGATTACAAAAAATTACATGTAAAATCCAACAGGCTGGTTGTCCCCAAGTTGATCGGTTAACTTGGGTACATTCAGCCTGCCCATACATGGTTTGAATCTTGGGCCCAGGCCCTGCTGATCCGGCCAACATTGGAACCGTCGATGGCCAGCCTTTAAGGTCAAGTGTATGTTTACATTGTAAAAGTTAATAGCAAGGCTGAGTTCATTGTAAATACCCAATTGTGTGCAAAGGGTTTTGCTAGCACAGGATTGGCTGAATAAAGTGACCAGCTTTATTTAATTTACTGATCTCAGTGAACAGTCTATTCCTTTAGTACACGAACTCCAGAGTATTATTTGTTCACAGAACCCCACAGACCTTAACAAACACAATGTACAAAACAAATTATGCAGTATAAACAGAGAAAGAAATAAAGCCCGGTGTTTCGGCACTCATTACCATGATCTGTTCAGCTCTATCAGTTGTTTGAGGAGTGTGTCACATATACAGCTCCAGCTGCTGAGTCACTAGCGCTGAGTATCTACTTTTCAATCACATTGATTAGTGTCCAGATAAACACAGAAATCAGGCAAGAGTTTCATTGATGACAACTGTACAAGTGATTACCAAAGTTAAACAAACAAAAAGGGTTAAAAGTAAAATAGATTGGCTCATGACAGAACACGGTAGTACGCACGGGCCGAATGTCACATGACCAAAAAGGTCTGCCAGTCAGCTCCCAATCAGCCTGGAGTGTACTGGCCACCCCCCTGTCAGAACACACTAAAACAGCAGGAGATCGCTGTACTAATGTTGGATAGTTAGTACAGCGGCTCCTCCTGAGAAGACTACTACTACTACTACGGCAAGCCATAGATAGATGAGATTACTCATTCCCCCATCAGCACAGTCAGTGTTAATGGTGGAATCCCACTCACTGAGCCATTGTGTAGGAAGCCATCCCTGCTGGGACAGCACAGATCATTTCTAGCACCTATAGCGCAGTGCAGGGAGCCGTCCCGGGCAGCAGAACACAATGATTACTGCTGGAGGCTATAGACACCGGCAGCAATCACATGGAAATATTCCAACAGGCTGGTTGTACCCATGTCGATTTATGGTACAATCAGCATGCCCTGATTATAGCTCATCAATGGGAACGTAAGCGCCAATCAACATAGTCTGAACAAAAGGAAAGCCTACATTTTACAGGCAAACTTTAGTTATGCTTACATTTGCAAAAATCTGTAACTGGACTTAACTGCACCTAGTCAGGAGTTGAATACCTTGTATACACAACAGTATTGCAATTACGATAGAAGTCAGCTGGTGCTCACTTGTCAAACTAGAGATCCTGTAGCTAAGGGAACTGTCACCTGTTCCTAGGGTGTCACCATGTCACTACCTGGATGGCCAATCCGGTGAGGTAGCACTCTGTCACTTCACCCTCATGGGTAGATAAGACTCTGCAGCAATTTTGGCTACAGGACAAGGTAAGTGCCCTCACTAATGAGTTGAGGCATTAGTAGCAAGTTGCAGTCAGCCACAGGATCACTATGCTGATGGGGAACCAACACCCGAGAGCCTATTCAGACTGGCAGACTGGCAGCCTGGTGCTGTGTGTGAACATGTAATTAGCATGCACTACATTAAAGTGGATGTTAGGCCCCTTTCACACTTGTGCGACTTTGGACATCAGAGTCGCATGACAAGTCGTACCCCATGTTTCCCAATAATAACCATTCATATATGTGCAACCTCAAGTCGCACTGACTTTAAATGTAGTCCCTGTACTACTTTGGCCCAACTTTGATGCGAGTGGAGGTCCATAGACCTCAAGTTTACACAGGCATTCCCTAAAATCGTGGTATTAAAAAAACAAAAAAAAACAAACAAACAATCGCACGACTTTCAAGTCGTGGCAGTGTGAAAGGGGCCTAAACCCTCACATATACCCAGTGAAGTGAACAGCTTCAGATACTACACAGAGATTAAAGTGGTTGTAAACCCACTTTTGCAACTTGCACCTACAGGTAAGCCTAAATTAAGGCTTACCTGTAGGTGCAAGAAATATCTCCTAAACCTACACGGTTTAGGAGATATTTGCTAAAAACGACATGCATCCATGTCTACGGCGCACGCACGCCGTAGACAACAGCGCATTCATGGGGTTATTCCCATTCACAAATCCAGCTAAGTCCCATCATTCGACGACTTAGCCGGATTCAGCCTGGCTGTACCCCCTTGTTTTTGCTGTGACTTGCAGTGCTTCATGTATTTTACCTATTAAAGACAACCTCAATGGTTTTTGGTGTGCGGCTGTCCATATATCCTGCCTTCCTTTTCGTTTCTCTTACAGGTGATTTAAAAAAAAATAAAAAAATTCACATGGGTTTACAACCACTTTAAACAAATCTTCCTACATAAGTTTTGTCTGCTGTCTTCAGCTTGCTATATTCTTTAGAAAGTGAACATCGCATTAGAGATTTTTTCTTCCTGTTCAGCACTGAGAGTATAGTCTGGGCATACACTGTGTGACTGCTGATTGCAGGAAAGGCACCCCCCCCCCCCTCCACATAGGCAGAGGAAGGAAGATGCAGAGCTTTGTTGTGAATAGATCAGCTCTCTGGTTATCTATTTATAGCACCCAACCCGACAAAATTTAGTCTGGTTTCATCTCGGTTGTCGGAGAACTTGTCAGAAGTGATCATGCTGATAACAGAAGAACGGAGCAGCAGAAAGACACGGGACTTAGGGCTTTGGAGAGAGATAAGAAAACACTATAGATACATGGGCCCAGGTCAAACTTAGGTAAAATTTTATGAATCAGAATAACATCCACTTTATTAATGTGGAAATAAAAAGGCACAAATACTTAATCTCAATGGTCAGACACCTGTGAGGCCCCTTGCTGGCATCTTCTCCCAGAGTCTGCCAGGGAGTAAGTCTTCAGCCGTTCTGATTGGCCAGCATGGGGTGACATTGCATTCCCGGGAATGTATGAGAGTAGTCATCCTGGCACAAATGGCAGTGTACCAGAATGTAAATGGAGCTGCACATGCACAGCTGTGTACGTTCTGCAGAGGATTGCGGACAGGCAGGTAAGTGTACTTTACTACAGAAAAGACACTGCATGTCGCATCTGCAATAAAAAGCCTGCCTGGTCACAGACTTTTACCTTTTTCATTTAATTCTGCTTCAAGGCAGCCCATTCAAAAAAAAAAAAAAAACACTGAGCTGGCAACTGACCAAAATGTCCCCAAAAAAAATGGACATGCACCGTTTTAGGCAACACAGCACACCACATTTCATGGGAGTGCCTTACCGTGTGTTGTCATGCGCTGCAATAAATGTGCACTGGAGCTGCCTTAAAATAAAATTGAAATATAAAAAATGAATGACAAGTAGAATTTGTATGACTGAAGAGATCCTATTGGTCTTTTCTCTCATAACTGCTTCTCCCTGGCTGTGAAAATTTGTGCACGTGCACAGCTCAAACATTTATGGCACGGCTCTGTGCCAAGGTGATGCGATGTCATGGCATGGCCAATCAAGTGGCCAAAGAGTCTGAACCCAGAAGGAATACCGAGAGAAGAAGGAAGCACCTCTGACTGATGGGAGTGCTGACACTGCTTCCAAGGCAAGTCTGACATAATGTGCCAACATGTTGTGCATACTAGCACATTACGGCTAAAAGCTCCTCGGGCATTCGTTGTTTTTTTAGTTTGTTATTGTGGAGATTTAAATTCCAGGTCAACTTGCCTTGGGTGCTGTTCAAAACGAATGGCGCCTTAACACAGTAAGGAACATAACGTGCACACTGGACTGAAGTGGAAAAGTGTGTCTGGCCCTCAGTGAAGACAATGTGCAGATTAACCACTTTAAGGCTCGATTCACACTAATGTGTTTTTTGGTGCATTTTGCAGAAATGCATGGAATTTTTTTTAACATGGGTTCCTATGGAACATGTTCACATCAATGCATTTTTTGTGCCTCTGCGTTCTTGGAAAGGGATGGGGACTTTTTTTCCCCTGCAAAAAGCAGCGTTTTGCATGTAATAGAAGTCAATGGACCTGCATCAAAAACGCAAGTACGGCGTTTTTACCGTTTTTATTTTTTTAAAGGAAATGTAAAAAAAATAAAAAATTAATGTAAAAAATAAAGAAATCGAAAAAAAAAAAAAAAATGCCAAACGCAAATCGCGGTAAAAACGCATGTTGAAAAACACGGCAAGCACCGCAAAAAGCAAGGCAAAAACGCTCAGAAGCAACATGCATAGGTGTGAATCGAGCCTTAGACCAGGTTTTTTTCTGCAATTTGTTGCTTACAAGTAAAAATCTGTATTTTTTGCTAGAAAATTAGGTTGAACCCCAAAACACACATACATGTATATATTTTTTAGCAGAGACCCTAGTGAATAAAATGGAGGTCTTTGCAATATTTTAGGTCATACTGTATCTGAGCAGCGGTCTTTCAAACGCAATTATTTTGAAAAAAAATACACTTTAATGAATTAAAAACAAAACACTGAAGTTAGCCCAATTTTTGTGTATAATGTGAAAGATGTTACGAGGAGTAAATAGATACCGAACATGTCATGCACGCTTTTAGATTAGCGACAAACTACGGTACTTAAAAAAACTCATAGGAGAGGCTTTAAACATTTTTGAAGGTTACCCGTTTAGAGTTACAGAGGAGGTCTTGCGCTAAAATTATTGCTCTCACTCTAACGATCGTGGCGATACCTCACGTTTGGTTTGAACACGGTTTAGATATACGTATGCGCTCGCTTCTGCGTGCGAGTTCGGAGGGATGGGGCGCTTTAAAAAAAATTCTCATCTTACTTTTTAGTTTATCACTGTCCCTTTAATTTTTTTATTTTTTTTTGATCACTTATTCCTATTACAAGGAATGTAAACATCCCTTGTAGAAGAAATAATCACGACTGGTCCTCTGGATCTGGGGTCAAAAATCTCTCATTTACCTTATTTAAAAAGGAAAAAAATAAATAAAATAAAAAATGTCCTATTTTATTAAGGCAAAAAAGCCTTGAAATCTATACCTTATATAAAATTACAGATTATACAAAATTACTATTGTGAGCGCTGTATTTTATTGATTTCATGTGAATAGCACTTTGTGTACAGCAGCTACAACTTTTGGTTCATAATTATGCATAATTATATATATATATATATATATATATATATATTTTTTTTTTTATTTACAGTATTTATTTTACACATTCACTTTAGTGCGAGTATTTACAATTTTACCTTCTACTAATATCACTCACTGTTGCTTTCCACTTATATATCCTCTTTGCGTTGCCCTAGACAAATACAAGTATTTAGCGCTTGTGGTGTGCAGGGTGTCGTTTTTTAATTTTCATGTAGTTCAGCTTTAACGGCTAAACTAAACTCATTCAATTAGGTCTCGTGTATAGCTGGGATAAATTTAGCTCTAAGCTGAACAGCTGCAAAATAAATAAAAAAAAGAGGCAAATGCAAAGCTTCACTACTGTTCCTAATGACCACACGTGGCATTGAACGGGTACAGTTCATTAGTAGGATTAGAAATCTCTTCCATGGAATGAATGTTCTGCATACCTTCCAGAATTCACCTAAGGCCTGAGACAAACACAGCCATCAAAAAAGGGGCACCAAGTAAGGGTTCCTAACATGCACCGAGCAATCCCTGATGTTCAAGATATACAGCGCCTAAACTGGGTGCAGGCATTAGTCAGTGTGATCATTCATAAAGTGTGCCAGCAATTGGACCCAAAGATGGCCGATGAGCTGGATCGGGAGAGGACAGCACTGGATCCCTGGACAGGCAACTGCTCCATTATTAAAAATCAGAAGGTACTGTATTTTTGGTGCAATAGGACATTTTGGCATTTGAATTTTATATATACATACACATACATACATACACACACACACACACACAATTTCAAAAGTATGGTGACGCCTGCCTTTACAGAAAATAACTTTAACAGCGTCTTAGACTGTGGATTCATTGAGTTGGCCCACCCTTTGCAGCTATAACAGCTTCAACTCTTCTGGGAAGGCTGTCTACAAGGTTTAGGAGAGTGTCTATGGGAATGTTTAACCATTCTTCCAGAAACGCATTTGTAAGGTCAGGCACTGATGTTGGACAAGAAGGCCTGGCTCGTCTCTGCTCTAATTCATGCCAAAGATCTTTTAATCGGGTTGAGGTCAGGACTCTGTACAGGCCAGTCAAGTTCCTCCACCCCAAACTTTGCTCATTCATGTCTTTATGGACCTTGCTTTGTGCACTGGTTCAAATAATTTGGTGGAAAGGAGATTATGGTGTGGGGTTGGGCTTGGCACCTTAGTTCCAGTGAAGGGAACTCTTAAGGCGTCAGCATATCAAGACATTTTGGACAATTTCATGCTCCCAACTTTGTGGAAATAGTTTGGGGATGACCATCAAAGGTTTTTCCGACGGAAAATCCGATCGCGTGTACGTGGCATTAGGAATGAATTAGAGCAGAGATTGCGAGCCAGGCCTTCTCGTCCAACATCAGTGCCTGACCTCACAAGTTTCCTCTCCTCTTGCATACCTTTGTGCTGCACCACATTTATAGAGCTCCATTTACATGACTGGTGACACAGATGGGAAACTCTTGACAGGACGATGTCCTGATGCTAGCGGTGTCACTGCATACTTCATCCCAAGATTGCAAGCTCCAACATGAATAGAAGCAACAGTTACTAGAGCAGGGTTTTAGGGAGGAACAAAAAATACATTTGTAATTAGCTTCCTATAAGTATCTGAAGAAACCACATTTTGGGTAAATTTCGGCTTCAAAAGAAAACAAAGTAATGTTTTTTTTTCCTTTATTATGATAAGAACTCGAAAATAAAAAAAATTTTGGGGGGGGTTTTGTAAATTTAATTTTTTTATATTTATATAGCCTTCTTTCCAGCCAGCAGGTGGAGCTCTACTTTCTTTTCGACATCATTAACCCAATGACTTTTCAGCTGTGTTGAAAGAAGCCAGTCCACACAACTCATGGAGTTATCACTGCAGTGATTCACTCATTACCAAGTGCCGAGTTCACGGTTTCAGACAACTGAGCTGCAAAGCATTTTGCTCTGCTTTGGTGATTTTAGCTTACTCATAGTGCTTTAAGAATCCTTTGACATGTATTAAACGTTTATTTGTAAAAAAATAAATAAGAATACTTAAAGTGTAAGTCCACCCTAAAACTAAAATCTCTGCATCTACAGACATCCAGGGTCTAACACTAACCTATCTAGCCCTGTAAAGCAGAAATCAGTATACATACCTTTTTTGAAGCCGATCCGACCTGATCTCCAGTGGCGGAAGCTCTGCCGACAACTAGACTTACTATGGGGCTTCCGTTGTCTGAAGTGCCCTCTGCACCTGCCTCCACAGCGAAGCCGCAGCTGACAGCTCAGCGTGGGATTGGCTTCAAAAAAAGGTATGTATGCTGATTTCTTCTTTACAGAGATATACGGTAATTAAAACCAAAGTTAACATAATTGTGAACTATAAGGGTACTTTCACACTGAGGTGTCGCGGGCGTTGGCGGTGAAGTGCCGCTATTATTGCCGCTAGCGGCCAAAAAAGGATTAAAACCACCCGCTTTGGAGGCGCTGCCCATTGATTTCAATGGGCAGGGGCACTTTAGGAGCAGTACATTCACTGCCTCAAAGATGCGGCTGGCAGGGCTTTTTTTACCGTCCTGCCCTCAGGCTTTCACACTGGAGATAAAAGAGCGGCTCTTTCAGGGCGCTTTGCAGGCGCTATTTTTAGCGCAAATGTGCCTGCAAAGCGCCTCAGTGTGAAAGCAGCCTAAAATGTGTGAATACCTTTTTCAGCTAGTTTTATAGCTGGTCATGTGATGCTTTTCTAATCCATCAGTAAGTCTATGTGCTATAGGTGGGCAGATATTTAGCGGTCACTTGATTGAAAATAAAAAAATAAAAAACACTTTGTAGTGTCAAGACCGCCCCCACGTGACACTGACCTCACGTGGTGTGGCTCCAGGATCATAATTGACAGTGGGAGATGCCCTTATTGCACCTCTGTTTATCCAATTATGTGGGTGGGGCTTCAGAGTTAATGTGATCCATTTAGAACCTTTACAAAACGTAAACCTTATGTGAAGCAAATGTGTGAAAGAAATACTTGCCTTTATGTGTTTTGTTTCATATATTGTTATGCACACATGGAGCAGTTTTCAATGGATCTCTCCTGTGCTCTGCCCACATATTAAGGATAAACAGCAGAGCGATGCATCAACACAATCTGCTGTCAATCACGATCCTGGAGACATCCTGCATTATGTTAGAGCAGGGGTCTCAAACTGGTGGCCCTCCAGCTGTTGTGAAACTACAAGTCCCATGAGGCTTTGCAAGGCTGACAGTTACAAGCATGACTCCCACAGGCAGAAGCATGATGGGACTTGTAGTTTCGCAACAGCTGGAGGGCCGCTAGTTTGAGACCCCTGTGTTAGAGTGTCACGTGGGCCAGCTTAATACGGAAATAAGGTATTTGGGAGCACACGCACGCTGACTGGCAACACAGAGCAGTGAATATTGGGGGCAATAACGTTACCACTCATAATAGGGAGCTGGCAGAATCATGAGGCAAATGAAACCACAATAGGACTTGTACAAAACAAAAAAACATGCATATTCAGATGTAATACTCTTACATCCCAAGCTAGAATTTAGGGTTTGGATTTAATGTGACTTTAATAGTAGTTTTTTAAAGAAGAAATTATAGCACTGTGGCTAAGTGGTTAGCACTTCTACCTAGCATCACTAGGGTCATTGATTCAAATCCAAACCACAGCACTACCTGCCTGGAATTCTGGACTTTGCATGTTCTGCATGGGTTTCCTCCCACACTCCAATAACATGCTGATAGACTTTGGTTCCTGTCTAAATTGGTCCGAATATGTGTATGTATGAATGAGCTTGGGACCTTAGATTGCAAGTTCCTTGAGGGCAAGGACTGATGCAAATGTACAATATATATGTGTAACGCGTTGCATAAATTAATGGCGCTATATAAATGACCTGCAAAAACAATATTTTTTTAAAATGCATTGTTGCATGTTTACAGACACTGCTTTACCAATTTTAATACAGGAAAAATAGCCCATGTTGCACACATTACATTAGTTGCTGTGCTTCACCTTCCACTCAGACAAAAAAGGTAGTTTTTGGTAAAAAGGGGAACACATCAATTTTTTTTATTGTACATTTCATAAATAAACACTGTGTTCTGACATAATGTACTGACCTTGTGAGACAGCGACAGAGGGCAGCTGGAGTGTGGAGAATCCAATACTTCCATTTATTAACTGAGCATTTGTTCCTGAATTGGGTATTTGCAAAATGCCATAGGGGTTTATCTGTATGGGGGTGGTGAATGTAACAACTGTTCCGCCATCTTGAGAGGTGATGGGATGGATGGCCTCAGTCTTAATTTCAGAGGGAGGTATTAACCCCGGGAAAGAGGGCTGCATGTTTGTAGTGTACGTTGAGGAGGAATCTGAGAGGCCAGTCTGTAGAACTTTGACATCCTCAGAGGAAGACACCAAAAGATCAGAGTTCTGGACACCGTTGCTTACAATGGTGTGGCCCAGTTTTGATGGGTTCAGCGACAAAGTTTGTGAGTTTGCTACATTGATACCATTGAGGAGCACTCCATTGGGTCCTTGGATAAATGAGCCCCCATTTAAGAAGACAGAGGAAGGATTGGAGGACAATAAGTTTCCATTCAACAGCACTCCAGGGGAGCTCAGTGAGATTTTATTACCAATTTGTTGCATGTACAGTGTGTCGGCTTGAGAGGGAAGGTTCATGGAAATCCCATCCGAACTGTTGGAGAGAGGATTTGGGGAGAGATCATCGTGACCTTTGCTCGATTCATCTTCAGTGCTGTGGTTCCCATCTGACTCACTGAAAATGAAACACAGAAACAAAACAGACATCATTAAAACGAATCCAAATGGAAATGTAACAACCTGCCCATGCAAGACTATGCTCCCAGTCTTCTGTTATGTAAAAACAAACAAATGGTTCAGAATAGCCTTTTGTGTGGAAGCTAATGGACTCTTCAGCCTGTGTGAACTGGTAAGGAGCAAACATTACAAGGACAACAAGGGCCATTTGGCAAGTCTATGGTAATCAAGTGGCAGTATGTGCAATTAAATACCATTTGTCAAGAGGCCCAACAAATACCAAGCTCAAAAAATAAAGTAAAAAATTGGGTATATTACAACATTAAAAAAAAAAACCACCACATTTACATTTCCTGCAAATGAGACCATATAAAATCAAGGGCAAAAAGGTGATCAGGTGTGCGAGTGGCCCTAACTGTGCCTTAGGATTATATAGGTTTCTGAAAACAGGACCCCGGATTAATATTTTGCTATACCAAAACATAAAAGCAGACATTAACCCTCTTCATCCACTCCTCTTCCCTCCTTTCATACAACCACACACAAATTATTTTTTTGCAAATACCCTTTCCAATGCCATGTACTTACACATTCTCACCTAGTTAAAAATGACATATCCCCTGCTGCCTGCAGATTCCTGTGATATTTGAATCACACATTTCAGGAGGCTTCAGGGCAATCTACCATATGAGCTGCATCACTGGGGGGCCAGCTATTTTTAGTTTGGCTCATTAACATTAGCAGGGGGTTGGCTACAAGAACCAGAAGAGACAGCAGGCTCCTGATGTCAGAAAACAAGATAGCTACACGGACCTAAGGTGTAGTGGCAGGTCACTACAGAATGCCACTGATTTTAGGAAGCATGTTTGTCAAGAATTTCCCACCGAAAAAAGTACAAGGATTAAATAAATAAAAAATAGGGGGTGAAGTTTCACTTTAAGACACAAGAGTGTTGATAAATAATAACTGTAGCAACCCAATCAGGGTTCACTTTTAAATCAAACAAGCACTCTGCTTGCTAAAAATGGCAGCACAGTGGCTAAGTGGTTAGCACTTCCACCTGGCAGCACTAGGGTCATCCATTCAAATGTCAACCGTGGCACTGCCTGCCTGGAGTTTACATGTTCTCCCTGTGCCTGCGTGTGTTCTACTGGGTACTCCTGTTTCCTCCCACACTCCAAAGATATGCTGCTAGGTTAATTAGCCACTGTCTAAATTGGCCCCAATATGTGTATTGCAGGAATGCGAGTAAGGCCCCTTTCATACTGGGGCGGGAGGTGCGTCGGCGGTAAAGCGGAGGCGCTTTGCCAGCGGTATAGCCGCGGTGTCCCATTGCTTTCAATGGGCGGGAGGAGCGGTAAACACACCGCTCCAAAGATGCGGCTAGCAGGACTTTTTTTTACCGTCCTGCTAGCGCACCGCTCCAGTGTGAAAGCCCTCGGGCTTTCACACTGGAAAAACAGCAGCCGCTGTTTCAGGTCGGGTTGCAGGCACTATTTTTAGAGCAATAGCGCCTGCAAACCGCCTCAGTGTGAAAGGGGTCTAAGGGACCCTCACCCTAGATTGTAAACTGCTTGAGGGAAGGGACTGTTGTGAGTGAATATAGATAGATATAGATACACACACACACACACACACACACACACACACACACACACACACACACACGATTTATTGCTGCGGAAATTAGTGGCGCTATACAAGTACCTGTAATAAAATAAAAATAAAACACAAATTTCCATAAGCAACAAATTAAAACAAGCATTATTTTATAGTTTTCATTCAATTTCAAAGCATAGTTCTAGGAATAATTGGAGGAAGACATAAATACAGTTTACAAGCACGGAAGGGTTTCTCATTGCCTAAAGTGCTGACAAGGATAAAAATGAACAAAAAAGCCAAGGAGTCAAGATAAATTTCTTTCCAACTCCTGTAAAAGCGGACTTCACAACTATGATTTTAGAACAGTATGTATCAGGACAGGAAGTGATAGGAAACCTCCCCAATAGGGACATGAACAAAAACTTTTTTACTAGGACGGGCAGAGTCACAATCTGACAATATTTTTTATTGTTCCAGGTGTCTTCCTGTCTTAGCAACCAGAACAGATCCTAAATTTCCTGTACAGAGACAGGAAGCGAGTTAAAATCTCCCCCATGCTGTCACTGCCAAAACCAAAAACAAAAATTGGTTGGAGTTAAAAAAAAAAAAAAAAAAATTTAATTATTTAACGACATGAATGTGAAATAGAACCGCATTATGTAAATAATTTTGTGACTACATAAAAAAAATAATAAAAAATAATAGTTCTTGTGTAAATTTTGAAATTAGTCATAATTATTGATTAAACATACAAGCCATGCTCGCACTTGGGGGTTACCTTACTTCACAGGAAGTCTGATTGGATTTGTTTGAAAACAATGGATTGTGTAGTCTCCAATTAAAACCCCCACAATGCTCCCGATAGAGAAAACAAAAGCTTTGCCTAGGCTTTGGTTACAAATGAGCTTGAAACAGGTTTTGTCTTTTAAATTATTCACAAGAGAGACATACTTTATTCAAAATAATAATGTGATTTAGTAATGCTGCCGTGTGTCCAAATGATTCAAACTTGAAATTAATGAGAAGTTATCCTTAAAAATTACTATTATAAAACAAAGCATCATTAAGTGAAAGGACTAAAAATGTCCTTTCTGTAACGTCAACCCCATCTAGACAAAAATGATTGTAATGGCTACAGTATGGGCCCCCTTAACATAGATTACTCCATCCACATTAAATGACGTAGATGGAGGAATCTGCATTGTAGGCTACTCTGACAGCCGCCACCAGCAGGTGTCAGAATACCCAAACAGTGACTGCTTATTATTGGAAGCAGGTGCTGTTTGACTGACATTTCCCACCTGACTGCTGACAAAAGTGGATGGTAAACTGACTTTTGTTGATCCAGGTGCTGCAAGCAGGGGTGAGGGCATGTTATCTGAGTTGTGTATGGCAGCCATAGACCTACAGGCGATACTCGAAAAATTAGAATATAGTGCAAAATAGGGCTGCAACGATTAATCGATATTATCGATAATAATCGATAATGAAAATCGTTGACAACGATTTTCATTATCGATTAGTTGGTCCGCACCTTGCGCCTGTCCGTCCTTTGCAAAAATCCTTCCCTCCTGTGTACTGTAATCCTTCCTGTGTCTCCTGCGCCGCTGTGACCAGGCATGTCCTCGCCGCTGCACATCCGCGGCGCGCCTCTCCTCCTCGCTGACGTAATTCCCACAGATCTTCTCAGCCCCGCCCGCTGCTGCCTCGATGGAACAGAGAGGCGAGGGCGAGAAGCTGTGAGGAGACTGAGCCGAGCTGCAGCGTGAAAAAAGGTAGCGGCTAAGTAAAAAAAGTGCACAGCACACACATACAGTACAGTGCCCCAACTTATGTATTCCTGGGGGGGGGGGGGGGGGGAGTGCCCCATCATTGGTTTTCCTGGGAGGGAGGAGAATAGTCATAGTCCCATTGGCATTTCTGGGGGGGGGGATTACGCCCTGTCATTGGTGTCCCCGGGGAGGAATAACGCCCCGTCATTGGTGTCCCCGGGGAGGAATAACGCCCCGTCATTGGTGTCCCCGGGGAGGAATAACGCCCCGTCATTGGTGTCCCCGGGGAGGAATAACGCCCCGTCATTGGTGTCCCCGGGGAGGAATAACGCCCCGTCATTGGTGTCCCCGGGGAGGAATAACGCCCCGTCATTGGTGTCCCCGGGGAGGAATAACGCCCCGTCATTGGTGTCCCCGGGGAGGAATAACGCCCCGTCATTGGTGTCCCGGGGAGGAATAACGCCCCGTCATTGGTGTCCCCGGGAGGAATAACGCCCCGTCATTGGTGTCCCCGGGAGGAATAACGCCCCGTCATTGGTGTCCCCGGGAGGAATAACGTCCCGTCATTGGTGTCCCCGGGAGGAATAACGTCCCGTCATTGGTGTCCCCGGGAGGAATAACGTCCCGTCATTGGTGTCCCCGGGAGGAATAACGTCCCGTCATTGGTGTCCCCGGGAGGAATAACGTCCCATCATTGGTGTCCCCGGTAGGAATTCATTATTACTTTTAAATAAAATGAATAAATGGCACATTACGTTTTTTTATGATTTTATCCGATTAATCGAAAAAATAATCGGCCGATTAATCGATTATGAAAATAATCGTTAGTTGCAGCCCTAGTGCAAAAGTTAATTTATTTCACTAATGCAACTTAAAAAAGGTAAAAAACTTCTATATAAGAGACTCATTACATGCAAAGCAAGATATGACAAATCACGGCTTGAACTAATTGTGATGATTATGGCTAACAGGTCATGAAAATCCCAAATCCACAATCTCAGAAAATTTAAATATTGTAAAAAGGTGCAATATTTTAGGCTCAAAGTGACCCACTCTAATCAGCTAATTAAGCCATAACACCTGCAAACCGTTCCTGGGCCTTTAAATGGTCTCTCAGTCTGGTTCAGTAGGAATCACAATCATGGGAAAGACTGCTGACCTGACAGTTGTACAGAAAACCATCATGGACACCCTCCATAAGGAGGGAAAGCCTCAAAAAAGGTAATTGCAAAAGAAGTTGGATGTTCCTAAGGTGCTGCATCAAGGCACATTAATAGAAAGTTATGTGGAAGGGAAAAGTGTGGAAGAAAAAGGTGCACAAGCAGCAGGGATGACCACAGCCTGGAGAGGATTGTCAGGAAAAGGCCATTCAAAAAGTGTTGGGGACTTTCACAAGGAGTGGACTGAGGCTGGAGTCAGTGTATCAAGAGCCGCTACACACAGACGGATCCTGGACATGGGCTTCAAATGTCGTATTCCTCTTGTCAAGCCACTCCTGAACAACAAACAACGTCAGAAGCGTCTTACCTGGGCTAAAGAAAAACAGACCTGGTCTGGCGCTCAGTGGTCCAAAGTCCTCTTTTCTGATGAGAGCAAATTTTGCATCTCATTTGGAAACCAAGTACTGAGTACATATGCATGCTTATACTTTTCAGAGGTCCAATATTGTTCTATGTACAATCCTTGTTTTATTGATTGCATATAATATTCAAATTTTCTGAGATTGTGGATTTGGGGTTTTCATGAGCTGTAAGCCATAATCACCACAATTATGACAAATCACGGCTTGAACTATCTTGCTTTGCATGTAATGAGTCTATCTCATATATTAGTTTCACCTTTTAACCACTTGCCGACCGCTCACGGCATATATACATCGGCAGAATGGCTCGTACAGGCACAATCACGTACCTGTACATGTCCCTTTAACTGCAGACGTCGGGGGCGTGCTCGCGACCCCCCTGCCTTCCCCGTGAGTGGGACCGCGGGTCCCGCGGACTCGATCGCCGCGGGGATCCCTGCGATCGTCTCACGGAGGCTCGGAGCGGGGAGATGTGTGTGCAAACACAACATCTCCCCGCTCCTCTACTGACAATGTCAGCGATCTCCGCTCTGTGTAATCAGAGCGGAGAGCGGTGACGTGTCAGTCGTAGCCACGCCCCCACACAGTAGTAAACACACCCCTAGGCCCGCTTAACCGCTCCAGCGCCCCTAGTGGTTAACCCCCTTCACTGCCATTTTCACAGTAACCAGTGCATTTTTATTGCACAGATCGCTGTGAAAATGACAATGGTCCCAAAAATGTGTCAAAAGTGTCCGATGTGTCCGCCATAATGTCGCAATCACGAAAAAAAAAAAAAAAAAAAAGAAAATCGCTGATCGCCGCATTACTAGTAAAAAAATAATAATAATAAAAATGCCTTAAAACTATACCCTATTTTGTAAACGCTATAACTTTTGCGAAAACCAATCAATAAACGGCGATTGCAATTTTTTTTACCAAAAATATGCAGAAGAATACGTATCGGCCTAAACTGAGGAAAAAAAAATGTTTTTTTATATATTTTTGGGGATATTTATTATAGCAAAAAGTAAAAAAGATATGTCATTTTTTTGCTCTATTTTTGTTTATAGCGCAAAAACTAAAGACCGCAGAGGTGATCAAATACCACCAAAAGAAAGCTCTATTTGTGGGGAAAAAAGGACGCCAATTTTGTTTGGGAGCCACGTCGCACGACCGCGCAATTGTCAGTTAAAGCGACAGTGCCGAATCGCAAAAAGGGCCCTGGTCATAATGGCCCGTATTGGTCCGGGGGTTAAGTGGTTAAGTTGCATTAGTGAAATAAATGAACTTTTGCACGATATTCAAATTTTTCGAGTATCACCTGTATGATGCAGTAATACACGATACAACAACACACTTCAGTGCTATTCAGTATGAAAGGCACTATGTAAAAGGGAGACATACATACACACATTTTATATATATATATATATATATATATATATATATATATATATATATATACACACACACACACACACACACACTATATATATATATATAAAAAAAGTCAAGACAGGAAGGTTAGCAAGGCACACAAGAGCTTACAATCTACAAAGGGATGAGTGAGTGAAACTAAAAGGTAACAGCCATGAGGAATGAGCTGTTGGAGAATTAAAATTCCAGTTGTTGTTAGGTAGAGGCGGGATAAGCTTTCCTAAACAGATGAGTTTTCAGGACACACCTAAGGCCACAGTAGAAGATCGCTTCACATTTTGGTGTGGGGAGTTCCAGGGGCTCTGGATGGTAGCTAAAGGGTAGGAGGTCATGGCATGGCAACGCACTACCCTATGTAGCGGCGTCCTGCACAAAATAGTGCTGGTCCAATCTTCAATCCTTTGTGGTGTGTTGACAGCCCAGGCAAATAATTGGGCCATCCTATGTTAACATGCAACATAATGCATTGATGCAACTGCAAAAAAAATGATAGATCTGAATGAGCGCCAAGCAAAAAGGAGGCACCACAATGACAGTCTGGCTTTTTGTTCTATGGAATAATTGGGCAAGAGAACAACTTACCTGTAGGTAAAATGAATATCTCCTAAACATGCACAGTTTAGGAGATATTTACCCTGCATGCAGCGGCCGACGTCAGCCGCGCATGCATTCTGAAGGTCTGGCATACCATGCCAGAACTTCAGAGCCTTTCCGGAACTGAGGGACACCACGCTCATGCGCGGAAGTGACATCATCGCAGATCCGGCCACTCACATTGCTCGCTCGATCCCTGGAAGAAAGGACGGGTGAAGATGTCAGCCCACTCAGCGGTGACCGGGTGCCGCTGAGAGGGCTTTGTTCTAAGGTGAGTATTTCATAATGTGCTGGTATGCAATGCATACTAGCACATTATGCCTTTGTCTTGCAGGTTTTTTTTTCCCACCACCTTTTTCAGTCGGTTTACAACCGCTTTAAAAGGGGTTGTAAAGGTTCGTTTTTTTCACCTTAATGCATCCTATGCATTAAGGTGAAAAAAAAAAAAAAAAAAAAAAAAAAAAAAATGGAAATGACAGCCCCCAGTTTTACTTACCTGAGCCCGTTCACCTGCTGTGCTCGCCCCCGACGTCCTCTTCTCTACTCAGTCTGGCCATTTATTGGCTAGATTGGATGGATTGATAGCAGCGCAGCCATCTGCTCGCGCTGCTGTCAATCACATCCAATGACGCGGCGCGCCGGCTATAGCCGTTGGCTGCATCACGGGAGCGTGCCCGCAAACTAACCCGCATGGAAGAGAGCTCCCATGAAGGGGGTTAGTTCTTGCAGGGAGGAGCCGAGACAGCCGCGGAAGGACCCCAGAAGACCAGGATCGGGGCCACTGTGTGCAAAACGAGCTGCACAGTGAATAAATGTTTGTTATTTTATTTTTATTTTTTTTAAACGGGAACCTTTAGTGTCCCTTTAAGGATTAAAAATAATCAATGTTGATTGAGGCTCCATTCACACCTGTATGATTCCAAAGTTGCCCGACTTTGGAGTGCAACTTTGATGCAACCTTAGATGGGCACAATTGGATATGACTTTGACCAGTCATAATTGACAGCTGTTGCATCGTATCACATTCAGGTATGACTTTTATGCAACTTTTGAGGGTTACATTAAAGTTTATGGCACTCAAGTTGCATGAAAGTTGGACCAAAAGTAGTGCATGAACCACTGTGAAGTTGCTGCAACTTTTAGTCACACATATAGAATGGTTATCATTGGAAAACGACTTGTCATGCACCTTTGATGTCCAAAATTGCACGACAAGTTACACAAGTGTGAATGGAGCCTGAGAGAGTGAAGTTCCACTTTAAATACATTGAAGTCTGATAATCTCTTTTTACCTACTTATTCATGAAGTTAAAACCGCTTTACATGAAAGGCAATGTATATTTAGAAAACCTTTAAATAAATATTAACCAAACTTGTAAAACCATAAAGGAGTTTATGAGTTTGGTTACCTGAGTGGATTTTGTATTCCCCCGTTATCAATAAGCTGATCTCCCATTCCCAGAAAACAACTTTCTTTCTTTGTGTAATTATCCGGAGACTGAAGAAGCACAAGTTTCTGCCTTAACTGGACACTTCCTGAGTTGACAGGCCTACAATTTACAAAGGGCCTGGAGCCTAGAGGCTGGAATGTCCCCAAGGTGTGAATGTGTGGGGGAGCGAGTGGAGCTTCAGTGAGGTGGGGGGGAGGAAAGACGTGAACCAGGAAGCAGTAGTTTAGACAACCCAAGAATGTTACCTGTCTACGTTTGCCCATCCATCAAGCAGCCCTCCCCCCACAAGCTCTGATCTAACAGTGGACTCATTGCTCTTTGCAAGGCAAAAAAAAGCCACATTCTTTTAGCAAAAATGTAAACGTTTCAGGAGATTCTATTGAATGTAGCCATTTCCAATATGCAGCCTTGTCATAACGCAGAGAGCTGCGCATTTAAAAGCTTATGAATATTTTACAAGCTGTAAAGGTTTAATCCATAACAAATATGTCTGCATGCGTAGGCATGCGAGGACCCAAATAGGAAGTGACTGGACCAATACAGCCCAACCCCCATCCATCCTTTTTTCTGTACTGAATACTTGCCCCCCTTCCCTTCACCTTTCTCTAAACAAAGTAAAGAAGTCTCATGAGCAATGAAATAGGACAAGCCGATCTATACTAGAGGTGACTGGAGACATATTAGTGTACGTGCAACAAAAACAATTACATCTGCAATATCTTTTTTTTATTTGTACTAATATTCAAATTTTCAGGACAAGCTTTCAGGTGGCTGTATTTGTTTTTCTTTGTTTTGTTTTTATTTTTCACCTGGTGATCCAGCAAGTAAATTTGTTGTTTTTCAACTTTACCCGTCTAGCTCACAAGCTGAGGTAAAACTACCTGCTGAAAGTAAAAACCCCTTTCCTTGGTCTTATGAACTAGGGTTGCACCAGAGCCGATAGCTAAAACCAATACCTATGCGTAGCGATTTGAGCGGCTTCCCGTACTGTTCCTGTGTGAACCCCAAGTCACTATGACAAGCCTAGGTGCACACAGGAGCAGTGCGGGAAACCACATGTGATTCCGACATTCCTGTGCAAATCACATGCGATTCTTGCAGTGCGATTTGAGCCTATTTATTTTGTATGGACTCAAATTATACCGCACTGCACGGTATCTGTAATTGTTATCGGTGAGTATTGAGCACAAGTATTGGTACTCATACTCACTCTTAAAACAGGTATCGGTGGATCCCAAGATAGGGATCCTTATTTGTAGAAAAATGATTGTCGTCAGTAGAGCACATTAAAATTTAAAGATGACCTCCAGAAAGTTTTACCCCCTTTAGGATTAGGCCATTTTTTGCTATTTAGCACTATGCTACTTTTAGACCTCTTTCACGCTGGAAATAGCCTATGCTAAGCGCCTAAAAACCGCCTCTCATTCATTTAAGTGTAACTTTTCACACTGGGCGCTTGTGGGACGGGAAAAAAAGTCCTGCAAGCAGCATCTTTGGGGCAGGTTGGGCGCGCTGTATACAACGCTCTCAAAATGCCCCTGCCGATTGGAATGAATGGGCAAGGCTTTCAAAGCGATTTAAAAGTGCTGCAAAACTTGAGTTTTTAACCCCTTCTCTGGGGTTAAAATTCCCCCGCTAGCGGCCAAAATGCGCTGCTAAAATGTGCAGGGCTTTAGCGCTATCGCAGCAGTGTGAAAGGGGTCTAAACTTGTAATTGCGCGATCATGCAATGCTGTATCAAAACAAAATTTATATAATTTTCATACAAATAGAGTTTTCTTTTGGTGATATTTGATCACCACTGGGTTTATTTTTTGAGATCTAAAAGAAAAAAAAAAAAAGACAAAGTCTTGAAAAAACCCAATATTTTTTACTTTCTGCTATAAAACATATCAAATAAAAAAATTTTTGGTATTTTGGCCAAAATGTATTCTGCTTCATGTCTGATAAAAAAAAAAATCCCAATAGGTACATATTGATTGGTTTGCATGAAACTATGGTGTATATATGCTGGTATTTTTATACTACTAATGTGGTGAGGAGCGACTTATAATGGGACTGTGATAGCGGCAGTTAGTTTTACATTGCCCGCCGCACTAACATCACCAGTGACATTAATACAGTGATCAGTGCTAATACTATATACGGTCACTGTACCAACACCAGTGGCTGGGAATGGGTTACCATTTAGGGGTTTTCAAGGGGTAAACGTGTGCCTAAGGCTGGGTTCACATATGAGCCGCATGCTTCTCACAGCAGGGGTCCTGTGCGTCCTGGTTCACCATTTCAGGTCCGATTTCAGCCCGAATTTGGACCTGAAACAGACCAAAAGACACAAATCGCTGCAGAGATATGTGAACCAGTCAAAATCTCCTGCTATTGCGAATTGGATGACATTCGATCCATGTGTAAGCCACCCCGTTTGGCCGGCTTCCGTCTGATGTGCATGCTGGCCGAATCCCGATTAGCGCTCTCAGCCAATGACGGAGAGCTGTCCCCCTGTCAGAGCAAAAAGAGCAGGAGAGAGCGCTGTACTAACATTGCATAGCTAGTACAGCTGCTCTGACCGGTGGACAGTTTGTTTATTTTTTTACGTTCAACCTGCTAGGTGTGTACCAGGCTCTTCAATGTGTACCTCTTTACTACAGATGTTTTTTTCTTAGCTCTGCAAGAGATCTTTTTCCCTTTGTACAGAGCCCTGTGTTGCCTGCGGCCTTTGGGGCAAATGCGGCCCACTGTAAGGTTTTCTTCCAGACCTCTGATGTAAGAGGGGACTTTGGCTGGGACTCATATACGGGGAGACCCTGATGGGCTCAAGTTTAATTTAAATTATTTTGCTTTAATTGTTTTTCCATTGTTCTAAAATTAAGGTTAAAAAAAAAAAAAAACACCCCCCTCAAAGTGAAACCTATTTATTTCAGATTTGATCCTATAGGCCTCTTGTGCATGATACTCCTGTTTGAGCAAAACTTTTTCTGACATAATTCCAGGCAGTTTTTTTTTAGTACGTATTTATGTGCATTTTCTAATTTATTCTTGCGTTCTCGTTCTACACAATATACAAATGGTCATTTGCACACACATGGCGTAAATTACTGACCAAAAGTGCTGATAAAAAATAAAAATAAAAACATTTTTACTTAACAATGCACAGCACTTGTTTACGCGCCTGTGTGCATAGGCACATTACAATGAATGGTTTGTATTTTAGCTCAGTGGGGAAAAAAAAGCTGTACTGAGCCTTTTCAAGCTGAAGTGTGCAAGAGGCATGATTTCTTTTTTTCCCCAGGCGCAAAAATTTGTAAACTATACAACATGGCCCTCATACTGAAAAGTTTGAAGACCCCCTGCTCTAGCAGGGGTTGGCGGTAAATGACGCAGAAGCCTGTACATTGCACCCATGATGCACTAATCGCGGCTGCAAAGGTTTGCAGGCTTCAATCCAAAAATGTAACACACGCAAATGTTTTATGTGAT
This sequence comes from Rana muscosa, assembly GCA_029206835.1. Classification (NCBI taxonomy): domain Eukaryota; kingdom Metazoa; phylum Chordata; class Amphibia; order Anura; family Ranidae; genus Rana; species Rana muscosa. The sequence goes on from CM055126.1 coordinate 175,344,144, forward strand.
CTTTAGAGGGAGAAAAATACAGTGTGCAAAGCTCATTAAGCCATAGCAACCTATTAGAATTCTTTCATTGCACGGTTTGTCTAGTGATGGATAAAATCTTTATGGCTAACGGTTGCTGCACATCACCGCTCTTAGCATTTCCTTAACTCATGAGCCACCAAAAGGTATTCATTATGCTAAAAGTCTCAGTGAAGATAAATATGATCATAAACCATAATTAGCTATACGTCAGACTCATCCCTTGGCCCTTTGTGCACACGCCAGCAATGCTTCACAGCAAGCAGTATACATTCTCCGCCTTTCGAGAAAAAAAAAAATGCCTGTGGGCAAGTTCTCCTTATGAAGTTCAGTAAAATGGGTGGTGATAAAAGAAAAAAAAAAAAAAAAAGAAGAGCAGGGATGGGCCTAGCCTTCCACTGGGGGAACCGGTCACCTCCACCTGGCAGGCCAAACCAGTCAGAAACCTGTAGAGAGAAGTGATTTTCTGCCTGAAGACAACTACCAACCCCCTGCAAAGCCTCAAAATCCCTGAGCAATGTGGCCCTGGACCTTGTACCCAGACAATGAAAGAGCAGCTAATCTACAAGAAGTCAATCAAGTCATACATGACAAGAAGAGTTACTTTAGATGGTATCTCCCATAGGCACCTGTGTGATAAGGCTCTGGTGAAAGCAGCCATTCCCCGATTCATATGATACATACACTTGCTCTGAATCAATGAAGCTAAAACTGCTGAATCACCAATCTGGAACTAGCATGTAGTCCACAGCTACTTACATCAGAGCCTAATCACACAGGTGCTTTACAGATCAGGAGAGCAGCTGATCGTGCTTCTACGGCCTGTTTTACATGGGCTTCAGCTTGTAGAGTAGTATGAACAGCAAGCTTTGACAGAGTATTTGCTGAGCTTTCAGCAAGCTTTGTTGAAGCTTTTAAAGTACCATTGAGCTCCACCAGGCCATTTCATGTGGCACTCACAGGTCTCCTGCAGCACTTCCTTCCACCATCTCCGTGACCACCTTGCACCAACTGGGAGGACAACCAAACTCCTACAGATCCTGCCCTTCTCTGTGCAGCACGTCCCTATCTCTGCCTCTAAATCCAGCCCTCCTGTGTGATGCAAGGGAGGATGGGGAACTTACTGCTGATGGTGGGTGGGCTCTTGACATCCAATGTAAGGGGGGGGGGGGTTGTTCTGGACATCTTGTCTTACAAATACAACCGGCCCCTTGAGGGCAATCATAATGCTGACTTGGCCCACAATTATATGGAGTTTGACACCCCTGTGCTAGAGATTCACAGAAATTAGAAACTATTTCAGGTGGGTTACTAAGATTGCTAAAAGTAGCAACTGATTGCTAAATAGATGGAACACACTGTCATGCAGGAAATAAACTAAACAAGTGTCACAAGTAGCATATAATAGAGATAAATCTCCCATGAATGCACAATCTTACAACCAGGACTGCTACTTGTGGAACTCACTCTATAAGCCCCTTTCACACAGGTGCCTTCGTGAAGCAGAACCCGCTTGCTCATCGTGGGATCTCACCGCTGAGCATGGCGGATGACAGATCCGTGTCTGACACCTACACAGTCCTGCTCTCTTCTATGGGGCAATCAGATAGAAATGAACCGCCTGTCCATTTCCATCCGATGCCAGACGGATGGGGAATAGGACCTCCATCTGTCTGTTTTTGGCAGACAGGATCAGGTGGCGGCGATTGTCAGCGGACACCCCCGCTTCATAGAAGAGAATAGAGGGTCAGATCAGGTCCGCCTGAAAAACTGATAGGATTGCCTGTGTGAAAGTGACCTTAGTAGACATTTGTTCCATCTGTTTAGCAGTTATTTGTTAAACCTAGAAATGTATTCTCTAATCTCTGACACTCGCATCACAACTGAGCTACTAAGAACCTCCTATGTAGCTCTAGCTTATAGGAGACTACACAATTCGATTGTTTTAATAAACTGACCATATACATTACAAACAAAAAAAAAAAAAAGTTTGAAACTTTCTGGACTTCAGACGTGTACATCAAGTACCATTCCTGCAGGACTGGCAGCTGAGGGAACAAACTCACATCTGTTCTACCACTCTCCTCTGCAATCTCAGATCCCAGCAGATCCCAACCCCCCTCCTCGGCCTGCTGGAGGGGACGGCCTGATCCATCTAAGCAGAAAATTGGACACTTTTCACAGCTAAAATGCTCTATTCTTCAGCAATGCAATACAAACGTCACAAATCCAGCAAAAAAATACATTTTATTGCATTTGCCCACCAGGTGAACTTACTGGATGACATAGGATTGCCCTCACTACATCTTCTGATGCCCATGTCACACATCCCAGAATGCAGCATTTTAGAGTGGTTCTTAAGGCTGAAATTATTTTTTACCTTTATGTATTCTATGCTTGAAGGTAAAAAAAAAAAAAAAAAAAAAAAAAAAAACTGTGTGCAGCGCGCCCCCCCCCCATATACTTACCCAAGCCCCATCTCGATCCAGCAATCTGTTCCAGAGCAGCTGCTCTCCCTTCTCATTGGCCGAGATGGTAGCAGTAGCCATTGTCAACAACAGCCAGTGAGCCAAATGAGGAGTGAGAGGGGGCAGGGCTGAGCCACACTATGTGTGAACAGACACAATAGAGCAAGCCTGCTCAGGTGCCCCCACAGCAAGCTGCTTGCTATGGAGGGACTAGGCAGGGGCCACAAGTGCCGGCGGGGCACCTGAGAAGAGGCATCCAGCTGCTCTAGGCAAAACCATTGCAAACAGCAGGTAAGTATAACATGTTTGTTATTATATGTTTGTCCACAGACACAGCCCACTCTAATCTATGGGCCCTCTGATCCAATCCGATTCGCCCAGACGGAAGGGGGCAGATCCCTTTCTATTTTTTTTCGGTAGGCGGGTGTAAATAGACAGAAGTCCGTTTACATCTGCCGCTCCATAGGAGGTGAATAGTAAGTCTGATTGGGTCAGACCAATCATATTAAAAGGTGCCTACGGCTGCTTTCACACTGATGCACTGCGATTTGCCCAAACCGCGTGTGGCACACTTTCTAAAGGCGCAACAAACCCGCGGGTAGTAAACAGAAGTATATGGCTCAGTGCAGGTAATCCGCAGCTGCACTGCACCTGCAGATCAGTTTGAAAGCATCCCAGTAACCACTGCAAAACAGATATATCCATATATACTGTGAATTTAGTAGTAAACTTCCCTTTAATAACCGTTTTCCATTCAGGTATCGCTGGCTGTTGCTGCCCCAGGCGCTATACAGGAAGCATTGGCCTATGTGGCTCTGCTCTGCAGCCACTTGCTTCCTCTACCAGCGTCTTCATTCACAAAACTGCTGCTCTGAAATGGTGGGTCAGCAACCCCTGATCTGGGCTTGCAAACCTGCCATCCCAGAGCAGGAGGTCGAGAGCCACATCAGAGGGTTCCGCGGGCCACATGTGGCCCCTGGTTGGCTACCCCTGCATTAAAGAGGAGTGCCACCCAAAAGTGGAAGTTCCGCTTATCTGCTTCCTCCCCCCTCCACCTTTCAGGGAGGAGGGAACGGGTACCTGATTTTGACAAGTACCCTTCCCCACTTCCCGAAGACTGCGCCATCCCTTGGAAGTTCGTCCCCCTCCTCCTTTCTTTTCCACCGGACCAGTTAGAAAGCGCAGCGAGCTTTGCGCATGCGCAGTAGGGAACTGGCTGTAAAGCCGAAAGGCTTTAATAACAAGAACTCCGCTTTAATACATCCCCTGCATTAAGGTAAAAAAAACAACATATTATAGCTTTCTGTCCTTCCCCTTTCCTGTGTTATCATAGGGAAATTATCAGGTAGAGGGAACTATAGCCAAAAAAAAAACTCCAATCATTCTGCCAATAAAAATGGAGTATAAATGAAGAATTCAGCTTAAACTATTGATTCTTTCTAAACAAAATAACAGAAAAAAATAAAAAATAAAAGAAGACGTTGTCACCAGAACAGGAATAAAGTTTAAAACCTTCCAATGATGACATTTATTCTGGTGACAACTGTTTGAGAGAGGCTCATGCCCACTTCCTATTGTGTCAGCAGGACAGGAAGTCAAGGAAAATTCTCTTGGGACATGGGGGAAAAAAAAAAAAAAAAAAACATGGGTTTAAACTATTGTCTACATTATTCTTAAAAAAAAAAAATAAAATAAAAAAAAGGGTTGCTTTAGATATATTTAAAAAGTATTTAAAACCTTCTGGGACTTCAGACGTGTACATCAAGTACCATTCCTGCAGGACTGGCAGCTGAGGGAACAAACTCACATGTGTTGGAACACTCTCCTCTGCAATCTCAGATCCCAGCAGATCCCAACCCCCCTCCTCTGCCTGCTGGAGGGGACGGCCTGATCCATCTAAGCAGAAAATCTGTCACTCTTCTCAGCTAAAGTGCCTTATTCTTCAGCAATGTAATACAAACATCATGCAGAAAAAAAGGGAGGCTGGACTGTGGTCAGTGGGAGGAATTATCCCCCATCAATGGAGAAAAGGTGCCACATCACAGATGTCAATAGGCAGAATATTGGCATTTGTATAGTGCCCCATCATTGGTGCCAGTGGGAGGAATTATCCTCCTTTGTTGGGGTAAGCGGAAGGAGCAGTGCCCCCCCATATCGGGATTAGCGGAAGGAGCAGTGCCCCCCCATATCGGGATTAGCGGAAGGCGCAGCCGCCCCCCCCCCCCAATATCGGGATTAGCGGAAGGCGCAGCCCCCCCTCCCAATATCGGGATTAGCGGAAGGCGCAGCCCCCCCTCCCAATATCGGGATTAGCGGAAGGCGCAGCCCCCCCTCCCAATATCGGGATTAGCGGAAGGCGCAGCCCCCCCTCCCAATATCGGGATTAGCGGAAGGCGCAGCCCCCCTCCCAATATCGGGATTAGCGGAAGGCGCAGCCCCCCCTCCCAATATCGGGATTAGCGGAAGGCGCAGCCCCCCCTCCCAATATCGGGATTAGCGGAAGGCGCAGCCCCCCCTCCCAATATCGGGATTAGCGGAAGGCGCAGCCCCCCCTCCCAATATCGGGATTAGCGGAACGCGCAGCCCCCCCTCCCAATATCGGGATTAGCGGAAGGCGCAGCCCCCCCTCCCAATATCGGGATTAGCGGAACGCGCAGCGCCCCCCAATATCGGGATTAGCGGAAGGCGCGGCCCCCCCCCCCCAATATCGGGATTAGCGGAAGGCGCAGCCCCCCCCCCCAATATCGGGATTAGCGGAAGGCGCGGCCCCCCCCCCCCCCCCAATATCGGGATTAGCGGAAGGCGCAGTGCCCCCCCCAATATCGGGATTAGCGGAAGGCGCAGTCCCCCCCCCAATATCGGGATTAGCGGAAGGCGCAGTCCCCCCCCCAATATCGGGATTAGCGGAAGGCGCAGCCCCCCCCCCCCAATATCGGGATTAGCGGAAGGCGCAGCCCCCCCTCCCAATATCGGGATTAGCGGAAGGCGCAGCCCCCCCTCCCAATATCGGGATTAGCGGAAGGCGCAGCCCCCCCTCCCAATATCGGGATTAGCGGAAGGCGCAGCCCCCCCTCCCAATATCGGGATTAGCGGAAGGCGCAGCCCCCCCTCCCAATATCGGGATTAGCGGAAGGCGCAGCCCCCCCTCCCAATATCGGGATTAGCGGAAGGCGCAGCCCCCCTCCCAATATCGGGATTAGCGGAAGGCGCAGCCCCCCCTCCCAATATCGGGATTAGCGGAAGGCGCAGCCCCCCCTCCCAATATCGGGATTAGCGGAAGGCGCAGCGCCCCCCCAATATCGGGATTAGCGGAAGGCGCAGCGCCCCCCAATATCGGGATTAGCGGAAGGCGCGGCCCCCCCCCCCAATATCGGGATTAGCGGAAGGCGCAGCCCCCCCCCAATATTGGGATTAGCGGAAGGCGCAGCCCCCCCCCCAATATTGGGATTAGCGGAAGGCGCAGCCCCCCCCCAATATTGGGATTAGCGGAAGGCACAGTGCCCCCCCCAATATCGGGATTAGCGGAAGGCGCAGTCCCCCCCCCAATATCGGGATTAGCGGAAGGCGCAGTCCCCCCCCCAATATCGGGATTAGCGAAAGGCGCAGCCCCCCCCAATATCGGGATTAGCGAAAGGCGCAGTGCCCCCCCCCAATATCGGGATTAGCGAAAGGCGCAGTGCCCCCCCCCAATATCGGGATTAGCGAAAGGCGCAGTGCCCCCCCCCAATATCGGGATTACCGGAAGCAGTGCCCCCTCCCCCCAATAACGGGATTAGCGGAAGGAGCAGCCCCCCCCCCTTCCCATCATTGGTGTCAATGGGAGCAACAGTGCCCCGTCATCGGTGTCAGTGGATTGGTGCCCCGTCATCGGTGTCAGTGGATTGGTGCCCCATCATCGGTGTCAGTGGATTGGTGCCCCATCATCGGTGTCAGTGGATTGGTGCCCCATCATCGGTGTCAGTGGATTGGTGCCCCATCATCGGTGTCAGTGGATTGGTGCCCCATCATCGGTGTCAGTGGATTGGTGCCCCATCATCGGTGTCAGTGGGAGGAATAGTGCCCCATCACTGATTTTAGTGGAGGTAAGTGTGCCCTGAGGGCCAGTTAAAACAAACAAAAGGGCCACATCCATCTACCCAAACAAAGTACTCATAAATCCAATCCCAGAGTCAAACATCCAACCAAGATCTATAAAACCAATAAAACTACACGTCTACTTCCCGGTAGAGGAGAGTGAGCGGCAGGAAGAGGCATGGAGAGGAGGCATGGAGAAGAGGCATGGAGAGGAGGCATGGAGAAGAGGCATGGAGAAGAGGCATGGAGAAGAGGCATGGAGAAGAGGCATGGAGAAGAGGCATGGAGAAGAGGCATGGAGAAGAGGCATGGAGAAGAGGCATGGAGAAGAGGCATGGAGAAGAGGCATGGAGAAGAGGCATGGAGAAGAGGCATGGAGAAGAGGCATGGAGAAGAGGCATGGAGAAGAGGCATGGAGAAGAGGCATGGAGAGGAGGCATGGAGAGGAGGCATGGAGAGGAGGCATGGAGAGGAGGCAGAGCCCGGCACACAGAGGAGTTCTTCATCTCTTTAGCATTTCAATGAAATCGGAGCCCAGCCAGGCCAGAATCAGGTTTCAAAACACAGGCAGCCCGCTCCTCGCCATGCTTCTCCTCCAGGATCCCAGTCAATGATTGACTCTGTCACTATCATATATTGCAGCACAATGGAGGAGAGGAGTATAGTGTGGGGGTGGGGGGTATATAGGGGAGAATGGGGAAACAGAGGAGAGGAGTAAAGTGGGGGGGGTGTATAGGGGAGAATGGGGAAACATAGGAGAGGAGTATAGAGGGAAGAGGATATGAAGGAGTATGGGGGAGCAAAGGAGAGGGGTAAAGGGGAGGAGAGAAGTGTAGAAGGAAGAGGAGTATAGAGGAGATCAGGAGAGTACAGGGAAAGGGGGGGTCATAGGTGCCCGGAGGAGTAGAGAAGAGTGTGCCATGGAGTAGAGAAGAGTGTGCCATGGAGTAGAGAAGAGTGTGCCATGGAGTAGAGAAGAGTGTGCCATGGAGTAGAGAAGAGTGTGCCATGGAGTAGAGAAGAGTGTGCCATGGAGTAGAGAAGAGTGTGCCATGGAGTAGAGAAGAGTGTGCCATGGAGTAGAGAAGAGTGTGCCATGGAGTAGAGAAGAGTGTGCCATGGAGTAGAGAAGAGTGTGCCATGGAGTAGAGAAGAGTGTGCCATGGAGTAGAGAAGAGTGTGCCATGGAGTAGAGAAGAGTGTGCCATGGAGTAGAGAAGAGTGTGCCATGGAGTAGAGAAGAGTGTCAGGTAGCTCACCTTGGATCACAGGGGGAGGAGAGGAGTACAGCAGAGTGCAGGGAAAGGAGAGGAGTACTATGGACTAAAGAGGAGACTGGGATAGCTCACCTCTTGGAGTGCAGGGAAAGCACAGGGGGAGATGAGGAGTACTATGTAGTCCAGGATAGGTAACTCACCTCTTGGGGGGAGGGGTGGGGGGAAGGAGAGTAGTATGGAGAAGAGTACTTATCTAGCTCACCTCTTGGAGTGCAGGGAGAGAAGTATAGAAGGAGTAGTGTGGAGAGGGAGTATAGGGGGAGAGGAGTATGGAGAAGTGTAGTAGCTCACCTCTTGGAGTGCAGGGAGAGGAGTATAGGAGGAGTAGTGTGTAGTGGAGATGAGTATAGAGGAGTATAGTATCATAGCTCACCTCTTGGAGTGCAGGGAGAGAAGTATAGGAGTAGTGTGGAGAGGAGTATAGGAGGAGTAGTATGGAGTGGAGAGGAGTATAGTATCATAGCTCACCTCTTGGAGTGCAGGGAAAGGAGTATAGGAGGAGTAGTATGGAGAGAAGTATAGTAGTATCATAGTTCTTACCTCTTGGAGTGCAGGGAGAGGAGTATGGAGTAGAGGAGTATAGAAGGAGTGGAGAGGAGTATCATAGCTCTCACCTCTTGGAGTACAGGGAGAGGAGTATGGAGTAGAGAGGAGTATAGAAGGAGTGGAGAGGAGTATAGAAGGAGAGGAGTATCATAGCTCTCACCTCTTGGAGTGCAGGGAGAGTAGTATGGAGTAGAGAGGAGTATAGAAGGAGTAGAGAGGAGTATAGAAGGAGTGGAAAGGAGTAGTGTGGAGAGGAGTATCATAGCTCTCACCTCTTGGAGTACAGGGAGAGGAGTATGGAGTAGAGGAGTATAGAAGGAGTGGAGAGGAGTATAGAAGGAGAGGAGTATCATAGCTCTCACCTCTTGGAGTGCAGGGAGGGGAGTATAGAAGGAGTGGAAAGGAGTAGTGTGGAGAGGAGTATCATAGCTCTCACCTCTTGGAGTGCAGGGAGAGTACTATGGAGTAGAGAGGAGTATAGAAGGAGTAGAGAGGAGTATAGAAGGAGTAGAGAGGAGTATAGAAGGAGTAGAGAGGAGTATAGAAGGAGTAGAGAGGAGTATCCTAGCTCTCACCTCTTGGAGTGCAGGGAGAGTAGTATGGAGTATAGAAGGAGTGGAGAGGAGTATAGGAGGAGAGGAGTATAGAAGGAGTGGAAAGGAGTATAGAAGGAGAGGAGTATCCTAGCTCTCACCTCTTGGAGTGCAGGGAGAGGAGTATGGAGTATAGAAGGAGAGGAGAGGAGTATAGAAGGAGTGGAAAGGAGTATAGAAGGAGAGGAGTATCCTAGCTCTCACCTCTTGGAGTGCAGGGAGAGGAGAGGAGTATAGAAGGAGTGGAAAGGAGTATAGAAGGAGAGGAGTATCCTAGCTCTCACCTCTTGGAGTGCAGGGAGGGGAGTATAGAAGGAGTAGAGAAGGAGTAGAGAAGGAGTAGAGAAGGAGTGGAGAAGGAGTGGAGAAGGAGTGGAGAAGGAGTGGAGAAGGAGTGGAGAAGGAGTGGAGAAGGAGTGGAGAAGGAGTGGAGAAGGAGTGGAGAAGGAGTGGAGAAGGAGTAGAGAAGGAGTGGAGAAGGAGTAGAGAAGGAGTAGAGAAGGAGTAGAGAAGGAGTAGAGAAGGAGTAGAGAAGGAGTAGAGAAGGAGTAGAGAGGAGTAGAGAAGGAGTATAGAAGGAGTAGAGAGGAGTAGAGAGGAGTAGAGAAGGAGTAGAGAAGGAGTGGAGAAGGAGTATAGAAGGAGTATAGAAGGAGTGGAGAAGGAGTATAGAAGGAGTGGAGAGGAGTAGAGAAGGAGTAGAGAAGGAGTAGAGAAGGAGTAGAGAAGGAGTAGAGAAGGAGTAGAGAAGGAGTAGAGAAGGAGTGGAGAAGGAGTATAGAAGGAGTATAGAAGGAGTGGAGAGGAGTATAGGAGGAGTGGAGAGGAGTATAGGAGGAGTGGAGAGGAGTATCCTAGCTCTCACCTCTTGGAGTGCAGGGAGGGGAGTATAGAAGGAGTAGAGAAGGAGTAGAGAAGGAGTAGAGAAGGAGTAGAGAAGGAGTGGAGTATCCTAGCTCTCACCTCTTGGAGTGCAGGGAGAGGAGAGGAGTATAGAAGGAGTGGAAAGGAGTATAGAAGGAGAGGAGTATCCTAGCTCTCACCTCTTGGAGTGCAGGGAGGGGAGTATAGAAGGAGTAGAGAAGGAGTAGAGAAGGAGTAGAGAAGGAGTAGAGAAGGAGTGGAGAAGGAGTGGAGAAGGAGTGGAGAAGGAGTGGAGAAGGAGTAGAGAAGGAGTGGAGAAGGAGTAGAGAAGGAGTAGAGAAGGAGTAGAGAAGGAGTAGAGAAGGAGTAGAGAAGGAGTAGAGAAGGAGTAGAGAAGGAGTAGAGAAGGAGTATAGAAGGAGTAGAGAGGAGTAGAGAGGAGTAGAGAAGGAGTAGAGAAGGAGTGGAGAAGGAGTATAGAAGGAGTATAGAAGGAGTGGAGAAGGAGTATAGAAGGAGTGGAGAGGAGTAGAGAAGGAGTAGAGAAGGAGTAGAGAAGGAGTAGAGAAGGAGTAGAGAAGGAGTAGAGAAGGAGTAGAGAAGGAGTAGAGAAGGAGTGGAGAAGGAGTGGAGAAGGAGTATAGAAGGAGTGGAGAGGAGTATAGGAGGAGTGGAGAGGAGTATAGGAGGAGTGGAGAGGAGTATCCTAGCTCTCACCTCTTGGAGTGCAGGGAGGGGAGTATAGAAGGAGTAGAGAAGGAGTAGAGAAGGAGTAGAGAAGGAGTGGAGAAGGAGTGGAGAAGGAGTGGAGAAGGAGTGGAGAAGGAGTGGAGAAGGAGTGGAGAAGGAGTGGAGAAGGAGTGGAGAAGGAGTGGAGAAGGAGTGGAGAAGGAGTAGAGAAGGAGTAGAGAAGGAGTAGAGAAGGAGTAGAGAAGGAGTAGAGAAGGAGTAGAGAAGGAGTAGAGAGGAGTAGAGAAGGAGTAGAGAAGGAGTATAGAAGGAGTAGAGAGGAGTAGAGAGGAGTAGAGAAGGAGTAGAGAAGGAGTGGAGAAGGAGTATAGAAGGAGTATAGAAGGAGTGGAGAAGGAGTATAGAAGGAGTGGAGAGGAGTAGAGAAGGAGTAGAGAAGGAGTAGAGAAGGAGTAGAGAAGGAGTAGAGAAGGAGTAGAGAAGGAGTAGAGAAGGAGTGGAGAAGGAGTATAGAAGGAGTATAGAAGGAGTGGAGAGGAGTATAGGAGGAGTGGAGAGGAGTATAGGAGGAGTGGAGAGGAGTATCCTAGCTCTCACCTCTTGGAGTGCAGGGAGGGGAGTATAGAAGGAGTAGAGAGGAGTACAGAAGGAGTGGAAAGGAGTATAGAAGGAGAGGAGTATCCTAGCTCTCACCTCTTGGAGTGCAGGGAGGGGAGTATAGAAGGAGTAGAGAGGAGTATAGAAGGAGTAGAGAGGAGTATAGAAGGAGTGGAGAGGAGTATAGAAGGAGTAGAGAGGAGTATAGAAGGAGTAGAGAGGAGTATAGAAGGAGTAGAGAGGAGTATAGAAGGAGTGGAGAGGAGTATAGAAGGAGTGGAGAGGAGTATAGAAGGAGTGGAGAGGAGTATAGAAGGAGAGGAGTATCCTAGCTCTCACCTCTTGGAGTGCAGGGAGAGGAGTATGGAGTAGATGAGTATAGAAGGAGAGGAGTACAGAAGGAGTGGAGAGGAGTATAGAAGGAGAGGAGTATCCTAGCTCTCACCTCTTGGAGTGCAGGGAGGGGAGTATAGAAGGAGTAGAGGAGTATAGACGGAGAGGAGAGGAGTATAGAAGGAGTGGAGAGGAGTATAGAAGGAGTAGAGAGGAGTAGAGAAGGAGTGGAGAAGGAGTATAGAAGGAGTGGAGAAGGAGTATAGAAGGAGTGGAGAGGAGTATAGGAGGAGTGGAGAGGAGTATAGGAGGAGTGGAGAGGAGTATCCTAGCTCTCACCTCTTGGAGTGCAGGGAGGGGAGTATAGAAGGAGTAGAGAGGAGTACAGAAGGAGTGGAAAGGAGTATAGAAGGAGAGGAGTATCCTAGCTCTCACCTCTTGGAGTGCAGGGAGGGGAGTATAGAAGGAGTAGAGAGGAGTATAGAAGGAGTAGAGAGGAGTATAGAAGGAGTGGAGAGGAGTATAGAAGGAGTGGAGAGGAGTATAGAAGGAGTGGAGAGGAGTATAGAAGGAGTAGAGAGGAGTATAGAAGGAGTGGAGAGGAGTATAGAAGGAGTGGAGAGGAGTATAGAAGGAGTGGAGAGGAGTATAGAAGGAGAGGAGTATCCTAGCTCTCACCTCTTGGAGTGCAGGGAGAGGAGTATGGAGTAGATGAGTATAGAAGGAGAGGAGTACAGAAGGAGTGGAGAGGAGTATAGAAGGAGAGGAGTATCCTAGCTCTCACCTCTTGGAGTGCAGGGAGGGGAGTATAGAAGGAGTAGAGGAGTATAGACGGAGAGGAGAGGAGTATAGAAGGAGTGGAGAGGAGTATAGAAGGAGTGGAGAGGAGTATAGAAGGAGAGGAGTATCCTAGCTCTCACCTCTTGGAGTGCAGGGAGAGGAGTATGGAGTAGAGGAGTATAGAAGGAGAGGAGTACAGAAGGAGTGGAGAGGAGTATAGAAGGAGAGGAGTATCCTAGCTCTCACCTCTTGGAGTGCAGGGAGGGGAGTATAGAAGGAGTAGAGGAGTATAGACGGAGAGGAGAGGAGTATAGAAGGAGTGGAGAGGAGTATAGAAGGAGTGGAGAGGAGTATAGAAGGAGAGGAGTATCCTAGCTCTCACCTCTTGGAGTGCAGGGAGAGGAGTATGGAGTAGATGAGTATAGAAGGAGAGGAGTACAGAAGGAGTGGAGAGGAGTATAGAAGGAGAGGAGTATCCTAGCTCTCACCTCTTGGAGTGCAGGGAGGGGAGTATAGAAGGAGTAGAGGAGTATAGACGGAGAGGAGAGGAGTATAGAAGGAGTGGAGAGGAGTATAGAAGGAGTGGAGAGGAGTATAGAAGGAGTGGAGAGGAGTATAGAAGGAGAGGAGTATCCTAGCTCTCACCTCTTGGAGTGCAGGGAGAGGAGTATGGAGTAGAGGAGTATAGAAGGAGAGGAGTACAGAAGGAGTGGAGAGGAGTATAGAAGGAGAGGAGTATCCTAGCTCTCACCTCTTGGAGTGCAGGGAGGGGAGTATAGAAGGAGTAGAGGAGTATAGACGGAGAGGAGAGGAGTATAGAAGGAGTGGAGAGGAGTATAGAAGGAGAGGAGTATAGAAGGAGAGGAGTATCCTAGCTCTCACCTCTTGGAGTGCAGGGAGAGGAGTATGGAGTAGAGGAGTATAGAAGGAGAGGAGTATAGAAGGAGTGGAGAGGAGTATAGAAGGAGAGGAGTATCCTAGCTCTCACCTCTTGGAGTGCAGGGAGAGGAGTATGGAGTAGAGGAGTATAGAAGGAGAGGAGTATAGAAGGAGTGGAGAGGAGTATAGAAGGAGAGGAGTATCCTAGCTCTCACCTCTTGGAGTGCAGGGAGAGGAGTATGGAGTAGATGAGTATAGAAGGAGAGGAGTACAGAAGGAGTGGAGAGGAGTATAGAAGGAGAGGAGTATCCTAGCTCTCACCTCTTGGAGTGCAGGGAGAGGAGTATGGAGTAGAGGAGTATAGAAGGAGAGGAGTATAGAAGGAGTGGAGAGGAGTATCCTAGCTCTCACCTCTTGGAGTGCAGGGAGAGGAGTATGGAGTAGAGGAGTATAGAAGGAGAGGAGTATAGAAGGAGTGGAGAGGAGTATCCTAGCTCTCACCTCTTGGAGTGCAGGGAGAGGAGTATGGAGTAGAGGAGTATAGAAGGAGAGGAGTATAGAAGGAGAGGAGAGGAGTATCCTAGCTCTCACCTCTTGGAGTGCAGGGAGAGGAGTATGGAGTAGAGGAGTATAGAAGGAGAGGAGTATAGAAGGAGTGGAGAGGAGTATAGAAGGAGAGGAGTATCCTAGCTCTCACCTCTTGGAGTGCAGGGAGAGGAGTATGGAGTAGATGAGTATAGAAGGAGAGGAGTACAGAAGGAGTGGAGAGGAGTATAGAAGGAGAGGAGTATCCTAGCTCTCACCTCTTGGAGTGCAGGGAGAGGAGTATGGAGTAGAGGAGTATAGAAGGAGAGGAGTATAGAAGGAGTGGAGAGGAGTATCCTAGCTCTCACCTCTTGGAGTGCAGGGAGAGGAGTATGGAGTAGAGGAGTATAGAAGGAGAGGAGTATAGAAGGAGTGGAGAGGAGTATCCTAGCTCTCACCTCTTGGAGTGCAGGGAGAGGAGTATGGAGTAGAGGAGTATAGAAGGAGAGGAGTATAGAAGGAGAGGAGAGGAGTATCCTAGCTCTCACCTCTTGGAGTGCAGGGAGAGGAGTATGGAGTAGAGGAGTATAGAAGGAGAGGAGTATAGAAGGAGTGGAGAGGAGTATAGAAGGAGAGGAGTATCCTAGCTCTCACCTCTTGGAGTGCAGGGAGAGGAGTATGGAGTAGATGAGTATAGAAGGAGAGGAGTACAGAAGGAGTGGAGAGGAGTATAGAAGGAGAGGAGTATCCTAGCTCTCACCTCTTGGAGTGCAGGGAGAGGAGTATGGAGTAGAGGAGTATAGAAGGAGAGGAGTATAGAAGGAGTGGAGAGGAGTATCCTAGCTCTCACCTCTTGGAGTGCAGGGAGAGGAGTATGGAGTAGAGGAGTATAGAAGGAGAGGAGTATAGAAGGAGTGGAGAGGAGTATCCTAGCTCTCACCTCTTGGAGTGCAGGGAGAGGAGTATGGAGTAGAGGAGTATAGAAGGAGAGGAGTATAGAAGGAGTGGAGAGGAGTATCCTAGCTCTCACCTCTTGGAGTGCAGGGAGAGGAGTATGGAGTAGAGGAGTATAGAAGGAGAGGAGTATAGAAGGAGTGGAGAGGAGTATCCTAGCTCTCACCTCTTGGAGTGCAGGGAGAGGAGTATGGAGTAGAGGAGTATAGAAGGAGAGGAGTATAGAAGGAGTGGAGAGGAGTATAGAAGGAGTGGAGAGGAGTATAGAAGGAGTGGAGAGGAGTACAGAAGGAGTGGAGAGGAGTACAGAAGGAGTGGAGAGGAGTATCCTAGCTCTCACCTCTTGGAGTGCAGGGAGAGGAGTATGGAGTAGAGGAGTATAGAAGGAGAGGAGTATAGAAGGAGTGGAGAGGAGTATCCTAGCTCTCACCTCTTGGAGTACAGGGAGAGTAGTATGGAGTATAGAAGGAGTGGAGAGGAGTATAGAAGGAGTGGAGAGGAGTATAGAAGGAGTGGAGAGGAGTACAGAAGGAGTGGAGAGGAGTACAGAAGGAGTGGAGAGGAGTACAGAAGGAGTGGAGAGGAGTACAGAAGGAGTGGAGAGGAGTACAGAAGGAGTGGAGAGGAGTACAGAAGGAGTGGAGAGGAGTACAGAAGGAGTGGAGAGGAGTATCCTAGCTCTCACCTCTTGGAGTGCGCCTCGGAGGGGTTGCGGTCGCGCTGTCTCCGGTTCTTGAACCAATTGCTGACCTGGGTGAGGGAGAGTCCGGTGATCTTGGCGAGGTTCCTCTTGGCGGCGGGGGATGGGTATCGGTTGTGTTTGTAGAGCTCTTTGAGGGCGTTGCGGGACTTCTCCTTGAAGCAGTAGACGGTCTCCTCTCCGTCCCATATAGTACGGGGAAGGGGGAACTTCCTGCGGAGCCGGTACTTGTCCACCGCCCCCAGAGGTCTCCCCCGGGCCCGCTCCGCCTCGTTGTAGCGCGCCTTGTACCAGAGGTCCTGGAGGGCGGCGTGGTTGGTGGCCTCGAAGTTGTGGCTCTCTAGGACGGAGAAGAGCTCCTGGTAGCGGCCCTGATGGAAGGCCACCAGAGCCCGGGCTTTCAGGATACTCTCGTTGCCACGTAGCAGCTCGCTCTGGGGAAGAGACCACAAGAAGCGGGCCAGCCTGTCCAGGTCGCCGCCTTGCTGGAGAGCCTCGCACACACAGGCGACGTGCTCCGGGGAGAAGGCCAGAGTGTACGGCGGGGACACCTCACCCTTCACCGCCTCCTCCTCGTCCTCCTCTGTCCCGGGATCCATGGAGAACACCGCGCCGTCCAGCACATCCTCCTGCTTGATCTCTATCCCGTTGGAAGGGGAAGACATTTTCTCCCCTCACCCCCCTTCTGTTTAAAAAAAAAAGTCCTCCCCTCCGTCCGATCAGGTTTCCATCGGCCACGCAGCGATCATCAGGAGCTCCTCTCCTCTGTGGTTTTTTTTTTTTTTTTTTCTTCCCCTCTAAGTGTAAACGGAGAACAACGTGACTTCTCCACTACAGGAAAACTCTGCCAGCAACGTCCCGGCCCCGGAGCTGGGAGCACCATTGGAGGACTGGGGGCGGGGCCTGCGCTGTGCAAGACCGGCCGTCGTCCTGGCAACCGTCACTCAAACTACACCCCCCCTACTAACCCCACCTCCTCCCCCAGCACCACCTATCCCGCACACTGCGCACACCTCTACCTGCCTGGACTCACAAGGGCTCCCGCACACACCGCACTCATCACAGCGGTGACAGCTATTCCCACACTACCATAGGAGCAGGCCGGGGGTCCTCTGCAGTACTGAGCACCGGGGGTCCAATCCGCATCAACACACATCTGCATGCCTCACAACTGTCCCTGATTTGGAGCAATGTCCCTCTGTCCCCCTCGTTTGTCCCTCTGTCCTCCCCCTCGTTTGTCCCTCTGTCCTCCCCCTCGTTTTGTCCCTCTGTCCTCCTCCTCGTTTTGTCCCTCTGTCCTCCTCCTCGTTTTGTCCCTCTGTCCTCCTCCTCGTTTTGTCCCTCTGTCCTCCTCCTCGTTTTGTCCCTCTGTCCTCCTCCTCGTTTTGTCCCTCTGTCCTCCTCCTCGTTTTGTCCCTCTGTCCTCCTCCTCGTTTTGTCCCTCTGTCCTCCTCCTCGTTTTGTCCCTCTGTCCTCCTCCTCGTTTTGTCCCTCTGTCCTCCTCCTCGTTTTGTCCCTCTGTCCTCCTCCTCGTTTTGTCCCTCTGTCCTCCTCCTCGTTTTGTCCCTCTGTCCTCCTCCTCGTTTTGTCCCTCTGTCCTCCTCCTCGTTTTGTCCCTCTGTCCTCCTCCTCGTTTTGTCCCTCTGTCCTCCCCCTCGTTTTGTCCCTCTGTCCTCCCCCTCGTTTTGTCCCTCTGTCCTCCCCCTCGTTTTGTCCCTCTGTCCTCCCCCTCGTTTTGTCCCTCTGTCCTCCCCCTCGTTTTGTCCCTCTGTCCTCCCCCTCGTTTTGTCCCTCTGTCCTCCCCCTCGTTTTGTCCCTCTGTCCTCCCCCTCGTTTTGTCCCTCTGTCCTCCCCCTCGTTTTGTCCCTCTGTCCTCCCCCTCGTTTTGTCCCTCTGTCCTCCCCCTCGTTTTGTCCCTCTGTCCTCCCCCTCGTTTTGTCCCTCTGTCCTCCCCCTCGTTTTGTCCCTCTGTCCTCCCCCTCGTTTTGTCCCTCTGTCCTCCCCCTCGTTTTGTCCCTCTGTCCTCCCCCTCGTTTTGTCCCTCTGTCCTCCCCCTCGTTTTGTCCCTCTGTCCTCCCCCTCGTTTTGTCCCTCTGTCCTCCCCCTCGTTTTGTCCCTCTGTCCTCCCCCTCGTTTTGTCCCTCTGTCCTCCCCCTCGTTTTGTCCCTCTGTCCTCCCCCTCGTTTTGTCCCTCTGTCCTCCCCCTCGTTTTGTCTTTCCTGTCCTCCCCCTCGTTTTGTCTTTCTTTTCCTCCCCCTCGTTTTGTCTTTCTTTTCCTCCCCCTCGTTTTGTCCCTCTTTTCCTCCTCATTTGTCCCTCATTTTGGTCTGATCTTTATAGTTATATATAATTATATATCTTTCAAAAAGTGTTTCCCAGATTCCCAGTGCTAAACTTTTCAACCAAATTCTAAATTGCTGCATTTGTAAATGTTAAAAGCCAATGTAAAGGAAAAGTAGTGGTAAAAAAAAAAGCACTTGTGGATTTAATTAACCTTTTTTGGGGGGTTAATTCTCCTTTAAGGGGGTGTGGCAGGGGCATGTCCTATGCCTACATACATTTGCTGGTAGGTGTTATTCCTATCTCAAAATGTTGGGAGGTATGCATCTGCATGGAGGTTGCATGCTCTCCCTGTAGGTGACATGGGCTTCCTCCAGTAATCCAGTGTCCCCCCCACTCTGAAGACATGCTGGTGGCTTGAAAAAAACTAATTATTTGCACCCGACACACAATTATTTATTTTTACCATTTCAGCTCCAGAAAATTTACCCCCCTTCATGGCTAGGCTATTTTTTGTGATACGGCACTGTGCTATTTTTAACTGAAAATTGCGCAGTCATGCAACATTGTACCCAAAAAAAAAAAAAATACATTTAACCATTTATGCACCGGACCATTTGGCTGGCCAAAGACCAGAGCACTTTTTGCAATTCGGCACTGCGTCGCTTTAACTGACAATTGCGCGGTCGTGCGACGTGGCTCCCAAACAAAATTGACATTGTCCTTTTTTTCCACACAAATAGAGCTTTATTTTGGTGGTATTTGATCACCTTTGCGGTTTTTATTTTTTGCGCTATAAACAAAAAAAGAGCGACAATTTTGAAAAAAAAGCAATATTTTTTACTTTTTGCTATAATAAATATCCCCAAAAAATATATAAAAAAACATTTTTTCCCCTCAGTTTAGGCCGATACGTATTCTTCTACATATTTTTGGTAAAAAAAACGCAATAAGCTTTTATTGATTGGTTTGCGCAAAAGTTATAGCGTCTACAAAATAGGGAGAAGAAAGATCACCGCTCCAGGTAAGTGCAGGTGAGCAATCAGTGTCTTCCCAGGAACCACGGGTGCTGGCAATGCTGTAGATGCGAAAAGGAAGGTAGGATGTATGGACAGCCGCACTCCAAAAACCATTGAGGTTGTCTTTATTGGGTAAAATACATGAAACACTGCAAGTCACAGCAAAAACAAAGGGGTACAGCCGACGCGTTTCACACTAGGGTCTAGTGCTTAGTCATGGTTTTTGGAGTGCGGCTGTCCATACATCCTACCTTCCTTTTCGCGTCTACAAAATAGGGGATAGATTTATGGCATTTTTATTAATTTTTTTTTTTTTCTACTAGTAATGGCGGCGATCAGCGATTTATTTATTTATTTTTTATTTATTTTTTTTATATTGTGACTGCGACATTATGGCAGACACATCGGACACTTTTGACGCTATTTTGGGACCATTGTCATTGATTCAGCGATCAGTGCTATAAAAATATAAAAATGATTACTGTAAAATGACACTGGCAGTGAAGGGGTTAACCAGGAGGGAGCGCTGAAGGGTTAAGTGTGTCCTAGGGATGTGTTCTAACTCTGGGGGGGATGGGCTACATGTGACACGACACTGATCACCGCTCCCGATTACAGGGAGCTGTGATCAGTGTCCTGTCACTAGGAAGAATGGGGAAATGCTTGTTTACATCAGCATTTCCCCGTTCTTCCTCTCCGTGAGACGATCGCGGGTATTCCCGTGGACATCGAGTCCACAGGATCCGCGGTCGGACTCACGGAGACCGCGGCACACGCGCGCCCACAATGCCGCATCTTAAAGGCAGGGCCGGACTGGGAATAAAAACCAGCCCTGGAAATAATTTCATACCAGCCCCATAGCATCATTATACCAGCCCAACATCATAACCATCATAACGTCATTATTTTCTTGTTCATAAAAAGGGAAAACCATAAATTTTAAAGCACATTTGAAGAGCGTATTATATATAGATAAGACATATGAAAGCACATAGGGCTAGGGATAGATAGAGATATATATATATATATATATATATATATATATATATATATATATACAGTGCCTTGCGAAAGTATTCGGCCCCCTTGAACTTTTCATCCTTTTGCCACATTTCAGGCTTCAAACATAAAGATATAAAATTTTAATTTTTTGTGAAGAATCACCAACAAGTGGGACACAATTGTGAAGTGGAACGAAATCTATTGTTTTTTTGAAACTTTTTTAACTAAGAAAAAAATGAAAAGTGGGGCGTGCAAAATTATTCGGCCCCCTTGCGTTAATACTTTGTAGAGCCACCTTTTGCTGCGATTACAGCTGCAAGTCGCTTGGGGTATGTCTCTATCAGTTTTGCACATCGAGAGACTGAAATTCTTGCCCATTCTTCCTTGCAAAACAGCTCGAGCTCAGTGAGGTTGGATGGAGAGCGTTTGTGAACAGCAGTTTTCAGCTCTTTCCACAGATTCTCGATTGGATTCAGGTCTGGACTTTGACTTGGCCATTCTAACACCTGGATACGTTTATTTGTGAACCATTCCTTTGTAGATTTTGCTGTATGTTTGGGATCATTGTCTTGTTGGAAGATAAATCTCCGTCCCAGTCTCAGGTCTTTTGCAGACTCCAACAGGTTTTCATTCAGAATGGTCCTGTATTTGGCTGCATCCATCTTCCCCTCAATTTTAACCATCTTCCCTGTCCCTGCTGAAGAAAAGCAGGCCCAAACCATGATGCTGCCACCACCATGTTTGACAGTGGGGATGGTGTGTTGAGGGTGATGAGCTGTGTTGCTTTTACGCCAAACATATCGTTTTGCATTGTGGCCAAAAAGTTCGATTTTGGTTTCTTCGGACCAGAGCACCTTCTTCCACATGTTTGGTGTGTCTCCCAGGTGGCTTGTGGCAAACTTTAGACAAGACTTTTTATGGATATCTTTGAGAAATGGCTTTCTTCTTGCCACTCTTCCATAAAGGCCAGATTTGTGCAGTGTACGACTGATTGTTGTCCTGTGGACAGACTCTCCCACCTCAGCTGTAGTTCTCTGCAGTTCATCCAGAGTGATCATGGGCCTCTTGGCTGCATCTCTGATCAGTCTTCTCCTTGTCTGAGCTGAAAGTTTAGAGGGACAGCCAGGTCTTGGTAGATTTGCAGTGGTCTGATACTCCTTCCATTTCAAAATGATCGCTTGCACAGTGCTCCTTGGGATGTTTAAAGCTTGGGAAATCTTTTTGTATCCAAATCCGGCTTTAAACTTCTCCACAACAGTATTACGGACCTGCCTGGTGTGTTCCTTGGTCTTCATGATGCTCTCTGCGCTTTCAACAGAACCCTGAGACTGTCACAGAGCAGGTGCATTTATACAGAGACTTGATTACACACAGATGGATTCTATTTATCACCATCAGTCATTTAGGACAACATTGGATCATTAAGAGATCCTCGCTGAACTTCTGGAGTGAGTTTGCTGCACTGAAAGTAAAGGGGCCGAATAATTTTGCACGCACCACTTTTCAGTTTTTTATTTGCTAAAAAAGTTTAAAATATCCAATAGATTTCGTTCTACTTCACAATTGTGTCCCACTTGTTGGTGATTCTTCACAAAAAATTAAAATTTTATATCTTTATGTTTGAAGCCTGAAATGTGGCAAAAGGATGAAAAGTTCAAGGGGGCCGAATACTTTCGCAAGGCACTGTATCTCTATGTGTGTGTGTGTGTGTGTGTATATATATATATATATATATATATATATATATATATATATATATATAAATAAAACAGTAAATTTCAGTTAAAAGTAGTAAAAGTGGAGCAATCATCAAGGGGGACACCTGGGACTCTGGGAATGTGGGGGGACTCTGGTGACCAGAGACCACCTTCCGCAGAAAGAATACACTAAGGTAAGGGGGGTGGGTTACTGATATAGGGGGGACACCTTTATATCAGTGCCCCCTTACATTATTGTATTTACTCCCCCTTACATCAGTGACCCCCCCCCCCCTCAGACTGGCCTGGCGGCGCTGTCACTGACCTCCTCTCAGGTGAACCTTGCAGGGCTCAGTCAGTTGGCTGCAGCTTGGTGGCTCTGGTTTTCCTATAGTCTCCTCTCCACAGTCCACACACGTCTGACTTCTCCCATGATCTCCATCCCGGCGGTGCTCCCATTCTTGACTCCTCTCCAGACTCCCTCAGAGACTGCAGACATTAAATAAGACAAGAGATGGTCAGAAGTTGCGGACATGATACAAGAGATGGTTAGAGGCTGCGGGCATAGTACAGGAGATGTTAAGATGTCAGAGGCTGCGGGCATGGTAAAGGAGATGGTCAGAGACTTGGGACATGATACTAAAGATGTTAAGAGAATGTAGACATGATACAGGAGATGGTCAGAGACTGCAGACATGGTACAAGAGATGGTCAGAGACTGCAGACATGGTACAAGAGATGGTCAGAGACTGCAGACATGATACAGGAGATGGTCAGAGACTGCAGACATGATACAGGAGATGGTCAGAGACTGCAGACATGATACAAGAGATGGTCAGAGACTGCAGACATGATACAAGAGATGGTCAGAGACTGCAGACATGATACAAGCGATCAATGCAGCCTCACTGTGCCGATCAAATGCAGCCTCACTGTGCCGATCAAATGCAGCCTCACTGTGCCGATCAAATGCAGCCTCACTGTGCCGATCAATGCAGCCTCACTGTGCGCATCAATGCAGCCTCACTGTGCGCATCAATGCAGCCTCACTGTGCGCATCAATGCAGCCTCACTGTGCGCATCAATGCAGCCTCACTGTGCGCATCAATGCAGCCTCACTGTGCGCATCAATGCAGCCTCACTGTGCGCATCAATGCAGCCTCACTGTGCGCATCAATGCAGCCTCACTGTGCGCATCATTGCCGCCTCACCGTGCACATCATTGCCGCCTCACCGTGCCCATCATTGCCGCCTCACCATGCCCTCATTGCAGACTCGCCATCATTGCCGCCTTACTGTGCCCATCATTGCCGCCTTACTGTGCCCATCATTGCTGCCTTACTGTGCCCATCATTGCAGCCTCACATGCCCATCATTGTAGCCTCACCGTGCCCATCATTGATCAGCCTTACTGTGCCCATCATTGCAGCTTCACCATCATTGCCGCCTTACTGTGCCCTCATTGCAGCCTCCCTCACCATCATTGCAGTCTTACTGTGCCCTCATTGCAGCCTCCCCCACCATCATTGTAGCCTTACCATGCCCTCATTGCAGCCTCACCTGCCATCATTGCAGCCTTACCGTGCCCTCATTGCAGCCTCCCCAGCCATCATTGCAGCCTTACTGTGCCATCATGCAGCCTCCCCCACCATCATTGCTGCCTTACTGTGCCATCATGCAGCCTCCAGTCCCCCGCCATCATTGCTGCCTTACTGTGCCATCATGCAGCCTGCAGTCCCACCGCCATCATTGCAGCCTCACCAGTTAATGCATGCATTATGCACAGTGGGCATCTCCGGCTGTGTGTCATGGAGCTTAGTATGAAAAGTTTGGCCGTGCTGTGATAAAAGTCCCGCCCTCCTCCTAGACCAGCTTGTGTGATAGACAGAACACTGCATCTATCACACAAGCTGGTCTAGGAGGAGGGTGGGACTTTTATCACAGCGCGGCCAAACTTTTCACACAAAGCTCTGTGACACAGCCACAGCGGTTTCCCGCTGTGCATGGCAAGTAGGCAGGAGGAGGGAGGGGAGCACTGCAGCCGATCAAAGCGGCCCCAGGGCAGGTGGCCTACCGGGAAATCTCCCGGTAGGCCAGTCCGGCCCTGCTTAAAGGGGACGTACCTGTAACACACATCTGCCCAGCCGTGCCATTGTGTCGACTTATATCGTCTTGCTCTGGTTGGCAAGTAGTTAAAGTGATATTAAATTCTTGTTTTTTTGGAGTTTAAAAATAACAAACATGTTATACTTCCCTCCTCTGTGCAGTGGTTTTGCACAGAGCAGCTCAGATCCTCCTCTTCTCGGGTCCCTCACTCGCGCTCCTGGCCCATCCCTCCGGTTGAGTGCTCCCACAGCAAGCAGCTTGCTATGGGGGCAGCCGAGCTGAGCTGCTGCTCTGTGTGTCCATTTAGACACGGAGCCGCAGCTTGACTCCGCACACTCTCTCTCCTCATTGGCTCACTGACTTTGACATATACTGTAAATATCTCCCAAACATGCAATGTTTAGGAGATATTTACTGTTAATGCAGCCAGTGACATCGCCGTGCATGCGCTTTGAAGGAACAGCCACCTGGGCCGTTCCTTCAGAGTCCTGTGCCACAAACAGCGGCTCCCATGCGCATGTGCGGGAGTGATGTCATGGCGGCTCCGGCCAGTCACACAACCGGAGTCCACAAACCCGGAAGGAAGACCTGGTGAAGATGGAAGCCTTGTCAGCGGTGACAGCTCATCTCTGGAAGGCTTCATTCTAATGTAAGTTTCACATAATGTGCTAGTATGCGATGCTTACTAACACATTATGGCTTAACCCTGCAGGTTCCAAACAAAAAACCACAGCGGTTTACTACCACTTTAAGATAAAAAAAACCTCTGCATTTAGAACCGCTTTAATTAAGTACTAATATTTACAGAGCTGCAATATTGTGTGTCTTTTTATTTGCCTGGAGTTCAGCTTTAACAGTTCGACATTCTATTTAAAGCGGAATCCCACCCAAAAGTGGAACTTCCGCTTTAAGCACTCCTCGCCCCCTTGCATGCCACATTTGGCAAGTCATTTTTTTTGGGGGGGGGGGGAGTGGGGGCTTTGTTAGGAGTGGGACTTCCTGTCCCACTTTCTACTTCCACCTACAGACCGCCTAGGCGACTCCTCCTCTGCCCCTAGGTGGCCCCTCCCTGTAGGCGATCTCCTGGGACACGTGACAGGTCCCAGGAGATCGCCTGTCCATTCCGGGAGCGCAGCGCGACTCGCGCATGCGCAGTGCGTGCCCGGCCGTGAAGCTGAAAGCTGTCATGGCCGGGTGCCCAGAATGTGAATGGAGGCGCCGAGGAGAGTAGAGTCGCTCCGTGCGGCCGCATCGCTGGACCGTGGAACAGGTAAGTGTCTGTTTATTAAAAGTCAGCAGCTAAACATAATCCCTCCTCTTCTTTCCTCTTCCCCTCTTTATTCGTGTAGCGGCCTCACCCCTCTCACCCCTTCTCATTCTCGGCTTGTCTTTTCTCTCTCTAGGGGTGTTAGTACTGGGGGGAGGGATAAGATACACCACGGCCCATGTCCTCCATAGTGAAGAGATGAATGCCAGAAAGATCGGGCTTTGTGTAGGTGTCCTAGAGTCAAGTCCTGTCCTTCGTCCTTGACTCCTTTGCTCCTAGTAACCAGAGTTCCACACACTGAATAGGTCCAACACAGTTTTATTCTTTCAGCGAATAAACATACAGCACAGTCAAGTTGGGACCTTTGCAACAGTTCAGTGGGAGTAGGCCAAGGCTCAATCCTTCCAGATAGAGCTAACCACTGTGGTATCACCAGTGGCGAATAGTCACTGCCACTGACTATGTGAAATAGAACATGAATTACCTTCACTAGCACAGCCCCTGTCAGGGGAAGGATATCCATCCAAGGGAGTCAACGGAGGCCTCTCTGTCACCAGCAATGCTGCGCCGGACTCTTCAGAGAAGTTCTGCTCACCAGACCTCACAAACTCAGACACGGGCACCCAAGGAGTTAGGGCCCCCTCGGATTCCTCCACCCTCGCGGAACTCAGTCGAAGGTACTGAGCCCCAGGCATCCGCCATAGTATCTCACCCCAGGCTAAAGGTGCCTGGGATGGACTCCATCTCTTGCTCCGGCCAGGTCAAGGGCACCTGAGCCCAGAACTCCGGAATGCCAGCACCCAGGCGGAAGGTGCCTGGGTGCGGCCGCGTCCTCCGACTCTGAACAACCCCGTGGTCAGGGCGTCCGCCCCTTTTATCTCCTCTCCCTTTGCATCACAGCGGGTTCCCCGCCCCGCTGTACCAGCGCCAGGGGAGGACAAAAAGGCACAATCTCACAGTCTGAGTTCAACCCCGGCCCCCGGCAACAATGCCACCTGTAGGCCGCAGGGAACCTCACACCACCAGAGTCCTCCAAGAACCACAAAAGGGTCTCAGATTCCCTAGCAATCAGTGCATCTGGGTTACACTACCACCCAGATGCTTCCCCTAAATTCAAATACCCGCTACACTCGTTTTCCCTCTTCATTTTTTGTTTTCTTTCTCTTTCTATCTGTGGTTTCCTCAACTGCTGCTTTTATACTCAGTCATTTGGAGAAATGGATTTGTTGAGACGCGGTCATTCCGACTACAACATGTTCTTCACCAAACAAGAGAGACTGCTTAAGATGATATTTAATTTCAGGTCTTAGCACACTGGAGCAGAAATGTTTATGGTCTAATTGTAGCAGCACTCTGGTACTGTACCTATCTGTTGCGACAGTCTAGATGTTTTATATTACAGATGGATTGTGACTCTCACTGCAAAGCCTATATGTTTTGTGATATGGTCTATTGCAGTGATGGCGAACCTTGGCACCCCAAATGTTTTGGAACTACATTTCCCATGATGCTCAACTACACTGCAGAGTGCATGAGCATTATGGGAAATGTAGTTCCAAAACATCTGGGGTGCCAAGGTTCGCCATCACTGGTCTATTGTGACCACAGTTGTTCTGTGCTTTTCTGTATTTCATTGTGAAAAAAGAAAAACGAATAAAAATTTATATTTGGGGAAAAAAAAAAAAAGTCAGCAGCTATACTTTTTGTAGCTGCTGACTTTTAATAAACATTAAAAGGCTGGAACTCCGCTTTAAAGTGTAACTAAACCCAGGACCCTGCATTCACTATATCTGGTCTCCCACAGTACATTGAACATGGAAATGCAATTATTTTAGTAAATATGAACTGCTAAATACATTTTCTCATCAGATCAGCGGTATATAGCAGTCTTTGGACTTCTATCAGTTTCTGGCCGAGCATTGGTTAAAGCTTGTAGGAGGAGTTTTCATTCTCCTCTGACTGTCCTATTAGACAGCAGGACCCCTGACCCTCTGTCTGGACAGTGCTGGTTGGCCCTGTGCTGATCACATGCACCCTCCCATGAAAAAAGAAAAAAAAACTCTCCTAGCAATACACACCAAAATGAGCATGTGCAGAGTGCACCCTAGGGCTCTGTACTATCAGAAGATGTATTGGGGACAGTGGAAGAAGGGGAGGATCAGAGAAGACAGGATCAGACAGCCTTTTTACACAATGCCAAGGATTAACCCCTTAGGTTCCACAGTGAGTATAACAAGCATTCTTTATTGCACATACAGACTGATTTTACTGTTGTGGGTTTAGTAACACTGAATAAAAAAAGTTTTGGCTTCAGATACATTTGAACATTTTTATTTTCTTTTTTTTTTTTCTTTTTTTTTTGCGATTGCTAACATGACTGCCACATTAGGAGCAACGTACTTATCATTTATAATTCAACATTTCTAATAGCAGACAGCACACGTCACACAGTTGAATTGGCGTCAAGCAAATATCAGTTGCGCCCACTGTATGTCATAATCTGGTGTCAAAGGTTAAGCACTCAGAGACGTCTGCAGCGCATGTTCAATAATCCAATCCATTTTTATACCTGACAAAGCCTGATTGCTGATGATCACCAGTGGGACCAGCCTGAGATTCTGGAGAAGGATCTGGGTTGTTCATGAACGATAATGTTCTTTTCTGATTCCCTCCCTGCTGGGATGCACAGGATAATGTGGCGTAAAGACAATCGATGACCTCAGCTTCACATCTAGTTTTGGTAATATAAATTAAATGGAAGCTATCATTAATATTTCATTGTGTTTATATTGATACAGACTTGGTGTTTCGTCTGGTTGGGCTTACTACTTCCCTATTACGTCGTTCTTTTTGTGTTTAGGATATAAATATATTTATGCAACTGAGATGCACCGCTCTGTGAACCCAGCACGGTGACTGGTGAATATATTATGATGAAAAGAAGACTCTGAACAGGAATGAAGGCTGTCTGCTTTATATGGGCTTCACCATCGCAGGCTTGGTGTCATTGCATGTCTGTAATGTGTGTAATACCACCTGGTCAGAAGGCAGCATACAAATCAAAACCCCACAAGGTCTTGATTTAAAAAAAAGATTTTTTTTTCCATGGATAAAGTGAGGGATGGGTTAGATCTTCTGTGACATTTGCAGGGCTTTTTTTCTCATAGAATATTTGCAGGAACCCCCCCCCCCCTTCTTAGTCCCTCTTGTCTCCATGCCCCACCCTCCTCTGAGCACCGTCCCTTGGTTCCACCCCCTACCCACCTCCCAGTACTGCCCCAAGTATCATTTTGTGTTTCTAATTAATTTGTATGGAATTAGTTCTTGTCTAAAAACAAGAAAGGCAGTAAAATAGATCCCCTGGAGCCAGCAACAATAGATCCCCTAACACCAATAACCCCCCCCCCAGAGACAATAGATGCCTCAAACTTAAACACATTAAGACCCCCACAGAAACAATGGACCCCACCCCAGCAACAATAGTTCTCTCAGCAAGAATAGAACCCACTCCCAGTAACAGAATATCCACCCTAACATTAGAGCCTACCCCCCCAGCAGCAACAACAGATCTCCCAGCAGCCAGCATCAATAGACCCTCCAGCATACAGCACTAATAGACCTCTCCCTCAATAGTAGATTACTACCAGTAACATAAGAACCCCCCCCCAGCAACAATAGATTTCCCACCAGCAACAATAAACCCTCACACAAAAACGGATCCCCACCAGTGACAATAAATCCCCTAGCACACCCTACAACCTTGCTATTACATACTGTACATTCAGTGCTGGAGGTGCCGGAACTGCGTTCCCCCACGTTCCTGCTGAAAAAAAGCCCTGGACATTTGTATTACTGTGTGTGTCCTCATTGGGGAGATTTGACCCTCTATTTGTACCAGACTACCAGTGACCATTGTCCCCCTAGAAAGTGAGGGGATATCCTAAATTTGGGGTGGTAAGGATAAATAGGGACATTTGTCTAAGAGAGAATTCCCCCCTTTTTTTTTTTCCAAACTTCCTGTTGCATCTCTAGAACAGGTAATTAACCCGGTTTGCCGATCGGCACACAAATCCATGTCCTGTCAGGGGAGAGGAGACATATCGTTTGTTGCTAGAAAGTAGGAACAACGATATGTCTCCTCCCCTAGTCAGTCCTATCCCCTCACAGTTAGAACACACTGAGGGAACACACATTTAACTCCTTGATCGCCCCCTAGTGTTAACCCCTTCCCTGCCAGTGACATTTACACAGTAATCAGTGCATATTTATAGCACTGATCGCCTTATAAATGTCAATGGTCCCAAAAATGTGCCAAATTGTAAAAGGTCCTCTGGTCAGGAGGGGGTAAAACCTTCCGGGGCTGAAGTGCTTTAGGAAAATTCTCTATCAATACACAGACAGCAAAAATAAAAAACCTGGCAGGGGGTTTAACGCTTCCCTACTTATTCAAAAACGTAAAGCCCAAATGCAGGCAACTAAAAAATTATCCTTTGCAGTGGGGCTGTGCATGCACTGCAAGGGCTAAAATGGTTGTAAACCTCAGACATGAAATATGAACAAAGCATATCCCTCTATAGTATGTACTTGTCTCAATCCAGAGCCCTACGTGTCATTTATGTCTTCTGCCTCATCCCTCTGCTATCAATATGAATCACTTCTGACAAGTTTTCCTGACACCAAGAGAAAAAAGGTGACTGGGAGGGAGCTCCAGCTGATTGACAGCCTCAGCACTGTTTCTGTGTGCTGTGTGAAGGGGTGTGTCCCTTCCCTCCAATCAGCTTACTGAGCTCTGAAGAGTGTAACTTCAGCTCTCCACCAACTTTTTCTCACAGTTTAGACATAAAACTATACGGTATAAGGGCTGTACAGAAGAGAATACCTCAGATAAACAGGTACAACTTATGTCGAAGGAATTGATTTATCTCTGTGTATCACCTGAGGTCAGTCACATCACTGGGTTTATGTATGGGTTTACAAACACTCTAGTTGCTTGTTTTGGTCTAGGGCAGTGGTCTCCAAACTGTGGCCCTGGGGGTGGAGGCATTATTCCTGCCACTGACACCAACAATGGGGCATAATTCCTGCTACTGACAACAATAATACCAAAGATTGGGCATTGTTTACTCCCACTGGGCACAGCTCGACCCCCCTAAAGTTGGAAGGACAGTAAACTGGCCCTTTCTTCAGAAAGTTTAGAGACCCCTGATCTAGGGGAACAATAAGGGAGATTTACTTATTAGCTCTTACACTCCCCCCCCCCCCCCCCATGCTCCAGTGGTCAAGGGTCCTTATGTCATTGAGACCAAACAGAGTCCGTAGTCATACATTGGATGTGATGATGCAGAGGTACAGTCTACCGCCAAAGCGCGGGGGAGCCCCGTTTGCTGCGGGAACCGAGTTTTAACCAGGTAAGTAAAACACTTTCTCCTCTTCCCTAGACAACACAAGCTATTAACCCCTGCAGTGCATGTGCAGCCCCACTGCAAGCTATATTTTTTGTTGTTGCTGGAGTTGGGCAATCCATACACCTAATGTCGCGTACACACGACCGTTTTTCATGACGAGAAAAATGCAATTTTTTTATTTGGTCATTAAAAACGATCGTGTGTGGGCTCCAGAGCATTTTTCACAACGTGAAAAATGGGCATTAAAAATTTGGAACATGCTCTAATTTTTCTCGTAATTTTTCACATCGTCGTTTTTCTCGTCATGAAAAACGGCCGTGTTTAGGCTTTAACGACGTGAAAAAAACGCGCATGCTCAGAAGCAAGTTATGAGACGGTAAAACTAGCGTTCGTAATGGAGATAGCACATTCATCACGCTGTAACGGACTGAAGAGCACGAGGCTGAAAAGCGCAAATCGTCTCTCACCAAACTTTACTAACATGAGGATCAGCAAAAGCAGCCCAAAGGGTGGCGCCATCCGAATGGAACTTCCCCTTTATAGTGCCGTCATACGTGTTGTACGTCACCGCGCTTTACTCAAGCATTTTTTTCCACGATAGTGTGTAGGCAAGGCAGGCTTGAGAAGAATCACGTTGAGAAAAACTTTTTTTCAATGACATCAATGTACTTTCTGTCAGTCCGTCCCCCACACAGTTAGTAAACACACTGAGGGAACACAGTTAGCCCCTTGATCGCTCATAATGTTAACCCCTTCCCTGCCAGTGTCATTTATACAATGATCAGTGCATTTTTTTAGCACTGATCAATGTAATAATGTCACTTAGGGTCAGATTTGTCCGCCGCAATGTCGCCGTCCCCCTAAAAATCACAGATCGCCACCATTACCAGTAAAAACATAAAAAAGTCCATAAACCTTTCCCATAGTTTGTAGATGCGATGACTTTTGCACAAACCAATCAATATATGCATATTGCAATTTTTTTTTACCAAAAATATGCAGAAGAATATATATTGACCTGAACTGTTGAATAAATTTGTTTTATTATATATATTTTTTGGATATGTATTATACCAGAAAGTAAATTTTTTTTATTTTTTTTTTGATTATAGCGCAAAAAAAAAGCATGCAGAAGGTGATCAAATACCACCAAAAGAAAGCTCTATTTGTGGGAAAAAAGAGACATCAATTTTGTTTTTGTACGTCGCCTGACCACGCAATTGCCAGTTAAAATAACGCATTGTCGTATCGCAAAAAATGTCCTGGTCATTGAGGGGGTAAAACCTTCTGGGGCTGAAGTGGTTAAGGAGGGGTGGGCTCCCTCCAGGCTCACCTGCCCTCTGCTTAACCATTATGATTGATGTGCTTCCACTGTGGAGGTTCTCAAAATTTAAAGCAAGGACTGCAGATAATACTGGGGTGCCGTGAAGCAGCTCCGCAGCTTTTTAACGCATACTGTTAGACAGGAGAATTTGGTTGGTTGCAGACTGGTCGGTAAGTTGAGCTGGGAATTTTCTTTTGTTTTGACATGTGTCACCCTTCCATGTGCTCCTTGCTGCAAAAGCCAGTTATAGGTGGGGCAGATGGCGATTTGTTTGTACAGATGAGAAGCATGCCCGTATAGGTGCCCCCTCAGGACACAGCTTTCAGAGGGAGCACTCAGAGAAGAGGAGGAGAAGACAGTGCTGGTGGGGGACTCCAGAAGAAGAGATGAGGGACCATTCTGTGCAACACCATTGTACAGAGCAGGTAAGTAAAAAACTCTATTTTATTTTAATGGGAAATAAAATTAACATTAACATCACTTTAAGACACACAATGGTGTTGTGTTTTAGAAACGTACGAGATTTTTAAATACATTATTTGGATATTTTTGAGGATCACCTGCAGAATGGCTCAAACTTTAATTCTGGCATTTATCCCTGCACCCATCTGCCCTATCAGCTAAATGAAAGATAACGCGTTATTCACCTTAAAAAAAAAATGGTATTGCAGTTGTAGCGGGTATGTACTTTTTAAACTGTTGAGGACACCAGTGATGCATAGTTCCCTGCGGCCCAGCAGGTGGCGCTGTCACTTTGGGCCGGGGTTAAACCATCGCTGCAGTGCCGTACCCTTTGTGACCTCTCGCAGCGGTTGTACGGCGGGGCGGGGAACCCGCCGTGCATCCTGGGAGAGGGTATTAAGGGGGCGGACTTCTTCGCCACAAGGTTCGAGTCCCGGGCACCTTCAGCCTGAGGGCTGTGGTTGCGGTTGGTGTCCAGGCGGCCTAGGCCTGGACACCTGGAGTTTGTGTTCCATCCCAGACACCTTCAGTCTGGGGTGAGGTACTCAGCCGGAGGCCTGGGGCCCAGTACCTTCTGCTGGGTCCCGCGAGGGAGGGATTGTCCTAGGGGGCCTCGGGAGTGGGGCACCCGAATCCAGAGGCGTAAGGGACCGGAGGAGGGACTCACCCGAAGATCTGGTGTAGCAGATTGCCAGTGCCGGGTGAACCTCTGGAGACCGCCCGGAGGGATATCTTTCCCGAACAGGGGCCAAGTTCAAAGAGGAAGTTCAGTCCACGTTCAATGACCGGTGGCAGCGGTCCAGCTAATTCACTCAGGTCAGTGGCAGAGGCCTGCAATTAGGCCTGTGGCAGGGGCCTCAATAGTTCATCCGGTCGGTGGCAGCGACCAAAACTCACGGTCGGTGACAGAGACCGTGCGCCAGGCCTATTCGCTAAAAAGGAATAGGAGAGTACAGTTGTGCCTGGCCTACTCGTTCCCACACCCCCATGTTCGTTGTTAATGGAAGTTCAACTGATTGTGTTACGAGAAATAAAGGAGTGTTGGACTTTCTATTGGTGTGGGGCTCTATTATTGGCAGACACGTTTCCAGGGAACAACAAGGTTTCGTATGCAGTGGACAGACCCGGGAGGTAAATCAACTAACTTTGCTCAACCCTCTTATACACACGAGGGGAGAGCTTGGCGTAGTGTTCCTGCACTCTCCTCTCCCATGTACCCCTAGACACAAGCCATTCACAATAACCAAGAGGGAGAGTGAGGTTCCGCTACACAGTATTTCAGAATATACATTTTCACATAAAGAAACGTGTGGATGTAAGCATTTTAATACTATTTTTCAGAACTGTAGCTGTCAATGGCATGAAGCCATGTTTAACTATAACACAAATCCATAAATGTTCTGAATGATAAGCTGGTGATGCAAGGGTGGTCTGTAGTTACTAAAACTGGAGCACTCTGAATCTGGTGCAGCTTTGCATGGTAGCCAATCAGCTTCTAACTTCAGTTTGTTCATTTAAGCTTTGACTAAAAAACCTGGACACTGGTTTCTACACAGAGATGCACAAGATTTTGCATGCTCTAGTTTTAGTAAATCGCCCTCCAATCTTTAACGTAATACCAGAGTAATAACAGTGGAGCATGGCTGTTACAGACCAACTCTAAAATGAGGCTCAGAATGTGTACTTTTTGAGTATTGTTCAAAACCTTGCTATCTTGGTCTTTGTTGGTAGAGCTGTTGGGTGCAGAGATAAATATGTGGATATAATTATGAGCCATTCAGCAAGCAAAATGTGTGTGCAAAGGTTTCATGTTTGGCTGGAAAGTACCTTTTAAAGCACATTTGAAGTAAGAAATTTATTGCATAGTTACATGGACCAATGTAAGTATGCATATGCTATAATATTGGGGAAGCTGCGAATCACTCTAGCATTCATGGCTACTACAGTTATCACCAATATCTTCAAGGTCCTTTGCAATGCAGCTGCGTAGTGAACACAGGGGGTTGCCCATTCGACAAAGGGGCCGTTCACAGAACACTTCAAAAAAATTTCAATGAATGCAAAGCATTGTCTGATTGAGCGAGGTGGATATTGAGACATCACCTTCCTTTCTACTGTGTCCAATCAGAGGACACCTTGCATTCATTGAGAAAAATGCAAGGTGTTCTGTGAATAGTCCCATGCTGAGCAGGTGTTTACTTGTAGATAGGTGGCAGCTTGACACAGGACCTGGTAGTGTCAGGGCTGGGCTCCTGTTATTTACTAGCAGCTCTTTCTTTCAGTGCACAGAGGCTGCTCAGCTGTTGGTAAATTACTAGCCAATCATTGTTTCCACAATGACTCACCTGGTTACCATTACCTGTCTCATTAGTCCAGCCTACAGCCAGGCCCATTTTGCTATTTAAACAGCTTTGCTCATTCCCTTTCTGCCCTTGCGTGGTCAACATCTCCAGTGTGTTCCTCTGTATGACTTGGTCTGGCTGACTTCACTTCTGATTTCTGCTCCTGACTTCTGGTTCCCTGATCCTTACCTGCTCTGGCTTCCAAACCCCTAGCTTCTGTTTATGTTCCTGAACTGTTGTTATTTTTGCTATTACATTAAAGGTGTGATTTAAACTGCATTTTCTGTCTCTGCCTGGTTCATGGTTCCTGACAGTTAGCCATGACTACTATAGTGATTCTTCTCTCCCGCAGCAGTCCTACAGGTATGGCATATGCATACACGAAACTTAGCTTTAAAGAACAACAGCCCACCTACCTTCTTCTCAATGTAACCCACATGGGTAAATACTTACCTTTAGTGCCACTTCAGAGATCTTCACTATGAGGCTCTGCTTGGTCAGCCTTTACTTGAAAATAGTCCAGGCCAGGCTCTGTGCCTACTGCGCATACATGCCACAGTCTCAGTTACTCCTATACGTGTTTCATCCTAGTAAAAGTGCCTAGAACAAAAGTGCTTAGAGTCCATAAAGATAATTTATTGTTTCTATAGATGACAGCAAGAACAGAACAATAGGCAACTGACGCGTTTCGTAGGCTAAAAAACTCCCTCTTCATCAGTAATACAAAAAGTACAAACAATCAAAAATGAAGAAATGAAACCAGATTCATACATGTAGCAATGAATAAATCAGTAGTTAATTCTATATATGATTATTCCTATGGCTGGGTTTGTACTCCTATGGATAACTGTTGCCTCAATGAGCACAGCCATTGAAATACATTAGGTTGTGACATGCATGCACAGTGAGAAGGTGTGAATAGAGCCTCCCAGTCCCCCCTCCCAGCACACTAAACATGCACAACACAGCTTTTTAAATGTTTTACTTTTTTATACCTGGCCACCCAGCAAGTAGTACACTTGCTACCCCAAGATACCCTGACTCATGTACTTTGGAATAGCAGCACTGTCACCCTAGGACAGGACTATAGAGCACCTCTTCTTTACCTTTTCTCCATAAAAGGGGATAATATTTGTGATCCACAGAGATAGCTGGGAACAATGTAACTAAGACAAGTGCTGCTGAGGAAGTTACCAGCTCACATGATTTCTTGCAGGTTTAACAGGTATTATTTTGCACTTATTAATCAGATATAACAAGATATTTTCAATGGTGTAAAAGGGAGCAAATCTGAGTTGACATATATTTTAATAGCTAGGCTCAGAGAATCTATTTCATTTGCCTTCCATTACAAGCAGTGTTGATATGCTCACTATAGCTGCACTTCTGAAAATCTTGAACAACTTTTATCAGGGGTGTGTCCAACAAATCTGTTTAAATTGGCAGCTATTATGTTATCCTGCTCATCTTTTAAATGCTGACTCCGCGCTTCAGGGCCAGCTAAGATCAATGCACTAAAAAAACTGTGAATCAACCTATTTGCATCCTTCTGTAACTGAAATTTCAGTTAAGGATGACCGACCCTTAAATAACATTTAGACAAATAAATATAAAAGCTTCCCGGTAACCAGTGCTTTGCCCGTTCTTAAGCTGGGTACACACAGCCGGCTCAGCAGGGATCAGACGTATTTGGATCTGTGTGTAGCCCACTCGTTTCGACAGAAGCCAATGAACAGATCATCTTCTGTTGAACGGGACTGCTGGAAAAACTTGTTCGATCAGCGGCTTTCAGCCAATTGTCTGCAGTGCTGATCAGTGTATTCTGACAGCAGGGAGTCCCCAATGTCAGAATACAACATTCAGGAAGTTAGGATTCCTTTATCCACCTCGTTTGTGTAGATGGAGGGAACAGTTCGATTTTTTTTTTTTTGCGTTTAGTTCTTTGGTGACTTTGGTGTTTCTGCTGTGAAAGTTGAGGACAAGTTGCTCCAGATTTCCTACAACAATCAGTGAGAGTTTGTTCTTAGGCTGCGTTCACACCTGAATGCCCAAATCTGCCCGAATTGAGCTACAAAAAAAGCTCCAGAACTTTTTTGAGCTTCAGGCGTTTGGCTTCTTGCATTTTGGAGTGGAGATGTGAAACATCTCCATAGAGAATAATAGTTTTTTTCCCCTCCAGCGTTTTGTAGCTTCAGGCTTCAGGCTTCAAGCTTCAAAACGCTCGGGTGTGAATGGGGCCTAAAGCTCTTTTACTGCTTGTCAAGAATACAGTGGGGCAAAAAAGTATTTAGTCAGCCACCAATTGTGCAAGTTCTCCCACTTAAAAAAATGAGAGAGGCCTGGAATTGTCATCATAGGTAAACCTCAACTATGAGAGACAAAATGTGGAAACAAATCCAGACAATCACATTGTCTGATTTTGAAAGAATTTATTTGCAAATTATGGTGGAAAATAAGTATTTGGTCAATATCAAAAGTTCATCTCAATATTTTGTTATATATCCTTTGTTGGCAATGACAGAGGTCAAACGTTTTCTGTAAGTCTTCACAAGGTTGTCACACACTGTTGCTGGTATGTTGGCCCATTCTTCCATGCAGATCTTCTCTAGAGCAGTGATGTTTTGGGGCTGGCGTTAGGCAACACGGACTTTCAACTCCCTCCAAAGGTTTTCTATGGGGTTGAGATCTGGAGACTGGCTAGGCCACTCCAGGACCTTGAAATGCTTCTTACGAAGCCACTCCTTCGTTGCCCGGGCGGTGTGTTTGGGATCATTGTCATACTGAAAGACCCAGCTACGTTTCATCTTCAATGCCCTTGCTGATGGGAGGAGGTTTGCACTCAAAATCTCAAGATACATGGCCCCATTCATTCTTTCATGTACACGGATCAGTCGTCCTGTTCCCTTTACAGAGAAACAGCCCCAAAGCATGATGTTGCCACCCCCATGCTTCACAGTAGGTATGGTGTTCTTTGGTTGCAACTCAGCATTCTCTCTCCTCCAAACACGACGAGTTGTGTTTCTACCAAACAGTTCTACTTTGGTTTTATCTGACCATATGACATTCTCCCAATCCTCTTCTGGATCATCCAAATGCTCTCTAGCAAACCTCAGACGGGCCCGGACATGTACTGGCTTAAAGCGGAGCTCCACCCTAAAGTGGAACTTCTGCTCATCGGAACCCTCCCCCCCTCCGGTGTCATATTTGGCACCTTTCAGGGGGGAGGGGGGTGCAGATACCTGTCTAAGACAGGTATTTGCACCCACTT
Source organism: Rana muscosa (assembly GCA_029206835.1). NCBI lineage: Eukaryota > Metazoa > Chordata > Amphibia > Anura > Ranidae > Rana > Rana muscosa. The sequence continues at coordinate 175,381,614 of CM055126.1, forward strand.
CCGGGAGTCCTCACTGCGGGAGTTCTGCGGGTAGTGCGTCACTTCCCGCAGAATACCCGTTGTGTTCTGGGAGACACTCGGCTCCCAGGACACAGCGGGGACCAGTAAGAACGGCGCAGCGCGACTTGCGCATGCGCCGTAGGGAACCGTGTAGTGAGGCTTTACTTCCTGGTTCCCTCACCGAGGATAGCGGTGGGGGCAGCAGAGTGATGAGCGATTGCTCGTCTTCTGCTGCCGACGTCGCTGGACTCCAGGACAGGTAAGTGTCCTAATATTAAAAGTCAGCAGCTGCAGTATTTGTAGCTGCTGGCTTTTAATATTTTTTGTTTCAGGGGAGCTGCGCTTTAAGCAGGGTGACACGTCTGGCACTGCAGGATCTGAGTCCCTGGCGGCGTAGTGTATTACTGATGGTAGCCTTTGTTACGTTGGTCCCAGCTCTCTGCAAGTCATTCACTAGGTCCCTCCGTGTGGTTCTGGGATTTTTGCTCACCGTTCTTGTGATCATTTTGACCCCACGGGGTGAGATCTTGCGTGGAGCCCCAGATTGTGCTCCCACAGTTGATTTATTCACACCAAGCTGCTTGCCTATTGCAGATTCAGTCTTCCCAGCCTGGTGCAGGTCTAAAATTTTGTTTCTGGTGTCCTTCGACAGCTCTTTGGTCTTCACCATAGTGGAGTTTGGAGTGTGACTGTTTGAGGTTGTGGACAGGTGTCTTTTATACTGATAACAAGTTCAAACAGGTGCCATTAATACAGGTAATGAGTGGAGGACAGAGGAGCCTCTTAAAGAAGAAGATACAGGTCTGTGAGAGACAGAAATCTTGCTTGTTTGTAGGTCACCAAATACTTATTTTCCACCATAAGCCCTGGTTCACACTGGTGCGATTTGACATGTCTGCGGCGCTGCACTGATTACAAAAAGTAGTTTTTGTACTACTTTTTGCGATTTCAGCCGCGATTTACATTGACATCTGTTTCAGATGTCTTTAAAATCGCGGCCGAAATCGGGACTGCCAGCGGGAGTGAAATCGTGCGAGTTCAGCTGAACTTGCAGGCTTCACTCCCGCAGCCCCAGTGTGAACGTGGGCCAATTTGCAAATAAATTCTTCCAAATCAGACAATCTAATTGTCTGGATTTGTTTCCACATTTTGTCTCTCATAGTTGAGATATACCTATGATGACAATTACAGGCCTCTCTCATCTTTTTAAGTGGGAGCACAATTGGTGGCTGACTAAATACTTTTTTGCCCCACTGTAATTAACCACTTTAAGGGATGAGCTTCGAGTTCGAGTCGAACTCATGTTCGACTCGAACATTGCCTGTTCGCCCGTTCGCCGAACAGCGAACAAATTGGGGTGTTCGCGGCAAATTCGAAAAATCTATGGGAGAAATCTAAAGTGCTAATTATAAAGGCTTATATGCAAGTTATTGTCCTAAAAAGTGTTTGGGGACCCGGGTCCTGCCCCAGGGGACATGTATCAATGCAAAAAGAAGTTTTAAAAACGGCCGTTTTTTCGGGAGCAGTGATTTTAATAATGCTTAAAATGAAAAAATAAAAGTGAAATATTCCTTTAAATTTCGTACCTGGGGGGTGTGTATGATATGCATGTGAAGTGGCGCATGTTTCCCGTGCTTAGAACTGTCCCTGCAAAAAGTGTCATTTTTGAAAGAAAAAAATGCATTTAAAACTGACTCGCGGCTATTAATGAATTGTCGGCTCCCGGCAATACATACAAAAGTCATTGATAAAAAAAAAAAAAAAGCGTGGGGGTTCCCCAGAATTCAATTACCAGGCCCTTCAGGTCTGGAATGGATATTAAGGGGAACCCCGCCGCAAATAAAAAAAAATTGACGTGGGGTTCCCCCAAATATCCATTCCAGGCCCTTCAGATCTGGCGTGGATTTTAAGGGGAACTCCACCCCAAATTAAAAAAAAAATGGCGTGGAGTCCCCCTAAAAATCCATACCAGACCCCTTATCCGAGCATGCAACCTGGCCGGCCGCAGGGGAAAAGGGGGGGACGAGAGAGCGGCCCCCCCTCCCTCCTGAACCGTACCAAGCCACATGCCCTCAACATGGGGAGGATGTCCCCATGTTGATGGGGACAAGGGCCTCATCCCCACAACCCTTGCCCGGTGGTTGTGGGGGTCTGCGGGCGGGGGGCTTATCGGAATCTGGAAGACCCCTTTAACAAAGAGGACCCCCAGATCCCGGCCCCCCCCCTATGTGAATTGGTAAGGGGTACATTGTACCCCTACCATTTCACGAAGAAAGCGTAAAAAAATGTTTAAAAAAAAACACAAACACCTTGAAAAAGTCCTTTATTTAAAAAAAAAAAAAAAAAAAACATTCCAGCGGTGAAATCCAGTGTCCCGCGGCGATCCCGATGTCCAGCGCTGTCCGTCATTGGTTGTGCCTGAGCGGACCTGATGGGGAACTCCCTCTCAGTATTTTAAATGTATAGACCCGCCCCTTCTAAAGTTCCCCATCAGGTCCGCTCAGCGGACCAGATGCGGAACATGAGAAGGGGCGGGTCTATACATGTATTACCAAAGTGAGAGCAGTTCCCCATCAGGTCCGCCTCCTCGGTATGTCAGACCCGCCTACGTCATTGGCTTGAGCGGGGAACTTCCTTCACTATAGTGAAGGAAGTTCCCCGCTCAAGCCAATGACGTAGGCGGGTCTGACATACCGAGGGGGCGGACCTGATGGGGAACTGCTCTCACTTTGGTAATACATGTATAGACCCGCCCCTTCTCATGTTCCGCATCTCGTCCGCTGAGCGGACCTGATGGGGAACTTTAGAAGGGGCGGGTCTATACATTTAAAATACTGAGAGGGAGTTCCCCATCAGGTCCGCTCAGGCACAACCAATGAAGGACAGCGCTGGACATCGGGATCGCCGCGGGACACTGGATTTCACCGCTGGAATGTTTATTTATTTTTTTTTTTAAATAAAGGACTTTTTCAAGGTGTTTGTGTGTCTTTTTAAACATTTTTTTTACGCTTTCTTCGTGAAATGGTAGGGGTACAATGTACCCGTTACCAATTCACATAGGGGGGGGGCGGGATCTGGGGGTCCCCTTTGTTAAAGGGGTCTTCCAGATTCCGATAAGCCCCCCGCCCGCAGACCCCCACAACCACCGGGCAAGGGTTGTGGGGATGAGGCCCTTGTCCCCATCAACATGGGGACATCCTCCCCATGTTGAGGGCATGTGGCTTGGTACGGTTCAGGAGGGAGGGGGGGCCGCTCTCTCGTCCCCCCCTTTTCCCCTGCGGCCGGCCAGGTTGCGTGCTCGGATAAGGGGTCTGGTATGGATTTTTAGGGGGACTCCACGCCATTTTTTTTTTAAACTTGGGGTGGAGTTCCCCTTAAAATCCATGCCAGATCTGAAGGGCCTGGTAATAGAATTCTGGGGAACCCCCACGCTTTTTTTTTTTTTTTTTCTCAATGACTTTTGTATGTATTGCCGGGAGCCGACAATTCATTAATAGCCGCGAGTCAGTTTTAAATGCATTTTTTTTCTTTCAAAAATGACATTTTTTGCAGGGACAGTTCTAAGCACGGGAAACATGCGCCACTTCACATGCATATCATACACACCCCCCAGGTACGAAATTTAAAGGAATATTTCACTTTTATTTTTTCATTTTAAGCATTATTAAAATCACTGCTCCCGAAAAAACGGCCGTTTTTAAAACTTCTTTTTGCATTGATACATGTCCCCTGGGGCAGGACCCAGGTCCCCAAACACTTTTTAGGACAATAACTTGCATATAAGCCTTTATAATTAACACTTTAGATTTCGAACGTTCGAGTCCATTGTATTTAATAGGGTTCTAAAGTTTACACGAACATTTTGTCTGTTCGCAGGTTCTGGTGCGAACCGAACAGGGGGGTGTTCGGCTCATCCCTGAACCTGACCACAGATTCACTAGAAGAAGCTTATTTGAACAGTGGAAGCTGTAGACTTTATAATTATGAAGTAGGTGATAATTTGCTACACATGCCAATATTTTGTTGAGAAGTTTAAAGTAGTAATAACCACTTCCATACCGGGCATTTTCACCCCCCTCCTGCCCAGGCCAATTTTCAGCTTTCAGCGCTGTCACACTTTGAATGAGAATTGTGCAGTCATGCGACGTTGCACCCAAATTAATTTTGATCATTTTTTTTCCCCCACAAATAGAGCTTTCTTTTGGTGGTATCTGATCATCTCTGCGGTTTTTATTTTTTGCGCTATAAACAAAAAAAGAGCGTCAATTTTGAAAAAAATATATATTTTGTACGTTCTGCTATAAAAAATATCCCAATTTTATTTTATTTTTTAAAATAAATTTCTACATCAATTTAGGCCAATATGTATTCTGCTACATATTTTTGGTAAAAAAAAAATCCCAATAAGTGTATATTGTGACAATTAAAAAAAAAAAACACACAATATTTATAACTTTTTGCTATAATAAATATCCCAATTTTTTGTAAATTTTTTTTTTTCCTCAGGTTAGGCCGATATGTATTCTTCTACATATTTTTGGTAAAAAAAATCACAATACGCGTATATTGATTGGATTGCACAAAAGTTATAGCGTTTACAAAATTGGGGATAGAATTATGGCATTTTTATTATTATTTTTTTACTAGTAATGCCGGCGATCTGCGATTTTTATCGTGACTGTGACATTGCGGCGGACATATCGGACACTTTTGACACTATTTTGGGACCATTCACATTTATACAGCGATCCGTGCTATAAAAATGCATTGATTACTGTAAAAATGTGACTGGCAGGGAAGGGGTTAACACTAGGGGGCGATCAAGGGATTAAAGCGGGAGGAAGCGACGCGTCAACATCGAGGAGGAGAAGAGGGAAGAAGAAGCCGACGGCGACGACCGGAAGACCGCGCCTCCGTTAGCAAAAGAGCTAAAAAGAAGTTAGCGGAGGCCCGGCGGGCCTCCGCTAACTCAAGGGATTGAGTTAGGGATTAAATATGTTACCTAGGGAGTGATTCTAACTGTAGGGGGAGGGGACTCACAAGGGGAGTAATGGGAACACACAGATCGGTCTCCTCTCACCTGACAGGACATGGATCTGTGTGTTTTGATCCACGTCCCTGCTCTGTGACGAGCAATCCACACTGCAGGGAATCCCAGGACGTCATATGACGGCCGTCCGGAGGGACGAAGGGTTCCTGCGGCCATCATTTGACTATACGCCGGGCGGGAAGTGGTTAAACGCAAACATTTATTATATTGCAGTTTACCAAGTCTTAGATGTGGTGGCTGCATTAGTTTCCTTTTTTAGGCTGTCTTTTATTTTCACCTAGTTGTTTTGCCAGTAAGTCTGTGTTTTTTCAAAAGAACAAGCTCTTCTGCAGATGTGTCAGTTAAGAGTGTTGAGACAAACCATTTACTACAGTTTGCAATGGTCAGCTTTTATTTATTCATGTAAACCTTTATCCCAAAAGGAAAATAAACTGTTGCTGCAACTGCTTGTGTAACTGCAGTGTGAGCTAGAGTTTGGCTTCAACTTGTAAGTGTAAATCTTTTAGTACCTCTTACACTCCCCTCCCCTCAGATTAACAATGCTGCTGTCCAAATGTGCCCCCTGTGCTCCTTCATCCAGAGTGGGGGCACTCTAATAAAGGAGGTGTGTTACTGGCCAGATCCCCAGTTGAAAACAGAGGGGGAAAAAGCCTGAAAAAAAGAAAATGAATGTAGCCATCACATCTAATGATTGGTAAGCTGCAATATATTACATTTTTGTTTTGGGTTTAACCACTTGCCGCCCGCCCACTGTCAAATGACGAAGGAGCTGTACGGCTGTCGGGGGTGCGCAGAGCAGCGATTGCATCCGCGCCGTGTTGAAAAAACAATGATGATCTGGACAGCCGCACTCCAATCCAACGTGGCTTTATTCACAAAGTAAAATGAAAACAGGCACTACATGTCACAGAAACAGAAAAATGGGGACTGCTAACGCGTTTCACACTTAGAAGTGCTTACTTATAGCTAGTGTTCATAAAAATACAATCCATTATATATAATATACTGGTTCACACATGTGATCAGGAGGCAGGTAACAATTAAGGCGTGATTAAGGCTGGGTTCACACTTGTGCGACACGACATCCGTCCTACTTTGGATCCGACTTTGCCCTGCGACATGAAGCCGACATATGTCCGACTTTCAATGAACGGGGATCCGACTTGGATCCCCGCCAATATCAGGCACTGTGTTTGGTATGAATCTTGAGGGGGAACTCCAGGCCAAATTTAAAATAAAAAAAAAAAAACGGCGTGGGTTCCACTCCAGAGGCATACCAGGCCCTTGGGTCTGGTCTGGATTTGAACGGGCACCCCTACGCCGAAAAAACTGCGTGGGGGTCCCCCCAAAATCCAAACCAGACCCTTATCCGAGCACACAACCTGGCCGGCCGCAGGGGAAGAGGGGGGGACGAGAGAGCGGCCCCCTCCCTCCTGAACCGTACCAGGCCACATGCCCTCAACATGGGGGGTTTGGTGCTCTGGGGCGGGGGGCGACCTGCGGCCCCCCCACCCCAGAGCACCCTGCCCCCATGTTGATGAGGACAGGGCCTCTTCCCGACAACCCTGGCCGTTGGTTGTCGGGGTCTGCGGGCGGGGGGGCTTATCAGAATCCGGGAGCCCCCGGATCCCGGCCCCCCCACCCTATGTGAATGAGTATGGGGTACATCGTACCCCTACACATTCACCTGGTGGGAAAAAATTGCAATAAAAAAACACTACACAGGTTTTTAAAGTAATTTATTACACAGCTCCGGGGGTCTTCTTCCGACTCCGGCGCTCTTCTTCCGACTTCCGGGGGTCTTTTCCGACTTCGGGGGTCTCCGGTGTCGTCTCCGCGCTCTCCGGTTCTTTCTTCCGCCGGGCCTCCGCTAACTTCTTTTTAGCTCTTTTGCTAACGGAGGCGCGGTCTTCCGGTCGTCACCGTCGGCTTCTTCTTCCCTCTTCTCCTCCTCGATGTTGACGCGTCGCTTCCTCCCGCTGTAATACTGGCTCTCCACTCCGCTCCGCATTAATATAGGCTTCTCATGACGTCACAGTCACATGTTCCGGGGCACATGGCCCCGGAGCATGTGACTGTGACGTCATGGGAACATGTGACTGTGACGTCATGAGAAGCCTATATTAATGCGGAGCGGAGCGGAGAGCCAGTATTACAGCGGGAGGAAGCGACGCGTCAACATCGAGAAGGAGAAGAGGGAAGAAGAAGCCGACGGCGACGACGGGAAGACCGCGCCTCCGTTAGCAAGAGAGCTAAAAAGAAGTTAGCAGAGGCCCGACGGAAGAAAGAACCGGAGAGCGCGGAGACGACACCGGAGACCCCCGAAGTCGGAAAAGACCCCCGAAAGTCGGAAGAAGACCCCCGGAGCTGTGTAATAAATTACTTTAAAAACCTGTGTAGTGTTTTTTTATTGCAATTTTTTCCCACCAGGTGAATGGGTAGGGGTACGATGTACCCCATACTCATTCACATAGGGTGGGGGGCCGGGATCCGGGGGCCCCCTTATTGAAGGGGGCTCCCGGGTTCCGATAAGCCCCCCGCCCGCAGACCCCGACAACCAACGGCCAGGGTTGTCGGGAAGAGGCCCTGTCCTCATCAACATGGGGGCAGGGTGCTCTGGGGTGGGGGGGCCGCAGGTCACCCCCCTGCCCCAGAGCACCAAACCCCCCATGTTGAGGGCATGCGGCCTGGTACGGTTCAGGAGGGAGGGGGGCCGCTCTCTCGTCCCCCCCTCTTCCCCTGCGGCCTGCCAGGTTGTGTGCTCAGATAAGGGTCTGGTTTGGATTTTGGGGGGGGGGGGCCCACGCCGTTTTTTCAGCGTAGGGGTGCCCGTTCAAATCCAGACCAGACCCAAGGGCCTGGTATGCCCCTGGAGGGGGAACCCATGCCGGTTTTTTATTTAAAATTTGGCCTGGAGTTCCCCCTCAAGAGCAGTACAGCACAAGTCGCATGCCAAAGTCGGACCATGCAAGACTGCGGTCCGACTTTGATCCGACTTCAATGATAGTCAATGGGCTGAAGTCGGATCAAAGTCGGACCAAAGTAGTACAGGGAGCATTCTCAAAGTCGGACCGACATGTGTCGGACCAGTTAGGACGGCTCCCATAGGGAAACATTGATTTTCACACGTCATGCGACATGAGCTCCCAATGTCGGAGCGTTTGTCGCCCCAGTGTGAACCAGGCCTAAGAGCTGAAGAAGCATCTCAATCAAAGCCAATTGTGTCCTGCTGTGATCAAAATTAGGAAACAGCCTTAGTATAAAAAAGTTAAACACAAATACGTTATGTATGTGTTGAAAAAAAGGGAATCACATAAATGAATCGCATAAATTGCATAAACAGACAATCCATAAAAATAATGATAATTGAAATAATAAAACAGTGAAAAATACAATGAAGAGAACACCATCCAACGTAGAATACAGTGAAAAACTGTGTATATACTATTTATATGTGTATATGTACAAGTGTAAAGAAAACGTCTTGGAAAAGTGAGGGTATGTGTACTTGAATAAGAGGTACAGCCCATCCCTCCTCTTTTGTATGGTATGTAGAGTGCATAAAATGAGAGTAAAATAAGAATAAAAATATATGAATATGAGTGAAAACAAATGGCGACATTATAAATGACCGGCATCTCTATGTCTATATTTGGGTATAAATATATATATATATATATATGGATCTATAATCTTACGTGAAAGCGTGTGGCAGAAGCCGTAGACATATAATAAGATGTTTATACCAGTGTATAACATATAAAAAATGTACAAATTGTACGAAGTATGTGTGTCTGTGTATAAAGTATAAAAAATATATATAAAGAAATATGTATAAAAAAAATAGCAAAAAATACACAATGATTGCAATATACATATACACATATAAATAGTATATACACAGTTTTTCACTGTATTCTACGTTGGATGGTGCTCTCTCCATTGTATTTTTCACTGTTTTATTATTTCAATTATCATTATTTTTATGGATTGTCTGTTTATACAATTTATGTGCAATTTATGTGATTCATTTATGTAATTCCCTTTTTTTCAACACATACATAACGTATTTGTGTTTAACTTTTTTATACTAAGGCTGTTTCCTAATTTTGATCACAGCAGGACACAATTGGCTTTGATTGAGATGCTTCTTCAGCTCTTAATCATGCCTTAATTGTTACCTGTCTCCTGATCACATGTGTGAACCAGTATATCATATATAATGGATTGTATTTTTATGAACACTAGCTATAAGTAAGCACTTCTAAGTGTGAAACGCGTTAGCAGTCCCCATTTTTCTGTTGCTGTGACATGTAGTGCCTGTTTTCATTTTACTTTGTGAATAAAGCCACGTTGGATTGGAGTGCGGCTGTCCAGATCATCATTATTTTTTCAATTGCCTAGTGCATTGCCAGCACCCTCAGTTCCTGGAAAGGTGAATTTTATTTTGGGTAAGCCTGTTTGGAGCAGCAATCCTTGTTTGTATCCGCGCTGTGTTCCTAGGACATGGTGCGACTCCGATCTCGGTTAAGAGCTGCGGCCGCGGCTCTTTAACCATGTGATCAGCTGTGTCCAATCACGCCAGTCACATGTAAATGCGGAAGTGCCATTTATCGTCTCTCCTCGCCTCACACTGACAGAGTGTGTGGCGAGGAGAGCTGGTCAATGGCAGCTCTTCGAAGAGGAGTCCAGGACAGGTTATCAGGGCACTGATAATCAGTGCCCTGATTACAGTAAAGCCCCAGCGGTGCCCATCAGTGACACCAATCAGTGCCCATTAGTGATGCCAGTCAGTGCTGCCTTTCAGTGTCCATCAGTGCCTGCTCATCAGTGCTACCCATCAATGCCTATCAGTGCTGCCCACCAGTGCCGCCTATCAGTGCCCATCAGTGTGGCATATTAGTGCCTCTTCATCAGTGCCACCTCAACAGTACCACCTCATCAGCTATGAGTAAGCATCTCACGATGTGAAACGCGTTAGCCTATCTCTGTGTTCACTTTTGAGTGCCTTTGCTGTATTTGTGGATTTTATTAATAAACCAGCATCCTTTGCAGAGTGCGGCCATCCAGAATTTTTTCTTTCCTCACCACCTCATCAGTGTCGATCAGTGCAGCCTATCGGTGCCGCCTCATCAGCGCACATCAGTAAAGGAGAAAAATAACTTATTTTCAGTAAAAAATAAAAAACCCAGCATTGATTAAATACCACCAAAAGAAAGCTCTATTTGTGTGAAAAAAATTATAAAAATTTAATTTGGGTATAGTGTTGCATGACCACGCAATTGTCAAATTTGTGAGAGCGCTGAAAGCTGAAAATTGGCCTAGGCAGGAAGGGGGTGAAAGTGCCCAGTAGGCAAGTGGTTAATACCGTTTAAATGAAAAATGTGGATAATTCAAACATACCATATGATAAAAAATACATAAAAGAAGATGCCTTCAGTGAAAACCATATGTCAAAATGTTCTGTAGATCATTTTAGTTTTGGATAGAGTGAAATTGGGGTTTCTCTGTTCCGAAGACATGGTAGAAACTAAAGTGAAATTGCTCCAAAATGGGGAAAATTACCACCTTTTACAGGTATTACTACAACAGGTGCCTTCCTTGTCCTGAGCCTGAAACCCAACCCTATTAAATTTTTTGGGGATGACTGAAATGGAGATTGTGAGCTAAGTCTTTTCCACAAAATCAGTTCCTGACCTCACAAATTCCATTTTGACTCAACGGACATACAGGGCATCTCAAAAAATTAGAATATCATCAAAAAGCTAAAGCCCTGTACACACGATTGGATTTCCGATGGAATAAAATTTGATGGATTTTTCCCATCGGATTTCCGATGAAGCTGACTTCCATCAGTCTTGCCTACACACCATCAGTCGAAAATACGACCGTCCCAAACGCCGTGACGTAAAACACTCCGAGGAGCCGAAAAAAATTATGTTCAATGCTGAGCATGCGTTGACTTGATTCTGAGCATGCGTGGGTTTTTCTCCGATGGAGTTCCACACAGACGATCGGAATTTGCTATAATTTTTTTTTTCCCATCTAATAAATTTAAAACATGTTCTATTTTTAATCACCGATGGAAAAAAGACCGATGGGGCCCACACACGAAAGGTTTGTCCGATGAAAAAAGTCCATCGGACTGTTTTCATCGGTAAAACCGATCGTGTGTACACGGCATAATTTACTTTAGTAATTCAATAAAAAAAGTGAAACTCATATTATACGGATTCATTACACACAGAGTGATATATTTCAAGCATTTCTTTCTTTTATTTTAATGATCATGGCTTACAGCTAGTGAAAACCCAACATTTTTTTTTCTTTTTATTGTTTATTATCTTTATTTATACATTTTTAATTTTACACAAAACAATACAAATATTACACAATCTAACATAACCCATTACCCACTCATTTATCATTTTAATACATCTATAAATCTAGTCTTATCTAGTTACATAACCGTTGATTAAAAAAATCCCCTTGTAATTGATCACACCCATTCCAATACATATCCCTACACTCATAGTTCCCTATATCCTAACATATCGACTACACAACAATACACACAAAAAAAAAAAAAAGAAGAAAGTTCCCTGACATGATACTCTACATATATGTTGATATTAGTGTAGAGGCTCTAAACTCTACCCATTGCTGCCATGTCCTTAAAGTATGTTCTTTAAGGCCCGCTTCTGATTCTATCGTCATCTCCAGAGTATGCATCTCGCTCATTTCGCATATCCATTCTCCAATTGAAAGCTTCCCGGTTTTCTTCCAATTCCGGGCTATAATTGTACGCGCTGCTACCAACATATGTCTTAAAATGCCCCTTTTTATAGTTTTTATGGATCCTAAAATCATAGACATGAGTGAGACTAGTACCTCTGGTTGGATATTAATCCCCGTAATTTTATGATGTATATTATAAATCTTAGTCCAGAATATCAACGCTTCCCGGACAGTAGTACCAAATATGACACATTGTACCTTTTGCAATGTGACATCTCCAGCATGTCTCTTCATTTTCACTATTAATTTTATGCATATCTACTGGGCATCTGTACCATCTTGTTAGAATTCTGTAATTTCTTTCCTGGTATCTGCTAGATATTGATAGCTTGTGTACTAAAAGTAGGGCTGAGCTTCGAGTTCGAGTCAAACTCATGTTCGACTCGAACATTGCCTGTTCGCCCTTTTGCCGAACAGCGAACAAATTGGGGTGTTCGCGGCAAATTCGAAAAGTCTATGGGAGAAATCTAAAGTGCTAATTATAAAGGCTTATATGCAAGTTATTGTCATAAAAAGTGTTTGGGGACCTGGGTCCTGCCCCAGGGGACATGTATCAATGCAAAAAAAAGTTTTAAAAACGCCCGTTTTTTTGGGAGCAGTGATTTTAATAATGCTTAAAGTGAAACAATAAAAGTGAAATATTTCTTTAAATTTCGTACCTGGGGGGTGTGTATGATATGCATGTAAAGTGGCGCATGTTTCCCGTGCTTAGAACTGTCCCTGCATAAAATGTAATTTTTGAAGGAAAAAAAGTAATTTAAAACTCACTCGCGGCTATAATGAATTGTCGGCTCCCGGCAATACATAGAAAAGTCATTGATAAAAAAAAAAAAAAAAAAAGCGTGGGGTCCCCCAGAATTCAATTACCAGGCCCTTCAGGTCTGGTATAGATATTAAGGGGAACCCCGCCGCGAATTTAAAAAAAATGCGTGCGGTTCCCCCAAATATCCATACCAGGCCCTTCAGATCTGGCATGGATTTTAAGCGGGACTCCACCCCAAATAAAAAAAAAAATGGCGTGGAGTCCCCCCAAAAATCCATACCAGACCCTTTATCCGAGCACGCAACCTGGCAGGCCGCAGGAAAAGAGGGGGGGACAAGAGAGCTTTTCTGGCTTTGGAATAATCAATATATATGCTTCCATCCCTTGTGGAGCAAAGGTTCGAGAGGCTGAGATCCCGTTGAAAGTTTTGATCATGATTGGGATCAAATGTTCTATAAAAACGTGGTGTAAAGCCGTCTGGCCCTGGGTTTTTGCCCTTGCCCGGTACCAGCGAGTCAATTGCCTTTTGCAACTCCATTGTTGAGAATTATTTTTCGAATTCCTCTCTTTCGGTCCGGGATTTTGATGGAATTGCCATTTCCTGTATATACTGTCTTACTTCCTGTCGCAGAATTTCGGGGTCCCTTTCTATCTGTTGTTTAGGTATATTATAGAGTTTAGAGTAAAATGAATGAAAAGATTTCGATATTTCTTTAGGATCATGTGTCAGGTCTCCTGTTGCGGTTTTGATTTTTATTATAGGGGTCATAGATGCCCTTTGGGTCAGTGCTCTAGATAGAAGTCGACCTGGTTTATTACCATGTTGATAGAACAGTGCGCGGCTCTTATCTCTAAGGCGTAAAGTTTGTTAATTTAATAACATCTGTAGTTCTATCTGTTTATCTGATAGTTCTATTAAATTCCTTGAGATCGGGTTTTGCTTATGCCTCTTTTCAAGCTTGGGAATTTCTATTAACAGTGAAGATATGTTGCTTTCTTTTTCTTTTTTTAATCTGGTACCATGCTTTATAAGAGACCCCGCAAGACACATTTTAGTGCCTCCCATTGGATCTGTTCTGAAGTAGTATCTCTTATATGATCTAATACAAAGTTATTAAAGAGGAAGTAAACCCTCTTTTTTTTCTGAAAAAAAAAACCCTGCAAGAGAAAGGCATAATGAGCTAGTATGCATAGCATACTAGCTCATTATGAATGACTTACCTGAGATCAAAGCCCCCGAAGCGCTCCTCGTTCCCCTCCGCCGCCATGTTGCCTACGAGTCCCTTCCGTGTATCGCCGCTCCGGCGCTGTGACTGGCCGGAGCAGCGATGACATCACTCCCGCGCATGCGTGCGGGACCGGCACGATCCCCGCGCATGTGCACGGTTTCTGGCATTATCCCATTGATAAAACCAGCACGCTCAGTGCTCCTGCGCCGTTGTCTACGGTGCAGTCCTTTCTGCAAATATCTCCTTACCCGTGTAGGTTAAGGAGATATTTCTTGCACCTACAGGTAAGCCTTAATCTAGGCTTACCTGTAGGTGCACGCGGTCAGAGAGGGTTTACAACCACTTTAATTGTTGATTTAATTTCTGCTATACATACTTCGTCTTTTAACAAATTGTCGTTTAATCTCCATGACCCTCTAGATGTAGCCCCTCTTGGTATGACCATCTCCAAATATATTGGAGCATGGTCCGACCAAATAAAGCTCCCTATGTCAGCTGAAGATGAGTTTTTGGACAGTTTCTGCTTGAATTTGTTTCCAAGATGTCAGAATAGCCTCCCAGAGCTGCTGTTTGGATGTAAACTGCCTCCCACCCTCATAGATCTTTTGCTTGAAGATGCTCCAAAGGTTCTCAATAGGATTGAGGTCATGGGAGGATGGAGACCACACCATGACTTTCTCTCCTTTTATCCCCATAGCAGCCATTGATGCAGAGGTATTCTTTGCAGCATGAGATGGTGCATTGTCATGCATGAAGATGATTTTATTACGGAAAGCATAGTTCTTCCTTCTGTACCAGGGAAGGAAGTGGTCAGTCAGGAACTCCACATACTTTGCAGAGGTCATCTTTACACCTTCGGGACCCTAAGGAGCCGACCAGCTCTCTTCCCATGATTCTGGCCCAAAACATGACTCCACCACCGCCTTGCTGATGTTGCAGCCTTGTTGGAACAGGGTGGCCGTCCATCAACCATCCACTACTCCATCCATCTGGACCATCCAGGGTTGCACAGCACTCATCAGTGAACAGGACTGTTTGAAAATTAGTCTTCATGTATTTTTCTGCCCAATGCAGCCATTTCTGCTTGTGAGCATTAGTTAGTAGTGGCCGAATGGAAGGTTTATGCACAGTTGCAAGCCTCTGGAGGACTCTACACCTTGATGTCCGTGGGACTCCAGAGGCACCAGCAGCTTAAAATATCTGTTTGCTGCTATGTAATGGTGTTTTAGCAGCTGCTCTCTTGATCCGATGCATGGATCTGGCAGAAATCTTCTTCAATGTGCCTTTATCTGCACGAAACCCGTCTGTGCTCTGAATCAGCCACAAATCTCTTAATAGTGCGATGATAACACTTAAGTTTTCGTGAAATATCTAATGTTTTCATACCTTGTCCACCATTAAACTATTTCACTCTTTTCGGCAGCAGAGAGATCCTTTTTCTTCCCCATATTGCTTGAAAATGGTGCTCTGCCTAATAATGTGGAACACCCTCCTTTAGTAGTTTTTCCTTTAATTGGGCTCACCTGGCAATCTAATTATAACAGGTGTCCGAGATTATTTTCAGTGATCAAAAGAGCCCTGAGACACAATGCCATCCATGAGTTAAACTGAAAAACAAAATATTTAATCTTTGTGACACTGAAATTTAATTTGCATAATAATTTGGAACAGGGTGTATCTATCAAGTGAAATGAATCTAATGTAGCTTTAAATCTATTCATTTGGTTAACCACCTGAGGTATTCGAGAGGCTGTGGTGTCCAGGTCCCGGTTAGGTACAAAATAGAAGTCCCCTCCTACTAGGGTCACCCCCTCCACTTTTTTCATAAGATCTATCAACTTCTGCGTACCTATCTTAATCTGATCTTGATTTGGTAAGTATAAATTAATAATAGTATATTTTTTTCCATAAATGATTAACTTTAAGAGTAAAGATCTACCACCTCGTGCTTGCTTCGGCAGCACATATACTAAAATTGGAACGATACAGAGAAGATTAGCATGGCCCCTGAGCAAGGATGACACGCAAATTCGTGAAGCGTTACATATTTTTCTAGTTTACTGTAATTTTCTAAAATTCTCACTGACTTGTTTCTACTGAACCTGGCTGATTCATGTATGGTTGCTATGATTGTACCACTGTTTTCTTTTTTGTTCTGTCTAAAAACGTGAATAAACTTTTTTGTTAAAAAAAAAAAAAAAAGAAGATCTACCATCTCGACTACACCAGTTTCCTGTTATTTGATGCGGTAGGGATTTATAAAAATTCTTATAGTGACCCCTCTAGATTTAGAATAGGCGAAGAAATCGTGATACCAGGTAGAGTAATACCTGTTCTGTATATTGGGTATGCAATCTGAGCGAAAGTGCGTCTCCTGGGGAAGGACAATGCTAACTTTTTGTTTATGTAAATAATATAGAATCTGTGATCTTTTTGATGGGGAGTTTTGATGGGGAGTTTAGTCCCCTCACATTAAAAGAGCAAATTTTTCTTGAGTTCATGTCTAGGGAAAGGGATGGGAAGGGCAAAAAAAAAAACCTAACTACACTACGTCTAACCCTACACTAATTGACTCTATTAAGTCGGAACGTATTGTTAAGTTCTCTATATTGGGGGAAAAAAAAAAAGGGTTATTATAAACTCTCCCAGTGACCCCCTCATCTCCCCCCCCCCCCTCAAGTCCCCCTCTATCCTCTTCTTATCTTCCTATCGTCTTCTTGTTGATGTTTCTTTTAGAAAGCCCTGATGATTTTGCGGCCATAGAGGTAGTTTAATCATGGGTAGCTGAAGCTCGCTTAGGAAATCCGGAAGATCCGCGATGTCCCTGAATATTATTGTATGTCTCTTGTGTTTTACTTTTATTTGAAAAGGAAATCCCCATCTATATAGTATCCCTTTTGCTCTAAGGGCTTCCAAGAGAGGTTTAACTGCCTTCCTCAAAGTCAGAGTATATTTAGATAAATCCTGGAATAAGAATATTTGTGTTCTGTCAATGTCTATGGTTTTTTGCTGTCATGCCGACACTATAATCTTTTCCTTGATATGGAAGTAGTGTATTCTACAAATTAGATCTCTGGGCTTTGAGGGATCAGAACTTTTGGGTCCCATTGCTCGATGTGCTCTATCAATTTCCAATTCGGCTGTAGCTGGATATTTCATGAGTGTATTAAACATTTCCTGTAGTATTGATATTAAATCCTCTGGACCCGCTGCTTCTGGAATTCCTCTAATCCTTATGTTGTTTCGGCAATTTTTGTTCCCGAGATCGTCAATAGCAGAAATCGCATACTTTAAGCCCAGATCTTGCTCTTGTTTTTTCCTCTCTGCCACCATTAATTTATGTTCAATTTGTGAGACCCTAGTCTCGATAGTGTCCATTTTGTCTTGAGTATCTGCAAGGGATGTTTTTACTTGTTGTAATTCGGCTTTGTATGTAGGTAGCCTCTAATCTGAACACTTATTTGTCCATATCCTCCCTTGTTGGTAATGACTGAATATAGGCCTGCATGTTCCAGGGCCCTCCTCCTTCAGTGATCCCCCCTTCTTATATAGAATTTTGCATGTTTTGGGGGGGGACTGCTAGCTGATTTATCTAGCTCTCCTGTTGAGGATGAGATATTCAATTCTGCTGTGTTAGGGGCCTCTTTATGACCCAGTGGATATTGCAGGAACCCTTTAAATATCAGTTTGTGCTGATTGTGTTTTGGAGGTGCTTTTAATCGCCCCTCCTGTAGATCCACTCTTGGGTTTCTATGCTTGTGACCCCTTGGGTGGCATATTGCAGTCAGTATGCTTATATTTAGAAGTAGAATTAAGGGTCTCACCTCTAGTATTGCAGCGATTGTTGTTCCTACTCCAGTTCAGGCTCTAACTCCTTATAGCGTGTGTTTAGCAGGGGGGTTGATTATAACCAGTCCGCACAACTCTGCTTTCTCTCCCCCAGCTCTTCCCGGCGCCGCTCGGGGCCTGTCTCGCTCTTCTCCGGGGTGAGGAGAGAGTGTGGAGATGCAGAAAACTCCGGACCGATCACCGACCATCAGCCAGCAGTTAGAGGGGTCGATACCCATTTCGCGGTCAGGCTGCGTGGATCTATTCCTCTATACTCCCATGTGACTGCAAAGCTTCTGCCATTCGGCTCGCCACGCGACACTCGGCTAGGCTTCCATACCCGCTCTCTTGCTACCCGCCTCACGAACGGGCAGCGCAGGTCTGTCTGTCACTCTGCGATCTGCAGGGCTGCTGGGCTCCGTCTGCTCGGCTCTGCGCCCGTTGTTCAGCTGGGCATGTCCACGCACCTCCCCGCTCTCCAGCCGCGTGACCCTCACTCCTCATAGCACTGGATGGATGGAGAGGTCCTTCCCTGGGTGTCTGCCACGGAAGTAGACGCTTTGAATGCCGGCACTGTCTGGAGGTAAATGAGAGAGGATGGAGGATAATTCAGTGACATAACCTGGGCTTGGAGGAGCTTAACACAGCTTCCTCACCATGCGCCATCTTAGTCGGTTCCCCCGCCCCCAATCTTGAGTCCAGTATCTCATAAAATTTGAATATTACATAAGACCAATTAAAAAAAGGATTTTTAATACAGAAATGTTGGCTTACTGAAAAGTATGTCCACGTACAGTATAGTATGCACTCAATACTTGGTTGGGGGACCTTTTACATGAATTACTGCATCAATGCGGTGTGGCATGGAGGCAATCACAGCCTGTGGCACTGCTAAGGTGTTATGGAAGCCCAGGTTGCTTTGATAGCGGCCTTCAGCGCGTCTGCATTGTTGGGTCTGGTGTCTGATCTTCCTCTTGACAATACCCCACAGATTCTCTATGGGGTTTAGGTCAGGCGAGTTTGCTGGCCAATCAAGCACAGTGATACCATGATCATTAAACCAGGTATTGGTACTTTTGGCAGTGTGGGCAGGTGCCATGTCCTGCTGGAAAATTAAATCAGCATCTTCATAAAGCTTGTCAGGAGAGGGAAGCATAAAGTGCTCTAGAATTTCCTGGTAGAGGGCTGCGCTGACTTTGGACTTAATAAAACACAGTGGACCAACACCAGCAGGTGACATGGCTCCCCAAATCATCACTGACTGTGGAAACTTCACACTGGACCTCATGCAACTTGGATTATGTGCCTCTCCACTCTACTTGATTTCCAAATGAGATGCAAAATTTACTTTCTTCCGAAAAGAGAACTTTGGACCACTGAGCAACAGTCCAGTCCTTTTTCTTTGTAGCCCAGGTGAGATGCTTCTGACATTGTCGCTGGTTCAGGAGCAGCTTCAGATAAGGAATGCGACAGTTGTAGCCCATGTCCTGGATAAGTCTGTGTGTGGTGGCTCTTGAAGCACTGACACCAGCTGTGGTCCACTCCTTGTGAATCTCTCCAAAACTCTGGAATTGCCTTTGCTTCACAATCCTTCAAGGCTGAGGTTATCCCTGTTGCTTGCTCCTTTTTCTACCACACTTTTTCCTTCCACTTAACTTTTCATTAATATGCTTGGATACAGCACTCTGTGAACAGCAAGCTTCTTAACAATGACCTTTTGTGACTAACCCTTCTTGTGGAGGGTGTAAATGACTGTCTTCTGGATAACTGTCAAGTGAGCAGTCTTCCTCATGATTGATTGTACTGAACCAGACTGAGAGATCATTTAAAGGCCCAGGAAACCTTTACAAGTGTTTTGAGTTAATTTGCTGATTAGAGTGTGACACCATGAGTCTCAAATATTGAACTTTTTCACAATATTCGAAATTTTCTGAGATACTGAATTTTGGGTTTTCACTAGCTGTAAGCCATAATCATCAAAATTAAAAGAAAGAAATGCTTGAAATATATCACTCTGTGTGTAACGATTCTATATGAGTTTCACTTTTTGAATTGAACTACTGAAATAAAATTAGGTTTTTGATGATATTTGAATTTTTTGAGATGCACCTGTAAATCCCCACGGACACATTCCAAAATCTTGTGGAAAGCCTGATCTGAAGAGTGGAAGCTGTTACAGCTGGACACCTCTATATTAATGCCCATGACTTTGAAATCAGATGTCCAACAAGCTTATATAGGTGTGATGGACAGAAGAAAATCACACAAAAGGGTCTACTTTGTCAGTGTTATTTACCCCAGAATTACACAACTTTCACCTGAGACTTACACGGTTTTCTGATTGAATTTTATGTAAAAATAAATTGTGGCTAAAAAGATTGATATATAGACCCATTTGAGCACTGTGTGTAATATACGGTATTTTTTTTTTTGCATTAACAGTTAATGCTTCAGATTTACCTCTTTCTACTCAATCAGTACTGATACTCATCAGTTTAGCATAATCAAGTGTAACCCCAAAAGAGCCGCTGCATATTGCCTGGGTTCCTTTTCCCAGTAATTTCCCCGCAGCGAGGCACACATCATAGTCACTCTTTGGCTCAATAACAAGTCTAGGGGTGTTGTTTTTTGTTGTTGTTTTTGGAGTCGCTGGGATAGGGTTGAGGAAATAGAGTGGGATACTCCATAAAAGAACTGTGCACAAGTTGAGGACAGTAAACTTCCTTCTTTAGAGCTGAAGCAGAAGTCCTTGCAACAGCAAACTGTGCACTTAGCACAAAAAACTAGATAGACTGAGCTTTTCAGGACACCAGCCGATGTCCCCTTTACGCAAACACAAAGCTGACTCTCTAGCACCAGAGGGGTGGCAGAAACCCAAAAGATCTCTCATAGCAGCCTGTACTCACAAATGTCCTAGGAAAATTTGTTGCCTCCTCCCAACATCCATTGGACACCTTTCTCCTGTGATATAAGACTAGATCCTCAGATAACAGCCCCTCAATTAGCTCTCTGTAGCTGCAGCATCCAGGCCCTCAGGTCGCCCAATGGAGACCTCATGACCAGCAAGCACATGGCAGTACTGCCCAGAGGGCAGAAAGCCCTCCAGGCTGTGTTCCTCTCCAGAAGAAAAAGACCCATAAGCTCCTTGTCTCAGACTATTTATATAGACTCTCAGCGGCCTTCAGGGTCATCCTTCCTGGGATTGGCTAGGGCTGTATAAATATTCATGCTGGTATGTGCATTGCTCCACACAGGGCCTATTACAGAAAAATACACTGTGTCTTTCCCTCCAGCAGCTGAAAGCCGGTTCCTCCCCCACTCCCTCCCATCGACGTTAAGCTGCTGAAGAGAGACAGAGACACAGCGCATCATACTGTAATTGTCCTCCCATGCCGCCGCACCAACCCCCCTCCGTGTGCTGCCCACATCTGATTCCCCCTATGTGCTAGGGCCCCCCTCGCCTCCACCCCGCAGCACTGCCAGCTTTCATCTCCCGTCGGCTGCTGCGGGTACATAGGGGGATGTAGAGTGGGGGAAGGGGCCCGAACTATGTAATTTATCGGGCCCTTCCTTTTCAAAATTGGACATAGTTAGCAATCAGTACCGATCGCTCCTGTGCCCATTGATAACTGAGCATATTCAACTAGACATGTGCACACTGAAATATTTCGTTTCGGAATTTCGTTTTCGTCTGAAAAATAAATTTATTTAGTTACTCCCGAAATTCGTTTTTATTTATTTCGTTTTTCGTTAGAAATTGCATTCGTCCGAAAATCTGAATTAATTAAGGTTGAATCTGTCATTGAAGGCTTATGGTGTCTGTCGAATGTTCAA
Organism: Rana muscosa; assembly: GCA_029206835.1. NCBI lineage: Eukaryota > Metazoa > Chordata > Amphibia > Anura > Ranidae > Rana > Rana muscosa. The sequence continues at coordinate 175,403,116 of CM055126.1, forward strand.
AGAAGATTCGACGGAGCAGTGAAACTGTACGACGCTGCAATCATACATTTCCGGTCGAATGTTCCGCCCACAAGCCATAGAAGAATTCTAATGTTGTATGACTAGTAATAATTATATTTATTCATTACTATTACTAGTCAACCAACATTAGAATTCTTCTATAGCCTATGGGCGGATGCATTTGACCGGAAATGTACGATTGCAGCGTCGTACAGTTTTGCTGCACCGTCGAATCTTCTAACTTTCGATGCTTTGTCGAATCTTCGTCATTCTAGCTATTTTACTGCTCCTCCTCTTTGGTTACAATCAGCCAATAACATTCATCATCAACTTTATTTTTATTTTACTTCCCCCACCCAATTCCAGCAGCGATCTTTTCTCTCTATGTCGAATCTTTTCTCTCTATAATAACAAATCTTTTCTCTCCTATGTCGAATCTTTTCTCTCCTATGTCGAATCTTTTCTCTCCTGTGTCGAATATTTTCTCTCTATAATGTCGAATCTTTTCTCTCCTATGTCGAATCTTTTCTCTCCTATGTCGAATCTTTTCTCTCCTATGTCGAATCTTTTCTCTCCTATGTCGAATCTTTTCTCTCCTATGTCGAATCTTTCTCTCCTATGTCGAATCTTTCTCTCCTATGTCGAATCTTTTCTCTCTATAATGTCAAATCTTTTCTCTCCTATGTAGAATAATCTTGGACTAATAGAGTTAAGGTTAGGCACATTCGACCACAGGTTCGATGGACACAGATTGTTATTGTCAGCGTCACGTCGAATCTCCTATCTATATCGAACTGTTGTAGCAACGAAAACGAAAATAAAGCATTTGTTTATGTCGGATCTTTCGGTTTTCGGATTCTGTGCTTTCGTTTTCGTTTGTTAAAACGATAACGAAAATAGCTGAAATTCGGACGAAAATGCATTCGGACGAAAACGAATGCACATGTCTATATTCAACTGTGTTCAGTTTATGAATAAACAGGAGACTGTCTCCTGTTCATTCATCTTCAGTGCAGCTCAATTTCTCAATTTCGTTCTCTGTCTCAAAGGTGAGATGTCAGGGGTCCGTTTAGACCCATGATATTTCATCCAACCCCCCCCCCCCACCTCAAAAAAGTGTTCAAAAATAACGTAAAAAATAAAAGACGCAATTTCTGTGCGTCTTTGGCTCTGTTTCAGGGGCAAATTCAGGCAAAGATTCGACCCTAGTATATCCCTGAAACAGAGAACAGGGACACACAGCATTCCTGTGCGATCCATGGCCATTTTCAGTGTGAACCAAGCCTTAGCCAGCACTACAGAGGATACAGATTTGGGGGTACAGTGGAACCTCGGATTATGAGCATAATCCGTTCCAGGAGAATGCTCGTAATCCAAAGTACTTGCATATCAAAGCGAGTTTCCCCATTAAAGTCAATGGAAAGGAAAATCATTTGTTCCGCATTGACTTCAATGGCATGGAATACCGCATGCGGCCAGAGGCGGGGGGCCGGAGAGCCTCGGAAACAGACAGAAAGGCCTGAGGACAGCTCGGCTGACCTCGGCAAACCTCGGAAATGTAGTATTTCCGAACGGCTCCGCTCGGCTACGATCGGCGCTGTTCGGCTCCGGCGCCCCCACCTCAGGCCAAACGCGGTACTGCACACTGCTTTGGCCTGATTCCTGCTCGTTTTGCAAGACAACACTCGCAAACCGAGTTAGGATTTTTCAAAATACAGTGCTCGTATTGCGAAACGCTCGTTAACCGCGTTACTGGCATTCCGAGGTTCCACTGTACTTATTTCAGATAATTGCAAAATGAGCAAACAGTGTGACCACCAGGCAGTGGGACAAGCGAATAGAATTCTAGGATGCTCAGCATTGTAAAAAAGTCTACTACATTGTATTACTCTATTTGTAAAACTAATAAAAATGTTTGAAACAGAAAAAAACAATAGTCTCTTGAGACTTGTAGCCTAACTGTTGCGAATACTACACAATTGAGACATGGGACTATACCGGTATCCCTTGATTTTGATACTACTGATGCCCTTACTGTTCTTGATAGCCTCAGTTTTGTAATAGAATTCTAGGATGCATCACTAGAGGGATCACCAGCAGGAGGAAGGAGGTCCTCATTCCCCTATATAGATCTTTATATCACTAGAGGGATCACCAGCAGGAGGAAGGATGTCCTGATTCCTCTATATCAGGGGTCTCAAACTGACGGCCCTCCAGCTGTTGCAGAACTACAAGTCCCATCATGCCTCTGTCTGAGGGAGTCATACTTGTAACTGTCAGCCTTGCAATGCCTCATGGGACTTGTAGTTTTGCAACAGCTGGATGGCCGCCAGTTTGAGACCCCTGCTCTATATAGATTAACAGAAAAAAGAAAGGCATGGGACTTTGTATGAGGCACTGAATGGATACCATGTTTATATTATTCATAAAAAAACAATATTTTTTATTAATTACAAATCACATGGTAAAATGTGTCAATCTGTGTAATACAGGGCACATTTTACTATGATACACTTGTTTGAATATACAGTTATTATACAGAATAAAATACAACGTAACCAAACTCAGTTACCTTGTATATGATTCTTATACAAGTATAGCGATACCCCCAGTTAAGAGGGCTGCTGGTATTGATTTCTTGGGCCCTGTAGTGCACCGCTGTCAACCCCTGGCAATTGGCTCTACCCCCCCGTGGCACAGCTAGTAAGGGGAGATAGGACTGCGTGACCGGCAACTCTGGGTGACACAGTCCCATGGCAAACACACACAGTAAAATGTTTAAACTTCTGTATAAAGTAAAAGCAACAGACACCAATGTACTTGACCCAGGTATATTTACTGAGACTAATGAGCAAATAATGAACAAGAGTATAAGATTATTTGCAGCTCCCTGCAATAAACAGTATTCAAAACAAACAGAATAGACAGGTATTGCTATGCAACTCTACTGATACCCTTTTTCAGCTACTTCCCCTCGTGGACAGACTGACGCCCAGCAATGTCTACCTATGCAGTCAGGCCTGACTGAACTAAATGGAAGTTCTGTAAAGTAATCTTCGCTAGCAAAACTCGGTGGTGCACTTGATGAACAAAACTTTGTAATCCAACAGGGTAGTAGAAATACAGTATTTGTCTCTGAGCAAGTGCTCTCTCACCAACCGGACCAGTCCCAGTCCGTCTCCTCCGCCGATGCGTCTAGGCACATGGATCCATCGACATCCGGGTTTTCGGTCCTCCTGGTACAGTACAGCAAGGATGAAAAGATGTCTCTCAGGTTCCGCTAGGCTGGCGGAGGGCTCTTTGGAAGAAAATGCCCAGGCTTCAGGCCTGGGTTTTCAGCAGTCTCAGACAGAGTTCTTGCTTGCTAGCCGGGAGGAGTCCAAAGAGACAGAATAAACCCCGCCTCCCCTTTATAAAGTCCGCCCCAGCAGTCCTTGCTCCGGGGCAATGCACCCTGGGTGCTGTAAGATGTCTTGGGAAATGTAGTCTCAGGATATTAAAGGGGAATACCCCGCTACACACTCCCCCCACTTAGAATCTTTGGTCCCCAAAGACAGCATCAACGAAAGGCACATACTACATCATTCAAAGCTGTAAGAGATGTTGGCAGGGGAAGTTCCCACCAGAAACGAGGAAGGGAATTACCCTGCCCACAGGTCACTTCTGCAAGAGTGGCCTGCCTAACTGTGCCAGGGAGTGAGCTGGGGTTGCCCTCCACCAAATGTACAGTGGAGGGACCAGATGTTGGTATTGTCCTTCTTGCGGTCGTGACTGTGTCCTCAGAGTTTTCTCCCATCTGGGCATAGGTTAATTTCCGGGGAGGACGAATGACTCTCTTCATTCTTTGCTCCCTGGGAGTCACAGTCTCAGCCACTCCAGGTTCTTTTTCTGGCACTGTGGTGAAAACTTCTTCTGCTTCCTGGGCATCCAACTCAGATGCAGAGAGGTGTATGGAATCCCTTGGATCTTCAGCAGGCAAGTTGTCTTGAACATCTTCCCATTCTTGGAACTGAAGACTGGATGGGACAAATTCAGTGGCTTCTACATTCAAAGTGTCATCCACAAGATCTTCAGAGGGTGGAAGGTCAATGGACGATGGTGCAGGGGCCTGAGACGGTCACAACCAGCTGAGTTCTGTTTCCTCCTCACTTTGGTCTGAAGCTTCCTCCTCCCTAGGTAAAGTTGCTTGTGACCTAGTGCTAGGTCGAGGAGTATGAGTGGTAGAAGGTAGCTCAGGAAAATCCAGAGTAGGTGGCATCCTAACGGCCTCAGACAGAGGTAACAGATGGTTACGGTGCCAGGTCTTCAGTGGCCCTATTTTCCCTTCTGGCTTCACTTGGTAGACTGGCAGATCCGGTAACTTCTTGCAGATCACATAAGGCTCTGATCTCCACCTGTCTGCCAGCTTATGTTTTCCAGGAACACCTAAATTTCTCAGTAACACTCGGTCTCCAGGCTGCAGGTCTTGAATCCGAACCTTCAAGTTGAAATTCCGCTTGTTTCGGGCTCCTCTCTGGTCGGAGGTTAACTGAGCCTTCTCATAGACCAACTTTAAGCTTTTCCTCAGCCTGTCCACATACCCCTTATGTGAGGCAGCAGATGTATGGTCCACGGAAGTGCCGAAAGCCAAATCCACTGGTAGTCTCGCCTCTCTCCCGAACATGAGTCTATAGGGGGAATACCCTGTGATATCACTGATGGTGCTGTTGTAGGCATGCACTATTGCTGCTATGTGCTTGCCCCAGTGCTGCTTTTCTTCACTAGACAGGGTTCCCAACATGCTTAGCAAGGTCCTGTTGAACCTCTCTGGTTGGGCATCCCCCTGAGGGTGATAGGGAGTAGTGTGAGTCTTCTTTATGCCTAAAGAATCCAGCAACTTCTTGATTAATCGACTCTCGAAATCCCTTCCTTGGTCTGAGTGGAGGCATTGAGGTAATCCATAATGGACAAAGTACTTTTCCACCAAGATTTTAGCAACGGTGGAGGCCTTCTGGTCCTTGGTTGGAAAAGCCTGGGCGTAACGAGTGAAATGGTCGGTTACCACCAGAACATTTCCATGTCCACTCAGGTCAGGTTCTAGACAAAGGAAGTCAATGCATACCAAGTCCAAGGGTCCTTGACTTTCTAGATGGCCCATTGGGGCAGCTTGACGTGGTAGTGTCTTCCTTTGTATGCAGCGAGCACATGAGTGACAGTACTCCTCCACTTCAGCCGCATGCAGGGCCAATAGAACCTACTCCTCACTAGTTGAAAGGTTTGTTCAGCCCCTAAGTGGCCATGAGTATCATGCAGAGCAGCTAAGACAGTTTTCCTGTGCTTTTCTGGCAAGAACAGGTGCCACTTATCTTCCAGGTCATCAGAGGGGCTCCTTCGGTAGACCACCCCTTGATGCACCTGTAACTTGTCCCATTCTTTGTGGATGGATCGGGCCTCCTTTGAGGGGTCATGTAGGAGCCTATCCGGATCCTGATCCTCCAGAACTTCCAAAGCTAATCTTCCCCAGGGGTCTTCCAACTGATCCCTTCTGAGGTCCTTCTTGGATAGCTTCGGCAAGTCATCTTCGCCAATCTGGGCCACATCACAATAGTACTTGGGTACTCCCACTACAGAGACTCCGACTTCTTCAGCCCTGGATCCGCCACCAACTTGAAGCTGTGCCCCTTGACATAGGGCCCTCACTCCGTCCGGGATCACTTGGGTCCAATCTTCAATGCGGCAAGTGGGAGCATGAGACCTTCTTGACAACGCGTCAGCTTCTCGGTTCCCCGCTCCCGGCCTATACTTCAGGCTGAAGTTGAAGCCGGAAAGGGCTGCCAACCAACGGTGGCCGGTGGCATCCAACTTGGCTGTGGTGAAGAGATAGGCAAGTGGGTTATTAACAGTCTTTACAGTGAATTCAGCCCCATAGAGGTAGTCTCTGAGCTTATCCACAACTGCCCACTTTAGGGCCAGGAACTCTAACTTGTGGGTGGGGTAATTCTTCTCCGCTGGTGTTAGACTTCTGCTGACATAGGTGACTGGCCTTAGCTGTCCTTCATATTCCTGGTATAGCACACCTCCCAGGCCATCATGGCTGGCATCCACATGCAGTTCATACGGTTTCTTGGTGTCAGCATAGGCCAATACCGGGGCAGTGGTCAGACTCTTCTTTAGCATTTTGAAGGCTTCTTCACATCTCGCTGTCCACTGGCCTTCCACGGACTCTCCCGGCTTTCTGGGGCCAGTCTCATCTTCCTCTCCCTCTGTCTTCAGCAACTCATTCAGAGGTTTGGCTATTTTTGCAAATCCTTCCACGAATCGACGGTAGTAGGAGCAAAACCCGAGGAAGGATCTGAGTTCAGTCACGGTGGTTGGGCGAGGCCAGGAGGTAACGGCTTCAAGGTTGTCAGGGCCGGTAGACACTCCCTCTTCAGACACTATGTATCCTAGATAGTGTACTGAAGACTGGTAGAACTGACACTTTTCTCTGGAGAGTTTGAGTCCCTTTTCACTGAGTCTTCAAAACTTTCTTCATGCTCCTCTAGAGTCCTTCCAAAAACAATGATGTCGTCTAAGTACACCAGGACTTCAATAAAAGGTGCATGTCCCCCACCGTCTTCTCCATCAGCCTCTGGAAAGTGGCAGGGGCCCCCGACAGGCCTTGGGGCATCCTGTTGAACTCATAGAACCCTATCGGGGTGATGAAAGACGTTTTCTCCCTGTCTTCAGGATGCATTGGGATTTGGTAGTACCCACTCTTCAGGTCCATGACGCTGAACCACTTGGCTCCTGACAGACTCTGCAGGGCATCCTCAATCCTGGGAGTGGTGTACTGATCGGGTATGGTCCTCCTATTGAGAGTCCTATAGTCTATGCACAGTCTTAATGATCCATTTTTCTTCCTGACTACTACAATAGGGGAGGCATACGGGCTCCTGGACACTTTAATCACTCCAGTTCTCTTCAACTCGGCCAACTGCTCACGCAGGTCTTCCAGATCAGCGAGAGGAACTCGCCGGACCCTTTCACGAAAGGGTTTGTCTTCCTGCAGACGGATCCTATGAGTGGCACTCCTTGCACACCCCACGTCAAACTCAAACTCATTTTCTGAAAATATTTTTCTCCATTTTGTTAGTTGAGCCCTTGCTCTTTCCTTCCACACTGGTGGTAGGTTGGTGTTTTCCAGACAGAGTTCCTCCAAAGGGGATTCTCCTCCTCCTGGTCTCCTTAGATCGGACAGGCCCGCTGGGTTGGCAGGGTTCACTTTCCCCAGTAACATCTGGGCCGGAATCTTCATAGGGGAGTCAGTGACATTCCTTATACTCACTGGAACCTGGCCCTTCGATTTCTCCAATGCCCTCAACGGGACCACTTCGGGAATCACCTCCAGCCCTGGGTGTGTATCCAACAGATCTTGCTCCAAGACCACAAAGAAGCCAGGCTGCTCCCAGGAGAGTTTGACAGTAGCCCGCAGACAGGTCATCTCACCAGGTTGCAGCACCTTCTCCTTCTTGGATAATCTCCAGACTTTTCCCACCCCCTCTTCTGGGGCCTTCTGCTCCAGGACCAACTTTCGGTAAACCTGTTGTAGCATGGGGTGGATACTGGCTACCGAAGCACCTTGTTCTTGCACTATGGGGGCCAGTAATCTCCTGACCAAGTCAGTGTTGGTTCCTATAATTAGGGAACTTCTATTGGCTCCTGGTGGGCGAGGACAAACTACTGCCAAGGTGTTGAAAACTTCTGCTTTTCCCCATTACAGAGGGATCGAATGCCAGCCTGATTGAGACGTAGCCGTCGTAAGGGAAGCTCTGAGTACCAATTCCCCATATCTCGAGGTCGTCAAGCTTCTGTAGAGGTATGTGGTTCAAGTGTCTCTGGTAAAAGTCTCTATACAAGAGTGTCACTTGGGCTCCCGTGTCTAGGATGGCTCTGGTGTAAACTCCCTCCACTTGAATAGGGACTAGCGGAGAGGGTCCCACCAGCTTATCCGGAAAGCTCTCCCGAGGCGGCTTCTTCTTTGGACTCTGGGGTTTTCCCTTGGCGGTTTTCTTCTTTGTCCATTTGTCTCTGGATCTCAGCCCCTTTTGGGCCTGGTATGCATTGATTCCCTGCAGATTGTTAGACTTTAACTCCTGACAGGGGGTATTGAGTGGTTTGAGAGGGGCTCTGTTTCCCTTGCTCTTTACTTTTTCCTCTTTCTGAATCTTAGTGGAGCTTTCTGTGAATAGCGGGCGCCCGGCTGACTCCTTCACCGGGGCCCTCTGAAGTTTTCCGCCAGCTTGTGGTATCTGGATGCAACTTCATCTGGGCTGGGACACACTGCTCTAACATGCCCGATCCCCCCACATTTGAAGCATGTTATCAATCTCTTAGGCTTCTGTACTAGTTCCGTATTGGAGCTAGGAGGTTTTTTTTGTTCCTCTGATGTGTTCTTATTGTGTAGCACAGAGGCCTGGCTAGGCAGCATGGATACCATTTCTACTAGTTGTGACACCTGGGTCTTTAGGAGTTCAACTTCTGAATCACCTCCTTCTGCACTTAACATTCTGACTCGGGCAGTTGGTTCGGTGTGTTGTCTTCCAACATGGCCTCCTCCTCCCTGACTATCCGGATCAAGTCAGGGTATTCCAGGCTGCTCCCGTCCTGCCGGATGCGTAGCATTAATGCAATGGGGTCCAAGGTTTGAGCTTCCCTCAACACCTGCTGGGCATGGGCCTCATCCACTTTTCTTGGATCGATCCCTTTCTTCAGTAGGATCTGATGCAGGATCTTATCCAGACGTCTTATGAATTCTGACAGCTTCTCTCCCTCCTTTTGGTAGCAATGCTCCAGCTGGTAAGTGAGTTCAGTGACCTTTTCCGTCCCGCCGAACACATTCTGCAGAATATCTAGATAATCCTGTGCATTTCAGTCCTTCTTGCTTAACTTGAGGTTACGTATGGCCTCCAGAGCAGGCCCCTTTAAGCTTTCCTCAATCCTTTGTTTTTTTTGTTGTTCTGGCACCTCCCATTCTTCTAGGGCCTGAGTGGCGCCATCTAGCCACTCTTCAAATCCATCCTCCACTGAAGGTACAGGTTTCTTCCCAGAAAAAGTCCTGAGTTTCCTGTATCCTGACATCAGGTGGTCTGGAGGGTCCTTTTTACACTTGACCACAATCTCCCCTAGGACAGCGCATAATTCTGAGCTAAGGGTGGTCTTTGGTGGTGAACCGGGACCCTGTTGTTGGGCGCTTCCTCCTGTGCTGGGGCCTCCTGAAGTAGTGGATGTGGGGCCATCTTTATTCTCTGCTGGGTGTATCAGGAGGAGTTCTACTTGGTTTGTAGTTTTTTATGCTGGCACCCTTGAAGTAGTCAGATTCCGTTCCTCCACTCACACAATGCATAGGTGTGGGGATTTACAGTATCTGTCTTCATGTCAATCACCCATGGCTTCCTGTCCGTGGACAATGCTCTCAAGACTGAAGTTAGCTGCTCCTCTACCAGGTTGATTGCAGCGTGCAGTATACAGGAATCCCGGACGAGCCCCTACGTATAGCGATACCCCCAGTTAAGAGGGCTGCTGGTATTGATTTCTTGGGCCCTGTAGTGCACCGCTGTCAACCCCTGGTAATCGGCTCTACCCCCCCCCCCGTGGCACAGCTAGTAAGGGGAGATAGGACTGCGTGACCGGCAACTCTGGGTGACACAGTCCTATGGCAAACACCAAACACACACAGTAAAATGTTTAAACTTCTATATAAAGTAAAAGAAACAGACACCAATGTACTTGACCCAGGTATATTTACTGAGACTAATGGGCAAGTAATGAACAAGATTATTTGCAGCTCCCTGCAATAAACAGTATTCAAAACAAACAGAATAGACAGGTATTGCTATGCAACTCTACCGATACCCTTTTTCAGCTACTTCCCCTCATGGGCAGACTGAGGCCCAGCAATGTCTACCTATGCAGTCAGGCCTGACTGAACTAAATGGAAGTTCTGTAAAGGAATCTTCGCTAGCAAACCTCGGTGGTGCACTTGATGAACAAAACTTTGTAATCCAACAGGGTAGTAGAAATACAGTATTTGTCTGTGAGCAAGTGCTCTCTCACCAACCGGACCAGTCCCAGTCCGTCTCCTCCACCGATGCGTCTAGGCACATGGATCCATCGACATCCGGGTCTTCGGTCCTCCTGGTACAGTACAGCAAGGATGAAAAGATGTCTCTCAGGTTCCGCTAGGCTGGCGGAGGGCTCTTTGGAAGAAAATGCCCAGTCTTCAGGCCTGGGTTTTCAGCAGTCTCAGACAGAGTTCTTGCTTGCTAGATGGGAGGAGTCCAAAGAGACAGAATAAACCCCGCCTCCCCTTTATAAAGTCCGCCCCAGCAGTCCTTGCTCCGGGGCAATGCACCCTGGGTGCTGTAAGATGTCTTGGGAAATGTAGTCTCAGGATATTAAAGGGGAATACCCCGCTACACAAGGTAATTGAGTTTTACTTATACCTATACACAACACTTTTTTTTTTTTTTTTCAGCTTCACATTTCATCACCACATGGTGGGTTTGGTTTTAGATACATCTGTTGTGGGTAAAGGCATACACATTTTCCCTGTCTGCAGTCCCCTTAGCTAGTACACTCCATATCACTGCAGTTTTCACACACCATTCATCACTTCCACTCACTTCTAGACATAGGCTCATCTCATCAACAGCACATCCAATTCACATGGCTTCATCTCCATATCCTTGCAGAGCAGTGTGGACTGTTAAGCATACATCAGATTCACATGGTCATGACATGGTTGTGACATGGTTGCCTGGTCTCCACCTGGCAGCTGCCTCTGGTCTGGATGGGATTCCTCACCTAAGCCCCGGGGGAGATCATAATCCCTGTCCCCCCGTCTTCCCTTGGACACAGGTTGGGCATCATCTGCTTTAGCCTTCCAATGCTGCTTACCGTTATGGCCAGCTATAGATGAGGGCGGTGGACATGGTTTTGTTTTCACCTGTGGTGCTTGTATTGGTCCAGCAGCGCACCAACACCTTTGCTGCCATTGTGCTATGCTGGGTGTTTGGTGTGCTCCTGTACCTTTAAGGAGGGGTGGCTCCCCTTCAGTCCACCTGTCCTCATCTAACCATCAAAATGCATGTGCCTCCATTGTGGGGACACTCACAGTTAGTGTAGGACCACAGATTCCAGGGGGCCTTGGCGTGGCTCTGTGGCTCACGCATGCGTTTGCAAGTGCGTGCGGACAAACCCCTGTTTTTAACGCATACTGTTAGACAGGTTAATTGGTTGTCAGCTAGCTGGTCGGTAAGTATGCTTGGTTTTTTCCTGGGCATTCCCCAGGCCTTTGTTGTTATGGGCATCACTACTGGGCCACATTGTAAGTTATAGACCTTTTTTTTTGGAGATTGTTCTACGTTTAAAGGGTATCCAATATTTATAGATATTATTGATTTATAGTCAGGTCCATAAATATTGGGACATCGACACAATTCTAATCTTTTTGGCTCTATACACCACCACAATGGATTTGAAATGAAACGAACAAAATGTACTTTAACTGCAGACTTTGAGCTTTAATTTGAGGGTATTTACATCCAAATCAGGTGAACGGTGTAGGAATTACAGCAGTTTGTATATGTGCCTCCCACTTTTTAAAGGGACCAAAAGTAATGGGACAGATTAACAATCATAAATCAAACTTTCACTTTTTAATACTTGGTTGCAAATCCTTTGCAGTCAATTACAGCCTGAAGTGTGGAACGCAATGACATCACCAGACGCTGGGTTTCATCCCTGGTGAGGCTCTGCCAGGCCTCTACTGCAACGGTCTTCAGTTCCTGCTTGTTCTTGGGGCATTTTCCCTTCAGTTTTGTCTTCAGCAAGTGAAATGATTGCTCAATCGGATTCAGGTCAGGTGATTGACTTGGCCATTGCATAACATTCCACTTCTTTCCCTTAAAAAACTCTTTTGGTTGCTTTCGCAGTATGCTTTGGGTCATTGTCCATCTGCACTGTGAAGCACCGTCCAGTGAGTTCTGAAGCATTTGGCTGAATATGAGCAGATAATATTGCCCGAAACACTTCAGAATTCATCCTGCTGCTTTTGTCAGCAGTCACATCATCAATAAATACAAGAGAACCAGTTCCATTGGCAGCCATACATGCCCACGCCATGACACTACCACCACCATGCTTCACTGATGAGGTGGTATGCTTTGGATCATGAGCAGTTCCTTTCCTTCTCATACTCTTCTCGTCCCATCACTCTGGTACAAGTTGATCTTGGTCTCATCTGTCCATAGGATGTTGTTCCAGAACTGTGAAGGCTTTTTTAGATGTTGTTTGGAAAACTCTAATCTGGCCTTCCTGTTTTTGAGGCTCACCAATAGTTTACATCTTGCTTACCTCTGTATTCACTCTGGTGGAGTCTTCTCTTGATTGTTGACTTTGACACACATACACCTACCCCCTGGAGAGTGTTCTTGATCTGGCCAACTGTTGTGAAGGGTGTTTTCTTCACCAGGGAAAGAATTCTTTGGTCATCCACCACATTTATTTTCCGTGGTCTTCCGGGTCTTTTGGTGTTGCCGAGCTTACCGTGCGTTCTTTCTTTTTACGGATCTTCCAAACAGTTGATTTGGCCACACCTAATGTTTTTGCTATCTCTCTGATGGGTTTGTTTTGTTTTTTCAGCCTAATGATGGCTTGCTTCACTGATAGTGACAGCTCTTTGGGTCTCATATTGAGAGTTGACAGCAAGAGATTCCAAATGCAAATAGCACACTTGAAATGAACTCTGGACCTTTTATCTGCTCCTTGTAAATGGGATAATGAGGGAATAACACACACCTGGCCATGGAACAGCTGAGCAGCCAATTGTCCCAATACTTTTAGTCCCTTAAAAAGTAGGAGGCACATATAAACTGTTGTAATTCCTACACTGTTCACCGGATTTGGATGTAAATACTCTCAAATTAAAGCTGAAAGTCTGCAGTTAAAGCACATCTTGTTCGTTTCATTTCAAATCCATTGTGGTGGTGTATAGAGCCAAAAAGATAATTGTGTCGATGTCCCAATATTTATGGACCTGACTGTAATTCCAGAGCATTTTACTCCTGACGATTGGCAAGAGCCATGAAACGTGCGTAGAGTATACATCGAACTGATGCCTAGACAAGTTTGGGTCACCATGAGCAATTGCTAATGTTTATGGATGAGTGTTTTTATGTAATTGAACTGCTAGTCATGTTGTATTTTATTCTGTATAATAACTGTATATTCATACAAGTGTATTATAGTAAAATGTGCCCTGTATTGACACTTTTTACAACGTGATTTGTAATTAATAAAAAATATAATTTTTTAATGAATAATATAAACAAGGTCTCCATTCAGTGACATGCCTCATACAAAGTCCCATGGATTTTTTTTTCTCCTGTTTAACATATCAGGGATGGTGGCTTGCCACTGCTATATTCAGGTTGTGTCAGGTCATATTATCATATCCTCTATATAGATCTTTATCTCACTAGAGGGATCACCAGCAGGAGGAAGGAGGTTCTGATTTCTCTATATAGATCTTTATATCACTAGAGGGATCACCAGCAGGAGGAAGGAGGTCCTGATTCCTCTATATAGATTTTTATCTCACTAGAGGGATCACCAGCAGGAGGAAGGAGGTCCTGATTTCCTTATATAGATCTTTAGTGAGATCTCATTTTGAATATTGCGTCCAGTTCTGGAGACCTCACTTAGAAAAAGATATTGATAAGCCATAATGAGTCCAGAGACGGGTAACAAAAAACACTTTATTATGTACACTCTAAAGCAGGGGTCTCCAAACTGCGGCCCTGGGGCCGGATGTGGCCCTTTGCTTGCCTTCATCCGGCCCTTGGGGCACTAGTCCATCCACTGACACCAACAATGGGGAATAATTTTTGTTGCTGACACCAACAGTGGGGCACTATTTCTCCAACTGACACCATCAAAAGGGCACAATTTCTTCCATTGACACAAACTATGGGGCACTAGTCCTCCCACTGACACCAAAGATATGGTATTGTTTTCTCCCACTGGACATATTTGACTCCCGATGGCCACAGTCTGGCCCCCCTAAAGTCTGAAGGACAATAAACTGGCCCTTTCTTTAGAAAGTTTGGAGACCTCTGCTCTAAAGGAAAGACGGGAAAGGGGAGATATGACTGAAACCTTTAAAGGGTAAGTTCACCTTTACAGAAAAATCTGTAAGGTGAACTTACACATGACCCCTCCTGGCTCCCGCCCCCTTCGGTCCCGCTGACCTGAACTGCGGAAATCCCCCATTCCGAGCCCTGATATATCCGTGTCAGGGGTCTGGGGCTTAGAAATCCCCTGAGCTAAATGTACCTCGCCAGGAGGGATGTGTCAGAGCATTCTAATTGGTTAGCGCCGTCACATGGGCAACGCCGACCAGACAGCAGCCGCATAGCCTGTCCTGTCAGCTATGAAGAAGACGTGCGGATGCAGAGGAGATTTCTAATCCCTGGGCTCCTGACGCGGATATACTGGGGCTCAGGACGGAAGATTGCCACCGTCCAGGTCAGCGGGACCGGGGGGGCGGGGGCAAGGAAGGGGTCCTGTGTAAGTTCACTTTACAGATTTTTTTTGTAAAGGTGTACTTACACTTGAAATACATCAAGATGGTGAATAAGGTTCAGGTGGCAGGATTTTCAATATGAAACCAAGATCCAGAACATGGGGACATGCCTTACACTAACTGGAGGGAAGTTCAAAACTTAGAAAATATTAGTCAGGAGTAAGTGGCTTCAAACATGCTTGGGACAAACACAGATCTATACTCAGACAAAAAAGTGAAAAAAAAATACAAAACCATGTATACATTTAAAAAAAAAAAAAAAAAGACAGAAGACTCGATAGACCACTTTTTTCTTCTGACTGAACTGAACTCAATGTCTCATTGCTTCAAGACATCAGTGCTAACCAATTTTCACCTTGATTTCTGTAAATGTTTAGGCATAAAGCTCTTGTTGTTTAGGTTTAGCATGACTCCATACCAGTGTTGCCAACCGCCAGTATTTTTACTGGCAGCCAGTAAAAATGGGCACTTTTCTCCTGCCAGTAAGAAGAAAAGGTTGCCAGTAAAAAATATGGCTGTGACGCTTGGCTCGGAACTGTGCATATGCAGCTCAGGTCCGGAGTCGGCTGAGACCATCCAAGTGCCTGCTACAGTGTGTTCGGGCGGTGCCGGCGGGAGGGGGGCAGGCCTGGTGGAGGCGGTGTCTGAGTGTGTCGTGTGATGTCATGATGCAAGAAAGTCGAGCCAAAGCCTTGTGTGTGGGCCTGCAGGATGGGAGAAAGGCAAGCCAGGAGCAGGACTGTCAGTGCTGTTTGGACTGGAGGGGACAGAAGGGACCTTCTGGCATGGAGAGAGACTGTCACTTATACTTAGGAGGGGAAGTGTCGTGTCGGTGAGGTGTCAGCATGCATCATCTGTGCTACTGCACACTGCTGTCAGTATCACTGTGAGAGTCAATTTCATGAGTGCATCACCCATTCTAATGTATTGCCCTCCCGAGTCCTCTCCCTTAGCTACTCACTTACTATATCCAAAATAAAATAAGAAATATGCTTTTTGCCTTAAAGGGATTGTAAAGCTTCAGTTTTTTTTTTTTTTTTTAAATAACAAACATCTCATACTTACCTCCTCTGTGCAGTTGGTTTTGCACAGAGTGGCCATGATCCTCCTCTTCTGGGGTCCCTCAGTAGTGCTAGTAGCTCCTCTCTTCTCGAGTGTACCGTCGGAGAAGCGCTCTCCTTTGGGACACCCGTGCGGGCACGCTCCCGAGTCCTGCTTCTGCGTCTATTGACACAGAAAGAAAGACTCAGACCCGCCCGTGTCATTGGATTTGATTGACAGCAGCGGGAGCGAATGGCTGCGCTGCTATCAATCCATCCAATCAGGACCCGAGACACCGGCGCAAGATAGAGGGGGTACAGGTAAATAAAAACGGGGGCTCGGGGGGGGGGAGCTGCAGCATTACAGGAGGTTTTTCACCTCAATAAATAGAATTGAGGTGAAAACCCCTTTAATATCTACCTTAAATCACATTTATAATTGCATATTGTACGTATTTGAAGCCTAAATACTGGAATTTGAACTTAAGACTGTAATTTTAAAATTGGCAGTACAAACGTGGCTGTGCCAGTAAATTTTGGGTGTCTTGTCAGTAAATTTCAATCTGGTAGGTTGGCAATACTGCTCCATACCCACTTTGGTAGAAAAAAAAATGCCACTTTGTCATTTCTTGACTCAATGCCAGGCTAAGACCTATTGTCATAAATAGTATTCCAAACACTTTCAGCACTGGGAAACAAAACTTCAAACCATTGTGTGTGAAAATGGCAAGATTTCCTTCCTGCTCTTTTAGCATTTATGGTATAGTACTAAACCACTAATTGCGGTCTAACCCAATGTCAGACAGGAGATCTCACTGCCTGTGATACTGCAGTTTTAATCCATCCACCACATAAATATGCTACCTAATTCATAACTTATTCCAGTGTTTGCATTTGCTTACTGATTTTTTTTTTTTCAATAATATTATAATAACAAAGGTCTGTGTTTTTTTTCTAGAGGTTTTTCTAGGTTCAGATGTCCCATCAATCTATAATTTCCTACAGCTGTCATAATTCTTATTTCCATATAGTTGTGACTGACTGGGTCTTAGGTGCCCTAGTGGAGGACACTAGAACTAAACTTGCTAATTGCTTAGGTTCTAGGTAGGAGTTTGCTTCCATGCGAAAAACAGCATTAAGGCATTACTGCATAACTCCAGACTTAGAAGTGACTCACAATGAACACAGTTAACCCTCTTTTAACCCATGGCTAACTGACTGCACTGTTACACAAAGCACTAGAAACACTACCACAGTTAGAGAACACCAACTCCCAGGTGCGCAGCATTTAGGAACCAGTAAAGCCTCCACGGCCCCCACCAACTCAGCAATACCTGTCACCTCATTCCCAGTGACATGTCCACAGTTACCAGTGGATATAGGAAATTAACCTTACTCTGTAACTACTTGCTTGTTCTCTCTCTCTCACTCAGGGGTCCCCTCTAAATCTCTCCTGTGACTCCCAGGCTTGGTTCCTAGGTACTCTGTGCTGCAAGTCTGATCCCAAAATGTGGGACCCAACTGCTAGTGAAGGGAACAAGCACAATATGCCTTCACTACCAGAGTAACCTTCACCCTATGCCATTCACCCATTCCCTGGCTGGTTGGCTCCATTAAGCTATGATACATGTATGGTTATCCCTAGCAACTGCAATAAGGCTTACATTAGACAGCAAAATACATACTGGAATAAATTGCACTGTATCTACTCCAACCTACAGCCCCCATGTTAAAAGCCCTGTTCGATGGATGCACCATGCAATACACCACTTAAGAAGAAACTTCAGACCGGCATTAAACAGTTAATGACAACTTTACTAAAGAAAGGCATCACACAGGAACAGTTCCTTATCAGGCAACTACACATTAATTCCTGTACAAGGTGCTTTAGTGCCCATAAGGCAAGCTTACTTGAATAGCAGCACAGAGTCCTTATTGTCCATGATCAGCAAATAATCCACAAGAGGTAGGACAGGGTCCATATAGTTTATGTTTGGCAAAGATCCTTAAAAGGCTATCAGTCCATCCTTGGTAGGGTTGCCACCTTTTCTTCAAACCAAACCCAAACACTTTAGCGGCGCATGGCATATTTCCTTTTTTTAGTATACACTATAAGAAATGTTAAAGACTTTTGGGTGCCCCAAGGAGAGTAGAAATGCAGCTCAGTGTGCCACAGTGAACAGTGAGTGTAGCCAAATTGTGGCTCCATTCACAGCTAGGAGTTCTGGATCGCAATTCCACCCACGATTCCCATTTCGCCGCAAATTGCGTGACGCGCTGGTGATCCTGTTACTTTCAATGGCACCCCAATCGCGGTGCAATTTTGTCACAATTGTCACCCCACAAATCGCTGCAAAATCCCACAAACAGAATCGCGGAATGCCTGTCGCCCAAAATAAGTTTCTATTCCACCAGCGATCTGAAACGCTTAGTTGTGAATAGAGCCGGTGAGTCTTATGCGCAGAATGCAGGAGACAGGAGTGTGTAATGCATATTAGAAGTCATGAGTACAAAACAAAAAGAGTGCAGGAGTCAGGGGTGTGTAACGCACAGTGTAGGGCTAAGAAGAGTGCAAAATTCCCTCTCTGCGAGCAATTCTCTCCTCCACTTTACCCTTTCATCAAAAAGCCCCACTCCCTCTCCTGCACAAAAAGTCAAGCATTATTCTTTTGCTCACCCTCCACCCCCACCAGCAAAAATCAATTCCCCCCCCCTCCCAGAACACCCCCCCCCCAAAACAAATCTTTACCCACCTTCCACAGCACAAGTCCCCCTCCACTATCCCCTTATTTCCGAGTCCTAGCACAATCCCCCTTCTTCCTCATTCCAGCACTTATCCTCACCCTCACCTAATACAAATCATCTTCTTCCTCTACCAGCACAAATACTCCTTCCCCCCCCCCCCAATACCCCCAGGGCTTCTGACAGGGGTTACCATTGGGCCTCCTGTAGGGGGTCCAAGCACACTAGGGGACTCGGACAGCAGGGGGATCGGAGCGGCAGTGCAGGGGACAATTACAGAGGAGACAAACTGGAAGAGAGAGAAGCACCAGGTAGCCGCTGGTGCAGTAATTTTTCCTTTAATTAACCACTTGCCGACTAGCTGCCGCAGTTTTCACGAAACAACGTTATGTTACATCACTTCGCCCTGTGGCCACTAGGGAGCCAATGCGAATGCCTGGCGGGCGCAATGACCGCCGGGCACCCGCGATCACTTGTGACAGAACGAGAACCGGGAGCTGTGTGTGTAAACAGGGGCAAAATGACTGATCGTCTGTTCATACAAAGTATGAACACCCCAATCAGTCTCCTCCCCTAGTAAGTCCCATCCCCCCCACAGTTATAATCACTCCCTAGGACATACTTAACCCCTTGATCACCCCCTAGTGTTAACCCCTTCAATGCCAGTGACATTTTTACAGTAATCAGTGCATTTTTATAGCACTAATCGCTGTAAAAATGGCAATGGTCCCAAAAATTGCAGATAGCCGCCATTACTAGTAAAAAAAATAAATAATAAAAATGCCATAATTCTATCCCCTATTTTGTACACGCTATAACTTTTACGCAAACCAATCAATATTCGCTTATTGCTATTTTTTTTACCAAAAATATGTAGAAGAATACATATCGGCATAAACTGAGGGAAAAAAAATAAAATAAATTTGGGATATTTATTATAGCAAAAAGTAAAGGTGCTTTTATGGTGTCGCTGTTCTTTTGTTTATAGCGCAAAAAATAAAAACCACAGAGGTGATCAAAATACCACCAAAAGAAAGCTCTATTTGTGGGGAAAAAAAGACGCAAATTTTGTTTGGGTACAATGTCACATGACAGCGCAATTGTCAGTTAAAGCGACGCAGTGCCAAATTGTAAGAAGTGCTCTGGTCAGGAAGGGGGTAAAATCTTCCGGGGCTGAAGCGGTTAAATGTTTAAAAACAAACCATCTGCATTGCACTCACACATGTCAGAGCAGTCGGCATATCACAGTCTGGGAAATCCGCTGTCAGCATTCTCCCAATCCACGCTGCTCTAATCGCTGAATCACTGGAGGAAGCCGATACAAGGATAGAGCCGTGGAGAACTCCAGTGACCTGTCAGCCTCTGATGATGGAGGCGTGGTTAAGCCTCAAAAAAAACCACTCGGATTGGTCACAGTGTCCCAGGCTATCTGACAGGTAACTGGAGTTCCCCGTGGCACTATCCTTGTATTGGCTTCCTCCAGTGATTCAGCGATCAGAACAGCGTGGATCGGTAGAATGCTGACAGCAGATTTCACAGACTGTGATATGCCGATCACTCTGACATGTGTGAGTGCAATGCAGATTGTTTGTTTTTACACATTTAATTAAAGCAAAATTTACTACACCAGCGGCTACCTGGGGCTTCTCTCTCTTCCAGTTCGTCTCCTCTTTAATTGTTCACCGCACTGCCGCTCAGATACCTCTGGTGTGCTTGGGCCCCCTACAGGAGGCCTGGTGGTAACCCCTGTTGGCAGCCCTGGTGTCCGGATCTTTTGCAGAGGGAAACCCGGGCACAGAATCCGGATTCCCGGGTCAAAACTGGACAGATGGCAACCCTAATGGTTGGCAGTTAAGAGTCCTCATGTTCTCAGTCCCTCAGGGAGCACTGACTGACCCCCCCCCCCAAGCTAGGGACACAGTCCAGGCAGCATAACACCCTACATTTTGACAGTGTTTCGGACACTAAAGGGCCCCTTTTTAAGTGGATCTGTGCAAAGTTGGCAGAAAAATCTAGCCAATCAATCCCTAATGCCCCGTACACACGATCGTTTTTACTGTCATTTTTTAAACCGACGTTTTTCTCCTCGTTTTTTTTCATGTTTCCTCTCAAGCCTGCCTTGCGTACACACCATCATTAAAAAAAACGATCAAGCAAAGCGCAACGACGGCACTATAAAGGGGAAGTTCCGTTCGAATGGCGCCACCCTTCATGTTAGTAAAGTTTGTTGAGCGACGATTCGCGCTTTTCAGTCCGTTACTGTGTAATGAATGTGCTATCTCCATTACGAACGCTAGTTTTACCAGAACGAGCGCTCCCGTCTCATACTTGATTCTGAGCATGCGCGTTTTTTTTCACGTCGTGAAAGCATACACACTATCGTTTTTCACGTCGTTAAAAAAAACGACATGAAAAACGACGTGAAAAAAGAGAGCATGTCCGGAATTTTTAATGGCCATTTTTCACGTCGTTAAAAATGCTCTGGAGCCTGCACACGATCATTTTTAATGGCCATTTTTTAAAATGGCATTTTTAACGGCATGAAAAACGATCGTGTGTATGGGGCATTAGATCCACCACACATCAACACTGTAACAATTTCACAGGAAGGACAGCAGACTACTGCAGAACATGAGTCAGCATAGAGGAAACATTAACCCTTCTGTAGGCACCTGCTTGTAAAGGATAGTTTTGCACAGTAATAAAACCTAAATTCCATCTTTTAGCTTTTTCTGTGTTGTTAATAGAGTAGTGATGAGTTCGGGCCTCTGTCAGGTTCCTATTGTTCTTTGTCCCCATTAATGAGATTTCTGCTCACTTGCTGCCCTTAGGATACAAGAAAAATGTATTGGATTTGTTCTTAAAATAAAGCAAAATCCCACATTGGACAGTTGTCACTACAGGAAGTGATGGAAAATCTCTTCAGGAGGGACACAGACATCCCGGCTTTCACAATGGTGAAGCGTTAGAGCTGAAGCAGAAGTCTTGCTCTCTGCCATGGTGTTAGCATAGAGTATTTTACAGTGTATGTTCAGCCAATAGCAAACAACTTGCCTATTTCTATGGCAATCCTTAGAAATGCTCTACATTTTTTTGAAGTATGCAAATACTTTTTTTAATGAGATTTATGCAGGATGGTAACATGACCCTAATAGTTCCGTAGTATCTGTGCCGATATGGGCAGGGGCAAGTCAAGTCAATGTATGTGACATACGTTGTAATTGTCTCTGTGGGTACATGTCGGATCGTTTTGAAAGTTTCACTGTGCATATCTGTTACCCCGTAGTAGTTCTGCTAGAAACAGCTAGATGTGGAAAGGGGGGTTACTGCGCATGTCTGTCACCGCTGCCTTGGGTCTGAACTCACAAATAGACTGATGCCTCCTGGGATGCTCACATCATGCATTCAGCAGGCTTCAGAGCAATCTACAGTGCATGCACCATGGCGCATCATCAGAAATCATCTGCCTCTTCTTGGTTCTTGCAGGCAGCCCCCTGATGATGTCCACAGTGCATTGTCCAACATCAGGGGTTGGTTGCAAGAACTAGGAAAAGAGAACTGGCTCCCAGATTACATAAGAGGAAGATGGTGATGTGGAATCAGGGAAGCATCAGCAAATTGTCAGGTTACTGAAGAGCAACACTGGAATTTCTGGGCATTTCTGGTGAGTATGTTTATGAAAGAGAACCCAGCAAGAGAGGTAAGAGGGGTTTAAAAAAAAAAAAAAAAAAAAAAAAGAAGGGGGGTTCCTCTTTCTATAATTTTTCCACCCAACAGAGGCCAGTATGTCTAGAGTTATGTGTAAAGCCTCGTACACACGGTCGGACTTCAAACAAACTTTTCCGTGGATTTTTGTCCGAAGGGAGTTGGCCGGGCACACCCATAGCATACACACGGCAGGACTTTAACTTTCCCAAAACTTTCCCAACATCACGTGGTTTTTCTGCTCTTTACCGCCACCCTTTGGTCAACCACCTGCTATTGTTGGTTGATTTTAACATTGGTTCTGGGCATGCGTATTTGTACTTCGGACAAAAGTCCGATGGATTTCTGTACACACAGGCAGACTTTGCACCATCGGACTTTAGTTGACGAAAAGTTTGTCCGTTTGCAGAGCGAACTTTTGTCCGATGAAAACCGAAAAAGTTTGTCCGATGGAGCGTACACACGGTCAAATTTTTTTGAAAACTTGCTCATTTTTAAGTTTGTTGGCAAAAAGTCCGACCATGTGTGCGGGCCTTTAAGGGAGAAATCTGGTAGGAAATTAGTTGCTGATCATTCAGGTTTCCTGGTCTTCTATGCTATGTTGACCAGCCTGTTTTTCTGCATGTCTGGACCCATTTTTACTTGCTCCTTTCAGTGACCAAAGCAGTGCTCTGACAACATTAACTACCTCCACCTCTTGTAGATTATTTTTTTTAACCCCTGAAAGTACAGCATTAGCAAAAGCAACTGTTTCTTTTTTCTTTTATTAGGGTAATACACAGCAAGGCCTAAAAAATATCAGAGTTGTGAAGTACTAGGGTGTTTATTTCACATTAACTGCACAATAAATATAATTAGTATTCCTGACTATCAGAAATGAATGTGAATGGCTAGGCTGAACAAGGGTCCGCTGGATTTTAGGGACCCATTTATTTCACAAAGGTTTTTATTGGGTTTTTCAAGGTTTGTTACAAAAGATGCAAATCATTGTACAGAGAAAGGTGCAATAGTATCACTAAGAAAATGAGAAATTAAGTAATGGAGGTTGGCACATAGCAACAAGTCTGTTTGGACATGGAGGCAATGCACAACATATCTTCACAAGTAATGAACATAACTGGTATTCATCTAGATCCAGTGGAAGTGGGTGCCAAGAGGTGTGGGAGGGGAACAGAGGTGAAAGAAAATTTGCCTGGGGGGGGGGCAGGAGGGGAGAATTCCCAAATGGTCTAGTCCACTGTACACAATGGATCTCCCTAGCACTTATATAGGTATGAAGCGGTCCAGACCTAGATAGTCGTTTTAAAAGTGATCCATGAGTCCCATGCCTTTGGCGTGGGTATCTTTAAGGATAGATGTGAGCTTCTCCTGAACCATAGTCCCCATGAGATGCTGTTTAACCTCAGCAAAACTAAGAAATTGTTGGCCATTTAGCCAAGGTCTGCCGAGCTGCCAGGAAGACAAACCCCACCGGCTTCCTCTGGTCCTTGGTCAAGGACAGGATGGACTTATGCAACAGGGCTTCCCAGGGGTCGCGTGCAAGCAAAACATTCAGTACAGATATAATCAGAGAATAGACTTGGGTCCAGAACCGCAGGGCTTTTGAGCAGGACCACCAGATATGAAGGAGAATACCGGGTTCCCTGCATCCCCAAAAACAAAAAGGGAGATGCAGAAGGGACAAACTTGGCTACTCGCACGGGGGCCATGTACCAATCAGAGAGTAGCTTAAAGGCGTTCTCCAGAGCAAAAATATTACAAGAACATCTTCTAGCTAAATTTGATTCCAGGAAGATTGATCCAGGGTCTTGTCTAGGTCAGCTTCCTATTTGGTGATATAGGAAAGTGCGCAAGGTCCCATAGAGTTTGTTAGGGAACCATAGAGATCAGACACCAAACCTTTCAAAGTAGGATCTTTACGACACCGGTTTTCAAAAGAGGTCAGGCGTTTGGGGGAGTCTGAATGATGCTTAAGGAGAGAATGGATATAGTTTTATATTTGGGTATATCGGAAGATCTTAGGGGTCCATTTAAATAAGGTATGCGTTGAGTATGTGTTGGGATCCCTTCCCATTGTCTTGTAAACCTGGAAAATTCTCATTTCTAGGGCAGTAGAAAAACAGGAGACATTGTCAATGATGCCCTATCCATTCCACGTAAAATATTTTGTTAACTCATTTTTCCTTAAAGTTCAACTCTGCCTCAGCTCCCTCCCCCTAGAGGCCCCATGAAGTGCATGTTTTTGTCTCTTTTTATATACTTTAGCAGATGTCTTAAGGCCGGTCAAATGACTCATTGGGCCTTCTTTCTCTTTGTCTTTTCTTTGGCTGAAGGCCGTCCTCTTCTAGTGCAGGGAGTAGTGCTGATGTTACATTAGCACTGCTCTTTGTTTTAATACACTATGAACAAAGGGTACTGTGGTGATGTCCTCTTAGAAGGCAGGGCCACATAATTGTGAAGTGGAAGGAAAATAATAAATGGTTTTCAACATTTTTTTACAAATAAATATATGAAAAGTGTGGCGTGCATTTATATTCATCCTCCTTTAATCTGATACCCCAAACTAAAATCTAGTGGAACCAATTGCCTTCAGAAGTTACCTAATTAGTAAATAGAGTCCACCTGTGTGTAATTTAATCTCATTATAAATACAGCTTTCCTGTAAAACCCTCAGAGGTTTGTTAGAGAACCTTAGTAAACAAACAGCATCATGAAGGCCAAGGAACACACCAGACAGGTCAGGGATAAAGTTGTGGAGAAGTTTAAAGCAGGGTTAGGTTATAAAAAAATATCCCAAGCTTTAAACATCTGACGGAGAACTGTTCAATCGATCATGCAAAAATGGAAAGAGTATGGCACAACTGCAAACCTACCAAGACATGGCCGTCCACCTAAACTGACAAGCCGAGCATTAATCAGAGAAGCAGCCAAGAAGCCCATGGTAACTCTGGAGGAGCTGCAGAGATCCACAGCTCAGGTGGAAGAATCTGTCCACAGGACAACTATTAGTTGTGCACTCCACAAACCTTTCGCAATTTGGGAGAAGCCATGTGGAGGACACAGCAAACATGTGGAAGAAGGTGCTCTGGCAGATGAGACCAAAATTTAACTTTTTGGCCTAAAAGCAAAACGCCATGTGTGGCAGAAAACTAACATTGCACATAACCCCGAATACACTATCCCCACCGTAAAACATGGTGGTGGCAGCATCATGTTGTGATGCTTTTCTTTAGCAGGGACAGGGAAGCTGGTCAGAGTTGATAGGAAGATGGATGGAGCCAAATACATGGCAATCTTAGAAGAAAGACCTAAATCCAATTGTGAATCTGTGGCAAGACTTGAAATTTGCTGTTCACAGACACTCTCCATCCAATCACGTAGCTTGAGCCTTTTTTGCAAAGAAGAATGGGCAAAAATGTCACTCTCTAGATGTGCAAAGCTGGTAGTGACATTCCCAAAAAGACTTGTAGCTGTAATTGCAGCAAAGGGTGATTCTACAAAGTATTGACTCTGAATACAAATGCACGCCACACTTTTCACATATTTATTTGTAAAAAAAAAATGAAAACCATTTACCATTTTCCTTCCACTTCACAATTATGTGCTACTTTTGTGTTGGTCTATCACAGAAAATCCCAATAAAATTAATTTACGTTTTTGGTTGTAACATGACTAAATGTTAAACATTTAAAGGGGTATAAATACTTTTTCAAGGCACTGTATAATTGGTCCAGCTTGCAAAGTTGCATATACCATACCTGTGAGATCCATCTAGAAGCTGGAAATCACTGTAGTAGACATTGCTTCTGCAGTGATCTCCATTAGCTTATGGGATCAGTGCCAAGTGGCTGCCCTTCTGCATTGTGAGCACAGGATGTTGGCTGCTGGGCATGGGTAGGAAAAATGCATAGTGATCTCACAAAGGCACCCATGCTGAATGGCCGACCTTCTTGTTCACAATGCAAAAGGGTGGATTGGCACAGGAACCGGAAGCTAGTGGAGATCACTGGAGTAGCGGTGTATACAACAGTGATTTCCAGCTTTTAGAGGGATCCCACAGGTATAGTATATGAATAGTTACTTTGGTCCACTTGGACCAATGTACCTACAGTATGTAAAAATTATCCATACCTGGAGTTGGGCTTTAAAGGGAAACAATAGTTTTTTGTGTCAATTCTATTTTTATTTTTTAACATTTAAACTGTTATTTTTATCTTATTTTTTACTGTACCTATACATTCTCTGTTTTACAAATAAACATTTAACACATGACAAAGCATCAAGAGCACTACAGGTTAACTAAAGAGACAACAAAGCTGTAAATTACATCTTTCTTGGTCCCCAAAACTGGTAGAACTTTAATAATCATTGCTCTACACTGCAGCAGTGGTTTACATAGTTATGTATTCAAAGCTAATGTAGATAAATTAGACATGACTTGTTGTTAGTTTAGCTTTTTATTGTGAAAATTCAGTTGTGGATCGCTTTTCAGTGGGCACTTTACCGGCAACAGGGGGGCAATATGTTGCCTGCTCACCACCTGTTTTAACCCTCAAAAGGCTGCACCACCACGCAACAACTGCTTGCGTTGCATGTAGTTGCACCACAGCCTCATTAACTTGAATTTGTTACAAGTTTTTACAATTCTTTTAGTACAAAGTTAAAAAGGTATTTCAGTATTTAAATAGTACACATTTCTTTATTCACATTGGTGACTAGCACAGGTGTGAATGACAGCGGCAGGAATCTTCCGATTCCTGCAGCTGTTCCTGCCACCTTAGAGCAACTAGCTGCGACCACCGAGCTCTGTACACCTCAATGGCAGGTCAGCGGTGACCGCAGCTATCTGTTGCTGTCTGCCCAGCTAGCGATTACCTGCAGTGACACAAAGTGCTTCCAGCAGTGATCACCGCAAGTAATCGCTGGCTGGGTGGACAGCCAAGGATGATTGTGGCCACCACTGACCTGCCATTGAAGTGTACAGGGCTCGGTGACTGCAGTTAGCCGCTAACAGCAGCAGAATAATGCTGCCGCCATTCGCCCAGTTGCTAGTTGCCTTAAAGATGTCTATATACATCAGACCAAACAAGGGGCAACTGAAATGAAAGTTGGATAGAGAGTTGGTTCCAAAAGAGGGACAGTCCCTTATATTAAGAAAGTTAGAAATTATAAGAATATGCAGACAGCAAATGCATAATAGTTGCAATACGAGGGAAACAAAAGGGCAATTGTGACAATATGCATGTAAGAAATGGGAAATTTGGGCAATATGCGGGCAATGACAAAAATAGTGATTACAACTGGAGCCCGGTCTGCCCCCCTCCTTACCTTTCCTTTTTTTCAGCCTAATGCCAGCAGGACTGGTAGTCCGGACCCCAATAATCAGTATGATTATGGTGATAGGTTATATATAGGCTGGGTTCACACTATAACGTTGTAGTTTCCATGGTGCCATAGACTGGTGCCAGGAAATGAAAATTAAAATAAGTAAGTATTTAATACAATTTTCTGTATTCCTGGTGCCAGCATATTACCACATGTATCTTGCAATTAATATGCGCCACGAAAGAAAAATGTTGATTAGCATTTGATACAGTCTTCCGTTATGTTGCAGGTAGGGTTGCCACCTCATCCCTTTAAACCTGAACACATATGAATTACACGGGTTCTGAGGCCAATTTGATGCAGACCAGGCACCAAGTGAGTTTAATTACAAGCTTAATCAGCCACAGAACCTGTGTAATTAATGTGTTCAGTTTTAAAGGGATGAGGTGGCAACCCTAGTTGCGTGGCGCCATTTGGAAGTAATTACACCCCGCGGCAGCACTCCGTTTCCAATAAAGGGTCCCGGGCGGTTTTAGCTCTGCTGGGGAGTGTTAGCAGTCCATTTAAATAAATTAATTTCCCGAACGTGCATTGCTGTAACATAATGATGTAAACCCAGCCTTAGAAATGATGGAAGGTATGGAGTTTTGTACGCACAGACCTGAGTTGTTATCCCCCACGTCCTGCAGGAACCTCATCATAGAAATGGGGGAATTGGCCATCAGTGATAGCGGCCTGAGTCTGAGGAGCAGGGGCCTGAGTATTTCATATCAACAAAGCTGATTGGTTGCCAAGAGCAGACAGTAACCTTCCCCATAGCACGCTTTTCAATGAAGCTGAAGTTAGCTTCTCATTCGGCCAGCTTCTTATTTGAATGCAGAAGCTAGCTCCTTATTCGGCCAGCTTCTTATTCAAGTTAGATCTTTATTCACAAAAGTGATTATTTACTAAACAATCATCTGCAATGTTTATAATAAAATTGTGAACTTTAACAATTCTATCTCCCTAAATGCCATGTATTTAAAGTAGTAATTCTGAATAAATATATGAAAACCATCTTGGCTCACCCAAATTCCACTTGATTTATACTCATTGGGCATCCTTCTATTAGTCAAGGCTCAATTGTGCCCGAGCCAAGTGATATAAATCTTAAAATATGGCACCTTGACAGCCATGCATTTCAATGGGAAATTCCGAAGAAGCCAAGCTATTCCTATATGAAATCCATCTTGGCTCACCCAAATTCCACTTGTTTTATACTCATTGTACATCCTACTATATAGGAAAGTTCAATTTGGCCCAAGACAAGTGATAGAAATCATAAAATATGGCACCATGACAGATATGCATTTCAAAGGGAAAATTATGAATAAGTAGCCAAGCTATTCCAATATGAAAACCATCTTGGTTTACCCAAAATCCACTTGTTTTATACTCATTGGGCATCCTACTATATAGAAATGTTCAATTTGGCCCGAGCCAAATGATAGAAATCCTAAAATATGGCACCAAACGTGGCACCATGACAGCCATGCATTTCAATGGGATATTCTGAATAAGAAGCCAAGCTATTCCTATATGAAATCCATCTTGGCTCACCCAAAATCCACTAGTTTTATACTCATTGGGCATCCTACTATATAGGAAAGTTCAATTTGGCCCGAGCCAAGTGATGGAAATCATAAAATATGGCACCAAACTTGTCCCCCGGTCACTTATGCATTTCAATGGGAAATGCCGAAGAAGCCAAGCTATTCCTATATGAAAACCACTTTGACTCACCCAAATTCCAATTGTTTTATACTCATTGGGCATCCTACTATATAGGAAAGTTCAATTTGGCCCGAGCCAAGTGATATAAATCATAAAATATGGCACCTTGACAGCCATGCTGTCAGGGACATACTGGGCTTGAACCTGGGACCTCGTCTGTGTCTGGCATTGACTCTTCCAACAGATACCTCCATTCTTCAAGGGCGGACTTGATGGCCAGGAGCTCCCGGTCCCCCACGTCATAGTTCTTCTCGGCCGGAGTAAGCTTACGAGAGAAGAAGGCTATTGGGTGCATCAAGTCCTTGAGACCCTGGCGTTGAGAGATAACGGCTCCTAACGCTGTCTCTGAGGCATCTACCTCGAGTAGATAAGGTAGAGCAGGGTCAGGGTGACTCAGAATAGGAGCTGACGTGAACAGTCCTTTTAAATTTGTGAAGGCAGCCTGTGCCTCGGGATTCCAACAAAACCGGACATTCTGCTTGGTCAGCTGCGTAATCGGGGAAATAATAGCGGAGAATCGCTTGATGAACCTCCGGTAGAAGTTGGCAAAGCCAACGAAGCGCTGCACCCCCTTCTTGTCTGAAGGTGCAGGCCAATCCAGAATAGCTGAAACTTTTTGCGGATCCATCTTGAATCCCTCTGTTGAAATTACCAAGCCGAGGAACTGAATACTCTGTCGCTCGAATTCGCATTTTTCTGGTTTTGCGTACAGTCCATGTTGACGGAGTCGACAGAGTACGATCTTGACATGTTCCCGGTGCTGCTCAATTGAAGTGGAAAAAATCAAAATATCGTCTAGATAGACAATTACGTAAATGTCCAGGCAGTCCCTAAAAATGTCATTGACTAGATGCTGAAAAGTAGCAGGGGCGTTACATAGGCCAAAGGGCATTACTAGGTATTCGTAATGGCCGAACCTGGTCCGAAAAGCAGTCTTCCATTCATCCCCTGCGCGGATGCGGACCAGGTTGTACGCCCCCCGCAGGTCTAGCTTGGTAAACACAGAAGAGGTCCTGAGCCTCTGAAAGAGTTCGGGTACCAGGGGCAGAGGGTACCGATTCTTGACCGTAATTTTATTTAATTCCCAGTAGTCCACACAGGGCCGGAGAGAATGGTCCTTCTTCTCCACAAAAAAAGATTCCCGCCCCTGCTGGAGAAGTGGAAGGACGGATGAACCCCCTCTTTAGGTTTTCGTCAACATACTCTTTCAGAACCTCTAGCTCCCGTTCAGATAAGGGGAAGATCCGTCCAAAGGGAATTTCAGCCCCAGGGAGAAGCTCGATTGGACAATCGTATGGACGATGGGGCAGAAGGGTCTCAGCTCCCCGTTTGCTGAAAACGTCCAGGAATCCATGGTATTGTTTGGGCACAGCTGCGCGTACC
Organism: Rana muscosa; assembly: GCA_029206835.1. Classification (NCBI taxonomy): domain Eukaryota; kingdom Metazoa; phylum Chordata; class Amphibia; order Anura; family Ranidae; genus Rana; species Rana muscosa. The sequence goes on from CM055126.1 coordinate 175,433,689, forward strand.
TCTGAATCCGGCTCCAGGCATAACAGAGGACCAGAAGTGCTGAGACATGGAGGCATGCAGTGGTGTTGGCAATAAGGCGACTGGAACCTAATACTCCCGGACCCCCAATCGATCTGTGGGTTATGGGCTTGAAGCCAGGGTAGACCCAAGATGACTGGAAACAGAGGGGCTGCAATGGCATTCAGGCTTAATAGTTCCTTATGATCTGTAGAGGTGGTTACAAGCAAAGGAGGGGTTTCTTGAGTCACTACTCCTGACTTAATACGGGACCCGTCTGCTAAAAAGATGGAAAGTCCCTGAGTCTTTGGCTGGAGTGGGATGTGCTGTTGTGCTGCAAAGTTAAGATCGATGAAACAATTACATGCTCCTGAGTCAATTATCGCGGTGACTGGTATTGTCCTTCCTGGCAATTGGAACGAGATAGGTAGGGCCAGGTGGGTGGTGTTGGCAGAGGGAGGTGGACCACTTGGAGAAGGGGTAGCTGGGACCTTGCGCAGCTTAGCAGGACATGAGGAAACGTAATGGCCGGCTCCTCCACAATATAAACAAAGATCATTCTGTCGCCGGCGAAGTCGTTCTTCGGCCGACAGGGAAGGTCTCATCAGTCCAAGCTGTCTCGGCTTTATGGTAACAGAAGTCTGATTGGCAGGTAAGGAGTTAACTGGAACTGAACTGGCAACAGCAGGAGATACCCGGGGTAGCATCCAGGCTGGACGGAGATGCTGGGTAGCCCTCTCTGTTCTGCGCTCCCGTTGTCGTCGGTCTATCTGAATAGACAGGGTGATTAAAGTCTCTAGGGCATCAGGAACACCGACCCGGGCTAACTCGTCTTTCAGTCCCTCAGAGAGACCGAGACGGAACTGGTGCCGTAGGGCTGCATCATTCCACTGGGCATCCGCGCTCCAGCGTCTGAAATCAGTCACATAGTCCTCGACCGCTCTGCGGCCTTGCTGGAGCGCGTGGAGGGCAGCCTCGGCGGTGGAAGTCCGTTGAGGGTCATCATAGAGTCGAGCCATGGCATCAAGAAAAGATGAGAGAGAGTCCAGAGCTTCATGGCGGACTTCCAGCAGATGGTGGGCCCAAGCCTGAGGTTCCCCCTGTAGTAGAGCGATAACAAACCCTACTTTGGTGACCTCTAATGAAAAAGTCAGAGGTAGTAAGGAAAAGTATAGTTCACATGCGTTGCGAAACGCCCGGAATTTGCTTCGATCCCCAGAAAACTTATCGGGAACGGGGACCCTAGGCTCAGGAGGTGGTGGCGTTCCAGAGGAGGAAGTTGGGACTGAAGGTGCATCTGCAGTGATGGTCTGGGTTTGCGTCTGCCTATCCACTTGAACGTAACTGCCTTGTAGAGACTTCACGACCCGGTTGAGGGCTGCGAGGTGCTGACTGACGTCATCCATAGGCGAGGTCCCTCTTGCAGGCTCAGACATGGCGGTTTGATACTGTCACGTACCTTTGGTGTGAGCCTGACGTGCAGAGGGAGACCTCCCGTACAACCCCGGCTCGGAGACCACTGGAGTGGGGACAGTGGTGGTAAGAGCGCGGTGGGGTAAGGGTGCCTGCTTGGTCCTCTTGGCTGGGTGTAGTAAAGCCAAGCGAAAGCTGGAACAGCTGGAACTGGGAGCAGCGGATGCAGGTCAGCAGGTGCAGGTATGCAGAGCAGCGGATGCAGGTCAGCAGGTGCAGGTATGCAGAGCAGCGGATGCAGGTCAGCAGAGCAGCGGATGCAGGTCAGCAGGTGCAGGTGTGCAGGACCGCGGATGCAGGTCAGCAGGTGTAGGTATGCAGAGCAGCGCAGTCAGACAAGCCAGGTCTTTCACATCAGGGTAAACAGCATAAACGGCATCCAGAGAGTAGTCAGAGTCCAGGCTGGGTCTTGGCAACAGATGATCAGACAGGTAACTTAGCAGGGTCAAACAAGCCAGAGTCAGGACTGGAGATAGGAGGGAGGTCAGGAAGCCGGGTCATACACAGGAACACGATACAGGCACAGAGTCAGGAACAGAAGCAGATCAAACCGCAAGGGGCAACATCTCTGGAACGTCTTTTATAGGAAGTTCATGGGAGGAGCAAGGGGTTCAGGGTTCAACATCAATCAAGACACCAAGCAGAGTAGTCTAATCCATTAGATAGGTTATCCAGCAGATCAGGCAGGGAGCTGTCCAGCATCCCAGATAGCTCAGTGGGAAGAGTCAATGCCAGACACAGACGAGGTCCCAGGTTCAAGCCCAGTATGTCCCTGACACATGCATTTCAATGGGAAATAAGAAACCAAGCTATTCCTTTACGAAATTCATCTTGGCTCCCCCAAAATTCCACTTGTTTTATACTCATTGGGCATCCTACTATATAGGAAAGTTCAATTTGGCCCGAGCCAAGTGATGGAAATCATAAAATATGTCACCCTGTCACCCATGCATTTCAATGGGAAATTCAGAATAAGAAGCCAAGCTATTCCTATATGAAATCTATCTTGGCTCACCCAAATTCCACTTGTTTTATACTCATTGGGCATCCTTCTATTAGTTAAAGTTCAATTTGGCTCGAGCCAAGTGATATAAATCTTAAAATATGGCACCAAACGTGGCACCCTTTCACCCATGAATTTCAATGGAAGATTACGAATAAGAAACCAAGCTATTCCTATATGAAAACCATCTTGGCTCACCCAAATTTCACTTGTGTTATACTCATTGGGCATCCTACTATATAGAAATGTTCAATTTGGCCTGAGCCAAATGATAGAAATCCTAAAATATGGCACCAAACGTGGCACCATGACAGCCATGCATTTCAATGGGATATTCTGAATAAGAAGCCAAGCTATTCCTCTATGAAATCCATCTTGACTCACCCAAATTACACTTGTTGTATTCTCATTGGGCATCCTACTATATAGGAAAGTTCAATTTGGCCCAAACTAAGTGATAGAAATCATAAAATAGGGCAGCAAACTTGTCACCCATGTATTTCAAATGGGAAATTCCAAATAAGAACCCAAGCTATTCCTATATGAAAACCAAATTGGCTCACCCAAATTCCACTTGTTTTATACTCATTGGCCATCCTACCATATAGGAAAGTTCGATTTGGCCCGAGCCAAGTGATGGAAATCATAAAATATGGCCTAAAATGTTGCACCATGACCAGGCCCGGACTGGGACAAAAAATAGGCCTGGGCAGATCAGGGAAGCATGACATATTTGTTATTTAACCACCCCCCCGGGCCCCCTCCTGTCCCAGTGTGCTGCCAATCATAAGCAGCCGAGGCATTTCATGGTCTGCAGCTGCACATATACAAGAGGAGTGTATATGTGAGGCAGCAGGAAAGCTCAGGATAGTTCAGACTAGGATCCAAACACACCTGAGCTCACCCCTGCCAAGGGAAATGCTGAAGCTGGCTTTAAGGCCTCAACCCAGGTTCACACTACTGCGGTGTGAGACACCACGTGTAATTCGCACAGGAATCACAGCACATTCCTGTGTGAATTACATGTGGTGTCTCTGGGGTGCGATTTGAGCCATGGATTTGTATGACTCAAATCGCACTGCATTCACACCAAACTGGTGCAGGACCCTTTATTGTCCACACCAGAATCATCAGATTGCATGGGTGTTCACACCCATGCGATCCGATTTGGCAAACCGCAGCAAATTTGCTTTGAATTCGCACCACATCTAGTGTGAACCCAGGCTAAGAGTTACCAGTTAATTTTAGGGGACATTAAAAATATATTACCCACAATTATATATAATATTATCCAAAAGGTGTCCTGCATTTAAAGTGTATATATGATTTTTTTTTGTTAACACTGCACTTACCCAGCCAGCCAGTACTAAATATACCACAATTACAAACACAAAAGAAAAAAAAATCATATATACACTTTAAATCAGTGGCGGCTGGTGCTCAAAATGTTTGGGGGGGCGCAAACAAACGGAAAAATTCAGGAAAAAAACCCCCCATTAATTGCAGCCTCACTGTGCCCATCAAACGCAGCCACTGTACCAAACGCAGCCACTGTACCAAACGCAGCCACTTTGCCCATCAAACGCAGCCACTTTGCCCATCAAACGCTGCCACTTTGCCCAAACGCTGCCACTTTGCCCATCAAACGCTGCCACTTTGCCCATCAAGCGCTGCCACTGTGCCACAAATGCTGCCACTGTGCCCATAATGCTGCCACTGTGCCCAAGTGCTGCCACTGTGCCCCAGGTGCTGCCACTGTGCCCCAGGTGCTGCCACTGTGCCCCCCGCCCGCCGTCTGCCCGGCCCTTACCTTGTCTTGGGTGGGCAGCGGGTGATGGCGGCAGGCGGCGAGCAGTGTGCGGTGTCCTCCATTTCTTCCTCGATGTCTTCCGTTCTCCCGCCCGCTCCTCCAATTCTATGATTGGATGCCCAATAGGCGTCCAATGACAGTGCCTGTCATTTCAGCCAATCAGGTGACAGGTAACACAGACCCGGTGCACCTGATTGGCTGAGAGGCAGGTCCTTCGCTTTGCTAACACACAGCTGAGTAAATAGCGAATGCATAGCGTTGAGCTCTATGGCTCTAATCAGGTGCTTCCAAAAAACACCCCCGCCGCTGTAATTCAGGCGCCCGGTGCTCAAAAAGGGGCCGGGCACCTGAATAGGAGGTGTCAGCAGCAACCATAGATAGATTCATGCAATGCATGAATCTATCTATGGCGATTAGAGAGTGACAGGAGAGAGGGGGCGGCACTCCTGCGCCCTTTATGGACGCACCGCAGCTGCTTTAAATGCAGGATATCTTTTGGGCCCAAGAACTGTCCCTCTCTCACACAATGTTTTACACCTGCATTTACACACAGCATGATGAGAGCATGCTTTGGTCTGGTCAGTGGTCTCTTTTAGACAGTAAAGAGTGATGCTGAACTACCTGAATTTTTTCAAACAGGCAGGCTGGCATTACTTACTTTTTAGCAGTCTTGTCCAGGCCCTTGTATCTGTGGCTGCAGATACACCTTTGCGACATCAGGCAGATGGGGATTCCTCCAGGCAGCTCCTCCCCCTTCATGGTCACCTGACCCCTTACTTTCCGCCCCCCTGAGCTGAATAGTCGGATGGCGGCGGAGCTGGCCGTGGTGAGGCCGGGTGAGCGGCCCTGACATACGGAGCAGCCTGGATGCCTTTGGAGTTGGCGGTGGGGACCCCGGCCAGAAGGATTCTGAATTTCCCATTGAAATGCATTAGTGACAGGGTGACAAGTTTGCTGCCATATTTTAAGATTTATATCACTTGACTCGGCCAAATTGTACTTTCCTATGTAGCACTGACCCCCGAAGGAGCTGCTGAATTTGTTTGGGCCTGTACTCTGCTATTGAACCCCCACTGACTTGGCTCAATCCCCTTGACACAGCTGTGGTGCAATGTTGGTGTGGAGCTAATGGTGAAAGATAACCCCCACAATATACAATATAATAACAGTATACTTTTGCTACTACCTGTGTATCCAATGGCTCCACCTGCTGCTGAAAAGGGAACAACACTCCACACCAAAGTACTTAACCAAGAACGTATTTTTACTGAGGTTAGTGTAAAGTAATAATTTCAGCAGTTGCACTGTCACATAAACGTAACGTTCTCAGCAGAACTCGGTCACCGGGCTGCAGGTCCTGAATTCGTACTCTTAAGTCGAAATTCCTTTTGTTCCTACTTTATCTGGTGTCTGATGTGGCTTGGGCCTTCTCATAGGCTATCTTCAAACTCCTCCGCAACCTATCCACATACCCTCGATGAGAGGTCTCAGAGGTGTGGTCCAGAGAGGTTCCGAAGGCCAAATCTATTGGTAACCTGGCTTCATGCCCAAACATCAGCCTGTGGGGTGAATATCCTGTAGCATCACTCTTGGTGCGGTTTTAAGCATGTACCAAAGCAGTGATGTGCTTGCTCCAATGTGGTTTTTGTTCAGAAGTCAAGGTCCCCAGCATGTTGAGAATAGTTTTGTTAAACCTCTCTGGTTGAGGGTCTCCTTGTGGGTGATAGGGAGTTGTTCAAGACTTCTGGATGCCTAGTAGATCCAACAGTCTTTTGATAAGAGTGCTCTTAAAGTCTCTTCCCTGGTCTGAATGGATCCGTTGAGGTAGGCCATAATGGATGAAAAACTTCTCCACGAGAGTCTTTGCTACTGTGGCTGCTTGCTGATCTTTAGTAGAGAACGCCTGAGCATAGCGGGTGAAGTGATCAGTGACTACTAAAATGTTTCCTTGCCCACTCAGGTCGGATTCCAAACACAGGAAATCTATGCAGACCAGATCCATTGGCCCCTGACTCTCTAAGTGGCCCATTGGGGCGGCTCGCTGAGGCAAGGTCTTCCACTGTATGCACCTGAGACAGGAATGACAGTAGCTCTCCACTTCAGTCGTCATGTAAGGCCAGTAGAACCTGTCCCTTACAAGTTGAAGAGACCTTTCTGATCCCAGATGGCCATCGTGATCATGCAAGGCGATCAGTACTCTCTCTCTGTGTTTCTCTGGCAGAAACAGCTGCCCCTTCTCTTCAGGATCTTCAGAGGGGCCCCTTCGGTAGACCACCCCTTGTTGTAGCTGCAACCGATCCCACTCTGTGTAGCAGCCAAGCTTTTTTCCAGGTGCTCCTGAGCAGTAGATCAGAATGTTGACTCTCCAACGCCTTCAGTACGAATCCACAAAGTCGGTCTTCCTGTTGGTCTCTCCGGAGGTCTTTTTTAGATAGTTTAGGTATACCTTCCTGTACGATCTGAGAGACATTACAGTAGCACCTAGGCACCCCTATGGCGGACACTCCAACTTCTTCAGCTCTGGCTCCACCTTTTCCTTGCTGTTCTGCCCCTTCACATAGGGCTCTTACTCCTTCAGGGGTAAGTTGGGTCCATTCTCCTGGGTGGCCCTGGTAACAGGGAGGTCTTCTTGAGAAGGCATCTGCATCGCGGTTACCAACTCCTGGTCTGTATTTCAGGCTGAAGGTGAATGCCGAGAGGGCAAACAATCACCTGTGGCCGGTGGCGTCCAACTTTGCGGTGGTGAGCAGGTATGTGAGAGGGTTGTTGTCCGTCTTGACTATGAACTCCGCACCATACAGATAATCTTTTAGCTTGTCCCACCACAGCCCACTTCAAAGCCAGAAATTCAAGTTTGTGAGTGGGGTAGTTCTTCTCAGCGGGGGCTAGACTTCTGCTCACATAGGCAATGGGCCTCAGATGCCCATCATGTTCTTCGTAGAGCACCCCGCCTAGCCCGTTTCAGCTGGCATCCACGTGCAGTTCGTAGGGTCTAGCAGGATCTGCATAGGCCAAGACCGGAGCAGTGGTAAGGCTCCACTTCAACTGTCTGAAGGTTTCTTTGCATTGCGGAGTCCACTGGTCTTGGATGGACTCTGAGTCTGTATCAACTTCCTCTTGGTTCTTCAATAGCTCAGTAAGTGGGTGAGCTATTTTGGCAAACCCTTCCACAAACCTCCGGTAATATGAACAGAAGCCTAAGAATGATCTAAGCTCGGTCACATTTGTGGGTCTGGGCCAAGAGGTGACAGCTTCCAGCTTCTTAGGATCTGTTGCCAATCCTTCCGCGGACACGATGTGCCCTAAGTAGTTAACTGAGGGTTGATAGAATTGACCAGTGGCGGCCCGTCCATAGGGGGCGCCCAGGCGCCGCCCCCCCTCCTGTAGTCACAAAAAAAAAAAAAAAAAGAAGAAGTCCTTTTGCTAAATGTGGCACCGGCCACGTGCATTATGGGAAGTGCCACGTCAATGCAATCACGAGATTGCAGACGCGGCGCTTCATTTGCGGGCTTTTGTCCCGCCTTGTGGCGCTTACCGAAGCGCCACAGCTTCTGCCCAGTGCTCGTAGTATCTATTACTATGGCCAGGCAGTTTGATTGACATCTGTTAGATCATGATGTCACTTCCTGTTTTCTCTTCTCTCATTGCGCCCGAGAGAGAAGCGAAAACAGGAAGTATGAGGACGGAGCGGACTCATCCAAGACACAAGGGGAGGACAACACACAAAAAGCTAAGTCCCGCTGTGTGATCTATTTCTCGGCGTTTGGCGCCACCCCCCCTCATGCTTATTAACTGTAATGTCAATGTCATATCCCCAGTTACTGATGCATGCAACAGTGTTAGTTATCTCTTGGCGCTCGGCCGGGGCACCCCCCCCCCCGCTTATCAACTTTATTGTGATTTTGAATATCATTTTCCGAATTACGGCGACACCCACCCCCCCGCTTCTCTGCTCCAGGGGGGCCCCATTCATTGAAGCTGTATTTGATGGGGGACAACAGGCTGCATTTGATGGGGGACAGAGGCTGCATTTGATGGGGGATAGAGGCTGCATTTGATGAGGGACAGAGGTTGCATTTGATGTGGGGGACAGAGGGTGCATTCGATGTGGGGGACAGAGGGTGCATTCCATGTGGGGGACAGAGGGTGCATTCCATGTGGGGGACAGAGGGTGCATTCCATGTGGGGGACAGAGGGTGCATTCCATGTGGGGGACAGAGGGTGCATTCCATGTGGGGGACAGAGGGTGCATTCCATGTCGGGGGACAGAGGGTGCATTCCATGTCGGGGGACAGAGGGTGCATTCCATGTCGGGGGACAGAGGGTGCATTCCATGTCGGGGGACAGAGGGTGCATTCCATGTCGGGGGACAGAGGGTGCGTTCCATGTCGGGGGACAGAGGGTGCGTTCCATGTCGGGGGACAGAGGGTGCATTCGATGTGGGGGACAGAGGGTGCATTCGATGTGGGGGACAGAGGGTGCATTCGATGTGGGGGACAGAGGGTGCATTCGATGTGGGGGACAGAGGGTGCATTCGATGTGGGGGACAGGGGCTGCATTTGATGAGGGACAGGGGCTGCATTTGATGAGGGACAGGGGCTGCATTTGATGGGGGACAGGGGCTACATTTGATGGGGGACAGGGGCTACATTTGATGGGACAGAGGCTGCATTTGATGGGGCAGAGGCCGCAACTGATGTGACACAGGGCTGCATTTGATGTGACACAGGTTGCATGTAAGGAGGGACTCCGCTGGGGACACCTTATGGCATCTGGTGGCAGGCGACACGCTCAGGGCTCCCACTGATTCTGCATTATGGGGAGTTGTACGATTTCATTTTATATTACAATGTAATAATAGAAATAATGCGCTTCAATCATCCTGACACCATAACAACCTTGGTGTTGGGATGATTGAAGTATCTTTATCTGCTGATTGTTAAACTTTCTAGAATACACATATTTCTATTGTTGTATAGGATCTGGGCCTGCTGTCCCTCCCTCTCTCTCTCTCTCTCTCTCTCTCTCTCCCCCTCTCCCTCCATCCCTCATTCATCTCAGATGCTAATCACACCACCTTAGAGCTACGCCCACTATTTTGCTGAAACCACGCCCATTTCCACCAAGTGGGAGGGGTCAAAAAGGAAGGGCGGGTCTGGCGCCCCCCCATCCTAAAACTTCACCAGCCGCCACTGGAATTTACACTTTTCCATCGAGACCTTCAGGCCTTCGTCAAGACTTTCTCTAGGCGCTTGTCTAGTGTTCGGCCAAACACTATGACATCATCCAGATACACCAGCACCTCAATCAAGTTCATGTCGCCCACAGTCTTCTCCATCAATCTCTGGAAGGTTGCCGGGGCTCCAGACAGGCCTTGGGGCATCCGATTGAATTCAAAGGCTCCTACAAGGGTAATGAAAGCGGTCTTCTCCCTATCTTTGCAACACATGGGGATCTGGTAGTATCCACTCTTTAGATCCAGCACGCTGAACCACTTCGCCCCTGACAGGCTCTGTAAGGCATCTTCTATCCGAGGTGTGGTGTATTGGTCAGGAATGGTCCTTCGGTTCAGTGTCCTGTAGTCAATACACAACCGTAATGACCCATTCTTCTTCCTTACTACCACTATTTGGGAGGCATATGGACTCCGAGACCCTCTGATAATCCCTGTCCTCTTCAGCTCAGCCAGCTGTTCCCTCAGGTCTTACAGATCTCCCAGTGGAATCCGTCTGACCCTCTCTCGGAAGGGTTTGTCTTCTTCCAACCGAATCTTGTGTTAGGCACTCTTTGCAAGCCCCACATCGAACTCACTTTTTGAGAAAGCAGTTCTCCATCTAAGGAGCTAGGTCTTGGCTCGCTCCATCCAAGCAGGTGTAAGAGGTGTGTTCTTTGGGTAGAACTCTTCCAGGGGAATCTCTCTGTCTTGTTCTCCCATGCTACCACATGGTGAGACTGGGGTTGCTTGACTGACCTGTCTAAGCAGCACTCTGGCAGGCACCTTCACAGGCAAGACTGTTGTGTTGCGAACACTGACTGAGATTCTTCCTTTACTTCTCTTCAGTGCCTTGGTTGACAACACTTCAGGGATAACTTCCAGGCCCCTATCTTCTGCCTGTCCGTCTCAAGGACGATGAAGGGACCGGGCTGTCTCCAACTCAGCTTGATAGAGGCTTTTAGGCAGACTACCTCACCCGGTTGCACCAGCTTTTCACTCCTGTCTAGGCACCAGATTTTTCCCACTCCTTCAGGTGGGGCCTTCTGTCCTGCACAAGATCCTGGTACACCTGTGTTAGCATAGGGTGCACAACTGTGGCTGGGGTGCTCTTCTCCTGTATTAGTGGTGTGAGTAGTCATCTTACCAGATCAGTGTTGGTCCCAATGATGAGGGAAATTTTAGCAGCTCCTGGGGGCCGAGGGCACACCACTGCCAAGGTATCAAAGGTTTCGGCCTTCCCTGCCACGCCCAGGTCGAAGGTGAGCTTAATGGGTAGGTAGCCATCATACATCATAGGGGAAGTTCTGGGTCCCTAGGCCCCATATCTCCAGTTCCTCCAGCTTCTGTAGTGGCAGGTGTTTGAGATATTTCTCGTAGAAGTCCCTGTACAACAAGGTCACTTGGGCTCCAGTGTCAAACAGGGCTCTTGTGTATATCCTTTTTACCTGGATAGGGATAGGGACAATTGGGGAGGGCCCCACTAGCTTGGGAGGAAGTCCATGGGAGGTGGTACTTTTTGCCTGCTTGGTGGCTTGCACCTTCGCACTTGGCTTCCGTGGCCTCTTTTCCTTCCGCTGTAACTTAGCTGTGGTTCCAGGGGTCTGGTATGTACGGGTGGGTTTGGAGTTGACTGTTGTGACTGGGTGCCCAGTTGACACCTTCGCTGGGGCCCTCTGAAGTTTTCCACCGGCTTTTGTTGTTCTGTTTCAGGTTCTGTCGGGCTTGGACATACTCGACGTTAGTGTCCCACTCCTCCGCACTTAAAGCAGATCTTTTTCTTCACCGGTTCCACGGTCTGATTAGTGGCAGAACCCGTCAGGGTCAGACTTCTTCCTTCTGCTGCTCAACCAGTTTAGCAGTCAATAAAGCCATCATTTCTAACGTCTCCTTTTGTGTCTGGAGCAATTTCTCCAGCCCAGACTCACATGTTGGCAGATGCTGTGTAGGTGAAGGCCAAGACCTCTGATCAGCGCTCACTGTCAGGACACTGGGTTCTCGAATGCCTGGGAAAACATCTAACTGTTGTCCTTTGGTTCTGGTTGTGTTGGGAGGTTGGATTTTTCTTTGCTTCTGGTCCCTTTCTACCTCCATCTTGGCTGCCTCATTAGTCTCTTCAATGAGCACCTCATCTGGTGTAGAGGGATCTTCCAGATACAGCCTCAACTGAAACTTGACATAGTCACTCCTCAGCCCTGTGGTCACGGACCTCAGGAATTTCTTTTGGATCAGCTCAGCCCCAAGGTGTTCCTCTGCGCCCTCTCCCTTCGAGACAGACAGCAGGCGGTCTTTCAGTTCAATGGCTCTGAATAAGAAGTTCTGGGGAGTCTCCTGACTACTCTGGTCCATGTTTATCAGTTGATGGAATAGGTCGGCAGCATCTTCCTCCTTGTAATAACTCTTTAGAATTCTCCTGAGTTGTGTTAAAGTCAATCCCCTTTTCATTTCAAGCATGCCTCTGATGCTTAGGCCTGGCTTAATGGCATTGATCACAGCCTCAGACTCTAGGTATCCTATCTGTAATCCCAGTTCAATCTGATGTAAGAGGTTTGTGTACGACAGCTTGTCCTTCTGCCCCCTCTCGCCTATCTGACCATCAATCTTAAAGTCTTTCCGGGTGGTTACCTCTGGCAGGCGGTTGTGAGGGCATCTTTTTATTACTAACACAGGTTTGGGTGTTTCCTGACTATCACTCAGGTCTCTGCATGTGACAGTAAGTCCCTTCATGTGTTCCGCAATCATGCTGGAAGTCTCCTGAAACCTCTCCTGTATGTCATTGTATTGTTGTTTCAGGTCGGCCAGCTGCTGCTCTGACTGTGAACTCCTCCCATGAGCTCCGAGTGTTTTAACAACGGCCCTTTTCTTCTTATTAGGGGACCCCCTGCCACTTTCTCTTGGTGTTGACTGAAAACTGACTTCTTGCCGAGTAGGCTCCATCTGTCTTGGGCTGGGACAGTCCTCACCTGACCTGGCGGGATGTGTCAAGTGAAATCTTGTCTTGTCAGATAGTTTCACACTGGCACCTTGAAAGTTTTTAGGGACACCCTTTCTCCACTCTAGTAGTGCGCAAGTGTGAGAGGTCCCATAATCTGGTCTCACAGCAATCACCCAGGCCTTCCTATCTGGGGACAATGCCTGTACAACTTCTTTAACACAATTTTCTTCCCAGTCCTCCCCTGGGAGTTCATCTGCCACGCTCGCTTCTGAGCGTGCGCCTTCCGCTTCGCATCACTGGACCACTGTGACGGGGTCCATACTGGCACAAAAGGGGCGGGCTTGCTTGCAGAGTGACAGGATCCCGGACTCGAGCCCCCACGTGTAGCACTGACCCCCGAAGGAGCTGCTGAATTTGTTTGGGCCTGTACTCTGCTAGTGAACGCCCACAGACTTGGCTCAATCCCCTTGACACAGCTGTGGTGCGATGTTGGTGTGGAGCTAATGGTGAAAGATAACCCCACAATATACAATTTAATAACAGTATACTTTTGCTATTACCTGTGTATCCAATGGCTCCACCTGCTGATGAAAAGGGAACAATACTCCACAAAGTACTTAACCAAGAACGTATTTTTTACTAAAGGTTAGTGTAAAGTAATAATTTCAGCAGTTGCACTGTCACATAAACGTAACGTAACAGCACAGTAGGTACACACAACAGATTGTATCTGTAAAGTTATCCTAGGTGACCTCTGAGAATGTGGCTCCAATTGAGACTAGTGCTCAGAGTGATTACTCCTTACTCTGGGCACCTTCCCAATTCCAGCACACTCTGGTGAATACAGAAATACAAATAATAAATATGGTACAACAGGGCTCAAAATTTCAAGTTCTGAGCTACTAGCCAAGACTCAAGGGTTACTCGCCACCAGTTGCCCCACCCAACCCCTACCATGCCGCGCCCCTAAACACGCCCTCATAAATTATCTCATGAAATGACACTTAAATGTTTTATGCAGAATTAAGTTCTTAAAATAAATGGAATGAGGCTAGTGTGGACTGTGTTGGCACCTTATGCAAACTGATCACCAGTTAAGAGTAAATAATTAAAATAATTTTTATTACAAAATTATATATATAGAAAATAATTTTTGTAAATTTCATAGAAACAATGGTAATTTTGTGACATTCAATGCATTATACCATTACAATCAATGGAAAAGAATACAACTGTACATACATAATATGCTGTGCTCTACATGTTTCACGTTATGAAAAAAACAGAATCCGCTTCTTCAGGAGCTATATTTTATATATGTATAGGTTTTCAATGGACATATGGAAAATTTATGTTGTCATGTAACTATGAATTAAAAGAAAACATGGTAAATAACATTATCGTGGATATAGAAAATACACATTTCAACATAAAAACAACCAGGCTGCTCCTAAGCCATAAAGACCGGGCCCTGTCATCCATTCTTACCGTGGGTGCTGGACCAAAGGAGGCCACAAAACAGACCAGAATTTCCGGTTGTGTCGTCTGGGGTTGATAACCCCACTGAGGACACGAAAAACAGGAGGTATGGGTAATCTGAAAATATTCAAAGTATTGTATGAACATAGGATATCTATAGGCCAAGCCATAAAAGGCGGCTAAATAGAGTATGTTTAATAAAGAATGGGTTTCAAATATAGGTATCACCAACCTCCTGGGAGGACATATCCAATCACATCTCACAGGTAGTTGACATGAAGGTGGAATTACCGTATATATAGAGGAAATTCAGATCAATATGGGACCCCTCATATTATGAAGAAAGTCTCTAAAAGGTATAGATGATATATGGTAAGGAAATGGTGAAGCAAATATACACATGCATGCATATATATAATTCACATGCGTGCATGTGAATAGTCATTATAGAGAAAGGGGGGGCATATATATACCTTGAAAATCCTAGACAGGTAGACACCACGTATTGTATTTTAGTAGATTATTCTGGAAGATCTCTGTGGTATAAGGTGGTGATCTGTGTATAAATTTATATAGACAAAGTGCCTGGTTAGAAGTGAGATACTTCATTAGAAAAAGTAATTGGTGGAGGTAAAAGAAAGGGGGGGGGGGGAGGGGAAAAAACAAGCAGAAAAAGGAAGGGGGGAGGGGAAGTGAAAATTAGGGGAAAAGGGAAGGGAAAGGGAAGGGAAAGGGAAGGAAGGGGGGAAAGGAAGAAAAGGACATAAAAAGAACGGACAAGGAAAAGGGGAAAAGGGGGGGGGTGGGAAGAAAGAGGAAAAATTATCAAATGTGAAAGAAAAAGTGATGAAATTAATAAAAAAAAGGAAAGAATATAAACATAGAAATGAATATGTGAAAGAATCAATAATAAAAGTGCAAAAAGTGATGAATGTAATATGTTACAAAGAGGCAAACTGTGGTTACCATATCAGATGCTCAAATGCTGTTTGCAAATAGGGTGAATCTTTTTAAAGAAACAGAGAGTCCAGAAACTGTTTCAATCAGCCTTCCCAGATAGGGAGGGAGTCTGTAATAATAATAGTGTAATCAGGGGTCTAACTATATCACTCTGTTGATGGTATCAGAGAGAAGGTAGAGTAAAGAAAAAACACTTACTTAGCATGCCCAAGAGACGAATATGGATGTGTCCTCCAAACAGCACACAGCTGACTATCAGCTGTTGTTTCTGTTTTTAAATGCAGATGAGTCCCGCCCGCCGACGCTGGTATTGCGTCTGGCGTGATCAGTCAGGTCACGTGATGCGCGTGTATCAGAAGATGCACGCGCGGTGTCCTGTGCGGTGGATACGTAGTCAGATAGTCAGCTGTGTGCTGTTTGGAGGACACATCCATATTCGTCTCTTGGGCATGCTAAGTAAGTGTTTTTTCTTTACTCTACCTTCTCTCTGATACCATCAACAGAGTGATATAGTTAGACCCCTGATTACACTATTATTATTACAGACTCCCTCCCTATCTGGGAAGGCTGATTGAAACAGTGCATTGAATGTCACGAAATTACCATTGTTTCTATGAAATGTACAAAAATTATTTTCTATATATAATTTTGTAATAAAAATTATTTTAATTATTTACTCTTAACTGGTGATCAGTTTGCATAAGGTGCCAACACAGTCCACACTAGCCTCATTCCTCCCTCCATATAACGTTTAACGGGACGAAGGCACCAACTCAATACATTTTTTACTTTCAGCACTTTTAATATATTCTTAAAATAAATATTAACAACAACTTTATCTGTGCCCATCAGTGCAGCCGGGCCGTGTCCACCAATGCAGCCGGGCCGTGTCCACCAATGCAGACGGGCCGTGTCCACCAATGCAGACGGGCCGTGTCCACCAATGCAGCCTGCTCGTGTCTATCATGCTGCTTGTGCCCATCATGCTGCTTGTGCCCATCATGCTGCTTGTGCCCATCATGCTGCTTGTGCCCATCATGCTGCCAATCTGTGCCCATCATGCTGCCAATCTGTGCCCATCATGCTGCCAATCTGTGCCCATCATGCTGCCAATCTGTGTCCTTAGGCAGCATGAAGGGCACAGATAGGCAGCATTAAGAACACAGATAGGCAGCATAAAGGGCACAGATAGGCAGCATAAAGGGCACAGATAGGCAGCATAAAGGGCACAGATAGGCAGCATAAAGGGCACAGATAGGCAGCATAAAGGGCACAGATAATGCTACCTATCTGTGCCCTTCATGCTGCCTATCTGTGTCCTTCATACAGGGGAACGGAGAAGAGGGAGTGGATTACCGGTGGATGATGAGAGCGCAGAGGAACATCACAGCTTTCATTTCAATTGCTGTGTGTTCCCGCCGCTCGGCGTCACATACAGCCCGCCCCCTGGCCGGGGAACTTTGATACACGTCACTCGTGATTGGACGGGTGATCTGTCTATCAAAGTCCCGGGACCAGGGGGTGGGGCTGTGTGTCACAGCGAGTGCGGGGAACACACTGCAATGGAAATGAAAGCCGCGAGTGATGTTCCCTGCACTGTGATGATCCGGCCGCCTGCTCTCCTCTCTTCCCTTCCGCGAGTGCTGGGAGAAGGACTCCCATACAACCCCGCATGCTGGCAGTGCTCGCCCCCCCTCTTCCAGGCAGCCCTTCCTCGCCAGCCCTCAAAATTCCCTCGCAAAATACGAGCAGGCAAGTGGAATTTTTGAGGGCTGTGGTACAACACTACTACAAGGGAGCTCCCCCTACTTAAATAAAAGGGGCAAAGCCTTGCAATACAAGATGCAGTCTTTGATCTTCTTTCTTCTGCTAGCTATTGAGTTGGTAACAATTTGTAATCCAACAGTGGAATAACAAGGGTTAACTTGAGATGAGTATTGGAACTGTTCCTGTAGTGTGATCCACTTATAATTACCTCTGGTGTAATTGCTCAGGAATAACACAGTGTTAAAGTGAAGTGAAGGATAGGCTTGAGGCCTGCTTAAAGTGGTTGTAAACCCACTTTTTCAACTTGCACCTACAGGTAAGCCTAGATTAAGGCTTACCTGTAGGTGCAAGAAATATCTCCTAAACCTACACGGTTTAGGAGATATTTACTAAAATGACAGGCGCCGCTGTCTACGGCGCATGCGCGCGTAGATAACGGCGCATTCATGGGGTTAATCCCATTCACAAACTCTGCTACTTCTCAGCAATAGCTGGGCGTAGCCGAATGGGACGCCTCCCGCGCGCATGCGCAGAGTGACGTCTCCGCCGCTCCGGCCAATCACAGCGCCGGAGCGGCGCTGTGATTGGCTGGTGCGGCGATACCCGGAAGTAGCATTCCAGCTATCGCTGCAGTGATGTCTGCGGCTGGACAGAGGGACGCGGACTGCCTCGGGGGCCCCGATCTAAGGTAAGTGGTACATAATGAGCTATTATGCTAGTCATAATAGCTCATTATGCCTTTCTCTTACAGGTTGTGTAAAAAAAAAAAAAAAAAAAATTGTTTAAAAGGGTTTACAACCACTTTAAACTCAGTCTTTATTATTGTAGCACCACCCTCTCCTCTTAGGGTAAAGGAGAGGCACCCATGCCACAAGCCTGTGTCCTCTAGTTTAGAGGTCAGGCAGTGTATATGTACTTGGGTCCCGCAGCGAGTTACCTCCTTCCACTGGTTCCCATCTCCAGAATGTAGAGACAAGTCTGTACTTTTCCCTCTTTAATAAAGTCAATATCCAAACCACTTAAACTCCAACGTTGAGTTTATTTTGTATCTTTGCTTGATAGATAAGAGAGAGTAGGTAAGAGATAATAGTTGAACTAGAACAGATTCAGGCACAGAACTCCCAGATTCATCACCCCTCGGTCCCGAGTGGGTACAGCTCACCCGGAGAGTCCCTCAATGGTCCTAGCAGCCGGTGTGGAGCTCGAACAAGCAATTTAAATCCTCCAATGACAAGTTCAGTATGTCCTCAAAGAGCAGCAGCACTCCGCAGGGTCAGTTCTGCGGAGCATAGCATCCTTCCCTCCGACAGGTCACCAGGCCTTTCCCCGAGACAGCAATCTAACTATCACTCATCTCCTGTTATGGGACTGATCCTCCCCTGGCTTCCTCTTGGTCGGAGTGGATACCCTCACCCGGGCATCCTAGGACTCCAAAATTCTGCCTGTAGACCCAGTTGAAGGTACTGGGCCTACACGGAACGTTGCGTGCCCGTGACTCCTCAGTCGGGGTACGCACCCCCCCTCCTTAGGGGGCACACTCCTCTGGGTACTTGTCCCCGGGCCTCTCTCTGACTAAAATGGCCTCTGCCTCTTTTATATCCTCTCCCGGCATGCACAGCAGGCAGAACCAGCCCACTGCATGGTAGCCGAGAGAGGACATCCAATAGCGCCAATGCAACCTATGGTTCAACCCTGACCCAACATGGCAGCGCCACAGGGAACTCTACATAGGCACACAGCAACAAAGCAGAGTCCAGCACAATTAGAAGGCCCGAACCATACTAGTGCTCGGGTCATCCCCCTAAATTTAGACATAGAGACCCCCTAAATTTGGAGTACCCGCTACATTATATTCTCCTCCGTGGGACTACAGGTCCCAGCAACACTGTGTTAAAGTCTAAGTGTATGCAAGTCCATAAAAAACTGTGGGCAACAGCCCTCTCACCAAACTGGGCCTGAAGGGATGGAACAGCTCCGCTCCGCTGGTCACAGTCTTGCTTCTCACCGGCCAGCTTCCATCACACGGCTCCGCTCCGCAAGATGAACCAGACCCTGTGATGGCTCCAACAGATGTCTCTGGATCCTTCTCGATCAGGTCACTCAGTTTCTCCAGTGATCAGGAAGATCAATGGCAGAGTCTTTAAATGTTCCGTTCCCATTGGCAGTATGCCGCGCCTTCTGGAGACCTCCTCACAGGTCCTTCCAGGCAGGCCATGCGTCCAGAAGAGACCTAAGATGGCCTCGCGGGGCCTTTTTATATCCTACCCAGCATGCAATTCAGTACTGAGTGTTCATGGGTAGGTCACCTGCTATTCTGGGTAGGTAGGTCATAGCAAAAATGTAAACAGAACAGTCATTTCCTGTTGTATCTCTAGTGCAATATAAAAGGAAAAATACTTAGAGTTCATTTCTTGTATTGGCCACTAGATGGTGCCAAATACTAAGCTATGACACTGCTCATAGACTTACATTATAAAGCATTAATAGACAAAAATACCAACGCTACACTTATATAGTAGGATGTCCAATGAGTATAAAACAAGTGGGATTTGGGTGAGCCAAACTGTTTTTTTATGTAGGAATAGCTTGGCTTCTAATTCAGAATTTCCCATTGAAATGCATGGCTGTCATGGTACCACGTTTGGTGCCATATTTTAGTATTTAGATCACTTGGCTCAGATCAAATTGAACTTTAACTAATAGAAGGATGCCCAATGAGTATAAAACAAGTGGCGTTTGGATGAGCCAAGTTGGTTTTCATATAGGAAAAACTTGGATTCTTATTCGGAATTTCCCATTGAAATGTATGGCTGTCAAGGTGCCATATTTTAAGATTTCTATCACTTGGCTCGGGCCAAATTGAACTTTCCTTTATAGTAGGATGCCCAATGAGTATAAAACAAGTGGAATTTGGGTGAGCCAGGATGGTTTTCATATATTTATTCAGAGTTACCCCTTTAAATACATGGCATTTAGGGAGACAGAATTGTTGTTAAAGTTCACGATTTTATTATAAACATTGCAGATGATTGTTTAGTAACTTCAGCTTCATCACTTTTCATACATCATGGCCATTTCATTGTTCATAAAACACCACTGTACATCTCTGTGTTTTCAAAATATTATTTATTAAAAGTATTAATTCCTTTTATTTGTTTCTTAAACAAACTATCCAGGAAGAGCTGTAAGAATTCTTGCAGAATTACATCTGTAGAAGAGAGGAGCAGGAGATCACTGTGTGGAGCTGAGAGAGGAAATCCCCAGCTAGTGTATAACAGCAGTGGGGGGAGGAACCAAGATCTCTCAGCCGGGTTCCCGGGGACACAGTTTGCAGTGCACTGAGGTGCTGTGTGATGAGAAGAGATGGATGACCAAGGCTGCCCGAGGTGTAAGACCACCAAATATCGCAACCCCTCCCTGAAACTGATGGTGAATGTGTGCGGACATACTCTGTAAGTGCAAACGGAATACTTCTACTGAGAGCACCGTGTATACAGGGGCCCCTGTCATCCATGCTGTGCTGTGTACACGGGGGCCCCTGTCATCCATGCTGTGCTGTGTACACGGGGGCCCCTGTCATCCATGCTGTGCTGTGTACACGGGGGCCCCTGTCATCCATGCTGTGCTGTGTACACGGGGGCCCCTGTCATCCATGCTGTGCTGTGTACACGGGGGCCCCTGTCATCCATGCTGTGCTGTGTACACGGGGGCCCCTGTCATCCATGCTGTGCTGTGTACACGGGGGCCCCTGTCATCCATGCTGTGCTGTGTACACGGGGGCCCCTGTCATCCATGCTGTGCTGTGTACACGGGGGCCCCTGTCATCCATGCTGTGCTGTGTACACGGGGGCCCCTGTCATCCATGCTGTGCTGTGTACACGGGGGCCCCTGTCATCCATGCTGTGCTGTGTACACGGGGGCCCCTGTCATCCATGCTGTGCACACGGGGGCCCCTGTCATCCATGCTGTGCTGTGTACACGGGGGCCCCTGTCATCCATGCTGTGCTGTGTACACGGGGGCCCCTGTCATCCATGCTGTGCTGTGTACACGGGGGCCCCTGTCATCCATGCTGTGCTGTGTACACGGGGGCCCCTGTCATCCATGCTGTGCACACGGGGGCCCCTGTCATCCATGCTGTGCTGTGTACACGGGGGCCCCTGTCATCCATGCTGTGCTGTGTACACGGGGGCCCCTGTCATCCATGCTGTGCTGTGTACACGGGGGCCCCTGTCATCCATGCTGTGCTGTGTACACGGGGGCCCCTGTCATCCATGCTGTGCTGTGTACACGGGGGCCCCTGTCATCCATGCTGTGCTGTGTACACGGGGGCCCCCGACATCCGTGCTGTGTACACGGGGGCCCCCGACATCCGTGCTGTGTACACGGGGGCCCCCGACATCCGTGCTGTGTACACGGGGGCCCCTGACATCCATTCTGACATTCCATCCATCCTGACATCCCCCGGCATGCTGCGCTGCGTGTACAGGGCCCCCCCCCGGCATGCTGCGCTGCGTGTACAGGGGGCCCTGGCATGCTGGATTTGATTTAAATCGCTAGTAAAAAGGCTTAATTCAAATCAATAATTTTTAAAGAGCAACTGTCTTTGCTGTCCTGCAGTGGCTCCTCCTCTGACCCGCTGTTGACTCACCGACAGCCCCATTCACTTTAATGGGACGGCTGGTGATGCTGCAGTGACACAACAAGGTGAGGGACGTGGCGGCAGCAGGTGAGTGGATGCCCCCTAAAGATGGATCTAAAATGACAGGTGCTCTTTAACCACTTAAGCCCCGGACCATTTTGCTGGCCAAAGACCGGAGCATTTTTTGCGATTCGGCACTGCTTCGCTTTAACTGACAATTGCGCGGTCGTGCGACGTGGCTTCCAAACAAAATTGACGTCCTTTTTTTCCCATAAATAGAGCTTTCTTTTGGTGGTATTTGATCACCTCCTGCGGTTTTTATTTTTTGCACTATGAACACAAATAGAGCGCCAATTTTGAAGAAAATGCAATATTTTTTACTATAATAAATATCCCCAAAAAATCTATAAAAAAACAAAAATTTTCCACAGTTTAGGCCGACATGTATTCTTCTACATATTTTTGGTAAAAAAATCGCAATAAGCGTATTTTGATTGGTTTGCGCAAAAGTTATAGCGTTTACAAAATAGGGGATAGTTTTATGGCATTTTTATTTATATTATATATATATATATATATATATATATATTTTACTAGTAATTGTGGTGATTTTTTTTTTATCGTGACTGCGACTTTATGGCGGACACATCGGACACTTTTGACACATTTTTAGGACCATTGTCATTTTTTACAGCAATCAGTGCTATAAAAATGCACTGATTACTGTGAAAATGACACTGGCAGTGAAGGGGTTAACCACTAGGAGGCGCTGAAGAGGTTAAGTGTGTCCTAGGGAGTGATTCTTACTGTTAGGGGGCGTGGCTACGAATGACACGTCACAAATCGCTGTTCGATCGCTGTTCCCAATGAGAGGGAATAGACGATCAGTGACAGTGTCACTAGGCAGAACGGGGAGAGGCTTGTTTACACAATCATACAGTTTGTAGTGTACATAGATTTTTAAAACAATGGGATAAAGGAATATTCCTGAACTTTGTTTTATCTCATGGTTACTGTGAAATTGTGTGAATGCATCAATGCAGTGCATGTTATCTGTTTGCAGAGCTTGGATTCATTAAGGCTAGGTTCACACTATTGTGAATTGGATGCGGATTTATTCGCATAGCAGGAGATTGTGAGCGGCTCTCTATGGAGCAGGTTCGTTCACATTCCTCTGCAGCGGCTCTGGTGAGAATTGCACATGAGCCCTCTGGGTCTTTTGGTCTGTTTCAGGTACGAATTCAGCCCAAAATTTGGGCTGAAATCAGACCTGAATCGGTGAATGGAGACGCACCGGACCCCTGCGGTGAGCCGCTGTCTTCTCTTGTGTGAGAAAGCAGGCCATACACGGTCGACTTTCGAACAAATTTTCTTTTCAAAATCAGAAAGTTTGTTTTTTTTGTGATCCGATGATGCCACCATTGATTTTCAAAATTCGGGCCGAGCAAACCTTCATGTTGCCGGAATTATTATTTTTTCTCCGGGAATATTCGTTTCTCTCCGGGAATATTCTTTTCTTGCACATGCGCATTTTTTTTTTCTATTACATTTCTCGCACGATTCTTCCATCATTGATCAGAAAATTGTTTGTTTTTCCAAAAATTTCCAACATGTCGGATTCCTCAAATTTGATTGCCGCACGAAAATCGGCTGTTGCTGCAGCCCCACTAACGGTGCGACAATTCTTTGATACGATTTTCGAAAGAAAATTCTTTCGAAATTCGAACCGTGTATGGCCGCCTTAAGTAAGTTTACCAAAAATGTAAATATTGCAGAATATACAGCCTCATGCTACATAACTAAGCTCCATTTCATGCTGAATAAACTAAATTATTAATGTATCTTAAATAGTAAATTTTCCTTAGCTATCTTTTGGAATAAAAATCTTTTTATTAAAATAAATTTGATTTCAATAAAAAAAAATCATAGATTTTTTTATCCACCCTGGCGTTCTGCACTGTGTACACGGGGGGGCTGGCGTTCGGGGCCCTGGCGTTCTGCACTGTGTACAGGGGGGGGGGGGGGCCCTGGCATTCTGCACTGTGTACAGGGGGGGGGGGCCTGGCGTTCTGCACTTTGTACATGGTGCGGGGCCCTGGCGTTCTGCACTGTGTACATGGGGGGCCCTGGCGTTCTGCACTGTGTACATGGGGGGGGGCCCTGGCGTTCTGCACTGTGTACATGGGGGGGGGGGCCCTGGCGTTCTGCACTGTGTACACGGGGGGGGCTGGCGTTCTGCACTGTGTACACGGGGGGGGGGGGGCCCTGGCGTTCTGCACTGTGTACACGGGGGGGGGCCCTGGCGTTCTGCACTGTGTACACGGGGGGGGGGGGCCCTGGCGTTCTGCACTGTGTACACGGGGGGGGGCCCTGGCGTTCTGCACTGTGTACACGGGGGGGGGCCCTGGCGTTCTGCACTGTGTACACGGGGGGGGGGGGCCCTGGCGTTCTGCACTGTGTACACGGGGGGGGGGCCCTGGCGTTCTGCACTGTGTACACGGGGGGGCCCTGGCGTTCTGTACTGTGTACACGGGGGCCCCTGTGTGCCCACTTACTGCAAATCGCTGTAGCTGTACGTCATTAATTTGATGCTAAATACCGTTGTTATGGCAGCAGCTAGCTGCCATAACCCCGGTATTTTCAGTAACGGCGGGCGGTTCTCTTTCAGATAAAAGTGGTCTCTGCAGCGGATTCGCCTTGATCACTTTTATCGGGGGCGGGGGAGGGCCCCCCTTCCCGCCATGCTCTGGTCATCTCCGCTGCTTACCAGAGCCGTCGGTAGCGGCGGGGACGATCGGGTCCTCTCCCCTGACAGGCCAGGAGCCGAGTGAGGGAAAGATGGCCCCCACTCGACTCCATAACATTAGATGCCAGAAGTGACGTTTGACGTGGGGGCCGTACTGCGCTGTGGTAGTTAATGGAGAACTACAAGCCGACAGCCGCAAAGGATGCTGAAGCTTGTAGTTCAGTCACACACAGAGCTGTGTGAAAGAATGATGTGGGCGGAGCCCCGCACAGTCGTGCTGATTTTAAAGTTACCGCTAGTATAGGGAACTTCTCCCCGTACTGCTGTCATGTCAGGGAGGAACTCACAGCGGCTGCAACATTCAGAATATGTTAGATGTTTCACCCTAAAAAACAGGTGGCGCATGTAACGTGTAACCAGATGTGAACTTATCCTTTTTAATAGGGTTGTCCCGATACCACTTTTTTAGGACCGAGTACAAGTACCGATACTTTTTTCCAAGTACTCGCCGATACCGATTACCGATACTTTTTTTTCAATGTCATGTGACAGTTTGAAAGATGGGGACTGATAGGTGGCACTGACAGGTGGCACTTATGGGCACTGACTGGTGACTGGCTCTGATGGGCACTAATAGGTGGCTGGCACTGATAGATGGCACTGATGGCACTTATAGGTGGCACTGATGGCACTTATAGGTGGCACTTATAGGTGGCACTGATAGGTGGCACTTGTGGGCACTGATAGGTGGCACTTGTGGGCACTGATAGCACTGAAAGGTGGCACTTGTAGGCACTGATAGGTGGCACTGACAGCACTGATAGGTGCCACTTGGTGGCACTGATTGCACTATCAGTGCCCACAAGTGCCACATATCAGTGCCCACAAGTGCCACATATCAGTGCCCACAAGTGCCACATATCAGTGCCCACAAGTGCCACATATCAGTGCCCACAAGTGCCACCTATCAGTGCCATCTATCAGTGCCCACAAGTGTCACCTTTCAGTGCCATCAGTGCCCACAAGTGCCACATCAGTGCCACCTATCAGTGCAATCAGTGCAATCTACCAGTGCCACCTGATAGATGGCACTGATTGCACTGATAGGTAGCACTTGTGGGTACTGATAGGTGGCTGGCACTGAAATGCTGCGGGAAAAAAAAATGACAGGATTTAAAATAAAAAAAACCTGCTGCAACGCCCATCTTGGTACACCCTGCACTCGGCTGAAGTAAGCAGCAGCAGACATCTTGTTACACCCAGCCCATATAGCTCGGGCTGGGTGTAACAAGATGTCTGCTGCTTACTGCAGCCAAGTGCAGGGTGTACCAAGATGGGCGTGGGGACGTTCAGCCGCTGACGGCGACCGAATGCGACATCACCGGTCACCGATCCTGATGCGGCTGCGCCCTGCACCCCTGCCAGCTTACCAGTTTCAACTGCAGGTGAGGGACTCGCTCTCCGCCCCCCGCCGCACTCTCCGCCCCCCGCCGCACTCTCCGCCCCCCGCCGCACTCTCCGTCCCGCTCTCCGCCTTGGTCTCCACCCCCCGCCCCACTCTCCGCCCCCCGCCGCACTCTCCGTCCCACTCTCTGCCCTGCTCTCCGCCCTGCTCTCCGCCCCCCGCTCTCCACCCCCTCTCTGCGTCCGCTCTGGAAAAAAAAAAAAGTATCGGACTGGGCATCGGGAGCATTTGCGCGAGTACAAGTACTTGCGCAAATGCTTGGTATCGGTCCCGATACCGATACTAGTATCGGTATCGGGACAACCCTACTTTTTAATGTACAGTTTTAATCTTTCTGACTGGTTGTAGAAAGCAGCAGTAACATGTAAATCCTGCTGGACCTGTCGGCAGGATTTCTGTGTGCATTAGACTATTGGGGTTCATTCACATGGGGACTGTGGCCTGTATAGCATGAATGAGCGCCTTGTTAATGCGGCTGATGCTGCGTGCATGGAGCCCATGTTTCTCTATGCTGATGCGGTAGCTATTTTAGACATGGTCACGTGTCCTGTTGTGACAGGTGTGCAAGGGTGGGTGAGCATCTCCCGGACACTTACTGTCTGCATGCAGCTCCCGGTGGCTCTAGACGCATAAGCAAGGTGCTAATTCATGCAGTATGGTCACAGTGCTCAATATGAATCAGGCCTTACCCACTTCCATACCGGGCCTATTCTGGCACTCCTCTCCTACATGTAGAAAAGTACCCAGCACCCCCAAACATTTATATATGTTTTTTAGCAGACTCCCTATGGAATAAAATGGCGGTCATTGCAACTTATTTACAGTGGGGCAAAAAAGTATTTAGTCAGCCTCCAATTGTGCAAGTTCTCCCACTTAAAAAGATGAGAGAGGCCTGTAATTGTCATCATAGGTATATCTCAACTATGAGAGACAAAATGTGGAAACAAATCCAGACAATCACATTGTCTGATTTGGAAATAATTTTTTTTGCAAATTATGGTGGAAAATAAGTATTTGGTCAATATCAAAAGTTCATCTCAATACTTTGTTATATATCCTTTGTTGGCAATGACAGGGGTCAAACGTTTTCTGCAAGTCTTCACAAGGTTGTCACACACTGTTGCTGGTATGTTGGCCCATTCCTCCATGCAGATCTCCTCTAGAGCAGTGATGTTTTGGAGCTGGCGTTAGGCAACACGGACTTTCAACTCCCTCCAAAGGTTTTCTATGGGGTTGAGATCTGGAGACCGGCTAGGCCACTCCAGGACCTTGAAATGCTTCTTACGAAGCCACTCCTTTGTTGCCCGGGCGGTGTGTTTGGGATCATTGTCATGCTGAAAGACCCAGCCATGTTTCATCTTCAATGCCCTTGCTGATGGGAGGAGGTTTGCACTCAAAATCTCACGATACATGGCCCCATTCATTCTTTCATATACACGGATCAGTCGTCCTGTTCCCTTTGCAGAGAAACAGCCCCAAAGCATGATGTTGCCACCCCCATGCTTCACAGTAGGTATGGTGTTCTTTGGTTGCAACTCAGCATTCTCTCTCCTCCAAACACGACGAGTTGTGTTTCTACCAAACAGTTCTACTTTGGCTTCATCTGACCATATGACATTCTCCCAATCCTCTTCTGGATCATCCAAATGCTCTCTAGCAAATCTCAGACGGGCCCGGACTTGTACTGGCTTAAGCAGGGGGACATGTCTGGCACTGCAGGATCTGAGTCCCTGGCGGCGTAGTGTGTTACTGATGGTAGCCTTTGTTACGTTGGTCCCAGCTCTCTGCAGGTCATTCACTAGGTCCCCCCGTGTGGTTCTGGGATTTTTGCTCACCGTTCTTGTGATCATTTTGACCCCACAGGGTGAGATCTTGCGTGGAGCCCCAGATCGAGGGAGATTATCAGTGGTCTTGTATGTCTTCCATTTTCTAATTATTGCTCCCACAGTTGACTTCTTCACACCAAGCTGCTTGCCTATTGCAGATTCAGTCTTCCCAGCCTGGTTCAAGTCTACAATTTTGTTTCTGGTTTCCTTCGACAGCTCTTTGGTCTTCACCATAGTGGAGTTTGGAGTGTGACTGTTTGAGGTTGTGGACAGGTGTCTTTTATACTGATAACAAGTTTAAACAGGTGCCATTAATACAGGTAATGTGTGGAGGACAGAGGAGCCTCTTAAGGCTGGGTTCACACTAGTGCGACACGACATCTGTCCTACTTTGGATCCGACTTTGCCCTGCGACATGAAGCCGACATATGTCCGACTTTCAATGAACGGGGATCCGACTTGGATCCCCGCCAATAGCAGGCACTGTGTTTGGTATGAATCTTGAGGGGGATTTCCAGGCCAAATTTTAAATAAAAAACCGGCATGGGTTCCCCCTCCCAGAGGCATACCAGGCCCTTGGGTCTGGTCTGGATTTGAAGGGGAACCCCTACGCCGAAAAAAACGGCGTGGGGGTCCCCCCCAAAATCCAAACCAGACCCTTATCCGAGCACGCAACCTGGCAGGCCGCAGGGGAAGAGGGGGGACGAGAGAGCGGCCCCCCTCCCTCCTGAACCGTACCAGGCCACATGCCCTCAACATGGGGGGGTTTGGTGCTCTGGGGCAGGGGAGCGACCTGCGGCCCCCCACCCCAGAGCACCCTGCCCCCATGTTGATGAGGACAGGGTCTCTTCCCGACAACCCTGGCCGTTGGTTGTCGGGGTCTGCGGGCGGGGGGCTTATCGGAATCCGGGAGCCCCCCCTTGATAAGGGGGCCCCCAGATCCCGGCCCCCCCACCCTATGTGAATGAGTATGGGGTACATCGTACCCCTACCCATTCACCTGGTGGAAAAAAAATGTCAAGAAAAAACACAACACAGCTTTTTAAATTAATTTATTGCACAGCTCCGGGGTCTTCTTCCGACTTCGGGGGTCTCCGCGCTCTCCGGTTCTTTCTTCTGCCGGGCCTCCGCTATCTTCTTCCAGCTCTTTTGCTAGCGGAGGCCCGGTCTTCTCCGTCGCCTTCTTCCTTTCCCGCTCTCCGGTTCTTTCTTCCGCCGGGCCTCCGCTAACTTCTTTTAGCTCTTTTGCTAGCGGAGGCCCGGTCTTCCCGTCGTCTCGTCCGGCTCTCCGTTGTCCTTCTGCCGGCCCCTCCACTAACTTCTTCCAGCTCTTTTGCTAGTGGAGGGGCCGGTCTTCCCGTCGCCGTCTTCTTCTCTCTTCTCCTCCTCGATGTTGACGCGTCGCTTCCTCCCGCTGTAATACTGGCTGTTCGCTCCGCATTAATATAGGCTTCTCATGACGTCACAGTCACATGCTCCCATGACGTCAGTCACATGCTCCGGAGCATGTGACTGTGACGTCATGAGAAGCCTATATTAATGCGGAGCAGAGCGAACAGCCAGTATTACAGCGGGAGGAAGCGACGCGTCAACATCGAGGAGGAGAAGAGAGAAGAAGACGGCGACGGGAAGACCGGCCCCTCCACTAGCAAAAGAGCTGGAAGAAGTTAGTGGAGGGGCCGGCAGAAGGACAACGGAGAGCCGAACGAGACGACGGGAAGACCGGGCCTCCGCTAGCAAAAGAGCTAAAAGAAGTTAGCGGAGGCCCGGCAGAAGGAAGAACCGGAGAGTGCGGAGACCCCCGGAGTCGGAAGAAGACCCCGGAGCTGTGCAATAAATTAATTTAAAAAGCTGTGTTTTTTTTTCTTGACATTTTTTTTCCACAAGGTGAATGGGTAGGGATACGAAGTACCCCATACTCATTCACATAGGGTGGGGGGGCCGGGATCTGGGGGCCCCCTTATCAAGGGGGGGGGCTCCCGGATTCCGATAAGCCCCCCGGCCGCAGACCCCGACAACCAACGGCCAGGGTTGTCGGGAAGAGGCCCTGTCCTCATCAACATGGGGGCAGGGTGCTCTGGGGTGGGGGGGCCGCAGGTTGCCCCCATGTTGAGGGCATGCGGCCTGGTACGGTTCAGGAGGGAGGGGGGCGCTCTCTCGTCCCCCCCTATTCCCCTGCGGCCTGCCAGGTTGCGTGCTCGGATAAGGGTCTGGTTTGGATTTTGGGGGGGACCCCCACGCCGTTTTTTCAGCGTAGGGGGTTCCCCTTCAAATCCAGACCAGACCCAAGGGCCTGGTATGCTCTTGGAGGGGAACCCATGCCGTTTTTTTTTTTTTATTATTTGGTGTGGAGTTCCCCCTCAAGAGCAGCAGAGCACAAGTCGCATGCCAAAGTCGGATCATGCAAGAATGCGGTCCGACTTTGATCCGACTTCAATGATAGTCAATGGGCTGAAGTCGGACCAAAGTAGTACAGGGAGCATTCTCAAAGTCGGACCGACATGTGTCGGACCAGTTAAGACGGCTCCCATAGGGAAACATTGATTTTCACACGTCATGCGACATGAGCTCCCAATGTCGGAGCGTTTGTCGGACCAGTGTGAACCAGGCCTAAAGAAGAAGATACAGGTCTATGAGAGCCAGAAATCTTGCTTGTTTGTAGGTGACCAAATACTTATTTTCCACCATAATTTGCAAAAAAAATTATTTCCAAATCAGACAATGTGATTGTCTGGATTTGTTTCCACAATTTGTCTCTCATAGTTGAGATATACCTATGATGACAATTACAGGCCTCTCTCATCTTTTTAAGTGGGAGAACTTGCACAATTGGTGGCTGACTAAATACTTTTTTGCCCCACTGTATGTCCCACGGTATTTGCGCAACAATTTTTCAAACGCGTTTTATTAATTAAAAAATAACAAAACAGTAAAGTTAGCCCAATTTTTTTGTATAATGTGAAAGATGATGTTACGCCGAGTAAATTATATACCTAACTTGTCACACTTCAAAATTCCGCACACTTGTGGAATGGCGCCAAACTTTGGTACTTAAAAATCTCCATACAGTAAAGAATCGTCCCCCTTTAAAATAAGCACATTTTGTTGCTTTGCAGCCTGAAATGGAGACAGACACAGCTTTTGTTTTACTCAGCTGTATTTACGATAACATCCAAGTGAAGTATATAACGTGTCAGGAAAAAAATAAAAAACAGAATCACTGAGTTGGAAAAAGGATCACCCCTTTATGTCAGTATTTTGTTGGACCATCTTTTGCTTTAATCGCTTGCCGACCGCTCTTTAGCACATTTACTGCTACAGCACGGCCGCGCTGTGCAGGATCACTTATAAATACGGGCATACACCCATGTACAGAATTGAAATTTAATACATATATTTCCCACAGAAAACCACCCATCCTCTGAAGAGATCCATTGGGATCGAAACGCGTCAGCTTTATACAGATGCATGTGAAATGTAAAACTGTATGGCAATGTTGTGTCTTAATTCTGTGTGGTTATTTATACATGTTTTTACCGGAGTATATATGTGTTGGGACTGTACTTAATGTGTATACACAATAAATTTTTATTATGCATTATTGTAAATTACTTTTGGAATTTTGCTGTTAAAAGCCCCTTGGGGAAACCTCCTATTCCACTTAAAAATACGTGATCCTGCACTTCCGTGTATCGGATGTGAGTGTGTTCCGCCGGCGGCTCGCTCCCGCTGTAATTCTACACAGCGGGAGCTGATCGCCGATCCCGCGGACCCCAATGTCCACTGGCACCTGCTGATCGTTCTGTACACCGTCAGAACTGCAGTCTGCCTATGTAGACAAGGCAGATTACCGTTCTGCAGTACAGAAGACATGGGTCCTGTGTTCTTATAAAGCAGGAACACCGATCCATGCCTTCCACTAGTAAAAGCACCTCCCCCACTACACTGAAACACAGACTAGGCACACAGTTAACCTTTTGATTGCCCCCGATGTTAACCCTATCCCAGCCAGTGTCATTAGTACAGTGACGGTGCATATTTTTTAGCACTGATCACTGTATTGGTGTCACTGATTCCCAAAAAAGTGTCAGGTGTCTAATTTGTCGCTGATTGCCGCCATTACTAGTAAAAATAAAAAATAAATCCATAAATATATCTTAGTAGATGCTAGAACTTTTGCGCAAACCAATAGATTATACACTTATTGTGTCTTTTTTTTTTAACCAAAAATATGTAGCGGAATACATATTGGCCTAAATTGATGAAGAAATTTAGATTTTTTACATATTTTTTTTTGTATGTGTTTTAGAGCAGAAAGTAAAAAAAAAAATTATTTTTTCAAAATTGTCGTTGTTTTTTTGTTTTTGCGCAAAAAAAAAACGCAGAGGTGATCAAATACCACCAAAAGAAAGCTCTATCGCAAAAAATGGCCTGGTCATGAAGGAGTAAATCTTCCGGAAACTGAAGTGGATAATTACAGACTTTAGTCTCTACTAGTTTTGCACATCTAGACTTTGCAATATTTGCCCACTCTTCTTTGCAGAACTGCTCAAGTTCAGTTCAATTTGATGGTGGCCATTTGTGGACTGCAGTCTTTAACCACTTAAGCCCCAGACCATTATGTTGCTAAAGGACCAGGCCCCTTTTTGCGATTCGGCACTGTGTCGCTTTAACTGACAATTGCGCGGTCATGCGACGTGGCTCCCAAACAAAATTGACATCCTTTTTTTCCCACAAATAGAGCTTTCTTTTGGTGGTATTTGATCACCTTTTGCGTTTTTTATTTTTTGCGCTATAAACAAAAATAGAGCGACAATTTTGAAAAAAAATGACATTTTTTACTTTCTGCTATAATAAATATCCTCCAAAAATATATAAAAAAATTTTTTCCTCATTTTAGGCCGATATGTATTCTACATATTTTTGATAAAAAAAATCGCAATAAGCGTTTTATTTGGTTTGCGCAAAAGTTATAGCTTTTACAAAATAGGGGGTAGTTTTATGGCATTTTTATTAATGATTTTTTTTTTTTTTTTTTACTAGTAATGGCGGCGATCAGCAATTTTTATTGTGACTGCGACATTATGGCAGACACATAGGACACTTTTGACACATTTTTGGGACCATTGTCATTTTTACAGCGATCAGTGCTATAAATATGTACTGATTACTGTGAAAATGACACTGGCAGTGAAGGGGGTTAACCTCTAGGTGGCGCTGTAGGGGTTAAGTGTGACCTTATGAGTGATTCTTACTGTGGGGGGGGGCGTGGCTTGGCGCGTGATGTCACTGATTGTCGTTCCCTATGACAGGGAACAGACGATCACTGACGTGCCACTAGAAAAAATGGGGAAAGGTTTGTTTACACTTGCCTCTCCCTGTTCTTCAGCTCTGTGACCCGATCACAGGACACCGGCGGCGATCGGATCCCGCAGGCGCGGTCATGGAGCTTCAGACCGCGTCGCGAGCGCGCCGCCGGCGGGTTCTTAAAGGGGACGTACCTGTACGCCCTTGTGCCTGTCCGTGCCATTCTGTCGACGTATATCGTCGTGCGACGGTCCTTAAGTCTGGGCTCTGACTAGGCAATGCAAGGGCATTCACCTTTTTCTCCTTCAATCACTGTGTGGTCATTTTTGCTGTGTGCTTTCGGTCATTGTCATGTTGGAGGGCTTTTTTCATAATTGATTTTTGGAATACTATTTTCCTGTGGCCCTATTGTATGGTACTCTGAACCATATCCTCTCTCCTGGTACAGTTTTTTTTTTTTCTACATGTTGGAGGGCAGATTAATTTCCTCAAGAATTTGGTGGTGTTTTGCCCCATCCATTTTTCCTTCCATCCTGACAAGTGCTCTAGTGCCTGCTGCAGAGAAACACCCCCATAGCAGGATATTGTCACCCCCCATAACAGGATATTACAACCTCCATGCTTTATTCTAGGAATGTTATTTGGATGATGAGCTCTATTGGATTTCCAACAGACATATCATTTGGTGTTGAGGAGAAATGAAATTATTTGGCCTATCACCTTCCAGGACCGCACACCTGAGAGATGAGGACTCCTCCCTACAGGAAACACAATCAATTGACAACTTGTTATAAGTCCCCACCTTTCCCCTTGATCCCCAGTATTGATTGTGTTTCTCCTGAACACAGCAGCATGTTTGTTTTGTTTGAGATCAAACGACCGAGGAGGGTTGAATCATCCCCCTGTTGAGACAGGTTCTAGGGAAGCTGGAGAAGGCTGAAGTAACCTGCAAGCTTGTCCTTCTCACAGGTCACCCTCAAGGCTGCACCAGTGCTCTGGCCGCAGGGAGTGTGCACAATCGCTGTAAGTGCAAGGCACTGATAAGGCAGGGGGCATGGGAACTGAACCCTGAGGTATTTCAAAACCTGGTGCACCGATTCGGAAATCTGGAAATAGATCTGTTCGCCAACCGACAGAACAGAAAGGTGAATAGATATTTCTTGATTTCCCAAGAAAGGGAGTAAGAAGGCTAAGACGCCCTGTCTCAGACCTAGCAGAGAGGGCTGGCATATCTCTTCCCACCTCTAGCACTAATTCCTCGGGTCCTTCAGAAGCTCAACCAGTCCCCACGCCAGCTCCTCCTGATAGCCTCCCTGGTGGCCAAGGATAGCTTGGTTCGCAAGCTTAAGATCCATGGTGGTGGCAGAGCCGTGGAAGCTCCCAAACAGGCTGGACCTTCTCAAGCAGGGTCCAGTGCTACAGCCAAGGCCAGAATTTTTCCAGCTGACGGCCTGGCTAGTGAGTGCCAGATCTTAAAGCGTAGGGGCTGCTCAGAGAGAGTGATGGATACCCTCCTGAGCAGAAAACCAGTGACTAAGAAAATCTACTCAAAAGTTTTGAAGACTTTCTGTTCCTGGGGTATAGAAAAACAGATGACCCCTACCACTGTCCCGGTTATCTTTGAGTTTCTCCAGGATGGAGTAGAAAAGGGCCTAGCAGTCAGCACCCTTCGGGTACAGATCGCAGCGCTTTCAGTCTTCCTTTGATACAAGACTAGCAAAGGAAGACCTCATTAAGCGATTCCTGGTGGCCAGGGAAAGGGTTTCTCTGTCTCCAAAGGCAGTTTCCCACCATGGGACCTGACAAGGGTATTAGAGACGTTATCTAAACACCTATTTAAACCAATAGAGGAGGTTCCTTTTAAGTTTCTAACCTTAAAATTATTATTTTTGTTCGCAATTACCACGGCAAGGAGGGTTGGGGATCTACAAGGGCAATCCATGAAGGAACCCTTAGGCTAGTCCCTTCGTAGATACCAAAGGTAGCATCTTTATTTCATAGGATGCAAGATATATTATTGCTGTCCTTTTGTGAAAAAAACAAAAAACGAGAAATAAATGAAATTTCATTGCCTGAATTTAAAAAGGGGTCTCCTTTCCTAATTTACAAAGAACAAAAGCGTTTAGGAGATCCAATTACCTACTAGCTTTTTATGCTGGGCCAAGGAATGGACTTCAGGCTTCTAAAGCCTCAGTCTTGAGGTGGATCGGGGTGCTATCTCCCTGGCTTTTGAGAGTTATGGGGTCCCAGCACCCGCAAAGGTTAAGGCTCATTCAACCAGGTCACTAGCAACTTCCTGGGCGGAGAAAGCAGGGGTCTCCTGTGAACAAATTTACAGCGCGGCCATCTGGTCCAGTCAGGATACGTTCCTGAAGCACGACCGTGTGGAAGTGTTGTCACAGCAAGACTTGGCCTTTCGTCCGGAAGGTCCTACAAGCTGTGGTCCCACCCTGAAGGTAGTCCTGTGTTTAGGAGGTGATAGGAGAAAACCTACGTTAGACTTGCCGGTAACGGTATTTCTACGAACCTTCCAGGACGACAGGCCTACTTCCCGCCCTATTAGTTGAACACTAGGTGAAGTAATTCTCCTTGTGAACAGGTTCAGGATTACTTTATTACAAACTGGGGATCAAGGGGAAGGGTGGGGACTTATAACAAGCTGTCAATTGATTTTGTTTCCTGTAGGGAGGAGCCCTTATCTCTCAGCTGTGCCATCCTAGAAGGTTCATAGAAATACAGTTACCAGCATGGCCCCTGTCACACTTATACGACTTGTCCCACGACTTGTGATGGCAAAGTAGCATGACAAGTCGTTTCCCATGATTTTCAATGACAAACATTCATATTGGTACAACTTCAAGTCGTTCTGACTTCAAAGTAGTCCCTGCACTACTTTGGTCTGATTTTGATGCCACTTACACAGGCATTCCCTGAAATCGCGCGACTTTGAAGTCGTACTAGTGTGAAAGGGGCCCTTAGTCTAACTTACGTTTTTAGTCTCATCTGACCACTTTAAACGCACCTTGAAGATCCTGAGAGCACATGGAAAAAGGCGTTATGGTCAGATGAGAATAAAATTGAATTATTTGGCCTCAACACCAAACAATATGTCTGTTGGAAATCCAATACAGCTCACCATCCAAATCACACTATTCCGATAGTAGAGCATGGAGGAGGTAATCTCCTGTTATGGGGCTTCTTGTCTGCAGCAGGGACTGGAGCACTTGTCAAAATACCATTAAATTCTTGAGGACAATCTTCTGCCCTCTGCCAGAAAGTTGTCATTGGGAAGAAGGTTTACCTTCCAATATGACAATGACCCAAAGCACACAGCAAAAATGACCACACAGTAGTTGAAGGTGAAAAGGGCGAATTAACTTGCATGGCCTAATCAGAGCCCAGACCTAAACCCCCAATGAAAATCCATGTAATGACTGGAAGACTGCAGCCCACAAATGGTCACCATCAAATTAACCACTTCAGCCCCTTAAGGATTTATCCCCTTAATGACCAGGCCATTTTTTGCAAAACGGCACTGCGTCACTTTAACTGTTAATTGCGCGGTCTTGCGATGTTGTGCCCAAGCAATTGATGTCTCCCCCCCCCCCCACACACACAAATAGAGATTTCTTTTGGTCGTATTTGATTACCGCAGCAGTTTTTATTTTTTACGCTATAAACAAAAAAAGGCAGACAGTTTGTAAAAAAATAAATAAATAAATAATTTTTTACTTTCTGCTATATCCCATTTCCCCCCAAAAAAACAAAAACAAAAAAATTTATTCACCAGTATTCTTCTACATATTTTTGGTAAAAAAATTGCAATAAGCGTTCATTGATTGGTTTGTATAAAAGTTATAGTGTCTACAAACTATAGGATAGATTTATGGGCTTTTATTTTTATTCATTGTTTTTACTAGTAATGACGGCCATCTGCGATTCTTATTGGGACTGCGACATCTGACTCTAAGTAACACATTATGGGGACCAGTGACCTTATTACATTTGTACAGTGCTAAACAATTGCACTGATCAATGTATAAATGGCACTGGCAGGGAAGGGGTTAACACTAGGGGGCAATCAAAGGGGTTAACTGTGTTCCCTGGGTGTGTTCTAACTGTGTGGGGGACGGGCTTATATGGACAACACAGTGATCGCTGCTCCTGATCACTAGGAACAGCAGATCTTCATGTTGTCCCCTGTCAGATTGGGAATCCGACTTGTTTACATAGGCATATCCCGGTTCTGCCTCTCTCTTTACCATGATCGTGGGTGGCCCGGTTGATATTGAGTCCACCAGACCTGTGGGCGAGCTCCCCCGGTGCCCGCTATAATCCATGGGCGGATCGACATACAGGTATGTCGGTTCGCGCAGCCGGACCGCCCTGCCGCAGTATATGTGCAGTGCGCGCTCCGGAAGTAGTTAAACTGAACTTGAGCAGTTCTGCAAAAGAGAGTGGGCAAATATTGCAAAGTCTAGATGTGCAAAGGTAATAGAGACATCAGACTAAGCCCTGGTTCACACTGGTGCGATTTGACATGTCAAATCGGCGATATTTTCCGCAAATTGCGGGCAATGGCACCATCCTAATCGGTGCGACGCTGCATCTGCGGCGCTGCACCGATTTCAAAAAGTAGTTTCTGTACTACTTTTTGCGTTTTCGGGACGCGATTTACATTATCTGCCCAGATGTCCCTGTAATCGCGGCAGAAATCGGGACTGACAGGCAGGAGTGAAATTGTGCGAGTTCAGCTGAACTCGCATAGCTTCACTCCCGCAGCCCCAGTGTGAACCTGGGCTAAAGGCTGTAATTAAAGCAAAAGGTCCCTTTTCTAACTCCAGTGATTCTGTTTTTGATTTTATTCTGTCGCATGTTATATCTTTCACTTGGATGTTATAAGTTGCACGAGTAAATACAGCTGGATAAAACAAAAACTGTGTGTCTTTATTTCAGGCTGCAAAGGAACAAATTGTGATTATTTTTTCTATACTCCCTGTAAAATGGAACTTCCCCCTTCAATATGTTTTGTGCACATTGTGGTGCATTATTAAGCATTTCAGCAGAACACTGATCTTACCTAGAAATGCAGAGTAAGCAAAATACAGTTTCAAGCTCCATCAAAGCCCCAGGCAAGGCACTAAATACACTGCTGAAATCGTGTTTTATCTGCCAGATGATTTGTAATTCCACAACTAAAACAACCAGTGAGGAGCACTTCCAGCCTACTGACTAGATGGTTACATTTCATAAAATGAAAAACTTATTTGTTTAAGGCCTCATGCACACTGGACATTTTTGGACATTTTTACAGCAGCTGTTTTTGACTTCAGACGTTTTTTTCTACAGTCAATAAACCCCCCCATCATGTTATCCTATGTTGTCCATGCACACATAGGCTGGTATCAACTGTTTTTGGCTGGGGCGTTTTTTGGCTGTAAAAACTCTTGAATGTTAAACGCTGATAAACGCGGCTCACCAGCATTTTTTTTTTAAGTTTTTGATCCATTGGAAAAGAGAATATTTTTTTTTTTTTTTTTTTTTTTTAAAACAAAAAAAAGAAAAACACAATTTTTTTTTTATAAAAGCTAACAAAAAGCTATTGCAAAAACGTTGAAAAACTCACTGCAAAGCTACTGGCATTTTTATAATATTATTTTAACCTTCCAGTGTGCATGAGGCCTAAAATGTATTTATATTGTGACAGCAGGAAGGTAAAGTCACCTGGTTGCATCCAGGGGGGTAGATATATTTCGCCCAGATTCAGGCTTTACGCCGACTTATACAACTAGGTGGAGAGTTGTATAGGCCCAGCTAAGGCTAGTGGGCTCATGGATGACTCATACCTCTAGGGAGAGTGTGGGGCGTCGTGCAGACAGAGATGAGGAGACCAGCTGAACCTTGTCAGCTCATTTAGGCCTCTATAAGAACTCCCAGCTTCATTAGATGTTAGCTCATGCCTGGAACCAGACCTGTGTGGACTGTCTAGGGAGAGTGAACCCCTGTGCGGTGAGGCAAAGCCTGTGTGGCTATTTGTTTGGACTTTTACTAAACCAGGGACTTAGGGACTAGGACAGCACTAGGCTGATCCCAGTTGTTAGTTAGGAAACCTGTATGTTTAGTCAGAGGTCAACTTGACCAGGATTTATTTTGGTTATGTTTCTTTTGCTTTGCTGTGTTTTGTCACTGTAAATAGAAAATAAACCGCACCTTTTTGATTTTGAAAACCACAACCTCCGTTTGCTGGGCCTGTTTTGTGTGGGGAGCCCATCCCGGGGGTCACACACACCCGCTGCCGAGCTAACCCCCTCACAATATGTTAAATTAAATTTCTGCATTCATTCATGTTGTTTTGACATCTGCATGGAGTTCAATTTGTAAAATACAATAAAATGTAAAAAATCCCCATATTTTATAGTTGTGTGGGGGTTAGAGCAACTGACTTTGTTTTTATTACTTTCTGTGCCTTCCTATCCTGATGGCTCTACCCTCTAATGTTTTGTTAAGCATTACACAGCCAGTAAATGAGGGGGAATTTCCTCACAAGCAGAAATAAAAAAAATTGAAAGACATTTTAATTCTTCTTAACTTTGTCCAAAACTATAAGAAACAAAAGTATAGTTGGGACATGGGCTTTAGGGCTCGTTCACACCAGAGGGCATATTATACTGCAGTGCTGGTGTGCATTGTGAAAGGAGCAGTATCAATGTGCATGAAGCACCACAACACCTGCACTTTAAAAGTGATTGAGCGGCTATACAGCCACTTGGATTACTATTACATAACAGCCAGTATCTGGTTAAAAAAACAAAAACAAAAAAAAACAGTAACAAGCTCATGGCTGCAGTAGGTTCGTAGTACATCCGAAAATGCAAAGTAGCTAGGCAGGACATTTCCTTTTATAAATGTAAAGACATAAGAGAAATAAAGGAGCCTATTTCTGACAAAGTGAGTTGTCTGGCATTTGGGAAAATCCTGAGTCTTAAATACGTTCAATACTCTAAGCTTGAACCTGCATTCAGCCAGCATTGGATCAGCATTTTGACCAGGCAAGTAGCATATTTAGAAAGAAGTAAGCAATGGCCGCTTCTGTGTTTTCCTTTTTAGAGCCCTTTCACACTGGTGCCGCCCATAGCGTCGGCGGTAAAACACCGCTATTTTACCGTCTGATTTGCGGCGCATTTCGGCCGCTAGCAGGGCGCTAGCGGCTGAGAAAGGGTTAAAACCACCCGCAATGCGGTGCTACATCGGCGTATTGCCGGCGGTACGGCGGCGCTGCCCATTGATTTCACCGCAAGCAGGCAGACCCGTCCATGTGGAGATCGAACAGTGGAGGGTGATGACGTCAGCACGCCGCTCGTTCCTCCCTACGCGTTTCGTGATAGGTCACGAAACCGCATGACCTATATGCACGGGTGTTTTTATCAACATTGATGTTACACTTGGACCAGTTTTCCCGTGCACTTTATGAACTTTTTTTTTTGTCATTTTTGAACTTTCACAATTTTTACACTGTTTTATTCATTTCAGATTGTGATTTATTTTTATGTGGTTTTTGTGCTATTTTTTTTGGGTCACTCACGTTAATCCATTTTTGTCAGCTCACTGCTATCACCATATATTATCTACACTCAGGTTTTATTTAGGTTTAGCGCAACTATATTCTTTTTATTCACTGGTTTTGATGTTTGCAGAATAGTTGCTGCTTCCAATTTGAGCTCCAGGCATCTCTTGTGTTTGCACTAGATTGCCACCATTGATCTTAGCGCAGTTTCTTTTTTCTTTTTCTTAATTAACCTACTAGCATGTCTTTGGAGTGTGGGAGAAAACGGGAGTACCCAGAGGAAACCCACGCAGGCACTGGGAGAACATGCAAACTCCAGGCAGGTAGTGCCAAGGTTTGGTTTTGAACCAACGACCCTAGTGCTAACAGGCAGACGTGCTAACCACTTAGCCACTGTGCTGCCCTTTAATCTGTATTTGGAAAATGATAAAAGGAGAATATGCCATTTACAGCAGTATATGGTCTTATTTATTTTGAGCTACAATTCTACTGTGCGGAACAGCAAATGCGAAAATAAAGTTGACTTTAGGTTTTTGAACTGCAAAGAGTCTTTCGCAATATCCCTTGCACCCCCTATTATCTTGCTAAATTTTACTTAGGTCCAGAGATAGATGCTGAACCTAAGCGAAGCGACTTTCAGGCGTTTTTATTTGAGAGTTTTTATAAGAGTATTACAAGTGTTTTACAGCTCTAAACCTTTTGGTTTAGCCAATGGAAAGCACTAGGGGGAGGAAAAGGGGGACGGGGAGCTGCTGTTTGGGCAAAATGCCCATGTCACGCATTTTCAGGCTTTTCTATTGAAGTCTATAGGGCCAAAAATGCTTGTAATCTGCCAAAAAGAAGCTCATGTACTTTTTTGAGCGACAGAATGCTCATGCACTATATTACCAAAAGTATTGGGACACCTGCCTTTACACGTACATGAACTTTAATGGCATCCCAGTCTTGGGCCTCGTACACACGGTGGTAAGATGAGCTGTCTGCGGCTTTTCGGATCATTAGTGCAGTGCATTCGACAGACAATTTGACTTTTACATCAGAAAAAAGCTGGATGTGCAGGCTATAATTTTTTTGTCTGTGAACTCAACATCTGATTTTCGGATGGTCAGTACAGAAATCCGTCACACAAGTCGAAAGTACAAACGCGCATGCTCGGAATCGAACGACTGGGAAGAGTTTGGTTTTGTAAACTACTGTTCAGAATCTAGAATTAACATTTGTGACGTGGCAATTGATGAAATGTCAGAATTCTCATCTTCTTTAATGGGATAATAATGAAGCTGCTTTGCATGTAGTTATGCCAAATGTATTTTAAAACCCTTTCATGACTAAGCCTATTTCTGACATTTGGTGTTTACAAGTTAAAATGCGGATTTTTTGCTAGAAAATTACTTAGAAACCCCAAACATTATGTATATTTTTTTAGCAGAGAATCTAGAGAATAAAATGTCGATTGTTGCAATATTTTATATCACACAGTTTTTGTGCAGCGGTGTTTTAAACGCAACTTTTTTGGAAAAATTAAATTTCATGAATTTTAAAAAAATTAAAAAGCAAAGTTAGTCCAATTTTTTTGTATAATGTGAAAGATGATGTTACGCCGAGTAAATAGATACCAAACATGTCATGCTTCATAATTGCCCGCACTCGTGGAATGGCGACAAACTACGGTACCTTAAAATCTCCATAGGCGACGCTTTAATTTTTTTTTACGGCTACTAGGTTAGAGGTACAGAGGAGGTCTATGGCTATAATTATTGCTCTCGCTCTGACGATACCTCACATGTGTGATTTGAACGCCGTTTTCATATGCGGGCGCGACTTCCGGTCTTTGCCGCGCGAGCTCGCGGGGACAAAAAATGTTTTTATTTTTTTTTCTTATTTATTTTATTTCTTTTTATAATTAAAAATAGTGTATTTAAAAAAAAAATTTTTTTGATCACTTTTATTGCTGTCACAAGGAATGTAAACATCCCTTGTGACAGTATCAAGTGGTGATAGGTACTCTTTATGGAGAGATCGGAGGTCTAAAAGACCCCCAATCCCTCCTTTGCACTTCAAAGTATTCAGATCGCCGAAAACGGCATTTCTGAATACTGTGTACTTTTTTAAATTCGGCGCCATTGGCAGCCGAGTAACCCGGATGTGACGTCATGACGTCGCTTCCGTGGTTACAGTGCAGAGAAAAAATCAAAGCCGTTCGCGGCTTTGATTCACTCTCTGCCTAGCCGCCCGAGGTGGCGGAT
The DNA here is from genome assembly GCA_029206835.1 of Rana muscosa. Taxonomy (NCBI): domain Eukaryota; kingdom Metazoa; phylum Chordata; class Amphibia; order Anura; family Ranidae; genus Rana; species Rana muscosa. The sequence goes on from CM055126.1 coordinate 175,476,119, forward strand.
CGTGGATCGGGTCTCCCGGTGGGACGGGAGGCCCGGTAAGAGCGGCGGAGGCGGCGGGAGGGGGGGATGTCCCCTCCCGCTCCTCCGGTATAACAACCGAGCGGCTTTTAGCTGCATCGGTGGTTATACCAGGAAAGCCGATCGCCCGCTCTAAACAACGGTACCGGGATGATGCCTGCAGCTGCAGGCATCATCCCGGTATAACCCCCGAAAGCCAAGGACGCATATATGCGTCCGCTCGGCGTGAAAGGGTTAAAAGGCATTTGTTTTGTACGATCTGAAAATCGCGAATCAACGCTCACCAAACTTCTACTAACATGAAATTAGCAGAAGGGGACCAAAGGGTGGCGCTTGAGAAATGAACTTCCTCTTTATACACTCATAGTACGTCATTACGTTCGTGTTTGTCAAACGACAATTTGCAGATAGTATGCTTGACAAAATCCTGCGCAAGTGCTTTCGTCAAAAATCGGACCCTCGGTCGTCCAACAATCAAACCGTGTGTCAACGCTGTATCCTGGCCTAGGCCAACAAGGCCCAGGCGTAGGGCAGCACTTTGCAGGGGGGCAGCACATAAATAGTCCCCACCGGCTTGCGCTACACTATCAGTGTAGCGCCAGTCTTATAGTGCAGACTGGGCTCAGAGGCAAATTAGTCTAGCGACTGCACTGCTTTCGGTATGCAGGCGGCCGGCATTCCGCAACGGGGGGGGGGGGGGCACTGCTTCTAATTTTGACTGTCCTATCATCCTGGACCACAAACCTTCCTCACTGTGCTATATGTTTTCTGCTGCACCATTGGCATGTTATATCTTCTTAGTCCTCTCCATAAAATTATCAGAACTTTGTGCTTAAAGTAGAACTATAGGCAACACTTTTTTGTTTCATTTTGGATAAAGTAAAGGAGGGTTATAGCCCCTGTCGGTTTATTTTTTACCATCCCTGTCCCATTGCAGAGATTTCCCTTCACTTCCTGCCCCATAGCCAAACAGAAAGTGAAAAGAAATCTATGAAAATTAAAGGAATTCATTGACCCCCCACCCCCCCTCAGAACTAGTGTCCCCACTCGAAAATTTCAGGGCGGGTCTTAAACATAAATTTGGGGGTGCACGAGTTTAGTCAGGCCTGGGGCAGCACAAAACCTAAATACACCACTGCAGTGTGTACGAGGCTTTAGTCCGTAGCGTTCAATATTGAGTTGGCCCACCCTTTGCAGCTATAACAGCTTCAACTCTTCTGGGAAGGCCGTCCACAAGGTTTAGGAGGGTGTCTATGGGAATGTTTGACCATTCTTCCAGAAGCGCATTTGTGAGGTCAGGCACTGATGTGGATGGGAAGGCCTGGCTCGCAACTCTAAAAAACAAACCCGCTGCACCATAATCCCTCTCCACCAAATGATTTGGACCAGTGCACAAAGCAAGGTCCATAAAGACATGGATGAGCGAGTTTGGGGTGGAGCAACTTGACTGGCCTGCGCAGAGTCCTGACCTCAACCTGATAGAACCCCTTTGGAATGAATTATAGTGGAGACTGCGAGCCAGGCCTTCTCGTCCACTTCAGTGCCTGACCTCACAAATGCCCTTCTGGAAGACTGGTCAAACCTTCCCATAGACACACTCCTAAACCTTGTGGACAGCCTTCCCAGAAGAGTTGTAGCTGCAAAGGTTGGGCCAACTCAATACTGAACCCGACCGACTAAAGCCTCATACACACGATCGGATTTTCCGCAGACCAAGCATCAGACTTTTTTGTCCGAAGGGCGTTGGCCAGGAATTTGTCTTGCATACAAACAGCAAAGAATTATCAGCCAACAAACACGAACGTATTGACGTACTACGTGCGTTTTCAGCTCTTTAGCGCCACTTTTTGGGCACCTTCTGCTAATGTTGTGTTTGGTGAGCATTGCTTCCAAGAATGCGTGTTTGTACTTTGGACTTTTGTCCGACGGAGTTGTGTAGACACGATCGGAAAAATCCGATCAACAGATCGTTGTCCCCGGAAAATTTTAAACCCTGCCATCCAACATTTGTCTGCGGAAATTCCGACAACAATTGTCCGATGGAGCTTACAAACGGTCAGATTTCTCTTATCGTCCATGGACTGACACAGCTGTATACTGTAAACGTGTGGGTATATGTCCCTGCTCACAGGAGAAGATCTAGGCAGAATGTTAGATTGTTAGAAACATACATTCTAGAACACACCAGAGCTGAACAGCCCCGCCCAGGGGGGCGGTCCCTCCGGACATTACCCTCCCACCTGCAGCTAGCAGCCTCAGTTTTTTTTCTGCCCATCAGAAGGAGAAGACTTGGCTCTCTCAGGAGCCAGTCTCCTGGAAGATTTTACTTTTATATTTTATTCCTTTGGGAATTTTATTATTTTATTTTTGAGACCTTCAATCAACTGTCGGCTAGGCAACAGGTTGGGTACACTGGTATCCTCGTAGTCTTACCTGTCCGACCATCGAGCGTGCTGATCCTCGCCTTGTGTGCGTGAGACTCAGTTCACGACATGTCCCATGTCTCCAGGGGTGGCCGGGTTGCATTTAGCTCCTGCGGTCCTCTCAAGATTGAACAGTACCTGACTGACTGTATCTCTCGCGGTGGACCGGGCCGACAGCTACGCAGTACTGCTCTGTGATAGGTCTGTCTGAAACAAGCCAGTGGGTCCCTGAAAGGGACGGGTAAGTAGTCTCTCCTACTGCAGGTGAGTACATGCTGGCTGTGTTTCTTTATATGGGGGGGTTTCTCCCTGTCTTCCCCCTGTTATGCTGCTCTCTGCACCCTGTACTGGTGCTGTGGGGGTGCTTGGGGGTCACTCTGGCCTGGCTGGGCGCTCATGTCTGTAGTGGGTTCTGGGGAGAGGGGCAGTTTTTCTGGTGTGTGAGGTGATTATTGCGTGCGCCGTTTGAGGTGGTTTTTTCGTGCGCCATTAGCGCGCATTAGAGCTTTGAATTTCGTGTTCGGCGGTCATCTTGGCGTGGTTCAATGGCGCAGTTATAGCTGCAGCCGGCGGCCATTTTCTTGTAGCCGACGCACATTTACTTTCAGTTTCGGCCTCTAGCGACGACGCTGCGTCAGCAGGACTGAGCGGTCCTTAAGGGTTGGTGAGTCCTCCGGGTATCCCCTCCTCAGCCGCAGCGTAGCCAGTGGGTGGACTGTATATTCACTGTATAGTGTATAAGGTCTCAGAGGGTGGTGATATGGAGTCTGATACACCTGCTTCTCCACACTTGCCTGGGGCAACTGGCAGTGCTGCACAATTAAACATGTTCATATGTTTCCTGCACCTGCGGTCCTTATGGACCAGTTGTCGGCAGTCCTGGAATCATTCCTTGTCAGAATGGAAGCGGTGTGCGAGCGAAGGGAGCTATACTGTAAGCCCCCTCTCCCCACAAAAATATTTAGTGAAGGAGTGCTCTGATTCAGATATGGGCCTAGCTACTGTGCTCAGGACCCTAGCTCTGAATATTTTAATGTTTATGAACAGGACATTCCCTTGTGAGGAAGACTCCAGTTCTGTGTCAGTAAATGACAGGGCGCTTGTAAGTGAACTCATTAATGATGTGAGGAACACTCTCAAGCTGGGTGCTGTGGCTGAGGTACCTCAGGTGGATGCTGTTTCCCTTGGTTCCTTCAAGCTTTTCTTTTACACAGCTTCCTCACTGTTTTCCTCACACGCTGCGTCGAGAGCAGCATGGATGATACAGTGGTACACAGTGTTTCCCTCCCCCTGGTCGGTGCAGCATGGTGGGGGGTGGGGGACTTCATTCATTTTATGTCTCTAGTCCCTGTGAGCCTTCTGTGTGATGTTCTGAGGCAACAGCAGGGTCTCTGCACCTGTGGTTTCCCGCCATTTCCTGGGGAACGCTCTGAGCTCTGACGCAGTCTCAGGATCAGAGGTTACCTGCATGCTGCTTCGGCGGCACAGTCAAGCAGGTTGGAATGATACAGAGAAGATTATGCGCCTCTCCGCCATAATTTAAACTCATCCCATACCTTTACACTGCATACATTCACAGTGTATGTATGTGTTATTGGTCTCTGTGTCTGCGTGGGTGTCCCCCCACGTTCCAATGCTGTGTTTCAGTGCCATACATGATATAAACGTACAAAATATGTTTATGCACGACTCTAGATACATTCACAGTATATGTATGTATTATACTCTCTGGTTCGGCGCAGGTTTCCGCCGGGGGCTCCGGTGTCCTCCCGCGCTCTCATGGTATGTGCGCTTCAGCTCTCTGCACAGTATAGACATGTTCAATATGTTTATTGCACATACTATACATGTTTACAGTATGGGTATACTGTTTGCGTGGGGTTCCTCCGGGTACTCCGGTTTCCCCCCACGCTACAATCGCAATGCACAGCATAAACTTGTGCAATATGTTTATTCACATGCTATCATTCCTACACGGTATCTGTGTGCTGTCTGCGTGGGGTTCTTCCGGGTGTTCCGGTTTCCTCCCACGCGCTGACGGTATGTGCGCCTTTTGGCCTTCTGCACAGTTAAACATGTTCAATGTTTATCACGCATGCTTTAATACCTACACGGTATGTGTATGCAGTCTGTGTGGGTTTCCTCCGGGTACTCCGGTTCCCTCCCACACTCCATTTGTATGGGCGCTTCGGCGCTATGCACAGCCTAAATTTGTGCGATTGGATATCCACATACTAACATACCTACCCGGTATGTCTGTGCAGTCTGCGTGGGTTTCCTCCGGGTCTCTGCCCACGCTACATGACATGCGTGCCTTTGGTGCAATACACGGTGTAAACATACACATTATGTTTATACTAGGGTTGTCCCGATACCACGTTTTTAAGACCGAGTACAAGTACCGATACTTTTTTTCAAGTACTCGCCGATACCGATTACCGATACTTTTTTTTAATGTCAGGTGACAGTTTTCAAGCACAATACAGATTAGGTGGCACTTATATGCAGCACTGATAGGTGGCACAGATTAAGCAGCACTGATATGATTAGGTGGCACGGATATGCAGCACTGATGAGTACTGACAGGGGGCTGGCACTGACAGACAGGGGGCTGGCACTGACAGGGGGCTGGCACTGACAGGGGGCTGGCACTGACAGGGGGCTGGCACTGACAGGGGGCTGGCACTGACAGGGGGCTGGCACTGACAGGGGGCTGGCACTGACAGGGGGCACTGATGGCTGGCACTGACAGGGGGCACTGATGGCTGGCACTAATAGATGGCAGGTGGCTGGCACTGATAGCATTGACAGGTGGTAGTGATAAATGGTATGACAGGTGGCTGGCACTAATAGGTGACACTGAGTAAGCAGCACTAATGAGAACTGACAGATAGCGGGCACTGACAGGTGGTGGGCACTTATAGGCACGAGAGGATTTATTTTTCTATCCTGCCTCTGCGACGCCCATCTTAGTACACCCTGCACTCGGCCTCAATAAAGCAGCAGCGGACATCTTGTTACACCCAGCTCGAACTACATGGGCTGGGTGTAACAAGATGTCCGCTGCTGCTTTATTGAGACCGAATGCAGGGTGTACCAAGATGGGCGTTGCATTTTTCAAGCACTGACAGTGTAACACGGAGCGTCACTTCCTTTAATGTGACGGCTCTGGTCGACGATGGATCATGATGCGGCTGCAAGCTTACCCGCCTGAGGACTCTCCGCTCCACTCTGCTCTCCGCTCCGCCCCTCCCGCCCTCCGCTTGCCGACTCCGCCCGCCGACTCCGCCCGCTGACTTCTCCTCTCCACTCTGCTCTTCGCTCCGCCCTCCGCTTGCGGACTCCGCCCGCTGACTTCTCCCATCCCAGGTATCGGCAAAGGCATCGGGAGCATTTGCGCGAGTACAAGTACTCACGCAAATGCTCGGTATCGGTCCCGATACTAGTATCGGTATCGGGACAACCCTAGTTTATACACAACACTAAATACATTCACAGTAGTTGTAGGTATTGCATTCTCTAGGTATGCGTGGGGTACTTCGGTTCCTCCCACGCGCCAATGGTGTGCGCGCCTTCGGTGCTATGCACACATGGGCTTGTGCAAAATGTTTAGCACACATACTATAATACCTACACGGTATGCGTATGCAGTCTGCATGGGTTTCATCCGGGTGCTCAGGTTTCTCCCCTGCGTTCCAATGGTGTGCGCATTTTCAGTGCTATGCACAGTATAAACATGTGCAATTTGTTTATTCGCAGGCTAACATACCTACACGGTTGTGTACGCAATCTGCGTGGCTGGTTTACGCCCAAGCCCCGATGATGTGCGCGCCTTCGTCGCTGGCACAGTATAAACGTGTTTAATAGGTTTATCCACACATACTAAACTACATACGCCGTATGTGGTTGTATTGTGCTCTTTGTGGCTGGGTGGGTTTCCTCCCACACTCTATTTGCGCGTTTGACGCAATACATAGTATAAACTATGTGTTTGTACAATCAGCACTTATCCATGAGTAGCTGCTGGATGGAGCATTGTCACAAGGATCCCTGGTTTCAGGGGTACCACTTTCCACCTGCTTTCAGTGGTGATCAGATATCTCACTGTACCTGGAAGGCTTGCATCGCTATGTGCAAGGGACTTGAGTGGCGTCCTCGGATGTATTCCGTTCCCAGGATTTTGCTGTTCTTACAGCGTGGTGTGACCCAAAAGCTGGCCTTGCATACCTTTTTTGAGGGTCGGATTTTGGCCCGGGCTGTCTTTTTCAACGACCGCTACCGGGCCATTCCTTGATTAGCACCTTTTGTGCAGGGGGTTCACCATGTGATTCCCCCCCCCCCCCTGTCAAGCCTCCTCTCCCTACTTGGGATCTGAATTTGATGCATCTTGGTTCTCCAAGAACTTTCCTTTGAGAATATCAGAGAGATTTCTCTCTTGACCTTGTCCCGGAAGGTGGCCTTCTTAGTGGCCATTACTTCGGTTAGACGGGTGTCTGAGTTGGCGGCCTTGTCCTGCAAGTCACCTTACTTGGTCCTCCATAAGGATATGGCGGTGTTGCGCCCACGACCGTCCTTCTTTTCAAAAGATCGTCTCGGCCTTTCACCTTAAGAAGATCATTGTTCTTCCGTCCTTGTGTCCTCACCCATCGCATCTCTGAGAGTTTGAGCTTCATACATTAAGATGGGTACAAGCCTTACGGGTGTACCTGTCTGCTACTGTTTCCATTCGGAAGTCTGACTCACTGTTTGTGTCTGTCTCTGGTCCAAAACAGTGCCGAGCGGTGTCTGCCACCGTCTCTTGGTGGATCAGGCAGACCGTCATACAGGCCTATGCCCTTAAGGGGCGGGCGCCTCCCTTTCCGGTTGCGGCGCATTCCACCAAGGCAATTGGTGCTTCCTGGGCCTTCCGACATCAAGCGTCGGTTGCACAAGTGTGCAAGGCGGCAACCTGGTCGTCCGTTCATACCTCTTCTAAATTTTATAAGGTTGATGTGGCTGCATCTTCGGATGCTTCTTTCGGCCGCAAAGCATTGCAGGCCGCTGTTTAATGTTGCAACTCCTCCGTTGAGGAGCTCTGCTTGTTTGGAGTGAAGTTTTGGTTGTTCCTTTTACTACTGCTCCCACCCTTCTGATACTGCTTTGGGATGTCCCACACGTTTACAGTATCCAGCCGTGTCAGTCCATGGACGATAAGAGAAAATAGGATTTTTGTACCACCGTAAAATCCATTTCTCTGACGTCCATGGACTGACACGGCACCCACCCTTCCTTTTAAGGTTTGTACTGCTTTGTTATGAACTGAGGCTGATAGCTGCAGGTGGGAGGGTAATATCCGAAGGAACCGCCCCCCTGGGCGGGGCTGTTCAGCTCTGGTTTGTTCTAGAATGTATGTTTCTAACTAACATTCTGCCTAGATCTTCTCCTGCGAGCAGGGACATATACCCACACGTTTACAGTATCCAGCTGTGTCAGTCCATGGACGTCAGAGAAATGGATTTTACGGTGAGTACAAAAATCCTATTTTTTCCACCCAACAGGCTGTCAACGCACAATTCCTGTCGGAAAATCCGATCGTGTGTACGAGGCTTTAGACTGGCATTCCATTAAAGTTCATGTAAAGGCAGGCGTCCCAATACTTTTGGTTATATAGTGTATGTGAACAGGGGCCATTGAAATGAATGGGATTTGGCTTGTTGAGTGTTTTGAGAACTAAAAGCTTTAAGCAGAAAGGGCTTACATTTTAAAATTTGGTGCTGTTTTTTTTACCCTGCTGCACTAGGCCACACGTGCCATTCTGGTATACACCGCTTTGGCAGTCATTACATTGAAGGGTGATTGGTCGCATTTTTTGGTTACTGGCCTTTCCACATTGTTGTTGCTCTTTGCACTACCCCAAAGATGGCAGTCTAAAAGTCTTAATGATGTGGCTATGTGTAACTAATTAGATTACAATGATTTCTCAATTAATTGCAAATTTTAGTTCTCCACATTACAGCGCTGGTCTTGTAAGATTTAATATTTTATTTGAAATGGTTTTCTTAAATTGCAAATTAATTTGTTTCTGTGCCTTGGCGAAACGCTGTAATAATTCTTGCCGTTTTTGTATTTATTGAATGACCGCGTTATTTGCTTTGGCTGTAAGCAGCACATTTTTGCTGAATAAAGGCTGTGGGCGGTTTTTGCTGAAATAGATTAAAATTGCCTGCTTGCTTCGATTATCACCTCCTCAACTGAATGTGGAACGGTGGACAGCAAAATTGACTTTTTTGTGTTTTAACATTTTTAAAAGTGCTTTGATTAGTTAGTGAGATTGTGTAGACAGAATGCTTAGAAGGTCAGTAAAGAGAGAGAGAGAGAGAGAGAGAGAGAGAAAAAAGGAAAGGTAGGGGGTCATCTAGGGGGAAATATGGAATTGCTGGTAGGAGGGGGGACATTAGTATACAATGTCTTAATATGCTCAGGATGCAAAGAGGGCCTTCCCTTCTTCCGAGAATGTGTAAACATGTTCCAACCCAATGGGTTTTGGAGTAAGCCGCCTCATGCCTGTTTTGAGCAGAAAGTAACAGGTTGTCGTCTTCAGCTTTTTACTCTTGGTGTCAAGAAAACTTGTCAGAAGAGATTCATGCAGATGGCTGAGGAACGGGCAGCAGACCGAAATGACACTTAGTGCTCTGGAATGAGAACTACACACTGTAGAGGGATGTGCTTTGCTCATAGTTCATGTTTGAGGTTTACAGCCACTTTATATGGTTGCAACACTCACTGTACTATATGTATGGAAGAGCCATGGTTGCATACTAGCTTGCTCTCCTAATTTGGACTGCAAATCAACTCCAGGAAAAGGCTAAAAAGTGCCCATCCCCCTAATCCTCTTTTATCTCCCTTCTAACCCGCCATTTAAGTGATTCTATTTTTTTGGCTTACCTGGCTAAGCCAGAAATATTCATCGAAGTCCACAGTTTCCTGTTGCTGGAACCGCCAATCCAGATGTTCAAGTTATCCATCACCATCCGTCCCCTACCTTCTCCTTGAATCCCTATTGTTTCTCCAGCCAGGTTTACTCAACAAACAAAATACTATATTTATTGGCATATAATACTCACTTTTTTACCCTGAAAAGAGGGTAAACTGTGCCTGTATGTTATACGCAGGGGGCTGTGGAATTTTTTTTTTCCTGAAACTTCCCTCTTAAGGTTAGGGTGCGTGTTATACGCCTGTGCGTACATGGTGTGACTGGACCCTGCCCCCTGGCTGTGATTTGACAGCAGCAGGGACCAATGTTTCCCGCTTCTGTCTCTGCGCCAGTGAGAAGGGAGAGAGTGGAGAGAGCCCCTGCTCTTATACACAGTGCTGGATTGAGATCAGGCTCTGGTTAGTATTTGAGGGGTTATATAGGGGAGGAATTTCTGTCTTAATTTGCCAGTGTTCATTCAACTGTAAGTGGTGCATAACCCATTAGGTAAGAATTACTATGGTTGCTCTGTGTCCCGTGCTGTACTCCAAAAATGGATTTTACAGGTAAGTACAAAAATCCTGTTTTTCTTCATAAGCGAGGAAAAAATTGGGTTTGCTCACCAGTCCTATAACAAGTTTTAATGTCCCCATATAGCAGAGTAGCCATGACTGCTTATGTGCTCAATATGACCTTTTGGGGCAGTGGTCTCCAAACTGTGGATGCGAAAAGGAAGGTAGGATGTATGGACAGCCGCACTCCAAAAACCATTGAGGTTGCCTTTATTGAGTAAAATACATGAAGCACTGCAAGTCACAGCAAAAACAAAGGGGTACAGCCGACGCGTTTCACACTAGGGTCTAGTGCTTAGTCATGGCTCCAAACTGTGGCCCAGTACTTGCTTTTATTTGGCCCTTGGGGCACAATTTCATCCACTGATACCACCAATGGAGCATAATTCCCCCGACTGGCACCAATGAAGGGGGCACATTTCCTCCCACTGACACCAGAAATGGGTGCCCAATAACATAAATGTTGGGGCACAATTCCTCTCAATGACACAAATGATGGGGCACAACTACTTACTAAAACAAACCATGGGGCATTATTTTTCCCACTGAAGCCAGAACCTTTAATACTTCCATTGGCCACAGTCCGGCCCTCCTAAAGTCTGGAGGACCGTAATCTGGCACAGTTGTCACAAACTACCCTATAATTCTGATGTATTCGTTTTGGATCTAAAATGACATTTATAAGAATGTAAGAAGCATCTGATTTTATTTCCAGCAGCTGAAGATTTTATTTTAAACTTTTGTGGTTTGTAGAACAGCTCCAGCCGGTCCAGCTTTTCTCGACCCTTGACTTGTCACTTCCAGTAGGACACCTGTGCTTCCCCCTCCGCAGTAGATTCTTCAGCGGCTGAGTCACATGCAGTAGAACCCTGGTGCCAAGAGTAATGTCAGTTATGAAAAGCATACCGGCAGCCTCAGCATCTCCTGGATGTCCTGGGCTCGGAGCTGTCTCTACAGTCTGCAGGTTCAGCAGCTGTGCCCTTGAGTCAGAGAACGCTGTGAAACCTAGCAGCTGAAACAGCAGACTTTTAAAAGACACAGAACACAGGCCTGAGAAGCAGACGCTAAGCTTCTGGAAGATTCCAGAACAGGTGTGTGTGATCTGACATTAAAGATGGAGCTGTTGGAAAGCTCTCAGTGTTATTTAGGCAAATCCTACACTTATCTTCTAATCTAGGGCAAAAGTTTTTGGACAGGCTGTGCTGCCTAAGAGTACTCCTTAGATCCGTTTTGAGTATGTCACACAGGAACATACATGCAGAAGAGGTACTGTGCTCACCAAGTGCATCTCGGGTCCATGCGTCCCAGTCTTTGGAAGTTTATAGGGAAACCAGCAATAGAGATTGTTGTGTGATAGTTGATCTCCTCATCTGGCTTATGTAGGCAAACAGAATAATAAACAGTTTATTACATATTCAGGAACTGTTTTGACTACAAATCGATTTTGATTTTTGCCCAGGCAGTTTTAAGATTTACACACCCCTGTCGCATAGTGAGGGAAAAAAAGTATTTGATCCCCTGCTAATTTTGTACGTTTGCCCACTGACAAAGAAATGATCAGTCTATCATTTTAATGGTAGTTTTATTTTAACAGCGAGAGACAGAATAACAACAACAAATATATCCACAACACATTTCAAAAACGTTATAAATTGATCCCCTATCAAGTATTTGATTCCCTATCAATCAGCAAGATTTCTGGCTCCCAGTTGTCTTCTATACAGGTAACAAGCTAAGATTGGGAGCACTCTCTCTTAAAGGGAGTGCTCCTGATCTCAGCTTGTTACCTGTATAAAAGACACCTGTCCACAGAAGCAATCAATCAGCTTCCAATCTCTCCACCATGGCAAAGAGCTGTCAGGATGTCAGGGACAAGATTGTAGACCTACACAAGGCTTTAAATGGGTTACAAGACTATCGGCAAGCAGCTTGGTGAGAGGGTGACAACAGTTGGTGCAATTATTCGCAAATAGAAAAAGCTCAAAATAACTGTCAATCTCCCTCGGTCTGGGGCTCCATGCAAGGTCTCACCTCGTGGAGTTTCAATGATCATGAAAACGGCGAGGAATCGGCCCAGAACTACACGGGAGAATCTTGCCAATCTCAAGGCAGCTGGGACCATAGTCACCAAGAAAACAATTGGTAACACACTATGCCATGAAGGACCAAAATCCTGAAGCGCCCGCAAGGTCCCCCTGCTCAAGAAAGCACATGTACAGTCCTGTCTGAAGATTGCTAATGAACATCTGAATGATTCAGAGGAGAACTGGGTGAAAGTGTTGTGGTCAGATGAGACCAAAATCAAGCTCTTTGGCCTCAACTCTCCGTGTTTGGAGGAGGAGGAATGATGCCTATGACCCCAAGATCACCATCCCCACGTCAAACATGGAGTTGGAAACATTATGTTTTGGGGGTGTTTTTCTGCTAAGGGGACACGACAACTTCACTACATCAAAGGGACGATGGACGGGGCCATATACCGTCCAATCTTGGGGGAGAACCTCATTCCCTCAGCCAGGGCATTGAAAATGGGTCATGGATGGGTATTCCAGCATGACAATGACACACAACACACGGCCAAGGCAACAATGGAGTGGCTCAAGAAGAAGCACATTAAGGTCCTGGAGTAGCTTAGCCAATCTCCAGCCCATAATCCTATAGAAAATATGTGGAGTGAGCTGAAGGTTCGAGTAGCCAACCGTCAACCTTGAAACCTTAAAGTGGTTGTTAACCCATCTATCCAAGTCTATGCCAGCCTCTCTATTACACTATGTCATTCGTTTTTCAAAAACAAGTGCTGTAAATACCTAATTTGAGCTGTCTTCAGGCCAGTCACATCACTCGCGGCTGCTTTCCAGCTCCGATACATTACTTCTGAGGGAGGGGCCGTGGTCTCCCTCTGATGTCAGCCGGGGAGATCATGTGGCCGCTCGTCTCTGCAGAAGCCGTGTATCGTAGTTGTAAAGTGGCCGCGAGTCACGTGACCGGCCTGAAGACAGCTTAAATTAGGTACTTGCGCGCTCGTTTTTTAAAACAAATGACATAGTGTGCTAATAGAGAGGCTGGCAGTGAAATTTTGGGAAATTTAGTTTACAAGAATAGCGGCCGGGCCGGAGACGGACACAGAGGGAGATGACAGGCAGGAAGGGAGGGGGGAGAGCGGAGCAGGCAGCCTATCATGGAGGGAGGCACTTTGACCACGGTGATCAGGGTGGAGAAGCCCTGGTTATCGTGGTCTGTTTAGAGAGGGCATACAGGAAGTGGTAGGTTTAGTTTTTTTTTTCTTGTTTGTTTTTTTACAGTTTAGAGGGGGGCAGATTACACAGCACAAGCGCTGTGCTGTGTAATCTGCTTTAAGGGACCATATTTTTTATTTTTTTTGGAGGGGCGTTAAAAAAAACTGACTTGGAGAGGATCTGCAAAGAGGAGTGGGACAAAATCCTTCCTGAGATGTGTGAAAACTCGGTGGCCAACTACAAGAAACGTCTGACCTCTGTGATTCCCAATTAGGGTTTTGCCACCAAGTAATAGGTCATGTTATGCGAAGGGGTCAAATACTTATTTCACCCATTAAAATGCAAATCAATTCATAACTTTTTTGAATAATGTTTTTCTGGATATTATGTTTTAGTTCCGTCTCTCACTGTTAAAATAAACCTACCATAAATATTATAGACTGATCATTTCTTTGTCAGTGGGCAAACTTACAAAATCAGCAGGGGATCAAATACTTTTTACCCTAAGGCCCCATTCACACCTGAGCGTTTTGTAGCCTGAAGCCTGAAGCTACAAAACGCTGGAGGGGAAAAAAACCAATTATTCTCTATGGAGATGGTTCACATCTCCACTCCAAAACGGCCGAAGCCAGAAGCTCCAAAATGCCTTAAGCTCAAACAAGTTCTGGAACCCTTTTTTTTAGGTAGATTATAGGCGGTTTTCTGCTTTTTACATTGGTGACCTCTTGACCTGTACAAAATCATGACAAATACGCGCGACTTTCTGCCTAAAAACGCTACACTCAAGTTTGAATGGGGCCTCACTGTAGCAGAGCCAAGTTAAAGAGTTACAAAACCCAGGGCTCTGCATTCACTATATCTGGTCCACCACAGTAAACAGAACATGGAAATGCAATAGTTTTAGCAAAAATAAACTGCTTAAATACCCTTTCTCATCAGAAGTTGGAACAGTCTTGCGACTTCTATCAGTGTCTGGTTAAAGCGCAGTTCCAGCCTGGGGGAAAAAAAAAAATGAAGTCAGCAGCTACAAATACTGTAGCTGCTGACATTTAACATAAGGACACTTGCCTCCTGGATTCCTATGATGTCGGCACCCCAAGCTGATCCGTCTATTGGCTCCAGGTGCAGGTGTTGGCATCCTTGCTGTCTTCTGGGACCTGTGTGTCTCCCAGAAGACAGCGGGGGGAGGGGCCGGAGATTGCGCATATAGATGCAAAATGATTGCGGTGATCTTATGCGGAAGTGGGAGCGGATACCTGGTTTTGACAGGTATCCACTCCCCCCTCCCCAAAAGGTACCAAATGTGGCAGCGGAGGAAGCAAGCAGAACTTTCCTTCTTAAAGCTTTTAGGAGAAGTTTTCATTCTCCCCTGATTGTCCTATGAGGCTGCAGGACCCCTACCCTCTGTTTGGACAGTGCTAATTGGCCCTGTGCTCATCACATGCACCCTCTCAAGAACAAAAAACAACTTTCTAGCAATACACACCAAACTGAGCATGTGCAGCTTGTCCCCTAGCCTCTACTATCAGGAGATTGATTGGGGACAGTGGAAGATGGGGAGGATCAGAGAAGACGAGATCAAACAGCTTTTTTAGGTGTCACAGTGAGTATCACAAGCATGCTTTACTGCATATACAGACTGATTTTACTGTTGTGGGTTTAGTAACACCTTAATGACCTTGCTTTTTTCTAAGGCCTCATGCACACAAGACATTTATTTAGCTCTCCTAGAAGCCAGCAGCGTTTTTGCAGAAAAAATGCCTGATGCTAAAGCACTAACTTTTAGGTGCGTTTAGCAGCGTCAAGCGTTTTTTCTGCCCAAACTCTGCTGCTCCTGGATGCACTGGCAGTGTTACACATAGAATAACATAAAAAAAAAAAAGCCTGATGCTGCTAAAAGCGGCAGGAAAAACACCCTGTGTGCATGAGGCACATCCTCAGTAAGCTGTTCAGTAAGCTGTTCTGGATGACTCCACACCACTCGGATGATGGTGTGGAGTTCAGTGAGGAGAAACAGGAAGTGAGAAATTCTGACAAAGAAAACAAACCTTTAGAAGGTAAATCAAAGGAAAGGGTAAGTGAAGCAACAATGCACTAGCTTAAAGGAACCTATTTAGAAAATAAAAAATGTACCTTTACAACTCCTTTAAGGCTTCATGTACACTGGTAGCTCCTAAACTTGAGTTTAGGTGTTTTTTAGCCTTTTTTTTTTTTTTTTTTTTGCCAAAGCTTCTAAACTCAACTCCATAAAATCTTAGGTGTCCATGTACATATAGGCTTTTAGCAGAGTTAAAGGGGAAGTATGGGTTTCCAGGTTTTTTAGGATTCATACTTGCCTCGGTGGATGGAGCATCAGACCGTTGCTCCATCTGTCCCCTGCCGTCTGTGCACGGAGAACCGACCATCGCCGCTGGTTCGGTTCTCACAGATCCCCGAGAGGAAAGCCGCCGACTATCAGTCAGCGTCTTTCCCCTCTGCTTCTCCACGCTCATTGGAGAGCTGAGCAGTCGAGGGGCGGGGAGAGGCTGTCTCAGCGGCTCGCTGATACGCTGAGACTGCCATCAATCAGGGCAGCTGGCGGATCCCGACTTGGGAAGTCATGATGACGCGCTGCCCCGACTGATGGCAGTGACGTCAGCGGAGAGCGGACTTCAGACCCCTCTCCGCTGAAAACTGGTCACAGGAGTGCAAAACGAATTGCACTCCTGTGACCCTTAGGAGAAGCCCAGCCGAAAAAGCTCAGGCTGGACTTCTCCTTTTAAAGTGGTTGTAAACCCTTTACAACCACTTTATGCTACAGGTAAGCCTATAATAAGGCTTGCCTGTAGCTACCCAGGTTTAGGAGATATCCCCTGTGCCCTGCATGTGCCGATGTCGTCGGCACATGCGCACTAAAGCAAACTGAAGCAATGGCACGTAGTGTGCCATTACCGGTGGCTCCCGCGCACATGCACGGGAGTGACCGCGGCTCCGGCCCAATCACAGCGCTGGAGCCTGCGATACCCAGAAGTCACTCGGAGAGATGTCGCCGGCCTGAAGAGGGTACGAGGACCGTTGCAGGGGCTTCGATTTAAGGTTAAAAATTCAAAATGAGCTAGTATGCTATGCTTTGTCTTGCAGGATTATTTTTTTTTAATAGGGTTTACAACCACTTTAAGGACCTGCTGTGTTTTAGGTGAGGGTAAACCTCCCTCTCCTGAATGTGGAAGAATCGCGTTTAGGATAGGAATGTTTTTACCGCTGGCCGTGCGTTTTTGCCCCGTTTTGCATGCTCCCACGGCTGCGGTCAGGTTAGGCTAGTGCACATGTAGCCTAATGGGCAAGAAAATGTGGTCACTTCCCTTCCCCGAGCCTGTGAGTGAACAGTGAAGGAGCAGCAGAATACTCATGTTATCCCACTGCTCTCCTATTTCTGTCAGCATGTAGATTATCAACACACATGCTACTAGTGCAGCGCTTCCTACTACCAGTCTGATCGCTGCTGCAGGATTACAAGCGGTTCATACAAGGTCGAATTCTGGAACTTAGAGTAGCGGTAGTTAAAATATACAGTATTAATTGTTTTAAAGAATATGTAAACCCAACATTTCATATTTCTAAAATGTGCCTACTGTACTATGTACTTGAAAAAAATATCCTGTTTTCTTTTGTATTGCTTCCTTTTTATTTGAAAGCCCTGGTATTCCTGCCAGTCCCTCTGCTTTCCTATCAAAAACTGACCACACTAGGCATGAAATCACAACATGGTCAGTTCTGCAACTCTGCTTCTTCAATGATCAGACTTGTTCTGAAATGCCCCCCCCCCCCCTGCACAGTCATTTATTTTTAGAAGATTAGTGTACTGCTTTTTCTCCTCCCCCAGCTCTCCGAGCTCCTTATGCAGCTCAGAACAGAGATTATGTGTTCACTTAAAAAAAAAAAAGGGGGGGGGAAGGGTATTTCTAATGGTTTTCATATGTATATACAAATGTTTTGCCTTTCATTTCTTTTTTAAACGTAATGGTTTGTTTTACAAGGTGATCGTTTACATATATTTAATTTATCCTATTTTGGTCAACATCTAAGGTGTGGGTTTACATGTACTTCCCGTTCAGGTAAGTTTTTCAAGCTTTCAGTGCTGTTGCACTTTGTATAACAATTGAAAAGAGGATAAGAATGAGTATATGTAAATCAGACACCACATCCCAATGAAGAAGACAAAATTGGAGGGGAAAGAGGTCACAGGCCTCAGGACTTCAGAGGTGTCAATTAACTGGTAACCAGAAAACTGGTCAACAAATATTTGAAAAAGCTTCATTACAAAGATCATTTAAAATAAGATGAGACAGTACATATCAAATATCAGTTGTTCCTTGAAAGGTACATGGGGACAGACAATACCACTTTTCTCGACATGTTTCGCTCAAAGGAGCTTCTTCAGGAGATAAGGATGTTGTGTCTTACTGTACTAAAGGTAACAAAGAAAGGACATGAGTGCTCATGTTGAATATTAAAAAAATATATATAATAATTATCAATGTTACATGTAGGCATAACTATGGGATTTTATGCAAAGATTTTTGTCTTTATATGAAAACCAATAAACAAGGACATAGGAACATAGTTATATAAAATATGCATGGTGATGTGATATGGAACTTAGCAAGCACTGTTACAGTATAGATGAAAATCTGAAATTTAAAATGCATAGATTTGGCAAGTAAAAGAGATGTAATCCTTCCGCCCAAAGGAGAGCCTCTCAGAGCTTGCAGAAAAGGACAAAAAGAAAGAACGATAGAGAGGTTGTTTGCCTGAAAACAGGAAAAAAAACGCTTAAGCATATAGTGCATCAATGGGATTAAATCTAGGTAGAAAGTAGGCACAAATCAAGGCTATACCTTTTTTAAATTGCACATTAATGTAGAATCAATTGGCTATACAGACGAATGTCTCTGATATAGAGAAATATGATGGGTCAGGAAAGACAACGTTGTCCATATGCGCATCAGGGCATGAGGAGGATAATCCCGAATAGCAGCAGAGCAATCCCCAATAGGAGATCCTGCATGTAAATATATAGAGATATATAAAAAGAAACAAATCAACAAAAGTAAAAATAATAAATCATGGCACAGACTATGATCACAAATAGGACTAGTGACCAAAGTGAAGAATAAAACCGAATAAGATATGAATCCATACCTGGGAATAGGTGATAGTGAAGTCCAGGGATTACATCTCTTTTACTTGCCAAATCTATGCATTTTAAAGACAAAATTACAGGTTTTCTGATTTTCATCTATACTGTAACAGTGCTTGGTAAGTTCCATATCACATCAACATCCATATTTTATATAACTATGTTCCCATGTCCTTGTTTATTGATTTTTATTTGAAGACAAAAATCTTTGCATAAAATCCCATAATTATGCCTACATGTAACCCTGATAATTGTTATAATTTTTTTAATGTTCAACATGAGCACTCATGTCCTTTTTGTTACCTTTAGTACAGTAAGACGCCACATCCTTATCTCCTGATGAAGCTTGTTTGAGCGAAACATGTCGAGAAAAGTGGTATTGTCTGTCCCCATGTACCTTTCAAGGAACAACTGATATTTGATATGTACTGTCTCATGTTTTTTTAAATGATCTTTGTAATAAAAGCTTTTTCAAATATTTATTTGTTGACCAGTTTTCTGGTTACGTTAGTTGACACCTCTAAAGTCCAGAGGCCTGTGACCTCTTTCCCCTCCAATTTTGTCTTTGTATGACAATTGCGCATGTCATGCTACACTGTACCCATATAAAATTTGTGTAATTTTTTTTCACACAAATAGAGATTTCTTTTGGTGGCTGTCCATGTGTGGGACCGATGTACCGTTTACACAAGCCTGGAACCGGCTTATCTTTTTTTCTCCTCACGTTATCGGTGTGAGGGGGGAAAAAAAAAAACGTATTACCGGCTTCTGTTTACATCATTGGCTGACAGCTGATCACGTGGTAAAGGACTCGGTGATCACATAGTTTCCCGCGCAGGGAGTGCGCGGGCAGCGTGAGCACGAAAGGACGTCCATGTATGCCCTCCTGGCAATTTAAGCCTGCGCTGTAGCAGTCTTTCGGCTATAGCACGGGTATCAATTAGTTAATACGTAACTGCCTTAGCTGGTGAAATTTTTATATCTGCTTTAACCACTTGACGACCGCCTCCAGTAGATATACGTCGGAAGAATGGCACGTACAGGCACATCAACGTACCTGTACGTCCCCTTTAACTGCCTGACGTGGGGGGCGCGCTCGCGACCCTGCTGCCTTCCCCGTGAGTCGGACCGCGGGTCCCGCGGACTCAATCGCCGCGGGGATCCCCACAATCGTCTCACTGAGGCATAGAGCAGGGAGATGCTTGTGTAAACAAGCATCTCCCTGCTCTGCCTAGTGACAATGACACGGATCTTGGCTCCGTGTACTCGGAGCGGAGATCGGTGTCATGTCACACAGAGCCCAACCTCCCCTCAGTTAGAAACACTCATCAGGGCACACTTAACCCCTTTAGCACCACCTAGTGGTTAACCCCTTCACTGCCTGTGTAATTTTCACAGTAACCAGTGCATTTCTATTGCACTGATCGCGGTGAAAATGACTGGTCTCAAAAATGTGTCAAAAGTGTCCGATGTGTCCGCCATAATGTTGCAGTCTCAAAAAAAATCACTGATCGCTGCCATTACTAGTAAAAAAAAAAAAAAAATGCCATAAAACTATCCCCTATTTTGTAAACGCTATAACTTTTGCGCAAACCAATCAAACGCAGATTGCGTTTTTTTTTTTTCCCAAAAATATGTAGAAGAATACGTATCGGCCTAAACTGAGGAAAAAATATGTTTTTTTTTAAATATATTTTTGGGGGATATTTATTATAGAAAAAATAAAAAAATATTGAATTTTTTTCAAAATTGTCGCTCTATTTTTGTTTAAAGCGCAAAAAATAAAAACCGCAGAGGTGATCAAATACCACCAAAAGAAATCTCTATTTGTGGGAAAAAAAGGACGTCAATATTGTTTGGGAGCCACGTTGCACGACCGCGCAATTGTCAGTTAAATCGACGCAGTGCCGAATCGCAAAAAGGGGCCTGGTCTTTAACCACTTAACGACTGCCCACTGTATATATACGTCATCACTTTAAAGATGGATATCTCGGAAACGGCAGCAGCTGCTGCCACAACCGAGATATCCATCTCTTCAGTGGGCGGTTCTGTTTACGATAATGGTGTTCTCTGCGGCGGATTCGCCGGGAGAGGCCCTCCCTCCGCCGCTTACCGGAGCTGTCGGTAGCGGCGGAGGCGATCGGGTCCTTCTCCCTCTGTGGTATGGATACGAGTGAGGGGAAGATGGCCCCCACCACTTGTCTCCATACCATAGCAGGGCGGAGCTGACGTCAAAACGTCAGCTCCGCCCATACATCTTAAAGGGATGTTTTTTGTTTTTTTTTGTCATTTTTTTTTTCAAATGACTTTTTTTATTTTTTATTGCATTTTAGTGTAAATATGAGATCTGAGGTCTTTTTGACACCAGATCTCATATTTAGGAGGACCTGTCATGCTTTTTTTCTATTACAAGGGATGTTTACATTCCTTGTAATAGGAATAAAAGTGACCCATTTTTTATTTATTTTTTAAAACGGTGTAAAAATAAATAAAATCAAGTAAAATTAATAAGAAAACCCCCAATTTTTTTTTTTACAGCGCCCCGTCCCGACGAGCTCGCGCGCAGAAGCGAACGCATACGTGAATAGCGCCCGCATATGAAAACGGTGTTTAAACTACACAAGTGAGGTATTGCCGCAATCGTTAGAGCGAGAGCAATAATTCTAGCCCTAGACCTCCTCCTGTAACTCAAAAGATGCAACCTGTAGAATTTTTTAAACGTCGCCTTTGGAGATTTTTAAGGGTAAAAGTTTGACTCCATTCCACGAGTGGGCGCAATTTTGAAGTGTGACATGTTGGGTATCAATTTACTCGGCGTAAAATTATCTTTCACAATATAAAAAAAATTGGGCTAACTTTACTGTTGTCTTGTCTTATTTTTTAATTTAAAAAAGTGATTTTTTTTTCCAAAAATAGTGCGCTTGTAAGACCGCTGCGCAAATACGATGTGACAAAAAGTATTGCAATGGGCGCTATTTTATTCTCTAGGATGTTAGAAAAAAACCTACCGTATATACTCGAGTATAAGCCGACCCGAGTATAAGCCGAGGTACCTACTTTTACCACAAAAAACTGGGAAAACGTATTGACTCGAGTATAAGCCGAGGGGAGGAAATGTGCCCATTGCCACCTCACTGTGCCAATTGCCCAACCTTACTGTGCCCATTGCCATCTCACTCTGCCCCCTTACTGTGCCCATTGCCATCTCACTGTGCCACCTCACTGTGCCCATTTTCACCTCACTGTGCCCATTGTCACCTCACTGTGCCCCCTTACTGTGTCCATTGCAGCCTCCCTGTGCCAGAGTCAGTGTACCTCAAAATCTTGTAATTCCGCGGCCGGCGTCCATTGTTCAAATCTCGCGCCGTTCTCCCTGTCCCTTCCGTGATAGGCGTTTCCAGCAAACACTGTGTTGAGTGTTGCGCCTATCACGGAGGTCCTCTCATTCTCGGACTCTGTTTCCCAGCAGGCACTGTGTTCAGTGCTCCGCCAATCACGGACGTCGGACAAGAGGACCTCCGTGATGGGCGCAACACTCAACACAAGTGTTTGCTGGAAACGCCTATCGCGGAAGGGACAGGGAGAAAGGCGCTAGATTTAAACAATGTACGCCGGCCGCGGAATTTCACGATTTTCAGGTACTGACTCGAGTATAAGTCGAGGGGTATACTTTCAGCCCTAAGAAAAGGGCTGAAAAACTCGGCTTATACTCGAGTATATATGGTATATAATGTTTGGGGGTTCTAAGTAATTTTCTAGCAAAATAAAATGTTTTAAACTTGTAAACACCAAGTCTGAAAAACAGGCTTGGTCCTTAAGTGGTTAACCAGCCAAAATGGTCTGGGGCTTAAGTGGTTAATGAGTCTCCAGTTTTATTGATAAGGGACAGAATTCCCTTCTCAGCCCTCAAATGTCTTTCCTGTCTGTTCTAAAGCTATATAGAGACAAGCCATGGAGACATTTTTTTTTCTCCTGCAACCACAGGTTGCAGGAAAGACATTTGCGGACCTCCCCTATCAACACACAGTCCTGACAGGGGAATCCCTCCCTGCCGAGCAATTGTCTGCTCCCTGTGGTGGGGGGGGGGGGGGGAGAATCTGTCAGGCTGGTTGTTTTGTACCCAAGTTTATCAATCAATAAACTTGGTATGTTCAGCCTGCCCATTAATGGTTCACGCTGTGTATGATCGGCCTGAGTGTGCAAAGAGACAAAAAACAATACCTGCTCAGTTTTCAGAACATATCAGGAAATACTGCTTTCCTGACGTGACTTTGTGCAATTTCTGAACCAATAATCCATTGCAGTAAACCCAAGGACATGACTGAGGAGGGAATGCTGTGTACATGGCAAGCTGTCAGCAGTTTGCCTCAAGTAGAGGCAGAAAGCCAGTTTTAACAGTGAGGGAGGGGTATTCTGGGAAATCTGTCCGCAAAACTGGGTACTGCTGTCATTTTTTAAAGGTAGGGAAAATAATTTTGGCAGTGATGGGAAATTTTTATTGGTAGTTTTTTTTATTAATCTTTAATTATAAAATGATTTTTTTTTAGCAGTGAAAAAATCCGTTTTTTTAATTAATCATGAGTTTTCTTTTAATAATGACGTAAAGCTTAAAAATTAACTTGCGAAGGATTTGAAACCCAAAAATTGGCACCTCCTTGAGGTAAATAAATTTTTTACATTTAAAAAAAATGACCAACCATTGCTAAAAGACATTTGTAGATGAAAGGGTGTTGTGTGGTTGCCAGGAGTCCTGCAATTTTTAGACTGCAGACATTACCGTAGATCTGCGTCATATTTTCAAACAGGTCAAAAGGGATCAAATAATCCAAACTTCATTCCTACAACATATTTAATACATTTCTTAGGAAAGACAACTTGCTTATTGAATCTTTAAACACACTTTGAAAGTCATTGAAAGATGGCTAGGTATGCGCAGGGTTATAAATAGCCTAACGCCGGACGCAATGACCTGATGTCTATTTTAGAAGCCGCGTCTGTCGGACTACTTTAAGAGGACTAGCACACTTTTTAGCTGTGTCCATCTATTGCCTACTCAACCAGTTTCCTGCTCTGTCGTCTTGTCAAGTTGTCAGAGAAGGTAGAAAGAGGCCTTCGTTATGGCCTTGAACACTAATATTTGTTACTATCATAGAAGTTCTTCCTTGTAAAGGTGGCCATGCATCATGTGAAGGGGTTGATTGTTCAGTAACAGTTAAGCAGATCCATGGGTGAGTCCATGGTGTGCAGTGTGACCTACAGATAGCCACTAGAGGGAGAATACACAGATCTGTATGCGTATCACCCAAATAAAGGGAATACTAATGATAATATTTTTGGGGGATTTCCGCGTATGAATTTTCGAGGAAAGGTATTTTGTTGCGTTATTATGTTTAGAACTAAAGGTAGCCATGCAGGTTAAGATTGCTCCCGTTAGGCACCAAGTGCTGAATGAGAGAAATCACTCAGTTTCCTCTGTCCATGCTAAACAGAATGGCTAGAGGAATCTCCACTGACAGCCTTTGTATTCTGACAGCCGCAGCCCCTGACTCTGTTGACTTTTCAGTCAGTTTGTTGCTGAATTATTGGGCACGGGTGAGGTGGCATTGTTGGGCACTGATAAAGTTGTTGTTAATATTTATTTTTATAACTTAATTCTGCATAAAACATTTAAGTGTCATTTCATGAGATAATTTATGAGGGAGTATTTAGGAGTGGAATTAGGGGCGGGCAGGGTAGGGGTTGTTTGGGGCAACTGGTGGCAAATAACCCTTGAGGCCTGGCTAGTAGCTCAGGACTTGAAATTGCTATAAAGGCATAGTAAATGTGTCTCTGGTGGAGGCAAATGTGAAGGTCATCATGACCAGATGGTATTTGGTTCTACGTCGTCTCTCGAGGATGTATCCGATCTCCTCACCATTGTGCTTCCGAGGCTGTCATTCCTTTGGTACTATGTTTCATGTTTGGTGGGAATGCCTTAAGTTACGGGGCTTCTGGAACAAGGTTTTTGTATTAATGTGAAGGGTTTTTGGGGTACCAGTCCCCCAACTGCTTCATATTGCCTTACTCAACAAACCCTTAGAAAAGGTCCCCCAATCTATGTAGAAATGGATCTTCTTTATGTTCTTGGTGGCCAAACTCACCATAGCTCATTCCTGGAAGAAGCCTACAGTACCTATCTCCCATGTTTAAGCATAAAGTATCCTGAGTCATGCTTAAAGTATAACTAAAGGCAAAATCTCATATTTTTTTTATTTTTTAGGATAGAGTAGAGATGGATTAGAACCCCTGTCAGTTTTGTATGGACGTCTGTGTCCTCGTTAGGGAGATTCAACCTCTCTATGTGGCCTGTTTTCCATTATCCTTGATAGGAAAAGAAAATCCCAAATTTTGGGTTATCCCCAGAAAAGTAATGGGGTACATCTTCCAATGGGGACACTAGTTCTGATAGGCTGGGGGTCCCCAAAAAATTCCCTTAATTTTCAGGGATTTCCTTTCCCTTCCTGTTTGGCTATGGGACAGAGATGGTGAAAAAAAAATCTGATTGGGGTTATAACCCTCCCTTACTTTATCCAAAATGGAAAAAAAAAGTTGTGCCCATAGTTCTACTTGAATGAAAAGCTCACTAATATCATTGATACCACTTAACAATTTGAAAAAGTTTGGAGCCCATGGACTAGTTATGTCCATATTGAGCAGTAGGGACCATGGCCATGCTTTGTACTGTTTTTAGTTTGACCGACACGTTTTGCTATTTTTCCTCAGTTTTCCCCTTCTTTCCCTCTCTTCTTTCCTTTCCTTCCTTCTTGTGGGCTGTTCAACATTGCTGTGCCTTTTCTGTTTTACTTTTAAGGCCTCATGCCCACGGGCGTTTTTTCAGCCGCGTTTTTGAGCGTTTTTTACAGCTTAAAAACGCCTGTCCATGTTAGTCTATAGCTTCATGCCCACCTAGGCGTTTTTGAGCTGTAAAGAGCATAGGCGTTTGTAAGCTGTAAAAAAAACCCAGGGCCAGTGCGTTCCTCAGCGTCAGAATTTGGCAGGAAAAAACGCGAGCGTCAAAAAACGCGCAAAAACGTGCACTAACGCGCATTAACGCGCAAAAAACGCGCACTAACGCGTGGTCGCGTTTTTAGCTCCGACGTTTTTTTTTTTTTTTTTTTTTCAAAAAAAAAAAAAAAAAATATTTACAATAACAGGGACAGGCGTTTTTAAGCTGCAAAAAACGCAGCTGTAAAAACGCCAGTGGGCATGAGGCCTTATTCATGACTCGCCAGTCCCTTGGTTCTTGTTTTGCTTACGTTTTTGTACCCCACTTTCGATACGGTTAATAAAAAGATTGAAAGTAAAAGCTTTGGGCATAATTCTCCTTCTAAGGATAGATTTTGATCAGGTAAATAATTCATATTGCATACAAATTTCTATCTTGAAGTTTGTTAACTTTGTGAAGATCCCCACACTTTTCCCTGCTGTGTCACAGAATTCACAGAGCCTGTCTTGTGGTCCTGAGAGGAGTTTCAGGAGACTGATTCAGTACAGGGCTCCCTGCTTGCAGGCTGGCTGAAAGGTGCCATGGGATATGTAGTCATTTAGAAAATCAATGTAAATGAGAGGAGAAGCTGCAAAACATGCATGGAATCCAGGAAGTTATGGACACACTTTTTTGCAAGTAAAATTTTGGTTTGTGAAAAATAACTATTGTTTGTATTGTTATTACAATGCCGATGTTCTAAAGCAGAGTTGTCCAACCTGGTTATTTGCTCCTTAACCACTTCGGCCCCGGACCAATACGCAGCATAAAGACCAGGTCCCTTTTTGCGATTCGGCACTGCGTCGCTTTAACTGACAATTGCGCGGTCTTGCGACGTGGCTCCCAAACAAAATTGACGTCCTTTTTTTCCCACAAATAGAGCTTTCTCTGGTGGTATTTGATCACCTCTGCGGTTTTTTTTTGCTCTATAAACAAAAATAGAGCGACAATTTTGAAAAAAATTCACTTTTTATAAAGATATAAAAAAAACTTTTTTTTTTCTCAGTTTAGGCCGATACGTATTCTTCTACATATTTTTGGGAAAAAAAATCGCGATCTGCGTTTATTGATTGGTTTGTGCAAAAATTATAGCGTTTACAAAATAGGGGATAGTTTTATGGCATTTTTTTATTAATTTTTGTTTTTTTTACTAGCAATGGTGGGATTTTTTCGTGACTGCGACATTATGGCGGACACATCGGACACATCGGACACTTTTGACACATTTTTGGGACCATTGTCATTTTTACAGCGATCAGTGCAATAAAAATCCACTGGTTACTGTAAAAATGACACTGGCAGTGAAGGGGTTAACCACTAGGGGCACTGAAGGGGTTAAGTGTGGCTAGGGGCGTGTTTCTGAGGGGGGGCGTGACTACGAGTGACACGTCACCAATCTCCGCTCTGATTACACAGAGCATAGATCGGTGACCGTGTCAGTAGGCGAGCGGGGGGATGTTGTGTTTACACTAACATCTCCCCGCTCCATCCCTCCGCGAGACGATCGCGGGGATCCCCGCGGCGATCGAGTTTGCGGTCCGACTCACGGGGATGACTGCAGGGTCGCGAGCGCGACCACAGGGCAGGCAGTTAAAGGGGACGTACAGGTATGTGATTGTGCCTGTACGTGCCATTCTGCCGACGTATATATACCGTGAGTGGTCCTTAAGTGGTTAAAGTGGATGTAAACCTGATTCATGAAGTTTGACCTAGGCACATATATCTGTAGTTTTCTTGTCTCTCCCCAAAGTCCTGAGTCTCCGTGTCTTTCTGCTGCTCCATTCTTCTGTTATCAGTATGATAACTTCTGACAAGTTCTCCAACTGAGATAAAACCAGCCTGAAATTTGTGTCGGGGTGGGTGCTATAAATAGATTAGCAGAGAGCTGGTCTATTCACAGCACAGCTCTGCACATTGCTTCCTTCCTTTGCCTATGTGGAGTTGGGGTGTGTGCCTTTCCTCCAATCAGCTGTCATGTAAAAACTTATGTAGGGAGATATGTTTTATCTCCTGTGTATCATCTGAGGCTGTTCACTTCACTGGGTATATCTGAGGGTTTACATCCACTTTAAGCACCACCCAGCACCGTCACCGCAAGAGATTTGTGAACTTTATGTAAGCTTAAAATTATGACTGCTTACTGTTGTTGCTCTCAGCAGCTGTAAGGAGGTATGTACAGCTAGTGAGGAGGGCAGTTAAAGTGGTTGTAAACCCTTGCATGTACTCAGTGAAGTGACAAGCCTCAGGTGACACACAGGAATGAAACAAAACCTCTTGCATATGTTGTACCTGTTTATCTAGGGCCGTCTGTCCCCACATCCATTCAAAGTGCAGAATTTTACACAGGATCTCTCAGCTCTGAAAAACGGGGCGGAGAGCTGAAATTACACACTGCAGAGCTCAGTGAGGAGAACTCTGAAAACTGATTGGATGGAAGGGCCACACCCCCCTCCACACAGCTCACTAGAACAGAGCTGAGCCCTCCCATGTCACCTTTTTTCTCTTGGTGTCAGGGAAACTTGTCAAAAGTGACACATGCTAATAGCGGAGGATTGAGGCAGCAATAAGAGATTACACTAAGGCTCCATTCACACCTAGGCTTTCTGGATTGCTGGAGAAATCACCACGATTCTGCCTGTGATTACAAAATCGTGGCAAAATGCGGAACAGGTTTGCGATGCCATTCATTCTCAATGGCACCCCAAACTGTGATTTTGCCTGATTTTTGAGCGACAAATCATAGTAAAATTGCAGCAAAAATCGCAAACGCTCCTAGCTCTGTGCCGAGATTTGGTACATGAGATTCTTTTTGAGTGTTTTTGGAGCGGAGGGAGGCACATTCAAAGGAATGGTGCTGCTCCAAATACACTCAAGTAAAAAATAAAACAAGTGGCTGCAGCTGTTGCTCCGGATCGCTCAGGTGTGAATGGAGCATTCGACCCCTTTCACACTGGGGCCGCCTGTGCATTAGCGCTAAAGAAGGGGTTAGAAATGCCTGGGTTGCGGCGCTTCCAAAGTGCTTTTCAGGGAAGCACTGCCCATTCATTGAAATGGGCGGGGGAAGTGGAGGAGCGGTGTATACAGTGCTTCCAAACCGCCCCAAAGATGCTGCTTGCAGGACTTTTCCTAAAGTCCCGGAAGCGCACCACCCCAGTGTGAAAAGCACTCGAATGGCCAGACACTCCAAAGTGTTTTTTCACCTTAAGGCCCCTTTCACACTGAGGCGTTTTTACCGCGTTTTCGCGGTAAAAATAGCGCTGTAATAACGCCTGAAATAATCCTGCCCCAGCATTCTCAATGTGAAATCTCTGAGGGCTTTCACATTGAGGCATTTTGCTGGCTGGGCGTTGAAAAAAATCCTGCAAACAGCTTTTTTAGAGCAACTTTAGGGCGCATAAAATAGCGCTGTAAAAACGCCTATCCCCATTGAAATTAATGGGATTCGCGGTAAAAACGCGGTAAAAACGCATAGGCATAAGGCCCCATGCACACAGGGCGTTTTTTACAGCTTAAAAACGCCTGTCCATGTTTTGTAAACATTTTTTGACCTTTTTTAAAAAAATAAAAATAAATCCTGGAGCTCAAAAACGCAAATCGCGGCGTTTTTGCGCGTTGGGCGTTTTTGCAGCTCGAACCTGCAGCTTTAGACGTTTTTTTTTTACAGCTTCAAAACGCCCATCCATGTTATTCTATTGTGTCATGCACACATAGAGCTTTTATGAGCTCCAAGTGGCATAGGCTTTTTCCAGCTGCAAAAAAAAACCAATTCCAGTGCGTTCTGGAGCTCCAGGTTCGAGCTGCAAAAACGCTAATAAACGCGCAAAAAACGCCGCGATTTGCGTTTTTGAGGTCCGGGATTTTTTTTTTTAAAGGTCAACAAATGTCAAAAAATGTTTACAAAACATGGACAGGCGTTTTTAAGCTCTAAAAAAAGCGGCTGTAAAAACGCCCTGTGTGCATGGGGCCTAAGCGTTATGTTAAAAAATAGCGCTAACGCCTATGCGTTTTTACCGCGTTTTTACCGCATTCGCGCAAATTTTAGCGCGAACGCGGTAAAATCGCGGTAAAAACGCATACGCGTTAGCGCTATTTTTACCGCGATCGCGGTAAAATCGCGGTAAAATAGAGGTACAAAATCCTATAATTTTTGAGCGTTTTTTCAACAACTCAGTGTGAAAGGGGCCTAATGCATAGGATGCATTAAGGTGAAAAAACACGAAGGTTTACATTCCCTTTTAAGTGCTTTGGATTGAGACAAGCGCACACTATAGATATCTTGCTTTGTTCATATTTCATATCGGAGGATTTTAAGCTAAACGAAACCCATAAATGTAACTGTTTCAAAAAAAGTTGCACTCCCGGCCATGATTGCGAACACTCACATTTGCTCTTGCTTTCAGCCAAACTGTCACACCATCAAATGAGTGGAGTCATAACTGATCACATGTGCAGGACCATGGCAGTTGCAGATCAAATAAGAGGCGGCTTCCTTGGCTGAAAAGGATAGGAGGGTTTAGTTCCACTTTAAGTATTGCTGAAATGAGCACAAACTTGCTGCACAAAGTGCAGTTACCTTCACCAATCATTCAGCAGTTCTTTATTACTGTAATTATTTTAATGATGATGATTGGCATCTGGTTGCTATGAGTTACTAAGTTTTGCAGATCATCATTGCCTGTTGTGATGGCAAATTGGAAAAGCCTGTAAACTGTACAGACCCAGAGTCCATGGAAATGTGTGCTCTGTTTACTTTGCTCTGGGCTGAATGGTGTTTGTGATCTTGCCTGACGCTTACAGGATGATGTCAGTAGCAGAGCATTAATACTGCATAAAATGTGTGTTTACTGTAATGTGATCTCTCCTTGTGTCATTGTCTTCCAACCCATTAGAACAGGCAAGGGTGTCCAGTGTCTGCAGTCCAGTGTCTTTCTTTATAACCATAAGCAGCATATTGACTTTGGGCGTCTTGTCTGCTGACGTAAGCCATCTGAACTTTTTTATATCTATAGATATCCAAAACTTTTTAAGGGGACTTCTTCACCTTTTTATTTTTTTTTTATCAAGTTTGGATAATATATTCTGATTCCATGTGTTGCATAAAGGAATATTCATACATTTTTTGCAACGAATACTAAATACACTCATATCGATTATTAAAAAAAAAAAGAAGGTGAATGTATTTATTTATTTTGCATTAGAGCTTGCAAAGCATTGTAACCATGGTTGTGGGTGCAATACTCTGGCTCCTGCAGACTATTCCTCTGGCGTTTTGTATTTCTCTTCCGTTGGTATTCTTCTGGCGTTTGGTCTGTACCAAGGTTTGGATCTTCAGTTACAGGGCTGGAAGGTGTATCAATGGACGACAAGTGTGGTGACACCACACTTGTACTCCCATCGAGAACTCCAATTTCCCTTTGTCGCAGTAGAAGACGGGACTTTTAGTTTTTATCCCTAGATCTGTGAATGAACAGTGCGGGTGGGGTGACACACAACTACACCAAACTCAGCTGATAGGATGCTGAAGGGAGAAGAACCCCTGAATTCTGTAAACAGGGTGAGGGACTGCAGACTGACAAATTTCATGTTACACCCTAAATTTGGTTGGAACATGTAGCATGGTCAGAAAGATGGACTTCTATCTTAATAACTAATCTTCATGCATTTCCTCTATAGTTTGTTTTACATGTATACACTTAATAGCTTGGCTGGAGTTCTAAGTGCCTAAAAAGCAGCTGGTTGCCAGGAATTCCAGTGGTCTGACCATACACACATCCTCTATTGGGCATAAGTAATGGCTTTTCCACCTTACAGGAGAAAGTGAAAATTTTCTTTAACCCATTGCCGCTGGCCTTACACTTGTATAGCAGCACAGCAGCAGCCTTTAGCCTTGTACAGCCAAATATATGCTTATAACCGGCACTGCTGCCTGGGCAAATCATAGGTTTGGTTTAAAGATTGTGTAAACCCAATAGTTCATATTCCTGTGTATGTGTCTGCTGTACCATGTACTTGTGTGAAAAAGTATTTTGTTCTCTTTGTATTGTTTCCTTTGTGTGAAATCCCTGGTGTTCTGCCAGTCCCTCTACATTCCTAATAAAAAACTGGCCACACTAGGCTGGAGAAAACAATGTGGTCAGTTCTCTAGCAAAGCTGGGAACTCTGCTCCAATGATCAAACTTGTCCTGCCCCTGCACACCTTTTCCTTGGGAAGCTCCGTGTTCTGCTGTTTCTCCTCCCCCAGATCTTATGCAGCTGAGAACAAAGGGAATGTGATTACTTATAAAAAAAAGGGGGGGGAAAAGGTATTTATAATTGTTTTTATATGTATACACCGATGTTTTGCCTTTTAATTCTATTTTAAATTTAATGGGTTGTTTTAAAAGGTGAGAACTTACAATCACTTTTAAGTTGTCCTATTTTGGCCAACATCTATTTCTCTGTTCTGTTTGCCTGGGGTTTCGTTTTATAAGCTCATTAAAATGGAACTTCACCCAAAACATGCTGACTTTACAACCACTTTAAGTGTATCTATACATCACGAATTGCATCAATCTTATGTTTGAAGTGATTGGCAATCTCCTGGGCAGTGACTGAGTGAGTTGGTGGGTGGAGGCAGTGGAGGACGAAGTAGAGAGTTGAAGGTAAAGAAGAGTTGATGGGGAGGAGATAAGTTGTTAATGAGAGTGATAAAATAGAGTCTGCTTGGCAGCGAGGAGGCAGTAATTGTATTTTTGGAGGGCAGATTTTTATTAGTTGAAATCTATCTGAGACTTAGTCTTTTGTCACAGGCGCTTTTGTCACAGGCGCTCAAGAGCCCTGCTATGTTTTTAAAACTTCTGGTGTCATCTGTTTGTCAAGGTTGTAGGGGTCGGGGCCTGATTCTGTGTGTAGTGAGAGGGGCTAGTGTGTCCAGAGAGGATGACAGTGAAGCGTGGTAGACAGAAGTGGCTAGGTTGGGGCAAGACAGAGGTGAGATTTTGTCAGAGGGGGTCAGTGGCACAGTAGAGAAAAGAAGGGTTGAGATGGCGAAGGTTTCTACAAGTAACTGTTAGGCGGTTTGGAGGGAGAGGAGGTGGCTGGCGGAGAGGGAGAGAGTGAAACTAATAAGGTGTTGGTCAGAGAGAGGGAAAGAATAGTTGGAGAAGTTGCACAGAGTGCATAGGTAGTAGAAAACAAGGTCAAGGGTATTGCCACCAGAGTGAGTAGAAGCCTGCATCCATTGCGTCAGGTCAAAGGAGGAGGTTGGGGTGAGAAGTTTGGAAGTAGCAGGAGTGTTCGTATTTACAGGGATATTGAATTTCCAGAGGAGGATTGTGGGGATTTCAGAAGAGAGGAAGTAGGGTAGCCAGGCAGAGAAGTCGTCAAAGGCTGAAACCGGTCCAGGGGGCCGGTAGATTACAGCTAGCCTTAGAGGAACTGGAGAGGAAAGATGAATGTAGTGTGCCTCAAATGTGGAGAGTAACAGAGAAGGAGGTGGGTGAAGTACCTGAAAACTGCTATGTGGGAATACGGTT
The DNA here is from genome assembly GCA_029206835.1 of Rana muscosa. Classification (NCBI taxonomy): domain Eukaryota; kingdom Metazoa; phylum Chordata; class Amphibia; order Anura; family Ranidae; genus Rana; species Rana muscosa. The sequence goes on from CM055126.1 coordinate 175,509,038, forward strand.
CCCACACCCCCTCTCTTACATTCACCAGGTCTTGGGGAGTAAGTCCAGAGAATGTCACAATGGGAGAGGGCAGCAGAAGACGCAGTGTTAAGATTCATGCAGCCAGATTTCAGTAATGGCGAGTAGATCAAATGAGTTGGCAATAAAGCGGTTGTGGAGAGAGGTGCGTTTGTTACAGAGTGGGCATTTCAGAGGGCGCAGGAAAAGGGGAATCTGTTTTTGGGAAGAAGAGGAATGGGAACGAAATGGTTACACAAACTTTGTATTCTATTGACCTTCCTAGCCGGTTAGAGGCCGAGTCATGTTTTAGCTTTTCTCAAAGCCCAACTCGGGGCAATTTTTGTTTTCCCCATGCAGTGGGACGGTTCTTGGTTAACTGCTCGTTTTTGTCTCGGGGTGAACACAGCGCCTATACTCATCCTTCTCCTCAACGTTGCACCCCCACGATCCAGCGGTGGACTGTTCTGACGTCTTCCCTTTCAGAGTCAGTCTATGCGCGTGATGACTTTAGAAACATTCCATCGCACAAGACTGATAGACCGTGATGGGGCAAGAGCCGAAGGGACCAGTCTTGTGCTTGGGGGATTTGAGTATTCGGTGAGTATATTCCAGCTCTCCAAACCACAAGAGGCCTAGACCAAATTGAGCAATTTAACCCATGCTTTAATGCCTCTTGCACACGGAAGAAAACAATGCAGAATTGGGTAGCCATGTCGCTCTTCCCTTTTTTTTTTTTTTTTTTTTGGGGATCTGACCATCGACGCATTATTGTCAATGGGACAATGCACATAGCTTGCTTAAGGCGGAGTTCAAGCCATTTTTGTGTTTATTAAAAGTCAGCAGCTACAAAAAGTGTAGCTGCTGACTTTTAATAAACACACACTCGATGCGGCCGCCCGAACCCCTGGCTCTCTCTCGTCTCTCCCCGACGCCGGCATTGCAAGTGTGGGCAACTGGCTGTGGCAGCTCACAGCTTTATAGCCAGGTGCACATGCGCGAATCGTGCAGCACCTTCCTTATTGGTCAAGCAGTCTTCTTTGACGTGTCCCAGAGGATTGCAGGAAGGTGGGGGAGAGGAGAACTTCCGCTTGAGCCGCCAAGGCAGCCCGAGCGGAAGTGGGAGCAGGTACCTGTCAAAACTAGGTACCTGCTCCCCCCCCCCCCCACAAAAAAAGACATGCCAAATATGGCACGTCGGGGGGGGGGGGTAAGGTGTGCTTAAAGCGGAACTTCCACTTTTGGGTGGAATTGTGGCAAGACAGCCCTTAAGCGCGAAATCCATGTACCTGCATGTGATTTATTTTTTCCGCCGCCACCAGAGCCCCGCTCCCGCTGAGATTGGACACAGCAGGAGCCACTCAGCAGGTCCGCTTGACAAAACCTGGAGAGGCAGAATGGCGGTCTGCCTATGTAAACAAGGGAAGGTACAGGTGAATAGGAGAGAAAGCCGCACGAACGGCGGGGGATCTCCGGACTCCAGGTTAGTGGGACCGGGGGGAGATGGGGAGGGGGTCCAGAGTAAGTTCACCTTACAGATTTTCTGTTATGGTGAACTTACACTTTAAAGCCAAAATTGTTATTTTCATTTTGCAATGGAGAAGGTTAAAGTGGTTCTAAATCCTTGAGGTTTTTTACCCTAATGCATTAAGTTAAAAAACCTTCTGTGCTGCACGATCCCACCAGCCCCCCACTTAGCTGATCCAGCGATGTGCATGAGAGCAGCACTGCCTTCCTCCCCTCTGTGCATTGGCTCCTGCTGCTATCAATTAAATGCCCTCACAAGGGAGCAGGGGGCGGGGCCGAGCCACCTGGTCTATGTCAATGGATGCAGACAAGGCGGCTCATGGGTGAGCCTGCACAAGTGCCCCCATAGAAAGCGGCTTTCTATGGGAACAGTCGCCAAAGATGAGGACCCTGGCGCTCCAGTAGGGGCACCCCAGAAGAGGAGGATCGGGACTGCTCTGTGCAAAACCATTGCACAGAGCGGGTAAGTATAACATGTTTATTACTTAAATAAAAAAATAAAAAACAAAGCTTTAGGCCCCTTTCACACTGGGCACGGGAGGTGCGCTGGCGGTATAGCGGCGCTATTTTCATTGCCGATATACTGTAGTTTTTGCCGCGATATTCGGCCGCTAGCGGTGCGGTTTTAACCCCCTGAAGCAGCGCATTGGGGGCGGTATAGCTGCGCTGTCCCATTGATTTCAATGGGCAGCAGTGGTAAAGGAGCAGTAAACACACCGCTCCAAAGATGCGCCTAGCAGGACTTTTGGAGCGGTCCTGCTAGCGCACCGCTTCAGTGTGAAAGCCTTCGGGCTTTCACATTGAAGACTGCAGGGCAGGATTTTTCAGGCGCTATTTTTAGCGCCAAAACGCCTGAAAAGCGCCCTAGTGTGAAAGGGGCCTTAGGCTCGGTTCACACTGCTGCGATGACAAAGTCGTACGACTTGATCCGACTTGGATGCTATTTAGGAGCCTGTACAAGGGCTGAAATCTCACCCAAGTCGGACCAAAGCAGTGCAAAAACCTTTTCTAAAGTTGGAGCAACTTGTGTAGTATCAGTTAAGACTGCTCTCGTAGAGAAACATTTGAATTTGGCATGTCATGTGACTTGGGGTCTCACAATGGTACTTTAAAACTTCTTCAAGTTTTATTTTGCCATCTGTGTCTCATTCGGGATATTTCCATTTACTTTCTATCCTATGAACTCAACAGGAAGTAAGAGGATATCTTTCCAATTTCAGGGAAATCCCTGTCGCAGGAACAGGTGTCCATATTAGAAGATTTCCCCTCCTATTTTCGTTCTGGTAGAAACTCAAAAATGTATTAACCCTCAAGAAAAAGTGGGTGTAAAAAAATAAGTAAATAAAAAAAATGGCTAGATTAAGGTTTGATCTAGGTCAGTGCCAGGGTTAGAAACTCAAACATGTATTTACCCTCACTTTCATTCCTAGGGACATTGGTAATGACAGCAGTTTGTCAGATTTTTATTGCTGTCTGTGTTGTCTGTCAGTGTCTACACAGGTGTTAAGCCCTTCACGTTGACATAAAACATATCTGCGGCCTTGCTGGAATGGGCTTTTTTTCGTAGGGCCACATACATGCGTATCTGTTTTTGTGCTGGGAGCACGCCGCACAGCGCACTCCCAACGCGGAAATCGGGGTCTCGGGGGCAGCCCTGGGTCCCGTGCTAATGATCGGGACCTGGTCCTCCTGGTTCTGGGTGACACCTGATCGCTGTGATAGCCCCTGTGTTTTTTTCTATGTGAATGGAGGAGAGAGATACATTGGGGGTAATTTACTAAAGGCAAATCCACTTTGCACTACAAGAGGGGAAGATCTGAAATAAGGGGAAGCTCTGCTGATTTTATCATCCAATCATGTACAAACAAAAATGCTGTTTTTTATTTCCCTTGAATGCCCCTCTCAGATCTACAGTGACTGCACTTCCAAGTGCACTTGTAGTGCAAAGTGGATTTGCCTTTAGTAAATAACCCCCAGTGTATCTTTATCATTGCAGAGAGAAGAAAGTGTGTGTAAAAAAAAAAAAAAAAATCGAAAAAAAAAAAAAGCTAGTTCAAGGTTTGATCTAGGTCAATGCCAGGGTTAGTGTTTGGGTCAAGGTCAGGGTCATTGTATTTGTGGGCAGGATTTTTTTTTTTGGTAATTATTTTTTTTAATTGGTAGCAGTGTCAGTGTGTTTTAGGTAAGATAAAAAATAGAGCAAAATGTGCACTATTGTTTGTGGGCTGTACTACGGGTACATACAACAACTAACATACACATTTGTGGTATCACTGCGATTGTCTGGAGCAGAAGAATTTATTTTGGTTTGTTCTTTGGTGGTAGGTTATGGTAGTAACAAGAAATATACAGCTACATTTAAAAAAACAACAAGATTTTTTAAAACGGGAGATATACATTACCATTTACCACTAAATGAAAGCCCAATTTGTCCTGAAAAAAGCAAGGTACAATCCACCTCGATGCACAAAGTAGTTGTGGTGATATGTACAGTTTTACTAACATATGTCAAAGTTGCAAAATTGTCCTTAGGCATTTAGATATGTTTTTTACCCGTAGGCGTGAGGGTTAATTTTTTTTATCTACATGGCTGTAGGTGTGAATTGTCAAATCTAGGTAAAGATGTTAAAGCGGGGGTCCCCCCAAAAGTGGAACTTCTGCTCATTTGTCTCCTTCCCCCCTCCGGTGCCATATTTGGCACCTTTCGGGGGGAGCTGGGAGACCGGGCCGCGGCGCATTATGTCAGCAGCTTGGCTCCCTTCTTCCCCCCCCCCCCACCGCCGGGCCAGTAGGAGAGCACAGAGGTGCCTTGTGCAAATGCAGTAGGGACCCAGCGTGAAGCCGTAATGTTTCACTACCCGGTTCCCTTACCGACAATGGAGGCGGCAGCACCCGATAGCTGAAAGAAACATCAGCTACGGTGCGGACATCGCTGGACTCCAGGACAGGTAAGTGTCCTATTATTTAAAGTCAGCAGCTGCAGTATGTTTAGTTGCTGGCTTTTCATTTTTGCAGGGATGGCTGGACATCTGCTTTAAAACTGCATTATATGTGGGAGTCAGATGTTATGGAAAGCCCCCACCCCAGTTCAGCGATGGTTGTTTTAGTTCAGTGGTTCTCAACCTGGGAGTCGAATGATCATTTGCCAGGGTTCACTAAATCCTGGACTGTTCCTGAAGCCCGCACCGCTCTCCAAGCCTTTTCTCGGCTGCCCAGCTGGGCTGTACCTGGAGCCCGCGGTCCGCCCACTCAGCCTCTTTGCAGCCGCCCATTCAGTTTATGGGATAGCTTGGGGGGGGCAGAGACTATAGGTCAGCTGACTGGTGAGTAATGTGAAGTGGGAGGGGCTGAAGGAGACCCCATCTCCTGATTTCAGCATACCTGTCACTGCTGTGAGATGCCACAAAATCGGAGACAAAGTGAAGCTGGAGACACAGTGAGTAACACTACCTGTGATTATAGTTGCCATTAAAAGTCCCCACTACAGTTCTCAGATCAGCAGATGACCTTGATCACAAGAGCACCTAAGTTGGCTGATCAGAACTCCCCCCAGCACTGCCACTCATCCCATTCCCCCCGCCAGCACTGCCACTCATCCCATTCCCCCCGCCAGCACTGCCACTCATCCCATTCCCCCCGCCAGCACTGCCACTCATCCCATTCCCCCCCGCCAGCACTGCCACTCATCCCATTCCCCCCCGCCAGCACTGCCACTCATCCCATTCCCCCCGCCAGCACTGCCACTCATCCCATTCCCCCCGCCAGCACTGCCACTCATCCCATCCCCCCCCCTTACCAAGGAGTAATAGAAGGAATAAAAATAGAGAATACATGGAAGGGAGAGGAAAAGAGGGGGAGGAACAAATAAAAAGAGAGAGAAAGAATAAGAGAACAACAAAGAAAAGACGGCTAGAGAGATGGATGGGGGGGGGGGGGGGACAAGAAATTAGGATAGAGAGAGATAAAATGGAAAGAAAGGAGAACAAAGAGAGTGGCACATCCTAAAATGTACCATGAGCGGTTTTAATATTGTATGAGTCGAATTAACTCAGGGAGCGCTAAATGTCCGTGGGTTAGGGGCGCAAATTACTTGTCTTGCCTTGGGTGCTGACAACCCACGCTACGAAAATAATTTTACTGTTAGGGGTCCCCATAACTTTTTTATCAAGGGGTCACGGCACTAGAAAGGTTGAGAAACACTGTTTTAGTTGGACTTAGATGGCCTCTTTCACACTACTTGTGAACCAGTTGTCCTTTGTCCAAAACATGAACCCCACTGTCCTCCAAAGAATGTCCCTTAGAGGTTTCACCTTTTTATTCTGAACAAACGAGGAAAAAAAACATTTTGACTGGAGTCACATTTTAATGAACCACTCTCAATACCTGTTTCTAGTCTTCTAACAAGAACCCTTCTGTGCTCCTCTAATTTCTGAAATGGAAAGCTGGCTGAATTTTGCAGATAGCGGGTAAATGTCAGGTTATGTTTAACTGAACACAAGCTAGGTTTCTATCTAAGAAACGTTCATGCTGAACATTACACAGTGTACAAGCAAATCTTTTTATTGTAATAAAATCTGTGAAACATTGTCCGTTTAAAACATTGGCGGGTAGAACGGGGTGAATTGTTTCCTCCATTGGTAACCCAATCACACCTCAAGATTTGCTGTCAGATTCTCAGAAATAAGTCATTGTCTGTGTGCATTGCCTTGTGAATTCTTCTCAAGGACGTTTTAGCTTTGAATTTCAGGCTTCTTGCCCAACTAGGAATTAAGTGTCGATTTAAAGTGTACAATAAATGTATAGCTTCCAGTCCCCCCCCAAACCGTTCTGAGTAAGCTGTTTAACATAAAATTTACGAGTCATTGAAAAGGCAGCTGCCAGTCAGATTATAATTGAAGCTTGCTTCTTTCGTGCAAAAATCACAAAAACTAAAATACACACGCCTTGAAAAATAAACATGCAAAAACCTGTTTCTTGTTGATCTTATTGTGCAAATGCTGTACTGGTTCACTTTGAAGTAGTCTGCATAATATTTCCTTTTATACAAGGGCTTTGTGCGCAACCAACGTTTTTGTGTACTTGTGACCTGAACTGCAAAGTACAGTAAGTTTGTTCATCTATTGTCATTCATTGACATGGCACATTGTACATCTAGAATCTAGATAGATTGCATAATCCCAATACACTGTTTTGTGCGGTTCTTGTGCCGTTAACATAGGGATCCTTAAGCCCCGTACACACAGGCCAAATGCTGGACGACATCGCCCAGACTGGAGTGTTCTGGCTGGGGGACCGTCCCCCTGTTAGAACACAGCAGCTCAACGGGGGTGATTGCTGTACGAACGGTACAGTGGCTCCGACCGGAGCTGCCAGTTTTTTGGGTTTTTTGTTCAACCCGCTGGGTTGGTCTAAAAAAAAAAAAAAAAAAAGTTTGTTCCAGGATTTGAAGTGTCTGCATAGCCAAGATATTTATTCAGTTTTGCAAAGGGCATGGACGTTTTTTTTTTTTTGTATCCAATTGGGGAGATTTGTCTCTACTTCCAGTCCTGCAGACACAAAGCAAGGGAAAGGAAATTTATGAAAAGCGAGGGAAGTCTCCACAGATGTCACTGGGACAGGCATCCCCACTGAAAGATTGAGGCTGGGTTCACACTGTAGGGATCCCCGCATCCAATTTACAATAGCAGGAGATTGTGACTGGCTCTCTATGGAGCCGGTTCGCATATCTCTGATGCGGCTCCCTTTGTTAATTTGCACAGGAGCCCTGTGCGTCTTTTGGTCCATTTCAGGTCCGAATTCAGCCCAAAATTTGGGCTGAAATCGAACCTGAAACGGTTAACCAGGACGCACAGGACCCCTGCTGGGAGCCGCGTCGGCATTAGGTGTGAACCCAACCTAAAGTATTTGTAAAGGCAGAAGGTTTTTTTTATCTTAATGCATTCTATAGATTAAGATGAACCTTCTGTATGCAGCAGCTCCCCTAATACTTACCTGAGCCCATCTTGATTCAGCGATGTCCACGAGTGCCTCGGCTGTCTGGGACTCTCCCTCTTGATTGGCTGAGACAGCAGCGCGGCACCATTGGCTCCCGCTGCTGTCAATCAGTCAGTTAGTCAATAAGGACAGAGCTGGTACGTGGCCAAACCGCAGCTCCATGTCTGAACGGACACACAGAGCTGCAGCTCGGCTTGGGTGCCCCCATAGCAAGCTGATTGCTGTGGGGGTACTCTGCAGGAGGGATGGGCCAGGAGTGCCAGGGAGGGATACGAAAAGAGGAGGATCCAGACTGCTCTGTGCAAATCCACTGCACAGAGCAGGTAAGTATAACATGTTTGTTATTTTCAAAGGAAAAAAAACAAGACTTTAGTATCACTTTTTAATTCTCTATTCCATGTTGTGATAACCTAATTTCTTTTTCGTACATCACGGGACACAGAGCGACTTAGTCATTACTAATGGGTTATATAGTTTACCTTCAGGTGTTGGCACTGGCCAATTCCAAACCGGAAGTACCCTCCCCTATATAAGCCCCTCCCACCCGGGAGCACCTCAGTTTTTTGCCAGTGTCTAAGGTGTTGGCCAAAGAGTAACATGTGTTTTCACTGGGCTTGCGTACAGGTTCTTTTGGGCCTTAGTAAGCTGTTCCGGATCCCACCAAAAAAGCTTCATAGCTAAACGGTCGGTACCCGGGCCTTGCAGCAGAAGAGCAAGGTTTTGCCTGTAATGCTTCTCTTAGGAGGGCTGGACCCTGGGATCCAGAGCTCTGGTCATACCCACGACCAAGACGCTGTCTGTGCAGGGTGCTATACAGGTCCAGGGGAGTGGAATCCTTGGGAACCCGGTCCCTGAAGGTTTAATTACAATGCCTGCCGTGATAGGTGAAGTTTGGACTTTTGTGGACCAAACAAAGTCCTGCGGCGGGGATCAGGTAAGTGGGGGCCCTCAGGAACTTGGTTCTATTGGGGGACCCCCAAGCCTAATTTGTCTTTCTGTCTGTTACCTAACGGTATTCCCGCTAAATATCTGTGTTTGCCTATAACTACTGAAAATGTAAAATTTTAATAGTAGTCAAGAAAAAAAAAAAACAGGGACCGCGGTACCTGTGTTAAACCACTAGAGGCCGCTGTAGTCCATTTTTCTTGTAAATGTGGATCTTTGGTTTTCTCAACTCAAAAGATCCAGGCAGCTGGTAAGTTTCTCTGAGGGAATCCACTTCCTCTGCCCTGTTGCTGCGTTCATCCACCGCACAGGCCCTCCGGCAAAAAGGGCCCTGGCTCCTAGTCCTCTGTTGGTTTTCGAAAAGGGCGCCATTGGCGCACGGGCGCGCGCGGGCGCGTGCACGCGCCTCCTATGAAAAAAAAGGGGCGGGGCGGGTGGATGACGCTCGATGCGCGCCGCGGCGCTTCTGCGCATGTGCGGGCGTCCCAGCATGGTTAAAAGACACAGTACAAGTGTCAGCTGCATGCAAACAGAGCTAGCAACAAACAGTGGCACACAGAGGCGGTTGATGCAGGCATCCCCATAGAAAGGCACTTTAGTGGACACCAGCTGGTATATAGCAGCACCTGTGTTAGACTATTACCAGCAAAAATTGGTGTATGACGACGGGAATACCTCAGCTTTGTGCTTAAGGGATATGTCGTCCAGACGCTCCGGAAATAGATCTTCCAGGAAGCCAAAGGGGTCTCCATCGGGCTCTGAGGATATTGGGCATGCTTGCACTGCACCAATCTCCCCTGAGAATGCAGAGGTCAGTAGCCGTAGAAACCCCGCAGGAATGCCTGGTGCTGCGGCTGTCCCCAGTCCACCAGCTCCTGTATATATAACAGAGGAGGTTTTATCCTCAACTCTGGGAGGATTGGAAGAGAGATTAACAGCATTGATCGCTGCTTCCCTGTCACAGGAAAAGCGCGTCCGATCTCCGTCTCCTCCTTCAGAGTGCCTGTTCGTGGAGGAACAGCCCCACACAGAGATCGACCTACCTGAAGGGGATCAGGATGAGGTTGATTCACTTATAGAGGAATCAACAGTGGAAGAACCCTTCTCAGCTTCTCAGGCTGAAAGATTATGGGTTCAGTCTCTGACTAACATGGTCCGATCAGCATTTAAAATGCCTCTGGCGGAACCACCATCCACTACGGTTTCCTCGCTGGGGTCGCTAAAAGCTCCCCAGGCGGTCTGTTCCTTCCCAATCCACCCTTTATTAGAAGGGCTTATTTACCAGGATTGGGAGCATCCTGATAAAATATTTGCTCCCCCCAAGAGATTTCCGGTGATCTATCCCATGGAGGATAAGTTCATAAGAAAATGGAGGGTCCCTATAGTGGACGCAGCCATCTCTTCTGTTAACAAATCACTGACATGTCCAGTAGATAATGTTCCAATGTTCAAAGACCCAATAGATAAAAAATTGGAGTCTTTACTAAAATCTGCTTTCTCTACAGCAAGTATGGTGACACAACCTGCGGTAGCAGCGATTGGAGTCTGCCAAGCAGTGAAAGATCAGTTGAAACAAGTCTTAAGGGACTTACCAGATCAGCAGGCTCATGCCCTAGCTGACCTGCCTAGAGCCTTGTGTTTTGCGGTGGACGCCATAAAGGATACAATCCAACAGGCCTCCCGCTTTACGCTGTCTATAGTACATATGCGTAAGCTTCTGTGGCTCAAAAACTGGTCTGCTGAAGCTCCCTGTAAAAAACTGCTGGTTAGCTTCCCATTTCATGGAGAACGCTTATTTGGAGAAGATCTGGACAAATATATCCAGAAATTTTCTGCCGGTAAAAGTTCACTCTTACCGGTTAAGAACAAGGGTAGAAGTCCTTCTTTTAAGAGGCCTACCTCTCCAGTCCCGGGCACATCGGCTGTGAAGCAGTTCCGACGGCCTCCGCGGTCAAATTCAGGGGGCAGAAATCAGGGACAATCACAGGGTAACAAGAAGCCCTGGATCAAGAGAGGTACAAAACCTCCCCCTAAGGCATGAAGTATTGCCCCCGCTCAATCGGGTGGGGGGAAGACTTCAGTTGTTCACAGAGACCTGGCGGGACACCATCAGAGACAGATGGGTGCTCTCCGCAGTAAGTCTGGGATACAAGCTGGAGTTAAAAGGCACTCCTCCTGCCCAATTTATGAGGTCAAACGTGCCAAGAGATCCCCAAAAGAGAGGATCCCTCCTTCTGGCACTAGAACAACTATTGCTCCAAGGGGTAATCATGAAGGTTCCCCTGGAAGAAAGCGGATTCGGGTTTTACTCGAACCTTTTCACAGTCCCCAAACCAAATGGGGACGTGAGGCCCATATTAAATCTAAAAGGGCTAAACAAGTTCCTAAATATCAGGACCTTTCGGATGGAGTCGATCCGATCAGTGGCCACCGCCCTACAAGGGCAGGAATGGCTAGCCTCGATCGACATAAGGGATGCTTATCTGCATATTCCCATCTTTCCGGCCCATCAGAAATTTCTACGCTTTGCAGTAGAAGGGCGCCATTTTCAGTTCAGAGCCTTACCTTTCGGTCTGGCCACAGCACCACGAGTGTTCACAAAAATTCTGGCCCCATTATTGGCCAATCTAAGAACACAGGGTGTAACGATAATGGCATATCTAGACGACCTGCTACTAATAGACCACTCAGTGGAGAAGCTGGAAGTAGCTATTCACAAGACAATCGAGTATCTGGAATATCACGGTTGGATTATCAACCGGGACAAGTCAGCTCTAAGACCAGTCAAAAGTCTGGAATACTTAGGGCTAAGGCTGGATTCAAATCAGAGAAAGATTTTCTTACCTCCAGAGAAGGTGTCGTCTTTAAGAAATTTGACCCACTTAGTGGGTACAAAAAGAAAACCATCCATACGTCTCTGCATGAGGCTGCTGGGAAAGATGGTGGCTTCATTCGAAGCGGTACCCTACGGTCAATTCCATTCAAGGAATTTGCAAAGGGCCATACTGTCAGCCTGGAACAAAAAAGTTCAGGCTTTAGACTTACCAATGTCCCTGTCCCCTTCCGTTCGCAAGAGCCTCCATTGGTGGTTGGTGCCCCAGAATCTGGAAAGAGGGAAACCCTTCAGTCCGGTTTCTTGGAAGGTGGTCACTACAGATGCCAGCCTCATCGGCTGGGGGGCAGTGCTGGAGCAATGGTCTCTCCAGGGCAGGTGGTCAGAAGCAGAAAAGGCCCTGCCCATCAATCTCTTAGAGATACGAGCAGCCCGGTATGCCCTAGTAGCATGGACATCCAAACTCCAGGGGTCCCCTGTCAGAATTCAATCAGACAATGCCACGGCAGTGGCATATATCAATCATCAGGGTGGCACCAAAAGTCGTGCAGCCCAGAAGGAAGCAAATTGCATCCTAGAGTGGGCAGAAAGATATGTCCCAGCCATATCCGCGGTTTTCATCCCAGGAGTGGAAAATTGGAGAGCGGACTTTCTAAGTCGCCAACAATTATGCCCGGGGGAATGGTCTCTTCACCCCGAGGTTTTCCAGGCAATATGCCAGCGGTGGGGAACACCGGATGTAGATCTGCTAGCATCCAGATTCAACGCAAAGGTGGACAGGTTTGTGTCTCGCACAAAGGATCCCCTAGCTTGCGGCTCGGATGCCCTAGTGTTCCCTTGGGATCGGTTCAAGCTGATATATGCATTCCCACCGCCACAATTGTTACCACGATTGCTCCGCAGAATCAGGGTAGAAAAGAAACCAGTGATTCTGGTGGCTCCAGCGTGGCCCCGAAGGGCATGGTACGCGGAGATTGTAAAAATGTCAGTGAGGAGTCCTTGGACCCTCCCACTTCGTCCGGACCTGCTGTCGCAAGGACCGATATACCACCCTTCCTTACCAGCCCTAGGTTTGACGGCCTGGCTATTGAAGCCCACATTCTGAAAAAGAGAGGGCTCTCTAATTCTGTGGTATCTACCATGATCAATGCCAGGAAACCGGTATCCAGGCAGATCTATTATAGGATCTGGAAAGCGTACATTACGTGGTGTGAGACCAAGAAATGGCATCCACGTAAGTACATGATAGGGAGGATTCTGGACTTCCTACAGTGGGCTGTAGATAGGAAGCTGGCCTTGAGTACTATCAAGGGTCAGATTTCGGCCTTGTCAATATTTTTTCAAAGGCCCTTGGCTTCGCATTCACTAGTCAAAGCCTTTATACAAGGAGTGATGCGTATTAGCCCTCCGGTTAGTATTCCCATATGTCCTTGGGACTTAAACCTGGTGCTGTCGGTTCTACAGAAACAACCGTTTGAACCATTACAACACATTTCCTTGGTTCTTCTCACCAGGAAATTGGTTTTCTTAGTAGCCATTTGTTCGGCTAAAAGAGTGTCGGAATTAGCAGCTATGTCCTGTAAGGAGCCATATCTGGTTGTCCATAAGGACAGAGTAGTATTACGTCCTCATCCAGCCTTTCTTCCTAAGGTGGTATCGAGGTTTCATTTGAACCAAGATGTGGTTCTTCCTTCTTTTTTCCCCAAACCTAGCTCAGTAGAGGAAAAGTTATTACATTCTTTGGATGTGGTAAGAGCAGTTAAAGCTTATCTAAAAGCCACTGCTCAGATTCGCAGAACGGATTCTTTGTTTGTTCTGCCGGAAGGCCCCAGAAGGGGTCAGGCAGCATCAAAATCTACTTTAGCCAAGTGGATTCGACAGGTCATAATACAAGCCTATGGCTTGAGAAAGAGACCGCCTCCGTTCAAAGTTAGGGCGCACTCCACAAGAGCGGTTGGAACTTCATGGGCAGTGCATCACCAGGCCTCCCTGGCTCAAGTATGTAAGGCCGCAACATGGTCTTCGGTACACACGTTTACTAGATTCTATCAGGTAGACGTTAGAAGTCAGGAGGATGTCGCCTTTGGGCGCAGTGTGTTGCAGGCCGCAAAAGATCCTCATGCCTGATGGCGCCCAGCTTATGTACCCCCCCCTCATTTGGCATTGCTTTGGGACGTCCCATTAGTAATGACTAAGTCGCTCTGTGTCCCGTGATGTACGAAAAAGAAAAAGGGATTTTTATAACAGCTTACCTGTAAAATCCTTTTCTTGGAGTACATCACGGGACACAGAGCTCCCACCCCTCTTTTTGGGACACTTATTGCTTGGCTACAAAACTGAGGTGCTCCCGGGTGGGAGGGGCTTATATAGGGGAGGGTACTTCCGGTTTGGAATTGGCCAGTGCCAACACCTGAAGGTAAACTATATAACCCATTAGTAATGACTAAGTCGCTCTGTGTCCCGTGATGTACTCCAAGAAAAGGATTTTACAGGTAAGCTGTTATAAAAATCCCTTTTTTTTTAATTTTCTCACTACTTTGGGTCATGATGACAATTGTCATTGGGACAACTAGTGTGTATACATTACTCCAGTGTAAATAAAATAAATAATAAGTTATTGTAATTATATAATCATTTTTTTAAAGCGCCCCCTCCCCCCCCCCCCTTGTGCTCGCCTGCAGAAGCGAATGCATGCATAGGTCATGCCTGCATATGTAAACAGTGTTCGCACCACACATGTGAGATATCGTTGCAAACATTATAGCGAGAGCAACAATTCTAGTGCCTCCTCTGTAGGGATGAGCTTCGAGTTTGAGTCAAACTCAAGTTCGACTCGAACATCGGCCGTTCGGTGAATTTCGAACATTTTGGGCCGTTCGCGCCAAATTCGAGTGGCGCGTCACGGCCCATAATTCACTGCGGCATTGCAGTGCATTGCTGGCTGATGATTGGCCAAGCATGCACTATGACCCGCATGCCGCATGCCAGGGTGGCTTTGCCCAATTATGTCTCAGGGGGTTTAGTACACGCCCCACACTGCGTGGCGGCCTTGTGTAGTGTGTTGCGGTGGTGAAAAAGACAGAGAGATATAGTGTCATTTCATTTGAGTTAGATAGAACAGGCAGGCGAGTCAGTTAGCTTCAGTTACAGTGTGTAGCGGATATATATGCATCCCAGGTATTTGTGTGTGTGGTGTATATATAGTGTGTGTAATAAATATATGTAGCGGGGTCTCCTTTAAGGCCCCGGGACTACGTTACCCAGAACCCCGTTCGGCACCCAGAGTGCAATTAGCCACCGCAGAGACTCATGGGAGGGGCTATTTAAGGAGGCGAGGCGGAGCTCGGCCTCTTTAGACACCGCGCTGCAAGCAACAGTTTCTTCCTGTGCGGATCTGCTGCAGTGCAAGGCCTGAAGCCTGGGGCCTTGCGCAACTTCCGAAGAGCCTTCCACCCCACTGCAGAGCCTGGGTGTCACCGGACTTGTCGAGTGAGGACATCAGTTAGATCGGGGACCCGATCGTTGCAGACGTTGTGTGCGGAGACACAGCAGGTGGAAGTCCCGGACTGGGATCGCGTCCGGAGTGGGGAGCGAGCACTTGCTCAAGCCAATAGACTGTACCGTGTTTAGGCCTATAGACTGCCTTGGCCCACCTATCGTTAGTTTGTTCAATTAGGAGACCAGTAGCAGGACAGAGTTAAAGGTTCTCCAGTATAGTGTTCCTTGAGACTGCCTACTTGTGGATTACAAATACTATTTCATCAAGTGCACCACCGAAAGTTTGCATGCGAAGAAATAACAAGTGAAAAGACTGAGATTTCTTCTATGTCAGGCCTGACCAGGGACGAGAGAGAGTAATATTGTTTAGTGCGCCACAGGGCGCGTACACCATAATAGCTGCGTGCGGTGGGTTACCGCGCTGGGCCATTGTTGTGTGCTACACCTATTGCTGCAGGGTTCTGTAAGCAAGTTGCATGTGTTCTGTTCTGCCTATGCTTTTGGATATAAAAGTAAAACTGTTATATTTGATCTCTCGCCTCAGTGTGTTGTCTTAGTGCAAAGAGATTACTTCTTGCAATACTATATTGCATGTGATATAAGTTTAACCCTAGACTAACTGTGCCAGAGTGGGTCGAGTAAGATTGCCGGGGGTTGGCGGTGCTGTGTACAGGGCCCTAAATCAAACCAGCGGCTCTCTTAACTGGGGGTAGCGCTACACGTGTGTGTGTGTGTGTGTGTGTGTATGTGTGTATGTGTATATATATATATGTGTGTGTGTGTGTGTGTGTGTGTGTGCGTGTGTGCACACGCACGCACACACACACACACACTATTCAGTCTAGCTAGATCCGTTCCTGTTATTCTCTTCCTAATATACTGGCAGGCAGGTGATTGTGGTAGCTGCAATATTTTCAGTTGGTGTACTGTGTCCTTTGCACAGTGTGCACCTAATGCTACCTGAATACAATTGCTGGTGTTCTCATACTAATACCACAGGCAGGGAGCTGCAGTGTTTTCTGTTAGTGTACTGTGTCCTCTGCACAGTGTGCAACGAAAGATAACTGAAGACAATTGCTGGTGTTCTCTTACTAATAATACTACAGGCAGGCAGTTGATTCTGCTAGCTGCAGTATAATCAGTATATATATAATATATTAGGGCTGCAACTAACGATTATTTTCATAATCGATTAGTTGGCCGATTTATTGTTTCGATTAATCGGTTAATAAACGTAAAAAAAAAAGGTAATTTTGCTGCGATTTGCATTTTTTTTATTTTTTTGGGCCCAATTTGTTGGGCAGATTACAAAACACAAATTGCCGCAAAAACACATTACATGCTTTTCTGCAGCTTCTCCATTGAAGTATATTAAACCATAAAAACAAAACAGCACCGTTTTGCGTTAAAAAAAGTCCTTGCCCTTTCCAAATACGCAGCAGCTGAAAAAATCATGGATGTGAACGTGTCCCATAGGAAACCATGTAAATGAACTGTAGTGTGTTTCTGCAAAAAGCACCAAAAAACACAGATGAGTGACTCAGGCCTGAGAGGTTTAGTAACATAATGGGGTTAAAAAAACTAAAATTAGTACAAAAAGAGCTAATAATCGCTACTGAAAGGGGTTAATTTTTTACTGTGGGACAGTGAAAGTTATATTTACTGTAGCGATTTGCTCTTTTTGTACTATAAAGGGCTAATTTTAGTTTTTTTTTAACCCCATTATGTTACTGGCCGATTAATCGATTATGAAAATTGTAATCGATTAATCGCCAACTAATTGATTATGAAATTAATCGATTAGTTGTTTCGGTATATATATATATATATATATATATATATATATATATATATATATATATATATATATATATATATAATATTCTCTCTCTCTCCCAGCTTTGTGCAGCTACATCTCACTGCAGGCCATTAGTATGTCTGGAAGGCAAACAAGGAGAGGCAGACAGTCATGAGCCAATAAGAGGGCAAGCAGGCTCTGTCTAGAGGCAACAGTGGGACACGCTTGTCCTTTTTTTCGACAGCTGGCCGTGGAGGGAGGGGATGATGAGGTCACGGACTCTACGTGAGTGCCTGATAAGAGAGAGGAGGAGGCACATCACCAACGAGGCAGGGTGCCCTCCAGGGGCCACCTTAAGGGCAGCACACCGACCGCATCGCACCGCAGAGCTCCACATGTGCAGGGCGCTGCTGTCTCTGCGCGTTATTCCAAAAGTTCTTTGGTGTGGACCTTTTTTGAGAGGAGTGCATCAGATCGCACAGCTGCTATTTGCAACGTATGTCTCAGGCGTATCTCGCGTGGCCAAAACATCACCCGCTTGGGCACCACATGCTTGATCAGGCATATGTCGACCTGCCATGCAGTTTGTTGGCAAGCATACCTAAAAGACCCACACCAAAGAACAAAGCGGACCTCTCCTTGCTCCTCATCAGCTGGGATCTCCAACTCCACTATACCTTCAGTCCTCTCTGAAACCTGCACTGAGAGGAATGAAGGTGTAGAATTGGGTGTGTCACAGCCAAGTACTTGCGGGCAATCCGCTATCGGTACACCAACGTCAGATTGTACAAGGCAAATTTCCCTGCCCCAACTGCTGCACCGCTGAAAGAAGTTCGCTCCCAGCCATCCACATGCCCAGCGGTTGAATGCTAGCTTGGCTAAATTGCTAGCACTTCAACTGCTGTTTTTTCAGTTGGTAGACTCTGCCCCCTTCCGTGAGTTTGTGGAATGTGCGGTTGCTTAGTGGCAGGTTCCCAAACGCCACTTTTTCTCACGGAAGTCAATTCCGGCTTTCTACCAGCATGTGGAAGATAATGTCTTGGCCTCGCTGGACAGGGCTGTCAGCGGTAAGGTGCATATTACCGCTGACTCATGGTCCAGCAGGCATGGACAGGGACGTTACCTATCTTTCACGGCGCATTGGGTGACTGCTGGCAGTTGGGAAGGATGCAGGACAAGATGCAGTAGTGTTGGAGGTTGTTCCGCCACCACGCCTCCAAAATGTTACTACTGGTGATTCTGACACACCTCTCTCCTCCACCCCCTCCTCTTCTTCTTGCTCCATGGCCTCGTCCTGTGCTTTGTCCTCGGAACCAGCGGTGCTTCGTAGGCGTTCAAGGGGCTACGCAAGTATGCAGGCAAAAAGATGCCATGCGGTGCTTGAGCTGGTGTGCTTGGGGCACAGGAGCACCACTGGGGCAGAGATTCTGTCAGCTCTGTAGGGGCAGGCTCAGAGGTGGTTGACGCCACGCCAGCTTAAGCCAGGAATGGTGGTTTACAGGAGGTCCTGAGGCAGGCCAGGAAACTCTGTGCATTTCCGCCGGTCATATAATTCAAGTGCTCGGCTGGCTGACCTCCTAAAGGAATACAACCTGCCCAAGAACCGCCTAATCTGTGACATGCCCACCAGGTGGAACTCAACGTTGGCCATGCTGCAGTGGCTGCACACGCAGCAGAGGGCCATCGATGAGTATCTGTGCCAATATGGCACCAGGACAGGGTCAGGGGAGCTTGGTTTTTTTTGCCACGCCAGTGGGTCATGATCAGGGATGCATGCGCTGTCCTAGCACCATTTGAGGAGGCCACAAGGATGGTGAGCAGTGACAGTGCATGCATCAGTGACACTGTCCCTCTTGTACACCTGTTGGAGCACACGCTGCATGGAATAATGGACAGGGCACTTGAGGCAGAACAGAGGGAGTAAGAGGAAGACTTCCTTACCTCTCAAGGCCCCCTTTATCCAGTCAGTGTTCCTGCTGGCCCGCCTAGCACACAGGAAGAGGACGAGGAGGAGGATTGTGTCAGCATGGAGGTGGAGCTTAGCACTCAGCATCAGCAGCAGTCTTCAAGGGATCAATTACAGTCCCAAGAAACCCATGGACTTGTACGTGGCTGGGAGGAGGTGGCTGCGGATCATGTCGTCCTGAGTGACCCAGAGGACTCTGGACCGAATGCCTCAGCAAACCTACGCTGCATGGCCTCCCTGATCCTGCAAAGCCTGCGGAAGGATCCTCGTATTCGTGTGATCAAGGAGAGGGATCATTACTGGCTGGCAACCCTCCTTGATCCACGTTACAAGGGTAAGGTTGCGGACCTTATCTTGCCGTCGCAGAGGGAGCAGAGGATGAAACTTCTTCGGGAGGCCTTGCAGAAAGGTCTGTGCAATGCGTTCCCAGAGACTGGGAGGTTACAAAATCCTGGTCCTGGACAACGTGTTGCTGAAGCTTCGGTCAGTCAAAGAAGGAGCGGTGGAGAATGTGGCCGTCTGACCAATGCGTTCAGACAATTTTTTAGCAATTCCGCAGCCCCAAGGTATGATCGGTTTCAGCAACCATCGCCAGCGTCTGTTTTACATGGTGCAGGAATACCTAGGGGCAAGATCAGACTTGGTCACCTTTCCCACCGAAAATCCTCTGGGTTACTGGGTCTTAAGGGTGGATCACTGGCCAGAGCTTGCACAGTATGCAATTGAGGTACTGGCCTGTCCTTCATCCAGCGTTCTTTCGGAACGCACATTCAGTGCTGCTGGAGGCTTTGAACTGATCACAGGGTGCGCCTGTCCACCGAATCGGTCGATCGGCTGACCTTCATAAAAATTAATCCGTCTTGGATAACAGCTACCAAGCACCTGATGCTGATGTAACCGAATAATTTTTTTTGAATGGGAGATCCCTTTAAGACTGCCTATGCTGATGCTAAGTGACTATCCTCTTCCTCCTCAATGTTCATGCTGATGGCTTGTAAGAACATTTTTGGTTCTGGGCACCACCACCAGTGGCTAAGGCCCAATTTTTCTGCCCCTGTTTAACAGGGGCGTGTATTTACAATTTTTGATGCAATACTTTGCAGCAGGGCTCATTCCTGCGCTCCAACTATAGTATCTGTGAGGGATTGCAGTGTTGTGGCACCAGTGCCTAAGGCCCAATTTGTCTGCCCCTGTTCAACAGGGGCATGTAATTACAATTCTTGATCTAATATTTCACAGCAGGGCCCGTTCCAGCGCCCACCAAGAGTAACTGTGAGCACTTAGTGTTGTGGCACCACCACCAAAGGCCCAATTTTTCTGCCACTGTTCAACAATGACATGTAATTACAATTCTTGATATAATAGTTCACAGGGCGTTCCACCGCCTACCAAGAGTAACTGTGAGGGTTTACAGTGTTGTGGTAACACCAACACCTAAGGCCCAAATTTCTGCAGAGTACATGGGGCAGGCCCCTACTTTCAAACATCCGACTTACAAACGACTCCTACTTACAAACGGAGGGAGACAACAGGAAGGGAGAGGAAATCTACCCCTAGGAAGGTAAATTCTCTCCTGTAAGAGTTAATATGGGAAAAAGGTGTCTCCTCTCCACTAATACTTTATCACCAATCCTTGTTTCCCTAAAACCCCCAAATTTTCAAAATTCAATAGTCATTGGGACAGAAAGTGAGGTGACATCTTCTGAACAGGTGCACAGACAGCAAAACAAATGTTACAGGGGTGATAACCCTTCCCTATGTTTTCAAAAAAGCTTAAAAATAGATTTTTTGGCTGAAGCTACACTTTAAAAATGTACCAGTTCAAAATTACAAACAGATTCTACCTAAGAACAAACCTACAATCCCTGTCTTGTTTGCACTGCCTATATACTGCTGTACAGAGTATTAAGGGCCTGGGGGCCCCACACCTTTCCTTTTTTTTTTTTTGGGTGCAGGGTTCCCCTTAATATATATACAAGACCCAAATGGGCTGGGTGGAGGATTTTCTCAAAGATTTTCATCCATATTGCCGGGACCACACATTACATTAAAGCCGCAAGCAGTTTTAAATGACTTTTTTTCCTTTTAGAAATGTCATTTTGTGCAGGGACTGTTCTAAACACGGGAAACACATGCCACTTCACAGGCATACTATAGACACCCCCCAGGTACGATATTTAAAGGAATATTTCACTTTTTTTTTATTTTTTTTTCACGTTAAGCTTCATTAAAATCACTGCTCCTGAAAAAACATTAGTTTTTAAAACGTTTTTTTGCATTGATACATGTCCCCAGGGGCAGGACCTGGGTCCCCAAACCCTTTTTAGGACAATGACTTGCATATTAGCCTTTAAAATTAGCACTTTTGATTCCGAACGTTCGAGTCCCATAGACTTTAACGGAGTTCGATAGTTTGCGCAAACTTTCGGTCCGTTCGCAGGTTCTGGTGCGAACCGAACCGGGGGGTGTTCAGCTCATCCCTACTCCTCTGTAACTAAACTGGTAACCTGTAAAAATATATAAAGCGCTCCCTATGGAGATTTTTAGGTACCACAGTTTGGCACCAATCCATGAGCGTGCACAATTGTAAAGTGTGACATGTTGGTTATCTACTTACTCAGTGTAACATCGTCTTTTGCATCTTACCCAAAAAATTGGGTTATATATTGCATTTTTTTGCATTAAGATTCATTAAAGTGTATATAATACCGTGTGACATAAGAAATGTCAACACCATTTTATTCTCTAGGGCCTCTGCTTAAAATTATATATGTTTGGGGATTCTGAGTATTTTCCTAGCAAAAAAATTATGACTTTTACATGGAGTGAGAATTGCCAGAGTCGGCCCGCTAGGGAAGAAAAGCACTTTTTTTGTTTTTTTTGTTTAGGGTTCTGTTATCTGAACTCCAGCCTTACCTTCAGTCTTGCACATTTTTACAGGCTGTTCTCCTGTATTGAAATTACTTTTTTTTGTACACTGTAAGCTTCTCACAGTGCACATTAAAAGTTACAGCATCTCTGATAGCATCACTAATCGTAAACGTGCATGAAAGTCATTGGCACAAATTAAAAAAATAGAAATTGTTTGTTAAAGTCTCTAGATCAGATGCTCCATCTAATCTGGAGATGATGCTGCCCTCTTCAGATAGTGGAAATCCTTATGTTGGCTACAACAAAACACACAGAGGGGTTTTGCCAGACTTGTGCATTACCACAATACCATTTATTGGGATAACTCTGGGCAAACCTCAGAATACATATACAGTGGGGCAAAAAAGTATTTAGTCAGCCACCAATTGTGCAAGTTCTCCCACTTAAAAAGATGAGAGAGGCCTGTAATTGTCATCATAGGTATACCTCAACTATGAGAGACAAAATGTGGAAACAAATCCAGACAATCACATTGTCTGATTTGGAAATATTCTTTTTTTGCAAATTATGGTGGAAAATAAGTATTGGTCAATATCAAAAGTTCATCTCAATACTTTGTTATGTATCCTTTGTTGGCAATGACAGAGGTCAAACGTCTTCACAAGGTTGTCACACACTGTTGCTGGTATGTTGGCCCATTCCTCCATGCAGATCTCCTCTAGAGCAGTGATGTTTTGGGGCTGTCGCTGGGCAACACGGACTTTCAACTCCCTCCAAAGGTTTTCTATGGGGTTGAGATCTGGAGACTGGCTGGGCCACTCCAGGACCTTGAAATGCTTCTTACGAAGCCACTCCTTTGTTGCCCGGGCGGTGTGTTTGGGATTATTGTCATGCTGAAAGACCCAGCCACGTTTCATTTTCAATGCCCTTGCTTTGATGGGAGGAGGTTTGCACTCAAAATCTCACGATACATTTATTCTTTCATGTACACGGATCAGTCGTCCTGTTCCCTTTGCAGAGAAACAGCCCCAAAGCATGATGTTGCCACCCCCATGCTTCACAGTAGGTATGGTGTTCTTTGATTGCAACTCGGCATTCTCTCTCCTCCAAACACAACGAGTTGTGTTTCTACCAAACAGTTCTACTTTGGTTTCATCTGACCATATGACATTCTCCCAATTCTCTTCTGGATCATCCAAATGTTCTCTAGCAAACCTCAGATGGGCCCAGACATGTACTGGCTTAAGCAGGGGGACACATCTGGCACTGCAGGATCTGAATCCCTGGCGGCGTAGTGTGTTACTGATGGTAGCCTTTGTTACGTTGGTCCCAGCTCTCTGCAGGTCATTCACTAGGCCCCCCTGTGTGGTTCTGGGATTTTTGCTCACCGTTCTTGTGATCATTTTGACCCCACGGGGTGAGATCTTGCGTAGAGCCCCAGATCAAGAGAGATTATCAGTGGTCTTGTATGTCTTCCATTTTCTAATTATTGCTCCCACAGTTGATTTCTTCACACCAAGCTGCTTGCCTATTGCAAATTCAGTCTTCCCAGCCTGGTGCAGGTCTACAATTTTTTGTTTCTGGTGTCCTTCGACAGCTCTTTGGTCTTCACCATAGTGGAGTTTGGAGTGTGACTGTTTGAGGTTGTGGACAGGTGTCATTTATACTGATAACAAGTTCAAACAGGTGCCATTAATACAGGTAATGAGTGGAGGATAGAGGAGCCTCTTAAAGAAGAAGAAAATACTTTTCTTTCTCGTACATCACGGGACACAGAGCGACATAGTCATTACTATGTGGGTTATATAGATTACCTTCAGGTGCTGGCACTGGCAACTTCCAAACCGGAAGTACCCTCCCCTATATAAGCCCCTCCCATCTGGGAGCACCTCAGTTTTTTGCCAGTGTCTAAGGTGTTGGCCAAGAAGTAACATGTGTTTTTCACTGAGCTTGCGTACAGGTTCTTTTGGGCCTCAGTAAGCTATTCCGGATCCGACCAAAAAAGCTTCATAGCTAAACGATCGGTACCCGGGCCTTGCAGAGAAGAGCAAGGTTTTGCCTGTAATGCTTCTCTTAGGAGGGCTGGACCCTGGGATCCAGAGCTCTGGTCATACCCAAGATGTTTTCTGTGCAGGGTGCTATACAGGTCCAGGGGAGTGGAATCCTTGGGAACCCGGTCCCTGAAGGTTTAATTACAATGCCTGCCGTGATAGGTGAAGTTTGGGCTTCTGTGGTCCAAACAGAGTCCTGCGGCGAGGAAAAGGTAAGTGGGGGCCTCTCAGGAACTTGGTTCTATTGAGGGGACCCCCAAGCCTAATATGTCTTTCTGCCTGTTACCTAACGGTATTCCCACTAAATATCTGTGCATGCCTGTAACTGCTAAAAAATGTAATAATTTTAAGAGTGGTCAAGAAGAAAAAAAAAAATGGTTAAACCGCGGTACCTGTGTTAAACCACTAGAGGCCGCTGTGGAACGTTGTTTTCTTGTCGTGTGGATTTTTTCTTCCAAGTCAAAATCCAGGCAGATGGTGAGTTCTCTGAATGGGAAACTGTCTCCGCTGCCATGTTGCAATGCTCATCCATCCTCCGGCCCTGTGGCAAACAGGGCCCTGGCTTCTGTCCTAGTTCCTTTCAAAAAAGAGCACCAAAGGCGCACGTGCCCGCGCCTCTATTTATAGAGGTGGGCCGGAAAAAGGGGCGGAGCTTGGTGGATGACGCTCTGTGCGCGGCGCTTCTGCGCATGTGCGGGCGTCCCAGCATGATACAAAAAGCACATTAGCTGTTGTCAGCTGGTTATGGACAGAAACAGAGCTGGCAACATTAAAGAAAGGCATACAGTAGACGGTTGATGCAGGCATCCCCATAGAAAGGCACATTAGTAGACACCAACTGTTTATATAGCAGCAATTGTGCTAGACTATTGTCAGTAAGTGGTGTATTGCGGCTGGAATACCTCAGCTTTGGGCTTAGGAATATGCCGTCTAAAGGCTCCGGAACTAAGAATTCCAGGAAGCTAAGGGGGTCTCCATCGGGCTCTGAGGATCTTGGGCATGCTTCGGCTGCACCAACCTCCCCTGAAAAATCAGAGGTTAGTGACCGTAGAGCACCCTCAAGAGTACTTGGTACTGTGGCTGTCCTCAGTTCACCTGCTCCTGTGTATGTAACAGAGGAGGTTTTTTCCTCAACACTGGGAGGACTGGAAGAGAGATTGACTAAATTGATCGCTGCTTCCCTATCAAAGGAAAAGCGCGCCCGATCTCCGTCTCCTCCCTCAGAGTGCCTGTTAGCGGAGCAACAGTCCCTTGCAGGGATCGACCTACCTGAAGGGGATCAGGATGAGGTTGATTCTGTTGTAGAGGAATCAACAGTGGAAGAACCATTTTCAGCGTCACATGCTGAAAGATTATGGGTTCAGTCTCTGACTGATATGGTCCGATCAGCATTTCAAATGCCCCTTGCGGAACCATCAACCACTTCTGTCTCCTCGTTGGGGTCGCTAAAAGCTCCCCAGACTGTTTGTTCCTTTCAAATCCATCCTTTACTGGAAGGACTCATTTACCAGGATTGGGAACATCCTGATAAAATATTTACTCCCCCCAAGAGATTTCCGGTGGTCTATCCCATGGAGGATAAGTTCATCAAAAAATGGAGGGTCCCTACAGTGGACGCAGCCATCTCTTGTGTGAATAAATCACTGACATGTCCAGTAGATAATGGCCAAATGTTCAAGGACCCAATAGAAAAATTGGAGTCCTTATTAAAATCTGCTTTCTCTACAGCAGGCTGGGTGACACAACCAGCAGGGGCAGCTATTGGGGTCTGCCAAGCAGTGAAGGATCAGTTGAAACAGGTCTTAAGGGACTTGCCAGATCAGCAGGCTCTTGCCCTAGCTGATCTACCTAGAGCCTTATGCTTTGCGGTTGACGCCATCAAGGATTCAATCCATCAGGCCTCCCGCCTTACGCTGTCTGTAGTACATATGCGTAGGCTTCTATGGCTCAAGAACTGGTCTGCTGAAGCTCCCTGTAAAAAATTGCTGGTTAGCTTCCCATTTTATGGTGAACGCTTATTCGGGGAAGACCTGGACAAATATATCCAGAAAATTTCCAGCGGTAAAAGTACACTCTTGCCGGTTAAAAACAGAGTTAGAGGTCCCTCTTTTAAGAGGCCTGCCTCTCCAGTCCCTGGGACATCGGCTGTGAAGCAGTTCCGACGGCCTCCTCGGTCAAATCCCGGGGGTAAAAATCAGGGACAATCGCAGGGTAATAAGAAACCCTGGGTCAGGAGAGGTACAAAACCTCCCCCCCCAAGTCCAATTCATGAAGGGTTGCCCCCACTCAATCGGGTGGGGGGAAGACTCCAGTTGTTCGCAGAGACCTGGCGGGACACGATCAGAGACAGATGGGTGCTCTCCGCAGTAAGTCTGGGATTCAAATTGGAGTTAAAAGACTCTCCTCCTTCCCATTTTATAAGGTCAAACGTGCCAAGGGATCCCCGGAAGAGAGGATCCCTCCTGTTGGCACTAGAACAACTATTGCTCCAAGGAATAATTATGTAGGTTCCCCTGGAGGAATGGGGGTTCGGGTTTTACTCAAACCTCTTTACAGTCCCGAAGCCAAACGGGGACGTGAGGCCCATATTAAATCTAAAAGGGCTAAACAAATTCCTACATATCAGGACTTTCCGGATGGAGTCGATCCGATCGGTGGCCACTGCCCTACAAGGGGAGGAATGGTTAGCCTCGATCGACA
This sequence comes from Rana muscosa, assembly GCA_029206835.1. Taxonomy (NCBI): domain Eukaryota; kingdom Metazoa; phylum Chordata; class Amphibia; order Anura; family Ranidae; genus Rana; species Rana muscosa. The sequence continues at coordinate 175,535,218 of CM055126.1, forward strand.
TCAAAGATGCTTATTTGCATATTCCCATCTTTCCAGTCCACCAAAAATTTCTACGCTTTGCAGTAGAAGGGCGCCATTTTCAGTTCAGAGCCTTACCCTTCGGTCTGGCCACAGCACCACGGGTGTTTACAAAAATCCTGGCCCCATTATTGGCCAATCTAAGAACACAAGGTGTAACGATAATGGCATATCTAGACGACTTGTTGCTGATAGACCACTCAGTGAAAAAACTAGAAGTGGTCGTTCACAAGACAATCAAGTATCTGGAATCTCACGGTTGGATTATCAACCGAGACAAGTCAGCCCTAAAACCAGTCAAAAGTCTGGAATACTTGGGGGCTAAGGCTGGATTCAGGCCAGAGAAAAATATTCTTGCCTCAAGAAAAGGTGTTGTCTTTGAGAGATTTGATCCACCTAGTGGGTACAAAAAGACAGCCGTCCATACGCCTGTGCATGAGGCTGCTGGGAAAAATGGTGGCATCATTCGAAGCAGTACCCTACGGTCAATTCCATTCAAGGAATTTGCAAAGGGCCATACTGTCAGCCTGGAACAAAAAAGTTCAGGCCCTAGACTTACCAATGTCCTTGTCCCCTTCCGTTCGCAAGAGCCTCCGTTGGTGGTTGGTTCTCCAGAATCTGGAAAAAGGGAAATCCTTCAGTCCGATTTCTTGGAAGGTGGTCACTACAGATGCCAGCCTTATAGGCTGGGGAGCAGTACTGGAGCAATGGTCTCTCCAGGGCAGATGGTCGGATGCAGAAAAGGCCCTGCCCATCAATCTTTTATAGATACGAGCAGCCCGGTATGCCCTAGTAGCATGGACATCCAAACTCCAAGGGTCACCTGTCAGAATTCAATCAGACAATGCCACACCAGTGGCATATATCAATCATCAGGGTGGCACCAGGAGTCGTGCAGCCCAGAGGGAAGTAAATTACATCCTGAAATGGGCAGAAAGATATGTCCCAGCCATATCCGCGGTATTCATTCCAGGAGTGGAGAATTGGAAGGCGGACTTTCTAAGTCGCCAGCAATTATGCCCAGGGGAATGGTCCCTTCACCCCGAGGTTTTCCGGACAATATGTCAACGGTGGGGAACACCGGATGTAGATCTGCTAGCATCCAGATTCAACGCAAAGGTGGACAGGTTTGTCTCTCGGACAAGGGATCCCCTAGCTTGCGGCTCGGATGCCCTAGTTTTCCCTTGGGATCAGTTCAAGCTGATATATGCATTCCCACCGCCACAATTGTTACCTCGATTACTCCGCAGAATCAGGGTAGAAAAGAAACCAGTGATTCTGGTGGCTCCAGCGTGGCCCCGAAGAGCATGGTATGCGGAGATTGTAAAATTGTCTGTGGGGAGTCCTTGGACCCTCCCACATCGTTCGGACCTGCTTTCGCAAGGACCGATATACCATCCTTCCTTACCAGCCCTAGGTTTGACGGCCTGGCTATTGAAGCCCACATTCTAAAAAAGAGAGGGCTCTCTAATCCTGTGGTATCTACCATGATCAATGCCAGGAAGCCGGTATCCAGGCAGATCTACTATAGAATCTGGAAGGCGTACATCGCGTGGTGTGAGGCCAAGAAATGGCATCCACGTAAGTACGTAATAGGTAGGATTCTGGACTTCCTACAGTGGGCTGTAGATAGGAAGCTTGCCTTGAGTACTATCAAGGGTCAGATTTCGGCCTTGTCAATATTTTTTCAAAGGCCCTTGGCTTCGCATTCACTAGTCAAAGCTTTTATACAAGGAGTGATGCGTATTAGTCCTCCGGTTAATATTCCCATATGTCCATGGGATCTAAACCTGGTTCTGTCGGTTCTACAGAAACAACCATTTAAACCATTACAGCATATTTCCTTGGTTCTTCTCACCAGGAAATGGATTTTTCTAGTAGCCATTTGTTCGGCTAAAAGAGTGTCGGAATTAGCAGCTATGTCCTGTAAAGAGCCATATCTGGTTATCCATAAGGACAGAGTAGTGTTGCGTCCTCATCCAGCCTTTCTTCCTAAGGTGGTATCGAGGTTTCATTTGAACCAAGATGTGGTTCTTCCTTCTTTTTTCCCCAAACCAAGCTCGGTAGAGGAAAAGTTATTACATTCTTTGGATGTAGTAAGAGCAGTTAAAGCGTATCTAAAAGCCACTGCTCAGATTCGCAGAACGGATACTTTGTTTATTCTGCCGGAAGGCCCCAGAAAGGGTCAGGCAGCGTCAAAATCTACTTTAGCCAAGTGGATTCGACAGGTCATTGTGCAAGCCTATGGCTTGAGAAGGAGACCGCCTCCGTTAAAAGTTAGGGCGCACTCCACGAGAGCAGTTGGAACTTCATGGGCAGTGCATCACCAGGCCTCCCTGGCTCAGATCTGTAAGGCTGCAACATGGTCTTCAGTACACACGTTTACTAGGTTCTACCAGGTGGACGTTAGAAGTCAGGAGGATGTCGCCTTTGGGCGCAGTGTGTTGCAGGCCGCAAAGGATCCTCATGCCTGATGGCGCCCAGCTTATGCATGGTGTATCCCCCCCCTCATTTGGCATTGCTTTGGGATGTCCCACATAGTAATGACTATGTCGCTCTGTGTCCCGTGATGTACGAGAAAGAAAATAGGATTTTTATAACAGCTTACCTGTAAAATCCTTTTCTTGGAGTACATCACGGGACACAGAGCTCCCACCCCTCTTTTGGGGACACTTATTGCTTTTCTACAAAAGTGAGGTGCTCCCGGATGGGAGGGGCTTATATAGGGGAGGGTACTTCCGGTTTGGAAGTTGCCAGTGCCAGCACCTGAAGGTAATCTATATAACCCACATAGTAATGACTATGTCGCTCTGTGTCCCGTGATGTACTCCAAGAAAAGGATTTTACAGGTAAGCTGTTATAAAAATCCTATTATTTTCCACCATAATTTGCAAATAAATTCTTTCAAAAATCAGACAATGTGATTGTCTGCATTTGTTTCCACATTTTATCTCTCATAGTTGAGGTATACCTATGATGACAATTACAGGCCTCTCATCTTTTTAAGTGGGAGAACTTGCACAATTGGTGGCTGACTAAATACTTTTTTGCCCCACTGTACAACAAATAGGTGGGAGCTGTTTTACATGCAGACTATTGGTGTTTCTATCTATTTCTGCTATTCAAACCACTCTGCCACACAACAGAGCCCTGTCTGGCTGGGTAGGTGGCCAAATTTTTCTCTGCTGCCGTTAAGTAACACTTGCAGGTCCCTGGCTCCTCCCTATCCTGTGATTCTAAATTGCAAGAAAAAGCAGCAGACTGATGAGCTGAACTTTCTGGCACTCTGCTCTCTACAACAGGGGTCTCCAAACTTTCTAAGCAAGGTGCCAGTTTACTGTGCTTCAGGCTTGGGTGAAGAGGAGGGGATGGGGTGGAATGTGGCCAGTGGGCATAAACAATACCCCATAATTGGTTTTATTAGAAGAAAGATGGCATAATTGTTGGTATCAATGGGAAGAATAGGTGCCACCCAGGCCCGGACTGGCCATAGGGCATACCAGGCGTTTGCTCGGTGGGCCGCCTGCATGTTGTAAATTCGATCCCATGTTGAAACCATGCATTCACTCCTCTCCATTCTATCATCGTTTCCCAACTCCTGGGGGGCAAGGCAATGCCGAGCGAGTGCAGGCCATGGTTCCTCGGCGACCAGTGCAAGGCCCACCCCCAGGTGTGGACTGACCATTCAGGCTCTCGGGCTGGGTGCCCGAGGGGCGTGGCCAGTAGGGGGACCTATGAGAGGCTCCTGGGTGGACGGGGCAGGATGGATTTGGCCGCGGGATGGGTGGTGTCAACGGGCTCCTGGTCCTAAGAGGAGAGAGAGGGGCCGAGAGAGCCCGGGGAGGAGGAGGAGGACACTTCCTGGACTGGGTAAGTGTTATTGGATGTCACGGTGGGAGGAGGGACCGACGAGCAGCTGAAAACCGTAGTGTGACAGCCTGCCTTCTACATAGACGGGAGAGAACACTCTGAGAGGAGACGTGGGTGGGGGGATGTACTGTACTTTATACAGTATAATGGTGGGACATAGCAGATGTACTGATTAACCCACCCTCTCCTCCCTCCCCCCTCTCACTACCCCCCACTTCCTACTCCCCCTCTCCCCCCTCTCTCACTACTCCCCCTCTTTCACTACCCCCCCACTTCCTACACCCTCCTCTTTCACTACCCCCACCCCTCACTGCCTACATCTTCTTCCCCCTCTCCCACTACTCCCCATTTCCTCCAACCCCCCCCCCACTTCCTACACCCCCCTCTCTCACTACCCCCCCACTTCCTACACCCCCCCACTGCCTACACCCCCTCTCTCACTACCCCCCTCTTCTTACACCCCTCTCCCCCTTCTCCTCCTCCTCTCTCCCTCCTCTCTCCCTCCTCTCTCACTACTCCCCTACCTAAATCCCTTTCTCTCACACTCCCTCTCACCCACCCTCTCCTTCTCCCCCCCCCTCTCTCTCTCTCTTACCCCCCCTCTCTCCCCTTCCTCAATCTCTCTCCTACCTTCCCCTCCTAGACATAGATATACGGCGGCAAGGTGGCTCCGCTGCTCCAGTTGATGTACCTAGTACGTGATCTGACACTTCTGGGTAGGGAGTGCACACCGCTGGCGGACCTGGCCGTGCTGTGACTAAACACAGCAGATGTCGATCACCGGGTGCACCCGACGATCATCATGAATTTACACAGGACAGGGCCCTGCCTGTGTAAACAAGGCAGAGCTCTGTTCCGTCAGCGGGGTAGTAATAGATTTTTTAAATGCACCAATCACAGTACACACAAACACAGGCTAGGCACACATTTAACCCTTTGAGCGCCCCTAGGTGTTTAACCTCTTCCCAGCCAGTGTCATTAGTACAGTGAAAGTGCATATTTTTAGCACTGATCACTGTATTAGTGTCACTGGTTCCCACAAAGTGTCAGCTACTGTCCAAATGTCTGCCACAATATTACAGTCGCTGATTGCTGTCATTACTAGTAAAAATAAAAAAAAATTCCAGTAAATATCCCATAGTTTGTTGACACTATAACTTTCACGCAGTTTACGCGATTTTTTTTTTTTTTTTACCAAACACATGTAGCAGAATACATATTTTTGATATTTTTACATATGTTTTTTAGCAGAAAGTAATATATACAGGTCCTTCTCAAAAAATTAGCATATTGTGATAAAGTTCATTATTTTCTGTAATGTACTGATAAACATTAGACTTTCATATATTTTAGATTCATTACACACAACTGAAGTAGTTCAAGCCTTTTCTTGTTTTAATATTGATGATTTTGGCATACAGCTCATGAAAACCCCAAAATCCTATCTCAAAAAATTAGCATATTTCATCCGACCAATAAAAGAAAAGTGTTTTTAATACAAAAAAAGTCAACCTTCAAATAATTATGTTCAGTTATGCACTCAATACTTGGTCGGGAATCCTTTTGCAGAAATGACTGCTTTAATGCGGCGTGGCATGGAGGCAACCAGCCTGTGGCACTGCTTAGGTGTTATGGAGGCCCAGGATGCTTCGTTCTTGATGGCACATGCATACTGTAGCTTTGCTGAATGATTTCGTGTTCTGCTTCTCTCTTCCAGTCAGTCCCAATAGGCTGGTACAAACTCAGACTGAAGCACTTCTACTGCTTGTATTTAAAATAATACATTTAATCTGTAAAAATGATTACAGAACTGCATTAATGTGTGCCTTAACAAAGATACTATTTATTTGCATTGTTCAATATTATGCTTTTCTCATTTGTTAATTTTCTTGTTGTCCTAGGTGTGAAAGTTGTGTCGAGTTACTGTTTGTTCGAGGGTCTGGTACTTGCCAGGAATGCAACACTCCCCTCCGGAAAAGTAACTTTAGAGTGCAGCTCTTTGAAGACCCCACAATTGATAAAGAAGTGGAGATCCGCAAAAAGATCATAAAAATGTGAGTTTCTTTTTGCTTTGCTTCATGGACCAGGTAGAAATAATATATTTAGGATGTTACTGTATCTAACATGATCCTGTTCTACACAGCAATAGTACATGCCTAGACACTTTGCTGTCGCTTGCTAAATATAGCCTTTCAGTCATTACCTATATTTAGGGTGGCACCAGTGGTGGACAGCAGATGGACTGTTCTGGGAGTTGCAGTTATACGTGGAGCTTTTTATTGCTGCACTAATGGAAAGTTGCCCAGTGGTGCCAGCTACCATGTCTGTTTGTGTTCGGTTGTATTGTTTCTGCTGCCATTAGGCTGGTCCTTCTCTGCTCAGACTTTTCTGCTTTGGGCTTCAAATTTAAGTGGTTCTAAAGGTAAAACATTTTTTACCCCTATTCATTCATTAGCATTACAACATGCTATGCTCCCCCACCTCCCTAAATACTTACCTCAGTCTTTACTCAATCAAGCGCTGTGCCCAGGTGCATCTCTTCTCTCCCCTCTACTCACAGGGACTGAGGCAGCAGCCATTGGCTCCTGCTGCTGTCAATCAAATGCTGTGAGGAAGGAGCGGGTTCGAGCAGCACTGTGTGTGTCTATAGATGCAGCCTGCACGTCTGCCTCCATAGCAAGAGGCTTGCTATGGTGGCAGACACAGAAGAGGTGGAGCCAACAGCGCTGGCGTGGGACCCCAGAAGAGATGATTCGGGACCAGGTAAGTGTAGTATGAAGAATAAGATGAAGGATGAAGATAGCAGCACTCCGAAGTAGAAAAACAACTTTTCTCTTACCATCCATGGACTGACACGGTGTCTCTTTACACTTTACACGTGGGTTATGTCCCTGCTTGCAGGAGAAGACCTAGGCAGAATGTGAAATGTTATACATACATTCTAAAAGCCAGAGCTGAACAGCCCCACCCAGGGGGCGGTCCCTCCGGACATAACCCTCCCACTACAGTCAGCAGACTTCAGTTTTTTTCTGCCTAGCAGAAGGAGAAGACGTGGCTCTCTCAGGAGCCAGTCTCCTGACCTATTTTTATTCCTTTTCTGGAATTCTTTTTTATTTTTGAGAATCTTCTATCAACTGTCGGCTGGGCAACAGGTTGGGTACAAGATATCCTCGTAGTCTTCCCTGTCCGACCATCGAGCGTGCTGATCCTCGCCTTGTGTGCGTGAGACTCAGTTCACGACAGGCCCCATGACTCCAGGGGTGGCCGGGTTTGCTTTCATGCTCCCACGGTCCTCTCAAGACTGAACAGTTCCTGACTGACTGTATCTTTTGCGGTTGACCGGGCCGACAGCTACTCAGTACTGCACTGTGATAGTCCTGTCAGAAACACACCAGTGGGTCCCTCAGGGGACGGGTAAGTAGTCTCTCCTGCCTGCAGGTGAGTACAAAAGGCTGTGTTTCTCTGTGGGGGATTTTCCCTGTCTCCCCCTGTATTTCATTGTCACTCTCTGTCACCATTGCTGGCGCTGTGTGGGGTGCCTGGGGGTCACACTGTTCTTGGAGGGGCTAATGCTGGTCTGCAGATATGCTTGGGGCCTTTTTTTGTGTGTTTTGGGGCCTGAGCGCCGAGTGGCGCTGTGTGTGTGCTGTTTTTTTCACTTTTGCTGAGTCATGGCGGCCATCTTGCTGCGGATCGCCTCAGTGAAGTGCGGCGGCCATTTTATTGTAGCCCGCACGCTCTTCAGCACTAGTTTTGGCCTCTAGCGCTGCTGTAACAGCGCGAATCTCCTCACAATCTCCTCACAGCTCACCAGCGCTGACACAGCGCGGTACAGACAGCGGAACTGAGCGTTCCCTGGTCCGGTTTGGTGAGTCCCCTGGGCGCCCCCTCCTCAGTCAGCACAGCCTGTGGGTGGACTTTTTATCTGAGGAGTCTCAGGGGGGGGGCAATATGGAGTCTCTGTCACCAGCTTCCCCTAAATGTCAGTGGACAACAGGCAGTGCTTCAGCACCTGCGGTCCCTAGGGACCAGTTGTGGACAGTCCTGGAATCGTTTCTGACCAAGATGGGAGCTGTGTGCAAGCGCAAGGGAGCAAAAAAGCGCCCTCTTCCCACTTTTCTTCATGAGGGCAGTGCGCTGATTCAGATATGGGCCTAGCCACTACCGCTCAGGACCCTAGTTCTGAATGTATTGGATGGTTTTGAACAGGACATTCCTTATGAGGAAAACTCCAGTTCTGAGTCAGTAAATGACAGGGCGCTTGTTAGTGTACTCATGACTGCGGTGAGGGACACTCTCAAGCTAAAATGCTGCGGATGCAGAACCTCAGGCGGATACAGTCTCCTTTTTGGTTCTTTTAAGGCCAGGCCTTCTAAAGAGGTTTTTCCATATGTACTTTCTTTGACCAGCTCATTGATAAGGTCTGGGAAAAACCGCAGAAGAATTTTTTTATGGTCCCGCGGAGTTTGTCTATCAGATACCCCTTGAAGATGCCCTACTTAAAAAGTGGGCTTCTCCCCCAGGGTCGACCCTCCAGTCGCCCGGTTGAACAAGGCCATCACTCTCCCGATGGAGGGGACTCCTGCATTTGAGGACCCCACTGACAGGAGGTCAGAAGTGGTGAGCAAAACCATGTTTGCCTTGTTGGGATCCGCCCTACGGCCTGTGGTAGCGGCGACCCTTGTGTCTTAAACATTTACAGGTTGGGCAAAAATGTTGCACCTAGCTGTACAGGAGCATATACTTCCTCCAGACACAGTTGCTTTGGCCCACCAACTGGTTCAGGGCCTGGTTTATGTGTGCGACGCCACGTTGGACGCGGCCCCTTTAATATCCAGGGCCTCTGTCTCGGCGGTGGTATTGCGTCGTCTTATCTGGTTGAAGTGCTGGTCTGCTGACCTAGCCTTAGGAAGCTCCTGACGGATCTACCATTTAAAGGTGGTAGACCTTTCGGTGCTGCCTTGGATGACATCGTCATGGGAGGTAAAAGCACTCTTCTTCCTTAGACTAGCAAGGGTGAGGAGGCCCGCCGCAAACAGGGGCCTTCCTTTGCAGCAAAACGGGGTTTTTTCGTCAGTCAGAGTCCACGGGTACGCTCTCTCAGACTGACGGCAGTGCGGCTGGTGGGCACAAGTGCCCCTGGGTGCGTAAGCCGAACAAGCGGCTCCCAAGCCCGCCTCCGCGTGAAGTCTTGCCTCCGCCCGACTCTGGGGTGGGGGGACGACTTCGCAGGTCACGAATCGGTGGTCCTCCCGAATCTCTGACTGGTGGGTGTGCGAGGTGGTCACCTCAGGATACAGGATAGTATTCCGATCCTGGCCCCCAGACAGATTCTTTCCCTCAAATCTTCCTCTCCTTCCTACCTGTCGGGCAGCCCTCTTGGGGGCTGTACAGGATTTGATCAGGTCCAGAGTGATTGTGCCGGTTCCGTCACAGGTGAGTTTTCAGGGATTCTACTCGAATCTGTTTGTCGTCCCAAAAATAGGACGTGGTTCGACCTATCCTGGACCTCAAGGCCCTGAATGCCTTCGAGAAGGTGCAGAAATTCCGCATGGAATCCATTCGCACGGTGATCGCTACACTCCACCAAAGGGATTTTCTTCTGGCGTCCTTGGACTTCAAGGACGCCTACTTGCATGTTCCGATCTGCGCAAGTCACCAGACGTTTCTGCGCTTTGCGATCAGCGAAGTCCACTATCGATTGTGGCTCTTCCTTTCGGCCTAGCCTCGGCACCAAGGGTGTTCACCAAGGTGTTTGCTCCGGTTCTAGCCTTCTGTTACAGCGAGGCATTGCTGTCGTGGGCTATCTGGACGATCTTCTGCTAAGAGCAGAAAGTGGATCAGACTTAGAGGAAAGGTGACTATCGTCAATTAGACCCTCAGGGACTCGGGTGGTTCCTGAACATTCAGGAGTCAGTCCTGGTCCCGACTCAGTGTCTGGAGTATCTAGTTCTGATTCTGGACTCCTTGGAGGCAAAGGTCTCCTACCTCTGGAGAAGTTGCTGACACTTCAGTCTGCGGTGCGGGTGCTGACATTCCAAAAATGGTTGTCAATCTGTTTTTTGCATGAGAGTCCCAAGACTCGTGGTGACCTCCTTCGCGGCCGTTCCGTATGCCCAATCACACACCAGGGCATTGCAGAAGGAGATCTTGTCCACCTGGGACAAATCCCCGTTGTCCTTGGATCTTCAGATCCAGGTGATTCACCTGGTCAGGGCGCCCCTGACATGGTGGTTGAGATCCTCGGCTCTTCGGTCCAGAAAGTCGTTCCCCTCCCATCCAATGGACGGTACTCACGACGGACACCAGCCTGACGGGCTGGGGTGGAGTCTGGGGAGTCCTGTCGGCTCAGGCCTTGGACTCCGGACGAGCCCGTTTACCAATCACTGTTCTGGAAATACGGGCCATCGGACTGTGTCTCTCCTCAGGTCGGAGAGAGTACGGGGTCGCTCCATCAGGAGCCAGTCGGACACCGCCACGGCGGTGGCGTATTTAAACCATCAAGGGGGAACTCGGAGCTCAGCTGCGGCTTCCGAGGTAGTCCGTATCCTGAAGTGGGCCGGAATGTAGGCCATTTTACATTCTGGGCATAGTCAATGGGCAGGCGGACTATCTGAGTCGCCAATCGCCAGACACCGGACCAAGAAGAGTGGTCCTTGCATATTTCAACTCCTTTACCGATGGTGGGGCACGCCGGATGTGGACCTGATGGCCTCTCGACTCAATCGCAAGGGTCGAGGTTGTGGCCAGATCCAGGGATCCTTAGGCGATGCCTCGGATGCGTTGGTGGCCCCATAGGGTCCTTATCGCCTGATATAAACTCCGGCGATCCTAATTGTTCCGGATTGGCCTCAGCATCACTGGTACGCTGATCTGGTACGTCTCGTCGCGGACGTTCCCTGGCGGTTGCCGATGAGGGAGGACCTTCAGTCTCAAGGTCCTATGTTTCATCCGGCTTACAGTCTCTGGCTTTACCGGCAGGGCTGTTAAAAGCCAGGTGTTGAGGGAGCGAGGTCTCTCGGACTCGGTCATTTTGACCATGTTAAGGACACGGAAGTCTTCCTCCAGGCAGATCTATCACCGTGCCTGGAAAGCTTATATCGCCATGTGCGAAGCGCTGGACTGGCGTCCTCGGACGTATTCCGTCCCCAGAATCCTGCGTCCTCTGCAGTGTGGAGTGACCCAAAAGCTTGCTTTGAGTACCATCAAGGATCAGATTTCGGCCTTGGCCGTCTTCTTTCAGCGACCTCTAGCGGGTCATTTTCTTGGTTAGCACCTTGTGTTGGGGGTTCGCCATGTGCTCCCTCCTGTCAAGCCTCCTCTCCCACCGTGGGATCTGAATTTGGTGCTCTCGGTCCTCCAGGAACCTCCTTTTGGGAATATCCAGGATATTCCCCTCTTGTCTTGTCTCAGAAGGTGGCCTTTTTAGTGGCAATCACTTCTGTTTGACGAGTGTCTGGGTTGGCGGCTTTGTCCTGCAAGTCGCCATATTTAGTCATCCATAAAGATAAGGCGGTGTTGCATCCGCGACCTTCCTTTTTTGCCAAAGGTGGTGTCGACCTTTCACCTACATGAGGACATTGCCCTCCCGTCCTTGTGTCCTCACCCATCGCATCCCAGAGAGTTTGCGCTGCACATATTGGAGGTGGTACAAGCCTTACGGGTGTACCTGTCTGCTACTGCTTCTATTCGGAAGTCCGACTCACTGTTTGTGACTGTCTCTGGTCCATAACAGGGCCAAGCGGTTTCGTCTGCCATCATTTTTAGGGGAATCAGACAAACCGTCATTCAAGCCTATGCTCTCAAAGGGTGGGCGCCTCCCTTTCCGGTTACGGCGCATTCCACCAGGGCAATTGGTGCTTCCTGAGTTTCCCGACATCAAGCGTCGGTTGCACAAGTGTGCAAGGCGGCGACCTGGTCGTCTGTTCATGCCTTTTTAAGTTTTATAAGGTTAATGTGGCTGCATCTTCGGATGTTTCCTTCGGCCGCAGGGTGCTGCAGGCCGCTGTTTAAAGTTGCGACTCCTCCGTTGAGGAGCTCTGCCTTCTTGGAGTGAAGTTTTTGGTTTTTCCATTTATACTGCTCCCATCCCTCTTGTCACTGCTTTGGGACATCCCACGTGTAAAGTGTAAAGAGACACCGTGTCAGTCCATGGATGGTAAGAGAAAATAGGATTTTTTGTACTCACCGTAAAATTATTTTCTCTGACATCCATGGACTGACACGGCACCCACCCTTCCTTTTAAGTTTGTACTGCTTTGTTACGAACTGAAGTCTGCTGACTGTAGTGGGAGGGTTATGTCCGGAGGGACCGCCCCCTGGGTGGGGCTGTTCAGCTCTGGCTTTTAGAATGTATGTATAACATTTCACATTCTGCCTAGGTCTTCTCCTGCAAGCAGGGACATAACCCACGTGTAAAGAGACACCGTGTCGGTCCATGGATGTCAGAGAAAAGAATTTTACGGTGAGTACAAAAATCCTATTTTTTATTGAGCCATTCTATATAAAAAGACAAAAAAAACACTGTTCTCGGACAGCCAGACTGTCTGCATCCTTCATCTTCACACATTGCGGCTGCGGACTGGGCTGGCACCCAGGTAGTTCCAGCAAACGTGGCTCTTTATGCGGGTAGCTTCGGAGCAGAGTTTACCTTTTTTGTATACACTTTTCCAGGTAAGTATAAAATGTTTATCATTTTAATAAAAAAAACAAAAAAACAATGTCTATAATTTATAAATGTGCAAAATTAGGAAAAAATATTGCGCTAAGTACAAAAACTAAAAAAGGGGAAAAACAAAAAGCTGCTTCACAACAATGTGACAAAAATTGTAAACGTGATACTAATAAAAAAAGTAGCGCTAACAAATAAAAGAAAAACAAATGAATATCTCTCTACGTATATGGTGAAAACTAAATAAATATCACACCCACAAAAAGGGATGTGTATGTGTTCACTAAAAAGTCCATGTGCATCAACATATGTAATCGTGAAAAAAACATATATAAAGTGTCCATCAAAATAACCAGTGAAGGCACAGTGAATGGGAGGACATGTAGACTGTGGGTCATCAAAGAAACATCATCTTCCGATAAAAGAAAATAGATGAGGTACTCTTACCAGAGTCTGTGGATCTGCAAACCCGTGGTTGCAGATCATGTAAGCATGGGAAATCCAACCTCAGGGCCATTCGGCTTGTCTGGTGACTCCTATGGTGTTGGAATCTTAACCGTTGGAACTCGACAATCCTCAGATCCAAACCTAGGGCAGATATCCCGGATAGATGGAATCAAACCTGGACTCCTAGGGTAACACCCTATTTCGTGTAAGAAAAGTTCGACAACCAAAGACCCCAAGCAGGGGTAGCTGGAAAGTGTGGAGCAACTCCAGATAAGCTCTCTCCGAATCCCATACAGGAGAAAAAAAAAGAGAGACAAGGCTCCAATGGTGCAGGTCAAAAAAGTAGTATAAGATTTTATTGGAATAAAACCACAAAAAGTTAACATAAAAGGTGATCACATTTAGAATAAAAAACAAAGCAATATGGGGAGCGACGTACCAAGCCCCACGCGTTTCGTCCAAATAAGACTTCTACTGGGGCATCAAACAGTAGATGCCCCAGTAGAAGTCTTATTTGTTTTTTATTCTAAACGTGATCACCTTTTATGTTAACTTTTTGTGGTTTTATTCCAATAAAACCTTATACTACTTTTTTGACCTGCACCATTGGAGCCTTGTCTCTCTTTTTTTTTCTCCTGTATGGGATTCGGAGAGAGCTTATCTGGAGTTGCTCCACACTTTCCAGGTCCCCCTGCTTGGGGTCTTTGGTTGTCGAACTTTTCTTACACGAAATAGGGTGTTACCCTAGGAGTCCAGGTTCGATTCCATCTATCCGGGATATCTGCCCTAGGTTTGGATCTGAGGATTGTCAAGTTCCAACGGTTAAGATTCCAACACCATAGGAGTCACCAGACAAGCCGAATGGTCCTGAGGTTGGATTTCCCATGCTTACATGATCTGCAACCACGGGTTGGCAGATCCACAGACTCTGGTAAGAGTACCTCATCTATTTTCTTTTATCGGAAGATGATGTTTCTTTGATGACCCACAGTCTACATGTCCTCCCATTCACTGTGCCTTCACTGGTTATTTTGATGGACACTTTATATATGTTTTTTTCACGATTACATATGTTGATGCACATGGACTTTTTAGTGAACACATACACATCCCTTTTTGTGGGTGTGATATTTATTTAGTTTTCACCATATACGTAGAGAGATATTCATTTGTTGTTCTTTTATTAGCGCTACTTTTTTTATTAGTATAATTTATAAATGCTTTAACTGTTTATGATCCCAATGGGACGTTTACGGTTCTCAAAAAGAGCACAAATTGATCCTCTGACTACTGTGTCCGGTACTGATGTATACCTGGCAACAGGAACCGCAGAACAGAATTTGAAACTTCCAGAAGTATCGGATTCTAAAGACATTTCAGGAGGAAACCTTTACCAATAAGGGGTTCCATTTTACATTTTGTGACTCCTCCTTCTTACCCACAATGTCTTTTTTGTTTCTCTTGGTTTTCTATTAATGAGCAGTGGGTGTGATCTATGAGTGCTGAAGATATTAATGTACCCAGTGGGTGAAAAGATAAATGATACATTTCTGGTGGACAGCGAATCAAACTTTTCTCTTTTGCCAAGATACAGCTGCCTCTTGTATGCTGTGTCCAGTGAGACACCTGTTGGCATTCAGTGGCGGCCGTATCTCTGCAAAAGAGTATAAATTGGAGCCCGTACCTTCTGGGCAGGTATTCTTCCCCTTCTTGTACAGGCTGCCCAAAGTTCTTTTAACCTAGTGACAGTCTTTTTTAGGGGAACCTTTCACTAACCTTGGCAATTTTTGGGGGGGATTAGATAAAAAGATGCATAAGCAGAAATTACCTTTAGTGAAAACTGCATGTCAGAACAGTTAGTAGATCAGTGAAGCTTTAAGCTGATCTTCTGGATAAACACATTCTTTTGTAATTTAATTATTTTATACATTTTCTAGCGAATCCTCAAATGATTTTACAGATCACTTACATAATTGCCAAGCAAACTGATATTTAATCTGCTGTAACACCACCCTTGTAGCATCCAAGCTGTGACACCACCACCTAAAAAAAAAAGAGCAGGCTTACTGACTTCATAGGACCCTCTTATCAAAGAGAGGTCAGCTAAGCCTGTGGCCAAACAACCCGGCCAAGGTATTTCTCAAAGATGTTCATTTAAGGACAGAGGCTAAGGCTGTAATGGTCATCTGCGCATCATCTGCATGGAGTCATCACAGGAACTAAAGAGCTCCACATAGTGTAAAAATCCTTTAGTAGACTTTATTGAATAGGAAAAGTTGCACTTGCATCAATAAAAAATGGTTTAGCGTATTAGGAATTCCTCGCTGGCCGGCTTACAGCTAGATCAATTCGCACTAGCTTACAATCGCAACGAGCAGCTACAGAAAAATTTAAGGAAGCGGCAGCCAAACTGGAGAAATTTGCCCATAATCCATCTCGGAACACTGGGAAGGGACAACAACTAAAATTACCCTCACCACCCTCTTTAGCTCAAGTCCACATAGTAGACCTATTACAACAGTGTCAGCACCCTGCACCCCAACCATAGTGGGCCCACATGATCTCTCTGCCCTGGAAGTTTCATTGGCAGAGGAACCATCCTTGAGAGAAGTATTGTTGGCGGTGGGTGTAAATTTGCCTTGTCAGAAATGACAGACCAACTGAAGGGTATTAAAGAAGACATGTCACTTGTGATGCATGACCTACAAAAAAGTGCGTGAGCGCACTACGGAACTGGAGGGCAGAGTAAGTGGAGTCGAAGATTTATTAACACCTATGAAGCAGGAGATTGAACTTTTAAAGGGGACAGTTGAATGACAGAATGATAGACTGGAAGATCTAGAAAATGGGTTAAGGAGAAACAATATCTGAATAGTGGGTCTACCGGCGAGGAGTGAAGGAAACAATATGAGGGACTTCTTGGAAAAATGGATCCAAGAGGCAAAATGGGGGGAAAGGAAGGGAGGGAAAAAGGGATAAGAAAGGGAAAGAAAAAAAAACATACAGTTACATGGCTGAGAGATATTTGGCGTGAACGCCATCTAACAGTTCGGATGTTTTCATGCCACTCCGGTACATATTCCTAATTTTCTAGAATAGATATGACAATAGGCAATGATACCCTTGCTACAATGGTAACAGACATTAAATATGATGCTAGAGGATTTTTCGGACCACTCCCCTTTAGTTTTGACAATAAGACTGGGAAAACCTTGGGATGGGGGAGAATGGAGAGTGAATCCTTTTGGTTACAGCTGATTACCCCTAAAGAACATATGATGTGCATACTTTGGGATTTTTTAGAGCATAATAGAACAGCAGCAACACAGGGTATAGTTTGGGATACACTTAAAGCTTATCTTGGAGGAATCCTAATTGAGCAAATCTCTAAGACCCCTTTCATACTGCAGCATTTTTTAGGCGCTTTTGGGCTAAAAATAGCACCTGGAAAGCGCCTGAAAAACGGCTCCACTGCAGTCTGTGTGAAAGCCAGAGGGCCTTCACAGTGAGGCGATGCGCTGGCAGGATGTTAAAAAAAACTCCTGGAAGCAGCATCTTTTGGAGCGGTGAAGGAGCAGTGTATACACAGCTCCTGCCCATTGAAATGAATGGGCAGCGCGTTCGAACCGCCGGCAAAGCGCTGCTGCAGCGGGGCTTTTGTGGGTGGTTAAAATCGCCCCGCTAGCGGCCGAATACCTCCACAAAAACTACAGTAAATCATTGCTAAAAATAGTGGCGCTTTACCGCCGCCGCCCGCGCCCCAGTGTGAAAGCAGCCTAAGAGGAAAAAAATCTACTAAGGACTGGGAGATGAACGCAATGAGAAAAGTGACTGGAAATAGAAAAAGCATAAGTAAAAGACAAATCATTAGATAACCTAGCTAAACGGACTGAAGCACAACAGATATATTGAACGTTCTCTTTAAAAAAAGCTAAGAATAGAAGTTTCTTTCTGAAGCAGGCCCACTATGCAGAGGGAGAAAATGTACATCCAAATTGGAGGAAGGGTTTAGGAATTACAGCTCTTAAGAATAGCCATCCCTCCTTTTTCAAGGGGCCAAAAGTATTTTGACAATTGAATCAAAAGCTGTTTCATGGCCAGGTGTGGGCTACTCCTTCGTTATTCATCAATTAAGCAGGCAAAGGGTCTGGAGTTGATTCTAAGTGTGGCATTTGCATTTGGAATATATTTCTGTGAACCTACATCATGCATTCAAAGGAGCTGTCTATGCAAGTGAAACGGGCCATTGTAAGGCTTCAAAAATTAAACAAATCCACCAGAGAGATAGCAGCAACATTAGGAGTGGCCAAATCAACAGTTTGGTACATTCTGAGGAAAGCAGAACGCACTAGTAAGCTCAGCAACATAAAAAGGCCTGGTCGTCCACGGAAGACAACAGCGGTGAATGATTGCATGGTCCTCTCTATGGTAAAGAAAAACCCATTCACAACATCTAGACAAGTGAAGGATACTCTCCAGGAGGTGGGCGTATCATTGTCAAAGTCTACAATTATGAGAAGACTTCACAAGAGCAAATACAGAGGGTTCACCACAGGGTGAAAATCATTCATAAGCCTGAAGAATACAAGGGCCAGATTAGTCTTTGCCAAAAAATATATCTAAAAAAGCCAGACCAGTTCTGGAAAAGCATTGAAACAAAGATTAATCTGTACCAGAATGACGGAAAGAAACAAGCATGGAGAGGGCTTGGAACAGCTCATGATCCAAAGCGCACAACGTTGTCTGTAAAACATGACGGAGGCAGTGTGATGGCATGGGCATGCATGGCTTCCAGTGGCACTGGGTCATGGTGTTTATTGATAAGACAGAAGCAGCCGGATTAATTATGCAGTGTTTAGAGATATACTGTCAGTCTAGATTCAGCCAAATGCAGCAAAGTTGATTGGATGGCGCTTCACAGTACAGATGGACAATGATCCAAAACACACTGCAAAAGCAACCCAGGAGCTTTTGAAGGAAAATAAGTAGAATATTCTGCAATGGCCAAGTCCATTACCTGATCTCAACCCAATTAAGCATGCATTTCACTTGCTGAGGGCAAAACTAAAGGCAGAAAAACCCACAAACAAAGAACTGAAGACAAATGAAGTTGGAGCCTGGTAAACCACCAGAAAGGAGGAAACCCAGTCCTTGGATTCCAGACTTCAGGCAGTCATTGGCAGTAAAGGATTATCGGCTAAATATAAAAAAATTAACATTTTATTTTTGATTATACTAATTCGTCCAATTACATTTAGGCCCCTGAAATTTGGGGACCATGTATAAAAATGGTTGCAGTTACTAAAATCTGTACTTGATATTTATGTTCAACCCCTTGAATTAAAGCTGAAAGTCTGCACTTTTAAATTAATTTGGATTGTTTTGTTTTTATTTTATTCTGGTGGCATACAGAGCCAAAAGTATGTAAATTGTGCCTGTGTCCAAATATATATGAACCTAACTGTAGGTCTAAGGTAGGAGTGGTAGATGGAGAAATTGGAGAATTTTACCAAGGTTTAACCATCCCACACCTCTCAGAGGAGGATAGGGCATTGTTGGAATTGCCCATTATCATTGAGTAACTTCAGGAGGTGGTATTGGATTGAGCCAACTATAAAACACCAGGACCAGATGGATTTCAAATGAAATCCATAAGGAATATGAGGAGATGTTACCAGAGTTATTACAGATATTATATGAGGCAATGGAAAAGGAAATACTACCAGTATCTATGACGGAAGCGACAATCATAATAATACCAAAAGAAGGGAAGACCCTCTCCAACCCGCATCTTATAGACTAATCTCTTTGCTTTGTGCAGATGTTAAACTACTGGCAAAAATTTTAGCCAGTAAGTTAAGTAAAATAATCCATACTATAATCCATCCTGATCAGTGTGAATTTTTTCCTGGTCGGTCAACATCGTTGAACATGAGGCTATTTTTTAATTCACAAATACTGTAAAGGAGATGGAATCAAGAGTTATACTGTCCCTCAATGCTGTCAAACCATTTGACAGTGACGGGTGGCATTATTTGTGGTCGGTGCTGTCAGCCTTTAAAATTGATCCTGTCTTTATAAAATGGGTGAAAATTTGTTTTATACTGACCCAAGGGCGAAAGTAAAAATCAATGAAAAAGGGCCTCGGTATGTTTCTCGCTGTCCCGGGCACAAGGCAGGGGGGCCCATTGTCGCCCCTGATTTTTGCCTTGGCGGTGGAATCTCTGGCCATAGCCATTAGAACAGCGGGAAGTGTAAGAGGTTTTAGGCGAGGGGTGGATGAAGAAAAGATTTTGTGATATGCGGACAGGGCCGCCATCAGGGGGTACAGGCATTGCACATGTAAGGGGCACGAATCAGCTTGCAGCTGGAGAGAAGAGATGACACTTTTACGTTTTCGCCACCCCCCCCCCAGTTCTCTGCTCGCGGCCGGAGAGAGGAGAGGAGAGGAGAGATGACTCTTTCACTGTTTTCTCTTTCGTCAGCCCCCCCCCCCCTTCCCCAGTTCTCAGCTCGTGGCTGATGGTGTGGCTGTCTCAATTTTTACCAAATTTTATATATTCGACAGAACTCGCCAATATGGTGGTTTTCGGGCGTGTGGTTTAGGAAATTATGGGCTCCTTTAGAGATCTGATATGGAGGAAAGGAAAAGCCAGAATTGGCCTGAGAACACTGCAGTTGCCCAGAGATGGAGGGAGTTTAGTGATACCGCACCTTTTTGGAGCTTTTTTTTTAGCGGCTCAGCTATAACAGATGGGGTGGAGGGGGGTGAGTGGTAGGCAATGATACTACTAGCTATAGCTCACGAGCGCTACTTTTTCTGTACCCCACATACATCCTTGATTGAAGCACTAGGAGCAAATTCACTGGGAAAGGCGAGTCGATGCCTTTCAGTAAAACTGTTGTTGAAGAGTTGGGATACAGCACGGTTAATATAATATTTCAATACTTAGGATTTACAGAAAATGCGCCAAATGAGTTAGAGAGGCTGGAGAACTTTAATAACTGGAAACAGAGGGGAGTGGTAGGACTATATCGCAATTATATGTAGCCGAGGAGCTGAAGACCTTTCAGGAGCTAAAAAGGGAATTTGGGTTTTTGAATAAGAATTTTTACCAGTACTTGCAGTTAAGACACGCATTGACAACACAATTTAAAGAAAAGAGATTAGAATGGGGTAGAGCCCCCTCGCTGAGAATGCTGGTAGATGCCACTTCCCTAAAAGGGTTGACTTCGAAACTGTACCAAAGTATAGTAACCTCAATAGATTTGTTGTCCCTTTCAGAAGCTCAGATACTCGCACAACTCTATTTTCCATAGAGCATATTGTACACTAAAAAATATTATTTCAGTTTGGGAGACGTGTAGGGCTGCAACTGGGGATTTGATCCATATGCTCTGTAGGTGCCCCAAGTTATACAGATACTGGGAAAGGGATGTTGAGTAAAATGAATTCAGTATTTAAATTCGAGCTACGGAGGGACCCAATACTGTGTATATGCGGGATCAGCATCTACACAAATCGCAGTCCTGAGATTCCTTTATCAAGCTAGGAAGGGGATTACTTGGAAGTGGATAAAGCCCAGGCCATCCCCTGGAACAGATTGGCTGAGAATGGTCAATAACAATAACACAATGGCAAAACTAAATTTGAGAAGATATAGAAAGCATGGATTGATACTCCAGGACTGGTACCCGCATTTAAAAACGTATAGAAAGTTTTTGTGACTATACTATATTCATTTAAACAGAGAAATGGGTAGGGGGTGGGAGAGGAGTGAAATTTTAGAAGTATGTATTTATGGAAATGGATTTTGTTCTTTGTATTGAAATTTTTCATATTGGAAAAATTTTAATAAAAATATACAGGTGGATATAGGCGACTGGTCACCTGACTGTACACAGAGCAGGCACAGGTTTCTGTTCCCCATGACCGCAAATGGGCAAGAGACGCGCTCTAAATGATTACTTTGCTTAATTTTTCAAAACTTCAAGGACACCAGCTAGAAAGGTAAAAAAATTACCTGCATGGTTTTTAAAAATAGTGCTTGGAGTGAGGCTTTACGTTATTTTATGCATGCAACCTCCTCCAAGACTACTGGTGCAGGGTTAACCTTTTTTATGGCACAGGCACAGGTTGTTTGCTGAATCGTTGCTTTAAACAAAAATTACAGCCCTTGCATTGGGTTAAATTATAATTTTATCTAGAGATAAAGGAATAGGCAGCTATGGTTACTTTATTCCTTGCTCCCCTGGCAGATAACACTCTTCTCTGCTCTCTGGGATGTGGGCAGGTCCTTGCTCACATCACAGGACTACTGGTCCCCCATTGTACCTGTTGGAATGCATGCAATCTGCAAAGGAAAGCAACTTCAGGGGACCGGTCATTCAACATGGAGGAATTTTGTGGTAGTGATTAATAGGGTAAATGCAGCTGCTTATTCCTCTACCCCTAGATAAAAATAACATTTAGCCTTTGCAGTGCAGAGGAGGCCCCACTACAAGGGTCGTTTTTTTTTTTTTTTTTTTTTTTTTTATAACCTGGAGTTCAGCTATAGAGCAATCTTGTTGCTTTATCTTGCCTGGACGAAGAACAAGTTTGTTTTCACATCCAATCGGATGCTACCTTTTCAGTTTTGTAGCAGCACTGGAAAGATGAAAGAGAGTATTGGATATCTCTGGGAGACTTCTGTCAGATACGTGTGTGATTGAGGACCCAGAGAATGTCTGTCTATAAAAGCTATCGAGTTTCAGGCCATGGAGGGGCCACATCGATTTCCAAGTTCAGTCACTTTCATGCAGTATTCTAAATTTACCTCTACGTGTATAAATCTGCCAGAGGGTGAAATGCACATAAATATGTGAAAGATTATCCAGGTTCATGTAACGTACTAGACTGTAAATACTTCTATTATACCTGTGTGTGTGTGTGTGTGTGTGTGTGAAAACCCAGGTCCTCTCAGGATTTTACGGTAATATAAGGTTGGAATGATCCAAGAAAAGAAGGGCTCTAATGCATCCTGTAGTGTTTTTCCTTTCATCTGACAAATAGCACTAGGTAGTAACACCTCACGTTGAGAAAATATAATAAAACAAATTTATATCGATCACACGTCCATTAGCTAGCACGGATGTTGCTGAATTATTGAATTATGTTTAAATTTCTATTTCTTGTTAGATTTAATAAGCGTGAAGAAGAATTTCCATCTCTGAGAGAATACAATGATTTTTTGGAAGAAATTGAAGAAATAGGTAGGTGTTGTAGAATAAAAAATATATTTCTACTAGCTTTTACTAAACGTCACCTAAAACTGGCTTGTCCATTTTGGGTGAACAGAAACCCTCTGTTGGGTTTGGACTGGTGACAACAGCACTGACGTAACTCATTTCTTTTTTGAGCTTTCCTTAGAAATATGTGGTGAATGGAGCTGGGTCAAGTCATAAAATGTAATGGTCCTCCAAAGCCATGCAATGAAATAGCTAAATCTCAATGCTTACGGAGAGCTTGATATTTACATCCCTACCCCAGTTTTATAGGCCAACCCTTTTTTATAACCATTAAAGCCAAAATGTAGACAAATGAGAATTTTTTTTTTTGCAGTTATTCCTTAACCCCTTGTCTGCCAATGTATGCTTATAAATGTCCTGATATTTGCATCTGCTGCAGCCCTGAGCTTAGTATTTTTTTTCAGCCAGCGATCAGATGGTGGTGGTTCCCAGGTTCTCCCATTTTTCTAGGGAATCCGAGACTGTGGTAAAATTCTACACTGTGAAGGGCAGAAGGAGCTTGGGGGGAACATCTGTTCAGGTAGTGACATGTATTATGTCACTTCTGGTTTCAGAGCTGTAATTTTCCAGCTACTGCTGCAGTGAAGGGCAGGGGAAGACCCCTTATGTCTCTTTAAAGATGACCTGTCACTGGTTCATGCTATAGCATAGAGGGCTTGTTATAAAGTATGAATGAAAACATATGAAAAAACAGTTAAAGTAAATAAAATATAATAAAAATAATTTGAAAATTGAAATCACCCATATATACAATTGAATAAAAAAAAATGCATTCAGGCCTCACACGTATGTAAAATACACTGCATGTGAGGTATGGCTGTGAGCATCGGATTGGGAGCAATAATTCCTGAACCATAATTCATGGTTAACTCTCAACTGATAACCTATAAAGTCTTTTAAAGTGTCGACTACGGTTAATTTTGGGTACAAATGTTTTTCCCGCTTTCAAGGGCACACACAATTTTAAAGCTTGATATGTTTATCTATTTACTTGACACAACCTCATTTTTATTCTACCAAAAATGGGTATTACAGTATACTGTATGTTTGTACCAAAACGTATTTTATTGCATTTTTCCTGAAAATACCTACTTAATAAACCGTTTGAGCCAATATTGTGTGATATAGGAAAATTGCAAGTGGCAACATTTTATTCTACATGGTCTCTGCTTTTAGTAAATTTATAATTGTAAAGAAATTTCTAACAAAAAAAATTCGGGTTTTATTGTGTGTGTGAAAAATGAAAAAATTGACCCAGTAGAAAAATAAAGATGCCCCACATGATTTTTATTAAAGTGGAACTTCACTCAGTCAATCAACAATGACAATTTTAAACCTCATGCTGCTAGCGCTAGTAAATGGATAGGAATGTATATCATACGTACTTTTTTTTTTTTTTTTGTTACATTTCTTCAATCACTTCTAGATGTCATGTATCCCAGGAGTCTTAAGGATGGGAGGAGGGGCTTTCTCAGTTAAGCACACCCCCCTGCCTGCATACCATAGCTAAGGGCAGATGGATTGCAGGAATCGGCTGTCCTTTAGAAATGCTGGGGCGGGGGGGGGGGGGGTTCAAATTGATTTATCTGCAAAATAAAGCATGGAGACATGGATTGATGTGAAAGTTTGCTTTGAGTATTAAAAATGTATTAAATATTAACAATTAATTAAATTGCATTTTTTGTTTGTGGTGCTGAGATGGAGTGTAGTTCCACTTCAATGTGTTCTGTTCCCCAGGGGACATGTAGTGCTTTGTCCCATCTTCCTTCCTTCCCATGGCCATCCAACAACGCACTTAGCAAGGAGAAGGATTTTACAGTGCTAAAAAAAATTTTTACGACTTGCCTGTCCTAATGCTCATGTCACCGATGTTTGCTCCCTTGAAGAGCTATGGTGGGTAAAAAATCTTCAGCGTCTGACTGTTTCTGGTGTGTGTTGATGCCTCGACCCCCTGCGTGATATGGTTTTACCCACCAGCCCATATGCCACTACATTGCAGAGGGGTACATCCTGGGCTTCTGACATAACTAGATGTGTCACATGCTAAACATTTTTTGGCGGTGATTAGCAGTTTTTTATTTTTTTAATTAACTATATGATCACTTTAATACCTAGTAATACGACTGCAGGAAATGTACTGTCACACCTGATATAGATATATAGATATATATATCTATAATTTTTTTTTTTATGCATATTTATCAATTCTAAATTCTATAAAAAATAAATCCTTTTGTCCCCTCTTTTTTCAGTGTTCAACTTGACCAACAATGTTGATCTTGACAACACCAAAAAAAAGATCGATATGTACCAAAAGCTGAACAAAGATACCATCGTAAGAAACAAAATAAAATTGGTTAGTATTGTGTCATATATTAAGCTTTCACTGTTGTTTTGACTTTTATCTTTAGCTGTTACAAGCAATGGTCACTAGGAACTGACTTAGCAAGGCTGAAATATTGAATTGCTAATGATAGCATAGCTGGGAATGGCAATGTTCTGCTCCTGCAACTTTTCACGTAGGATCAAAGGATTAGCCAGCTGTGTTCCTTTCTCTTTTATTTTGTTCCATGGTTTTAAGTACTGTGCATGGCTTAAGTATTGTCTGATGATTCAAAATAAGCAATAATACCTACTTGTCTACATTAATTTTTTTCAGTTTCCAGCTCAGATTAGGCCATGCTCCTCATCACTAAGGAGTTATGTCTGAATATTGTTTGATATGTGCATTGTGTAAACTTTAAGTCACTTTCAAGCTGACATGTACAAGAATGAAAACTAAAGTTCTTATTGGTTGTTATATGTTGCAAAAAACACTTCCTTCTGTGGTCATAAGATATTTTACTTTCAACATTTTTTTATTATTCAAATGACAAGACGATGTCTCAGAGAATATATTCAATAACCAACAATGTTTGCAGATGAGAAAATAAGCATAAGCAGCTGAATGTCCTTCCATCAGGATAATCAGAAATACAACACCTCAACACAGTAAATTGAGAAATGGCAATATAAAATACCTTTGGTGAAAATATTGGTGAGATTGACAGAACAAAGTAACATAGAAGGTTAAGAGTCGTTAATGGCCAGAATCATGAAGCATGCTTCAGCTTTGTAATGGACTAACCACGTAGAGTCCCAATGAGTCATTTAGGCCTGCAATACTAGGAATGAATATAGCACAGGGAAAAGGTGTAGTATAGGAAGCAAAGGAAGGGAATGGGGAGTGGGAAGGGGAGGGATTAAAAAAAAAAGGGGGGGTTCTCTTGTACACCTCCTCTCGAGTATCAGCAACCTGGAAGTATATGTACTATTAAGACAT
Source organism: Rana muscosa (assembly GCA_029206835.1). Classification (NCBI taxonomy): domain Eukaryota; kingdom Metazoa; phylum Chordata; class Amphibia; order Anura; family Ranidae; genus Rana; species Rana muscosa. The sequence continues at coordinate 175,560,834 of CM055126.1, forward strand.
CCTGTATCTACAAAAATATCCGATAAGCAGTAAATATTAAAGAGAGGAGAAAGGAAAAGGAGAAAGAAGAAAAGAAAGAGAGGAGAAGAAAAAAAAAAAAAGGAAGAAGGAGAGGGTCAGCCAGAGGTGTATTAGGATGAAGATATGTATTGTATCCACAGATCCCATATCAAATTTCTTAGTAGTGTTGCGGAGGATGCAGGTGAGTCTATCATTAACCATGATCCAGTTGAGCTTATTCTTCACAGAATCAAGAGGAACCATCGACTGTTTCCAGTATTTAGCCATGGTTATTCTGGCAGCTACAAATATGTATATAATTAGCTTCATCAATTTTTTAGGGACCTCCTCAGGAAGCCTTTGGAAAAGTGCCACTTCCGGGGATCTGCAGATATTAATTCCTGTCACAGAGTACACCAGGTTGAATATCCGAATCCGGTCATAAGATATTTTGACAAATCCTTGGGAAAGGGCTTACATGACGACAATTCAAGCATGTGTCATGTCGTCCTTATGTGCTGGATTTTTTTCTTTAAAGTAGATCTAAACTCGATTATTAAAATCTAATGTAGGCTTTAAAATGTAAATGTAATTTCTCTTTCGTCAATGGACGGACACAGCTCCTTCATTCTTGACAGTAGGGTTATATGCCGTATATTAGGAGAGTACTAGGCAGACATGTTAACAGTTTAAAAACATGTAACCACAGCAAAGCTGAACAGTACCGCCCAGGGGGCGGTCCCTCTGGTCATAACCCCTCACCCTGCCCTCAGCAGCTCAGTTTTTTTTCTGCCTAGCATAGAAGGACCTGGCTCCCTATGGGGACCATTGGTCCTGGAGATATTTTATTTTTTTCTACTTTTTTGATCCTGAGATCTACTATCAACTGCCGGCTGGGTGACAGGCTGGATAATATAGATCCTTGTCTCCCCAGTCCGGCCATCGAGCATGAGCAGACCTTTAGCTACGTGCTGGGTCGGCCACGACATACCCCGTTTGCTCCAGGGGTGGCCGGTGAGCTATATGCTCCGGGGCACACATATGACCGGGCTACTGCTGTCAGAGTCACAGTGGGCCGTGGCCGACAGCCACTCCATACTGCTCGGGTGATGGGTCTGTCCGGAATGCGTCCAGCAGTCCTCGCAGACGGGTAAGTAGTGTTCCACCTGTTTCGGCAGGATGGAACAGCTGGGCATTCCTGGGGAGGTCGAATAGGGGGTCTCTCACTCTCCTTTTCTTCTATCCCTGTCCCTTCCCCTCATGCATCTGGCTGGGCCTGCTGTGTACCTGACTGGGGGTCCTCCGGGGGGGCTCCGGGTCCTGGCTGGGGGCCTACGCTGGGTGTCCTGGGTCTGCTCTCTCTGGTGGGGTGTTGTCTGTCAGCCATGTGTGGGGGGGCCTCCGCACAGCGGCCCAGCATGTTCGCGGCCTTTTCTTTACCTCATTAGTGATCCGGCGGCCATTTTGGGTGAGCCGGCACCATTTTCTTGTAGCCGCGCTGTAATACAGCTGGCTGCCATTTTCTTGTAGCTCACGCTCTTTTTTACTGAGGCGGCCGGCGGCCATTTTCTTGTGTGTTTTTTAGCTTGGTTTTGGCCTCTAGCGCTGGAAATGTCTTTCTGAACGGCCCAAACAGCATAGAACACCTCAGACGCAGGAGAGCACCTCAGCACAGGCTGTGCAGGAGAGAGAGCGGACCGCAGCACTAGGTGAGTCCTCTGGGGGGCCCCTCGATCTGTAGCAGCTAAGAGGGTGGACCTTTTATGTACCTTGCCTTTAGTCCCTAAGTGGCTGTCAGGCGAGTGTGGGTCAGCATGGCGTCAGAAGCTGGCGCTTCTTCCTTAGACATCCCTGTTGTAGCAACCGGTGCCCCTGCACCTGCGGTACCTATGGACGCTTTGTCGGCGGTCCTGGAATCATTTTGTTGCCAGGGTGGAGGCGGTGTGCGGGCGAAAGGGGGGTAAAAAACTCCCCCCCCCGCCATCTTCTCGGGAATGCTCTGATTCAGACTCTGGCCTGGCTGTGGCACACGGCCCCTGTTCTGACGTGTCAGAGGATGCGGACCAGGACCATTCGGACAGTGAGGAAGACTCTGTGTCCGGGTCAGCGCAGGAGAAAGCACTTGTTGGAGCACTTATCACCGCAGTGCGGGATACCCTAAAATTGGAAGATACGGGGCATCTACTGAGGTGTCGGTCCCTTTTGGGTCCCACAAGCCGGCCCGCACTGCTAAGGTGTTACCCTACCTAACGTATTTTGATACGTTTATATACAAAGAATGGGAACGACCGCAGAGGGGCTTTTCGGTCCTAAAACGCATGGCGGTCCATTACCCCCTTTGAGGAGAGTCTCCTGAAAAAAATGGACATCTCCCCCGATTGTGGACCCCCCGGTATCCAGGTTAAACAAGGTAACCACGAGTCTGGTAGAGGGGACCCCTGCCTTTAAGGACCCTGCAGACAGGCGGTGGGGTCAGCATTACGGCCTGTATTGGCCACGGCCCTGGTGTCACAGACACTTACAGAATGGGCAAAATTGTGGGCTACCTGGATGACCTCCTTCTGAGAGCAGCTTCAGACTCAGAATTAGAGGATGATGTGGCGGTTGCCAGTCAGACCCTTCAAGAATTTGGTTGGGTACTGAACCTCCAGAAGTCGGTGTTGCTGCCGACTCAACGCCTGGAGTACCTGGGCTTGATTCTGGACTCAGAGGTGAGGGTTTTCTCCCTTTGGAAAAGTTGAAGACTCTTTGGACTGCGATGAAGCTGTTGGCATCCCGCAGGTGGTCGTCGCTGCGCTTTTGCATGCAAGTCCTGGGTCTCATGGTAGCCACCATCGAGGCGGTACCGTATGCTCAATTCCACACAAATTTTGCAGTGGGGGATCCTGTCCAAATGGGACAAATCTCTGTTGTCCCTGGATTGTCATATCCGGGTGAGCCAGATAGCCAGGGCTTCCCTGGTATGGTGGCTGAGATCTCCAGCCCTTCAGTCCGGGAAGTCGTTCCTTCCTTTTCACTGGACGATGATCACGACGGACGCCAGCCTGACCGGTTGGGGGGTAGTTTGGGGCATACATTCGACAAAAGGTCGCTGGACGCAGGAAGAATCCCACCTGCCGATCAATGGAACTTCGGGCGATCAGGCAGTGCCTCTCCACATGGTCACAGAGGCTGCAGGGCATCCAGTCGGACAACGCCACGGCGGTGGCGTATGTCAACCATCAAGGAGGAACAAGAAGCTCGGCTGCAGCATTGGAGGTCGCTCACATCCTGAGGTGGGCAGAACGAAGCGTGCCGGCTCTATCGGCCGTGTACATTCCTGGTGTAGAAAATTGGCAAGCAGACTACCTAAGTCGCCAGATGCTGGACCAAGGAGAATGGTCACTACACCCGGATGTGTTTTCGACTCCTGAGATGGGGCACGCCAGACGTGGATCTCCTGGCTTCTGGACTCAATCGGAAGGTATTGAGGTTTGTGGCCAGGTCCAAAGATCCCTGGGCGGATGCGTCGGACGCGTTGGTGGCTCCGTGGGGACAGTATCGGCTAATTTATGCGCCCCCCCCACTAAAACTTCTCCCTCATCTGCTTCGCAGAGTGGAGACCAAGGGGATTCTGGTGATTCTAATTGCCCCAGATTGGCCTCGACGTCCTTGGTATGCCGACCTAGTACGCCTGGTTGCGGATGTTCCTTGGCGACTGCCGAAGCGAGAGGACCTTCTGTCGCAAGGTCTTATACTTCATCCTGCTTTACAGTCGCTGGCTTTAATGGCATGGCGGTTGAAAGTCAGGTACTAAGGGACGGAGGCTTGTCGGATTCAGTCATTTCCACCATGCTGAGGGCACGGAAGTTATTTTCTCTGAAGATCTATCATCGCACGTGGAAGGCCTACATCTCTGTGTGAGGAGATGGAGTGGCGTCCACGGACTTATTCAGTTTCCAGGATCCTGCTGTTTTTACAGCATGGAGTGGATCAAAAACTTGCCTTAAGCACCATTAAGGGGCAGATTTCAGCCTTGGCTGTCTTCTTTCAACGACCCTTGGCTCATTCACTGGTGAGTACGTTTGTGCAAGGGGTTTGACCAACCCTCCGGTTCGACCACCACTGCCTCCATGGGATTTGAATCTGGTGCTCTCGGTACTTCGGAAACCTCCGTTTGAGAACATCAGAGAGATTCCCTTTTTGGCACTCTCTCAGAAAGATGCCTTTCTGGTGGCTATTACATTGGTCAGGAGGTTTTCTGAGTTAACGGCCTTGTCTTGCAAGTCCCCCTACTTGATCCTCCACAAGGAGAAGGCGGTGCTATGCCCGCAGCTTTAGTTTCTTCCGAAGGTTGTTTCGGCTTTTCATCTAAATGAGGACATTATGCTTCCATCCTTGTGTCCTCAGCCGTCGCATCCCAAAGAGGTTGCTTTGCATTCCTTGGATGGGGTCCGAGCTCTGCGGGTCTATCTGTCTGCTACGGCTCCGTTTTCGGAGGTCAGACTCACTGTTTGTGTCAGTGACTGGTCCAAAAAAAGGCCTGGCGGTCTCGTCGGCCACCATTTCTCTGTAGATCAGACAGATCGTGATTCAGGCTTATGCCCTAAAAGGGCGGGCACCACCCTTTCCTGTCACGGCGCATTCGACAAGGGCAATAGGTGCCTCCTGGGCCTTCCGACATCAAGCGTCTGTCTCCCAGGTGTGTAAGGCGGCGACCTGGTCGTCCATTCACACTTTCACTAAGTTTTACAAGGTTGACGTGCATGCATCTGCGGATGCTTTCTTCGGCCGCAAAGTTTTGCACCACGGATTGCAGGGCTGCCAGCCCCAGGACCACCTCTAGAGGCTCCATCGTTGCTCTATCCTCTAGTGGCTTGTCATCTCCTTTTGAGACACACCTCCTTACTCCATGGACCGCTCAGTGACCTTGGACCCCATTACATTTATATGTCTGATATCTTAATTGTCTTGTGAGTAGCCATTTGGCTGTGTTACATTAAACAAATCTTAAAATACTGCACTGAGTCTGGTGCACCTTGCTCTTGTTTAAAAAAAAAAAAAATCCAGAGTTGTGCTTCTACTCCCATGGTTTCTGCCACCAGTACATACCCATATTCACTATATCATCTTTCCCTGCCCTGTACAGTCCTTTATCTATTACTGGACTCTGTTTTATTAAGAGACATTGCTTGGTTGGTTCTTGCGCCATCTCACCTTTTTCTGGGGTATCTACATGAACCATGTTCCTCCTTTTATATGGTTTTGTCAATCGGGTAGTTCCATGCTTTAGTTAGTGCAGACCTCTCATATGAGACTACTGGGCTTGATGTATGAGATGATCAGAAAAGTGAAATCTGGCACATAACTATATGATCAAGGATGACCTAGTGCATTTATTTCTCAAGCTATGTTAATTTGTCTTTCCTGTTGCTATAGAACTGCTAGTCAAACTGTGTTACTGTAACAAATATTTATAGTTTCTGTAGTGATTTTTGCATCCAAATAATGACCTATAAAATATCTCTTGTGTAATCTGAAGCATCATTCAGAAATTATATTTATATATGTACGTGTGTGTGTGTGTGTGTGTTTGTGTGTGTATTTTTATATATATACAGTAGTACCATGGATTACGAGCATAATTTGTTCCAGAAGAATGCTTGTAATCCAAAGCACTTGTATATCAAAGCGAGTTTCCCCATAGAAGTCAATGAAAACTCAGATAATTTGTTCCACAGTGACCTCCTATTGTATGCAGTACCGCATGTGGCCAGAGGAGGGGGGCACCGGAAACACCCGGAAACCATTTGGAGCCACTCTGAAACACTCAGACTTTCCGAGTGGCTCCAAGTGCATCCGAGCAGCTCAGAGTGTCACCAGCGCCCCCACCTCTGGCCAAATGCAGTACTGCACACCGCAGAGGCTATACAAATAATAGCTTATCTTGCGAAATACACGCAATCCGAGGTATTACTGTGTGTGTGTATATATGTGTATGTGTATATATATATATATAGAGAGAGAGAGAGAGAGAGAGAGAGAGAGAGAGAATAATTTGTAGTAATATATGGTAAAGATATTGATAAACCTGTCTTTATGCCTTGACATAGACTAGGGAGCAGGAAGAGCTAGAAGAGGCCCTTGAAGTTGAAAAGCAAGACAATGAGCAGAGAAGGCTTCTTATACAGAAGGAAGAACTATTTCAGCAAAAGATGAAAAGGAAGAATAAGCAGGAATTGTTGGATCAGCTGGTAAATATGTCTGTTTTTATTGTCCTAAACATCGTCTTTGCTTTTGAGGCTGGGTTCACACTATAGTGATGTCAGTCATCGCATTTGATTCGCACTGCATTGCTGTCCAGCTCATATGCGATGTGTGTGAGATGCAAATTCAGCCCTACAGATTTTGGCTGAATTCACATCACATTCGAACCAAAATCCACCCATGCGATCCGATTCCTGCACCATTTGACAGTTTGCACTGCGATCTGCGTATCGATCTGGGGGTGTCCTTAACCACTTCAGCCCCGGAAAGGATTTACCCCCTTAATGACCAGAGCACTTTTTACAATTTAGCACTGCGCTGCTTTAACTAGTAATTAGGCGGTCATGCAATGCTGTGTACCCAAACTAAATTTGCATATTTTTTTCCCACAAATAGAGCTTTCTTTTGGTGGTATTTGATCACTTCTGGGATTTTAATTTTTTGCGCTATAAATGAAAAAAATACAAAAAATTTTGAAAAAATAATATATTTTCTACTGTTTGTTATAAATAAATCCAATAAACTCAATTTTAGTGATACATTTAGGCCAAAATGTATTCAACCACATGTCTTGGGTAAAAAAAATATTCAAAAGGCGTATATTGATTTGCGCAAAAGTTATAGCGTCTACAAACTATAGTACATTTACTGGAATTTACGCAGCTTTTAGTTTATGACTGCCTATCATTTCTTGAGGTGCTAAAATGGCAGGACAGTACAAACCCCCCCCCCCCCCAAATTATCCCTTTTGGAAAGTAGGGCGTAAATGTTTTCACTCCTCACTACCTATAATGCCGCGTACACACAACCATTTTTCTCGTCTGGAAAAATTTCATTTTTTCTCTTTGACGAGAAAAACGCCCGTGTGTGGGCTTTTCAACATTTTTCCAGACGAGAAAAACGGCAAGAACATGCTCTAATTTTTCTCGTCGTAATTCACTGCATTTTTTTCCGCGGCAGTTTTCCCATAGGGAAACACTGCCAGGGAGCCTACACATGGTCGTTTTTCACGACCAAAAGAAAAAATGTAATGAAAACCGGCCGTGTGTAGGGGACCAAGCTGGTCCTCGTTTTTCATGTCGATTTTCTCGGCTGTGTTTTCACCGTCGAGAAAATCGATCGTGTGTACACGGCATTACAGTTTCAGAGGCCATGAAATGCAAAGATAGCACAAACCCCCCCCCCCCCCCCCAAATGACATTTTGGAAAGTAGACACCCCAAGCTATTTGCTGAAAGGCTTATAAGTCCATGTAATATTTAATATTTGCTACAAGGTTCGGGAAAATTACAAATTTTTTATTTTATTTTTTAAACAAAGTTGTCACTAAATGATATATTGCTCACACATGCCATTGGTATATGTGGAATTGCACCCTAAAATGCATTCTGCTGCTTCTCCTGAGTACAGGGACTTTTTGGGAGCCTAGCCATGTACAGGACCCCGAAAACCAATCACCGCCTTCAAGATTTCTAAGGGCGTAAATGTGTGATTTCACTCCTCACTACCTATCACAGTTTCGGAGGTCTTGAAATGCCAAGATAGCACGAAATCCCCAAAATTAACCCATTTTGGAAAGTAGACACCCCAAGCTATTTGCTGAGAGGCATGTTAAGTATTTTGCAGATCTCGCTTTTTGTCACAGTTTTTTGAAAATTGAAAAAAAAATAAAAAATGTTTTTCCTTTTTCTTTCTTAATTTTCAAAAACTAATAAGAGCTGCAAAATGCTCACCATGCCTCTTAGCAAATACCTTGGGGTGTCTACTTTCCAAAATGGGGTCATTTTGGGGAGGGTTTGTGCTATCTTGACATTTTAGGGCCTCCAAAACTCTTATAGGTAGTAAGGAAGGGAAAACCCCATTTTATGCCCTTAGAAAGCCTGTAGGCGGTAATTGGTTTTCGGGGTCCTGTACGCAGCTAGGCTCCCAAAAAGTCTCGCATGTGGTATCCTTGTACTCAGGAAAAGCAGCAGAATGTATTTTGGGGTGTAATGTCACATCTACCCACGGCATGTGTAAGCAATATATCATTTAGGCTGCATTCACACCTTAGCATTTCAAAGTCGCGTGTTTTTGCCGTGATTCTGTTCAGGTCACCAATGTAAAAGGCAGAAAAACGCCTTTAATATGCTCCAAAGAAGCTCATGTTCTTTTTTGAGCTTAGTGCGTTTTTCAGGTGTTTTTCTTCAAGTGACAAAACGCTTAGATGTGAACAGGTGCCATTAAAATGAATGGGATTTTGCTTGTTGGGCGATTTTCAGGTGTTTTTCGGGCATTTTACGAGCTGAAAACGCTCAGGTGTGAATGCAGCCTTAGTGACAACTTTGTGTAAAAAATTTATCATTTTCCCGAAACTTGTGGCAAAATGTTAAATACTCCATAGACTCAACATGCCTCCCAGCAAATAGCCTGGGGTATCTACTTTCCAAAAAGGGGTCATTTGGGGGGGGGGGGGGTTTGAAATGTCCTGGCAACATAAGTTACTTTTAACTCCCAAACATTACATATATTTTTTTAAAGCAGAGGCCCTGGTGGGTGTTGCAATTTATTTTTTTTATTCTCAAAGTATTTGCCCAAGGATTTTTCAAACACTTTTTTTAATTTTATTGCCCAAATGTTTGGTGAAATATAAAAGATGATCTTATGCCTAGTACATAGATGGCAAACACGACATGCTTTAAAATGACGTACACCTGTACAGAGTCGACAAATATATATATACATTTTTAAAAGCCTTTACGGGTTACCATTTTAGATTTACAGAGCTCTACTGCTAGAATTGCTGCCCTCGATCTGACGTTCACGGTGAAACCTCACATGCATATTCTTTTTACAGAGTCCCTTTCATTTTTTTATTTTTTTTATTGTTATCACAGGGAATGTAAATTTTCCCTATGATAGCAATATGTACTCTTTAAAAAATAAATAAAAAATGTGGGGTCTATTGGACTCTAGATCTCTCCTCAGCCCTTAAAGCATCTGACCACACCAAGATCGTTGTGATAAGATGCTCTCCCAATTTCCCAATGGTGCTGTATATATCCAGTGAAACGGAAGTCATGAAATGCTCGTAGCTTCCAGTTTCTTAGGCCATAGAGATGATTGGAGCTGTTCTAGTCTCCGATCAGCTCTATGATTAGCTGGCGGAGCCACCAGCTGCATTCTCGGGTTCCTCGGTGGGACAGGAGAGCCAGAGAAAAAAACATGGAAGATGGTGGGAGGGGAGGGGGGACGACGACGTTCCGTCCCACTGCTTGTAAAAGCAGTCTAGCGGCTAATGGAAGCCGACCAACGGCTGAAAAAAAAACATACCTAAACCTGCAGGCATCATTCTGGTATAACCACTCAAAGTCCAGCAACATACAATACATCGCTGGTCCTTGTTTGTGCATATATTGTAATGTTCTTTTTTTTTTTTTCATGCAGCCCATGGGCTGAACGAAAAAGAAAGAACCCAGCAGATTCCTCCATTCACATTGATCGATGTGAATCAAGAAATCTCTGCCAAGAAAAGTAAATAAAATCTGCCCCTAATGTCCACCCCTGCCCCCTTTGCTTTGGCATATATGCTTTTTTTTTTAACTGGTGTTGAAATCACCTCCTACAGCGCTGGAGTCGCTGATTTACGTATTGTGAGAGCAAACTCTGTTGCTGTCAAAATAAATCAGTGCTGCAGCTGAATGGCGTACCTGCAAAGCAAACAATGGTAACAATAAATCACAATATCATAAAAACATTAAGGCCTGGTTCACACTGGTCCGACAAACGCTCCGACATTGGGAGCTCATGTCGCATGACGTGTGAAAATCAATGTTTCCCTATGAGAGCCGTCTTAACTGGTCCGACACAAGTCGGTCCGACTTTGAAAATGCTCCCTGTACTACTTTGGTCCGACTTTGATCCTACTTCAGCCCATTGAATATCATTGAAGTCGGATCAAAGTAGGGTCCTTGTCCTAACCATCCGACATTTGACATCCGACATGGTGATTACAGCAGCAGTAAAAGGAATTTATCTCACCCTGGGATTGTTTTGATTGGTCAAAGGACAAGTCAGACTAGCACAAAGTCGGATCAAAGTAGTATCCTGTTCATGAATGTCGGATGGATGTAGGACCAATGTAGGATCAATGTAGGACTGATGTCGCAGAGCAAAGTAGGATGAAAGTCGGATGAATGTCGTGTTGTATCAGTGTGAACCCAGCCTCACTCAACTTTTTTTTTATTGCAATCTGTGCCAAAAAAAAGAGTAAAAAATACATGCCGAAACACCTGCCATTCTTTTTAGTAAGGCATCATCAACCTGTGTCTGCCATTCCTCATTTGTAGGAACATTTGGAGATATCCATTTTTCTGCGATCAACTTACGTGCTATCTTATCTTATTAATAGCCGTCTTAACTGCTGGTATATATGTTTCTTTTTCTAAGTAACACAGTACACTTATTTTAGGAATAATAAATAATAATAATATAATAATAAATAAATGTTTATAAAACCCGATTAATAGTGTCCCCTAGTTTTTGCCAATACCTAAACAATTTGGGTTTAAAAAATAAAAAATCCATAAAATATTGGATCCATGGTTAAAGTGGAGTTCCACCCAATTTTTTTACTTTTTTTTATTCCACTCCTCACCCCCTTACATGCCACATTTGGCATGTAATTTTTTTTGGGGGGGAGTGGGGGCTTCAGTAGGAGTGGGACTTCCTGTCCCACTTCCTCCTAACGCCCTGGAGCCGCCTAGGCGATACGTCATATCGCCTTGTGGTGGCTCCTCCCTGTAGGCGATCACCTGGGACGTGACAGGTCCCAGGCGATCGCCTGTCCACTCACAGAGCGCTGCGCCGTTCGCGCATGTGCAGTGAGTGCCCGGCCGTGAAGCCGAAAGCTGTCACGGCCGGGTGCCCATACTGTGAATGGACGCGCCGGCGGAGGAGGGGGGAGAGGAGCGGATCTCCAGGCGGCGCGTCGCTGGACAGTGGAGCAGGTAAGTGTATGTTTATTAAAAGCCAGCAGCTACACTTTTTGTAGCTGCTGACTTTTAATAAACATAAAAAAAGGGTGGAACTCCACTTTAAGGATGCCTGGTATGATACCCTTTCATTATAGCATCAGACGGAATTCCATGGGTGGATAGATCCTTTTCAAACTATAGAATGAGTGGAGAAAGATAAGTAATGAAGGGTAGAGGGAGAAGATTGGGATATAACTGTGAATGTTGCTGTTTTACTATAACAGACTTGTATGTGTTCCGCCACCACAATAGGGGTGTTATTTTCTGTGTGTAGTTTTATGACTGGTAGGCAAGGTGGTAGGGGGGAAGGATAACGGAAAATGCTGTGATATCCATATTAAAAAGGAAATGGATGATATACAAGTAAGCGTATATCCAATAGGAGAATGTTCGATGGTATAGTTATGTTGGCCTTTTATTTTATTATTATTTTTTTTGTGTTAACATTTTTGTAATTTGCAAGTCAAATTAGAATGCATTTGATTTGTTTTAAAGTGTTGTTAATAAAAATTATTGAACATTAAAAAAATAATATATATGCCGAAGCATAGGGGCAATCCGCCCCTAATGTCCACCCCTGCCTCAATGCTTCGGCATATATGCTCTTTTTTTTAACTGTGGTGATTAAATCGCCTCCTACAGCGTTGGAGTCATGGATTTATGTATCGTGAGAGCAAAACCTGTTGCTGTCAAAATAAATCCATGCTGCAACTGAATGGCGTACCTGCAAAGCAAATGATGGTTAACAATAAAACACAGTATCGGTACAGTATGACAGTAGGATGACATACCTGCAAAGCAAACATGATAAAACACAGTAACACTAAAACATTACAGTTAAGCAAAAAATACAGTAAAACAGCAGAACAATAGAGAGAGAACAATAAAACGACAACTATTTTTGGCGCTTTTCCTTTTTTTTTTTTTTCCCACTTTTATTGTAACTATAAACGTTACAGATTTGGGGCTCTCAAAATGCGATGGCCATCTTAACATCTTTCGAGACCCTATGTGAAAGTGTGCCCTAGGACTGTGCCGTGCTGTACCCTATTCTAATACTCAACTAGTGTATAGTGGCAACAGAAACAGTCACCGATGCAGAGACCAGGTTGGTCAGGACAGGAGGGACAATAAAAGCAGGTGTCACACCTATATCCACGTTTTTCTACAGACACAAAATCTTCTTTGGGGTGTTCTTTGGGTAGAGGTATCATGGAGGGCATCCTGAAAATGCCTCTCATGCAGCCGGCTCACTGCCTTTGGATTGGGAAGATGGGGCACAGCACCGTCTGGAAACAGGCTGTGATGATCTCTTACTGGAATTTTAGGAAGAATCCAGTTCTTCCTGACACTTTGTATAGCACATAAGCGTTCAGCAGAGCCAATTGGATTAAGTATACAGACACTTTTTTTATACCAGCGTCTTTCCTTATGGGCAATTAAGTACGACGCCATCATCTTGTAATTGAAGTCCACCCCTCCCATGTTAAAGTTGTATTTATGGACACAGAGGGGCTTGTCAACAACAGTAGTCGCCGTTGTAATTTGTATCTGGGTGAATGGAGGACAGAACGAAAACATTTTGTGTGTCCCTCTACTTCACTGCAAGCAATTTATTACACTTCAAGCAGGCTCTCTCCCCCCGTCTAAGTCGGGAATCTACAAGCCCTTGGGGAAAGCCCCAGCGATTAGATTGCACTGTGTCATATGCGCAGATTCCAGAATCAAAAAGATGACTAAAAAGTTGCACGCTTGTGTACAAGTGGTACCCCTTTCCGAATAAGGGTGACACCAAGTCTCAAACAATCTTACCGCTGCTCCCTATGTATTCACGGCAGTTGGGGGGGTTTACACGTTGCTATCTTTTCCCGCGTAAACCAGAAAACTATATGTATAGCCTGTGGCCCTGTCACAGAGCTTGTACATCTTGACCCCATATCTGGCACGCTTGCTGGGGAGAAACTGTTTGAAAGCAAGGCGGACAGAAAATGTAATCAGGGAACATCAACGCAGACAACTTGTTCGGGAATAAACAAGGCTGCAAACTGTTGAAGTGGTTTACGAGGGGCCGAACTTTGTGCAGCCAATCGTGTTCAGGGTCACCCCAAGGACGACAGAGTTCATTGTTGTTGAAGTGCATGAACCTCAAGATTTGCTCGTATCTAGTCCTGGTCATGGAAGCAGAGAACACTGGCACATGGGGAATTGGGTCAGTGGACCAGGATGACCGCAACTCACTCTTTTTAGTAATGCCATGAAGAGGGATAGGCCCAGATAGGTCTTAAATTTGAGAACCGTTATAGGTTTCCAGCCAAATTCTCTGGCAAGGATCAAATTTGGATTTTCGACGATAAATTGACCAGCGTATAAATTGCTTTGGTCCACATCAGATGTACAGATCTTCTGTGACAAACAGCTCGTAAACGTCAAGGGTACTAAAAATCCGCTGTTTCCACCTGAATTCCGGGTTGGCCGGTGAATCCGGGAAGTACGGGCTCTGCAGAATTGATGGGCTGCCAATCAGGATTTTCAAACGCAGCGGGAAGGGCACTATGGGCTCTACGGGCCTGTCTTTGAATTCTTGGAGGCTGCGGGGCACTACTTGTGCTAGCCACCGCACCAGCTTGAACTGCACTGATGGGACTCGCCACGTCACCAAGTGTTACTGCAGTGCTGGTTTGTCTACGACCAGGACATACTAGGCCGCTGGTGCTTGCCAGTTCACCAGAAGGTTGAGAGGCACTAGTACTGGCTCTCTGATCCATATGAGAACCATGCAGTTGTTGCACCTCAGCAACAGAAGAACTGCGTCGGGTACGCCTGACCTTAGCAGGGACCACTACTCCATCGTTAGCGCTATCTGCCAGGGTGCTGCTGCTCTCTACTGTTTTGCATACTGAGCCTGAATCGGACAATGAGGCTTCCCTTTTGCTCTCATCTGTCATGCTCAGCAACGTGTAGGCCTCTTCACTAGTGTACCTTTGTTTGGACATTTTGGCCACTAAATTTATAAGTTCAGCTAGTGTGACTCACAGGTAAAAGAGCACCTGGTTGTTAGCGACTGCTTGAATCGCTACAAAAAGTTTAACGGTTAGTGCTAGCAGGGATCAGGCGTCACGCTGCAGTTTTGTGTGCTGTGTCAAAAGTGATCTATTGATACAGGCAGTCCCCGAGTTACGAACACGTTAAGGACTGTAGGTTTGTTTGTAAGTGAAATTTGTTCGTAAGTCGGAACACTGCTTGTAAGTGTAACTTCCGCCTGTGCAGGGATGTTCCGGCGTCCGCCCGCGGAGGAATGTGGGATGTTCCAGGCGCTTCTGGGGCTCTTCTGGCCATGCAGTACATGAAGTACTGCAGTGTGGAATGTGGCAAGATAGCTGCTTGGAGGTATCCAGGACCAGCGTGGAGCACAAGCAGCCGGCATTGAGGCCGTTCGTAAGTAGGAGTCGTTCATAAGTCGGGCGTTCGTAAGTTGGGGACTGCCTGTACTGCACTTGGGTGGGCTGGGTTGGGTGGAGGGGCTAAACGCAGGTGCTGGCATGTGTCTGGGCTGATCCTGCTAACGCCGCATTTTTGGGAACACTATACTACTGGGGACGCTAGTATAGTTCCTATCAAATCAAAGATATTGATCCGTTTAAACACTATAGTAGTAAGGGAGGTGTATGGTGTGTGCATGTATGTTAGCGCTACTGGCAATCAAAGGGTTAAAATTTGAAGCTGTCTGGGATTGAAGCTAACTGATGCTGACACCTAACTGATGCTAACTAGCTAACCAGTGACACTAATACAGTGATCAGAAAAAAAGATCTGTACACTATACTAATGCCACAGTGACAGGGAGTGAAAGTGTTAACTGGGGGTGATCAAGGGGTTAAACCTTTATTAGGGACTATATGGTGGGTACCCTAAACCTAACGCTATTTATAGCCACAAGTGACACTAATACAGTAATCAAAAAAGAGATCTGTACACTATACTAATGCCACTGTGACAGGGGGTTAACTGGGGGGAAAGCCTTGCATCAAACCGATCATCAGTGAATTTTAGGCAGATGTGCAATACTGATACTGTCTGTCCCCTCTCCAGTATATTACTGCAGCAGTTGAATATTGACATTTCATTTGGTGCTACAGCTCCAACACTTATTTCTAGTGGGACCTATATTTAGAAGAGTAAATGAATGGAAATCAGGGAATGCACTGCCTAGGCTGTGCTGTTGAATCAAGGCATTCTTTATGCTTTTAATTGATTTAAGGTGCATTAGCTGCTGAGAAGCCAAGTCATTTATTTACACAATTAAAAATAGTTCTTGGATGGTTACGCCTCCTTGCGGTTCTCTCCATTTCACAATTACCCGTTCCACTGGGCTCCACTGTAGCAGATAAAAAGCTTTAGTGAGTTATTGAGTTTAGACAATGAGGATTTTGTGACATTATCTCTCTCCTGGCCTCCATACTTCGGTGGTCCTGAAACCGACACCAACACTGCCAATAAAAAGGGATTCTCTTGACTGTGGTTTTTTTTTTTTCCCTTGACTTCCAGACTGATAACAGAATACTTGCTGTATTCTTGTATTTAATGAATAAAGTGCATTGAAAGCTAGAAGTTTAAAGAAAATAGACTCCTTCAGCTTGCCTTATTTTGCCTTACAGTGGTTGTAAATCCCTACATATATCCGGTGAAGTGACTGGCCTCAGGTGATACACAAAGATAAAATAAATCCTCCTACTAAAGATGTACCGGTTTGTCTGCAGTCTTCTTTACATTTAATTAAAGTCCAGAATTTGTAAATTTTTTGTCTGAGCTGTCAGAAAAAAAAAAGACGGAGAGCTGAATTTACACTCTGCAGAGCTTAGTGGGGAGAGTTGAGAGCTCATTGGAAGGATACACCCCCTTCACACAGCACACAGGAAAAAAGCAGAGGCTGTCGGTCACATGCTGTGTGCTGGAGCTTCCTCCTCTGACACCTTTTTACCTTTTGGTGTCGGGAAAACTTGTCAAAAGTGACTCATGTTGGTAGTTAGAGGAATGAGGCAGCAGAGAGAAATGGCACTTTATGTTCTGGATAGAGACAAGCACACTACAGAGGGATATGCTTTGTTCATATTTCATATTTTTGGTCTGAGGTTTACAACTACTTTACGTCTAAACTCTGGGGAAACCAGAAAAATAAAATACCTTGGGCGCTGTGGGTTGTGGGCAGGTCTTCAGCATCCTCACTTACAATGCAGGACTGGTTGTCCCACATTGCTCCTAATAACAGCCGGGTGGGACTGCTGGGCAGAGTGCAGAAAAGGAAGAACAGGGATGTTCAATTCCTATCGCCCGACAACCGGGGCATGCAGCGCCAGGCAAGAAGTTTTCTTCTTTTTTTTTTTTTTTACATTTAGCCCTGCTGTGGGCAAGCAGCAGGGTTTAGAGCCGACAGTCTGCTCTCTTGTAAAAGCAATCTGAGCCGCTAACTAGCTGCTGGATAATTTTTACTAGGGAGTAGGAGGGTCACCGGGTGATCATAGAGGCGGAGAAAGACCAGAGCCTCTCTGTCCACCTCTAGTATATAGTAAAGTTGGACGTGGTATACTTGGATTTTGCAAAAGCGTTTGATATAATTCCGCACATACGGCTCATGTGTAAGGTAAAGTCTACAGACTTGGAAATATCAGTTTGTGAATGGATAGAAAACTGTCTAAAAGACAGAATTCAGAGAGTAGTGGTTAATGATTCTTACTCTGAATGGTCTAAGGTTATCAGTGGTGTACCCCAATGTTTAGTGCTGGGACCCTTACTTTTTAATATCTTTATAAATGATATTGGGTCTGGGATCAAAAGTAACATTTCTGTCTTTGCAGATGACACCAAGCTATGCAGTGGAATAACGTCCTTACAGGATGACTCCAATTTACAAGCCAACCTCAATGCTCTGTCTAATTGGGCGACTATGTGGCAGATGAGGTTTATTGTTGATAAATATAAAGTTATGTATTTGGGGGCTAAGAATATGCATGCATCATACATACTAGGGGGAGTACAACTGGGGGAATCCGTAGTGGAGCAGGATCTGGGGGTTTTGGTAGATCATTCATAAGCTCAATAATAACATGCAATGCCAAGCTGCAAATTCCAAAGCGAGCAAAGTCCTTTCTTGTATTAAGAGAGGTATGGACTCCAGAGAGAGAGATATCATGTTGCCCCTGTTCAAATCATTAGTAAGACCTCATCTGGAATATGAAGTTCAGTTTTGGGCACCAGTTCTCAAAAAGGATATCGGGAAACTGGAGAAAGTGCAGAGAAGGGCAACCAAACTGATAAGAGGCATGAAGGAACTCAGTTATGAGGAAAGATTAGAGGATATGAATCTATTCGTTCTTGAGGAGAATAAGGGGGGATATGATCACTATGTATAAATGTATAAGGGGGCCATATAGTGAACTTGGGGGCACTCTTTACATCTAGAGGAAAAGAGATTTCATCTCCGAATACGGAAAGGTTTTTTCACAGTAAGGGACTCCCTCCAGAGGTGGTTCTGGCCAGCTCAGTAGATGGCCTTTTTTTTTTACCCCCTTTTTCCAACAAACCGAGCGGGATCTGGGAAAGGTAGGGGTTTTAGGGTGGGGAGAGTCACTAAGTGAAGATGCACTTGGGGTTAAAGTTCATAGGTCAAAGGTCAGTTAGGGTTAGTGTTGAGACTTAGGGTTAGGATTGAGACTTAGGGTTAGGGTTTTCCCTTTAAGAATAAGGCTAGGACCCAGACTCTTGAACAGGGACCTCCCCCCAGAGGTCAAAGGTCAGAGGGCGGGTCCCCAGAGGTCAAAGGTCACTGGGCGTGGCTGACCTCCACCAAAGTATACCGCCTACCCCAACTAAGTCGGGGAATGAACAAGTCGGGGAAAGGCCTGGATACTTTCCTAAATGTACATAATATAACTGGGTACTAACATTTAGAGGTAAAATTGATCCAGGGAAAATCCGATTTGCCTCTCTGGGGGATCAGGAAGGAATTTTTCCCCCTGCTGTAGCAAATTGGAGCTTGCTCTGCTGGGGTTTTTTGCCTTCCTCTGGATCAACTGTGGGTGTAGAATTGGGTATATGGGATTGTATGATATTATTTTTTTTATGGTTGAACTGGATGGACTTTTTTTTCAACCTGACTAACTATGTAACTATGTAAATGAGAAGCAATGAGCGTGTATCAATTCCAGTTTCCCCAGTGCCATTTTAAAAATGGAAGGCATTTGATTACACTTATCTTGGTGTGATCAAATGCTTTTAAGGGCAGAGGAGGGATCTGGGGTCTTATCGTCTCCAGATCTCTCCATAAAGAGTACCTATTGCTGTCACAAGGGATGTTTACATTCCTTATGGCCGCAATAAAAGTGATAATTTTTTTTTAAACCGCTTAAGGACCGCTGCACGCAGATGTACATCGACTGAATGGCACGGACAGGCAAATGGGCGTACAGGTATGTCCCCTTTAATTTTCCACTGTGTGGTCACACACGACCCTGCCGCAAGCTCTGTGACCGTGCCCGCGGACTCTATGTCCGCCGGTGTCCCGCGATCGTGTCACGGAGCTGAAGAATGGGGAGATGTCAGTGTAAACACAACATCTCTTCGTTCTTCCTAGTGACAGGTCACTGATCGAATGCTCCCTCTCATCGGGAGCAGCGATCAGTGATGTGTCACTCGTAGCCAAGCCCCCCTAACAGTTAGAATCACTCCCTAGGACAGACTTAACCCCTTTAGTGCCCCCTACAGGTTAACCCCTTCACTGCCAGTATACTTTTTACAGTAATCCGTGCATTTTTATAGCACTGATCGCTGTAAAAATGACAATGGTCCCAAAATGGTGTCAAAAGTGTCCGATGTGTCCATCATAATGTCGCAGTCATGATAAAAATCGCTGATCGCCATTACTAGTAAAAAAAATTAAAAAAATAATAAAAATGCCATAAAACTATCCCCTGTTTTGTAGACGCTATATCTTTTGCGCAAACCAATCAAACACTTATTGCAATTTTTTTTTTACCACAAATATCTAGAATAGGTATCGGCCTAAACTGAGGAAAAGAATAGTTTTTTTATATATTTTTTTGGGGATATTTATTATAGCAAAAAGTAAAAAGTATTGCATTTTTTTCAAAATTGTCGCGCTATTTTTGTTGCGCAAAAAATAAAAAAACGCATAGGTGATCAAATACTGCCAAAATAAAGCTCTATTTGTGGGAAAAAAAGGACATAAATTTTGTTTGGGAGCCACGTCGCCCGACCGCGCAATTGTCAGTTAAACCGACGCAGTGCCGAATCGCAAAAAGTACTTTGGTCTTTGGCCAGCCACATATTTAAAGTAGCAGTGTGAAAATAAAAATGAAATAATTTTTTTTTAAAGCACCCCTGTCCCCCCATGCTTGCGTGCAAACTTGAACGCATGCGTCGGTTCCGCACAAACAGCGATCATCCCAAACATGTGAGGTATCACCACGAACGTCGGATCACAGGTAGTAATTCTAGCACCAGTCCTCCTGTGTAAATCTAATGTGAT
Organism: Rana muscosa; assembly: GCA_029206835.1. Classification (NCBI taxonomy): domain Eukaryota; kingdom Metazoa; phylum Chordata; class Amphibia; order Anura; family Ranidae; genus Rana; species Rana muscosa. Next base: position 175,580,636 of record CM055126.1, read on the forward strand.
AACCTGTAAAGGCTTTTAAAGCTTCACCTATGGATAGTAAAATTTTCATTGTCGCTGTTGCACGAGCGTGCGCAGTTTATAAGTGTGACATGTTTGGTATGTATTTACTCGGCGTAATATAATTTTGTTATATTTTACAAAACAATTGGGTTATGTATTGTGCATTAAAATTGAAAAAAAAAATACCACGTGACAAAAAATTGCAACACCCGCCAATGTATTCTCTAGGGCCTCGGTTTAAAAATAAATAAAAATAAATGTATAGCGTTTTGGGGATCGAATAAATGTTCTAGCTACAAAATAAAAAACAAACTTTGAAGTCACCGTAAAGCCCCTTTTGTTAAAAGTCCCAGACAATCCTAAAAGCACCTCTGCCTAATAATAAAACGTCAACCTTTCATATTTTCTATCCTAGGAAAAACTTTTTTTTTTTATCAGCTCAAGTAGATTGTCATGAGGGACAAGTGGACTGGGACCCCGATTTAGTCCCTTGGACAAGTAGTTTTTAAAAACATTTCCACACCCCTGAAGTAACTTCGGGGGGGGGGGGGGGGACCAGTCAAATGGAGAGCAGGAGCCTGTAGCAGAGAGAGAAATAAGGTAAGTATATGTGCTTTTTCTTATGGTCCCCCAGGCAAAAATGGGCATTTAGTCCTTGTAGAGTAGGGGAGCCCCACTGCAAGGGTGTTTTTTTTTTTTTCAAAATTTTTCTCTTCGGCTTTAAAGGTTCTGTACAGTGGAAACCCATGCATTCTTCAGAGAAAACTTTATTATTTTTATTTTTTTTTGCTCATCAATTCAAAAGGTTCAGTAGTAGAATTTAAGATTACTTTCATGCAGAAATAAAATGTTTTATACATTTTAAATGCAGCTAATGTAGGTATCTGAATTTGTCATTATATTTGCATCCTATAAAACTTTATACAGCAGTATTCTATTCAGACTGTGACAGGGTGGATCAGTAGCCAGTCAAATTCTGTAGCACTGCACATGAATAGGTGAAAAACAAATGAACAGAAAGGGCCCCAACAGGTTAAAAAATACAGTATCTGTAAGTGTGATGCTTACTCATTACTTAGCATACATACACCCCATATGAAGAAATATGTCTGATGCCAGATTCACTTTAATACTTCTAGCTGCACAACTAGTTTTAGGTTGGCTGACCTGTTAGTTAATAAACTTGGGGTGCATTTTGGGGTTCTTTTATACAAATTTCAATCACTCCTAGCATGAATGCTTCTCAAATAAGTTTCTTGAATTCAGAAAAAGGGTGCTAGTTTGCTAAATTTGTTGGTCATCTAAATGTCCTCTAATATAATGTGATATGGATTTTATTTGGTTAAACAACCACATTTCTGACCCTTATGTTAGCAATTTTTTATCATTCTGAATCTTGCTGTAATAGATGAAATCCAGTTTTAATTGATGGAGATAGAATTACTGTACAAATAGTAAGATCCTTTACTTCATTTTGGAAGACTTATCAGCGCTTAACACACGTCACTTTTATTAAAAGTATTGATCCGTGTCTGCTCAGTGTGTGCCGATTGTTTTTAATCCTGCTCATACAATATACACTACTATGAGAAGTGTACGTTCTTGTTCCAATTTTAATAAATTGCTAAATGTTTGCGTAAAACTAATCAGAGGCTTAAATATTTATTTTTAATTTTTTTCATAAAGAACATTTTTATGAAGATTTTCTTTACCCCTTTAAAGTAGAAGTTCAGTCAAATCCTAACTATTCTTAAGCCTACTCCCAACCTCCATTATAAGGCTTTTTTAACTACCCTGTAAAGGAAAGATGTCTATACCTGCCTAATCTAGGGGGTGCTTCGGTCCAGTCACATGATCGTCTTCCAGTGCCAGCTTCAGTGTAGTGGGGGGGGGGGGTAACTGATGCCCCATAGTAAGCCTATGAGTGTCATCACCACATAGGCTTTGCAGCTGTTGTTTTCTCCTCTTAACTGAAGCTAGCCACTGGAGAGATCATGTGACCTGACCGGAGCGCTCTTAGAATAGGTAAGTACAGTAAAACCTTGGTTTGAGAGTAACTTGGTTTGAGAGCGTTTTGCACGACCACCGTAATTTTTAAATAAATTTTGACTTGATATACAAGCGATGTCTTGATATACAAGTAGCATCATGTCACAACTGAGTATAAAAGAGAAGAGAGGCACCTCTAAGTCTAGCAATATGGTTACATTTAATGAAGGTACAACATTTAGCAACTCACATGGTTGATATGGAGAACACATATAAAAAACGCATACATATGAAAGCCAAAATTTAAAGCAATTTAGCCCTCTATTCTGAAACTTCTGTTGTGTTTTTTTTTTTTGCTTATCAAACATAATCCTGCTGGTACTGTCAATGTCAAAAAAAAAAAAAAAAAAAAAAAAAAAATATATATATATACACACACACACACACACACACACACACACACACACACACACACACACACACACACACACACACACACACACACACACACACACACACACACACACACACACACACACACACACACACACACACACATATATATATATATATATATATATATATATATATATATATATACATTTATTTTATTTTTTATATTGCTTTAAACCCGTTTCTTTTACCTTTTAAACAAATACAGGAGACATCTCGGCTTCCTGCATCAATTCTGTTGGCCCAGCACAAAGGGAAAACCACTCAGATTGAGATGCAGTTGGAAAAGGCTAAACCAGCAGTAACATTTTCAACTGGCATTAAAATGGTAAGTAATAAATCATTTAAATTCAAGATACCTACAAGATTGGTGTGAGCACAAATTGTAGCTCTGCTTGCTTTTTCACAAAGTGAACCTACACACGCCTTTAAAGGGACTTTCAAAACGAAACCAGTGGTCTCCAAACTGCGGCCAGATGTGGCCCTTTGCTCACATTTATCTGGCCCTTGAAGTACTTTTTTTCTCACTGATACAAGACACTATTCCTCCCACTGACACCAACAATGGGGCATAATACCTGGTGGTGACACAATGGGGTACTAATTTTACCACTGACACCAACAATGGGGCACTATTCCTTTCATTGATATCAATTATGGCACACCATTCCTCCCACTGATACCAATGTTGGGGCACTATTCCTCCCACTGACACCAACAATGGGGCATAATTCCTAGTGGTGACACCAACAATGGGGTACTATTTCTCCCACTGACACCAACAATGGGACATTATTCCTTTGACTGATATTAATTATGGTGCACTATTCTCGCTATTGATATAAATGATGGGGTACTATTTCTCCTACTGACACCAATGATGGGACACTATTCTCTCCACTGATACAAAAGATGGGACACTATTCCTCCCACAAATACCAAGGATGGGGCGCTATTTCTCCCACTGACACCAACGACTGGGTGCTATTCCTCCCCCCTAATATTATAATACTGTTTACTGCCACTGACGCCAGGACAATTTCTACTCAGTCCGGCCCCCCTAAAGTCTGGATGACAGTAAACCGGCCCTTTTGTTTAGAAAGTTTGGAAACCCCTGCTCTAAACAATACACATCTGTCAAATAGCTACAGAGTTGCACTTATTTCCGACACTATCTTTATTCTAACTAGAGATATCTGCTACCTTTTTAAAGTGGATGTAAACCCTCACACATACCCAGTGAAGTGAACAGCCTCGGATGGTACACAGAGATGAAACATCTCCCTATAGAAGGTTTACATGTACTGTATATCTGCAGCCTTCAGCTGTATATATCCTTTAAGTGCACATCATGTTACAGACTTTCTCTTCCTGGTCACCACTGGGAGTGGATTATTGGCATACAGCCAAGACAGCTAATTGGAGGAAAGGCACACCCCCCCCCCCTCTCCACATTGGCAAATGAAGAAAGGAATGTGCAGAGCTCTGCTCTAAGACAGCAAGCTGTGCGCTAACCTATTTATAGCAACCTCCCACGACGCACACTTTAGGCTGCCTTCTCTGAGAATTTTTAAAAAGTTATCACGCTGATAACAGTGGAACTGAGCAGGAGAAAGCTACTGGACATAGTGCTTTGAAGAGCGATAAGAAAACGCTACAAAATATATGTGCCCAGCTCAAATTTCATGAATCGGGTTTACATCCACTTTAAATTAGCAGAAAATATACACCTCCTGTAGTGTCTGATCCTCTAACTTTTGGGGCCAACCTCAGCTGACCTCTTCCATGGCTCTTATGAATTCTCTGTTACTCCTGCAAGTGGTAAATCTCTAAAAAGATTGGAAGTGAAAGCCTCTCCCTGGTAAACACTGATCTAGAGTATTTACTATACAGAGACTTTTACTTTTTATCTTTTGTGATTTCACTACCTGCAAAAGTAAAGGGAGCTGATATACGGCCGGATTCACACCTATGCATTTTAAGTGCTTTTTTGAATTTTTCAGATTTGCATTACAGAACGTGTTCCATAGGAAACAACGTTAAATGCACTGTAGTGCAAATCTGCAAAATGCAAAACACGAAAAATGCATAGGTGTGAATCCAGCCTAAGGGCCTGGAAAGGGAGCGTATGCAGGCAACTTGAAATCAGAGGATCTGACACTACAAGGAATGTCAACTCTCTGCAAGTTTAACAGGGTTGCAGACAATATATGTAATTTTTGAAAAAAATTATACTAAGTATGAATACCTGATGATTTGATTTCAGCCAGTTGTAATCTCCTGTACAGTGACACTCAGACTAGAAGAGGGAGGGGGTAGTATTTTGTGTCCTGCATGCCCATGAGCTGACAAAGGACATGTTGACAGTAAGCGAGAGTGGAGAGATGACCGTATCAGTCTTCTGCTGTTCTTTCATTGTCCAGTCACAGGCTGGGGCAAGGAGGCGACCTAGCTGTGTTGCTCAACAGCAGAAGTAAAAGGTCAGGTAAGCAGGTTGGCTGTTCTCTCTAGTAGGGCTGTATAAATCTCAGGAATGGATGGACAGAAATGCAAATCTTTTCACATGCAAGACAGCTCGCGCATATGTTCAACTGGGTATATGTTTGTCTAGATTTTCGTATTTTTGCTGTGATAATATGGTGCATTAGTGTGGCTCAACTGAAGTGCTATTGTTTTTATGTGTGTGTGTGTGTGTGTGTTCTCTCACCATTTTTTAATATGGTGAGAACGTGTGCTGCAGATCTTCACAGGGATTCGTAAACTGTTTACCTTAGTCCCTATCCCTGAAGGTTACATTCTAATGCAATCTTATGTAACCTTGACTGAGCATATGCAGCCTGTCCCCTGGCTCTGTATTATCAAGAAATATATTGGGGACAATGGAAGAAGGTGAGGATCAGAGAAGGCTGTCCACAAGGTGTCACAGGGGCTGGTACATTCATAACAAGTTGCATGTTGCACCCTGATGGTTGTAACATATTATGAAAGGTGAACTTATCCTTTAATGAGGCATTCCAGGTATGGATATATTATACATGGTTACAGTGGTCCAGCTTGGACCAATGTAACTGTATATATACCACACCTTGCTGATGCCTCTGGAAGTTGGAATCACTGAAGTAGGCGCCCCCTACTCCAGTGATCTCTACTAGATTCTGGGTCCCATGCCAATTGGTTGGCCTGCTGAATTCTGAACACAGGAGGTTGGCTGCTCGAACCTTTCTTTGATTGGTAGAAATGGAGAGTTGAGGTGATAACATCTCCGCTGAATGGCCAAATGGCAAACTTGCCAACCTTCTGTATTCAAGCTGGACCAATGTAACTATGTATAAATTATCCATACTTTAAATTCTTCCTTAAAGCAATGATCTCTCATGAAAATCATAGTCCAGCCGCACACCTGTGTCATATTAGAACAACTTACTGGCCTTCCTACTGGAAAAGAACTATTAAACATTGTTACTGTTCTTTCTCCTTCAGGCTGTGTGTCTTCTCGAATACAAAGCTTTGTAGGAGAACAGTATCAGTTTCCTGTGCTGTAGATAAAAAGGCCTTATTCAGACAAAGGTGGTCCTCCTGCCTTGTCTGCCACTGTCTCACACTCACACGGCTTTGTTAAATAAGGATGCTTTGAATGAGGAGCTCATTAAGAAGTTGGAGCTTAAGTTACATGTGGATCATCTTACCATGAGTTTTCATTTTCCTGCTGTCTCAATTGAAAGGATCCTTTCTCTTCACAGATACAATATAATGGTGTGCTCACCATACTAACTGTGTTCTGCCGTATGGGGCAGTTTTCCTGTTGCCGTAGCACATGCCATAAATTAAGTATGGTTTTGTGTTTTGCAAAAGGAGGAATTGGGCATGTTGGCAAACTTCCTCAGATGATGACATAATGGGGGAATATCTTGTGCATGTTTTTAAGAAAAAAAAACACATCTGTGTTCCTCCTTGTGCCCAATTTAATCACGCTAAACTTATACCGGTATTCCATTGAAAATACTATAAGCAACTTTTCCTGGTCCAGCAATCATTACGGCTTTCTAATGAAATCTAATTCAATGGCAAAGTCCCAGAATATATCAGTGTCCACAGCAACAGGATCGCAATTTTCCAGAGCAGCTTTTCAACACAGAGGAACCCTTGAAATCACTTTCAGGTCTTGGGGGAACCTCTGCTAAAAATTACTGTTTCTACAACTCATGATACATTAATGTGATGGTCAGTGGAAAGAGTGCTCCTCACACTTGTGGTCATTGGGAAGAATTACTCCATTACAGATGGCTAAAAAGGTTAATGGTGTCAGTGGGAACTTATCTAAGAGGCGAAAATTACTCATTGCTCAAGGAATCCCTAGCAACCTCTGGAGGATGGAAACCTGGTTGAGAAGCCCAGCTCCAGAGCTTCAGTTAACATTTAGCAAACTTAATGATCCTGCATTAGTGTAGGTGCCATAAAAAAACAAGCAGTATAGTATGAATAAAGTTTACTTTACCTTCTTCTAATGGTGGATTACAAAATTGTCAAAATAACACCTATAACATTTTTATAGATTACTCACAGGGGATGGGAGAGGATTGGGGGGTTATTTATTATTATAATTGGCTTTTAAATACCTAAATCTCTTTTGATATTGCCTCTTTCAACAACAGCACTCAGATTCAGGGGGGATGCTTGTGCACTGACAAGGATCTTACTAATTGGAGTTGGACTTAGGAAGCAGAGTTGATGACTTTTCAATGCGTTACTGCTCTTTCATTGTCCAATCATCAGGCTCTGGGTGGGAAGTGGATCCTTGCTTAACTCTAACAGAGAAAGTGGTGTCACCTTCCTGTCTGTGCTGTCTGGCAGAGGTGTAAAAAATTGCATGTATGGCTGGACAGGTAAAATAGTTTACATACAGTGCGGAAAATAATTATTTGATCTCCTGCAGATCTTGTAAGTTTGCCCACTTAAAAATTCTAGACCATTAATTTCTTTGTATCATTGGTGTATTTTAAATGATAGAGACAGGATATGAACCAAAAATGCAGAAATAAACACATGATACAAATGTTATCGAGTTGCAGTTCAGTGACTAAAATAAGTATTTGATCCCTTACCAACTAACAATAATTTTGGCTCCCATAGACTGCCTACAGTATGTGGTATACAGATTAGTTGTGCCAATTTAGGAAGGTGCTCCTAACGATAGCTTTTTATGTGTATAAAAGACACCTGTCCGCAGAATCTCCTTTCTTCCATTCAAACCTCAATCTCATGGGCAAGACCAAAGAGCTGTCAAAGGACATCAGGGACAAATTGTAGACCTGCACAAGGCTGGAATGGGCTACAAGACCTTCAGCAAGAAGCTTGGTGAGGAGGAGACAACTGTTGGAGTGATTATTTGCAAATGAAATAAGTACAAAATAACCAATTTCCCTTGTTCTGGAGCTCCATGCAAAATTTTGCCTCATGGGGTAAGGATGATCATGAGAAAAGTGAGGGAATCAGTCCAGAGCGATACGGGAGGAGTTTGTGAATGATCTCAAGGCAGTTGGGACCACAGTCACCAAACAAACCATTGGTAACACAATATGCTGCCATGGCTTTAAATCCTGCGGTGCCTGCAAGGTCCCCCTCTTCAAGAAGGCACATGTACAGGCCCATCTGAAGTTTGCCGGTGAACATCTAAATGATTCAGATAAGGATTAGGAGAAAGTGCTGTGGTCAGATGAGACCAAAATTAAGCTCTTTGGCATTAACTCGACTCGCTGTATTTGGAGGAAGAAAAATGCCGACTATGACTGTAAGAACACCATCCCTACAGTCGAGCACAGAGGTGGAAACATTATGCTTTGGGGCTGTTTCTCTGCTAAAGGTACTTTGCCGCAATGCGGGGCCATAAGACGGGGCCATGTATTCTAAAATATTGCATGAGAACCTTCTTCCCTCAGCCAGAACACTAAAGATGGGTCGTGAATGAGTTTTCCAGCATGAGAATGACCCAAAACCTACTGCCAAGGCAACAAAGAAGTGGCTTTAAGAAGAAGCACATTAAGACCATGGAGGGGCCTAGTCAGTCCCCCAGACCTTAATCCTATAGAAAATTTATGGAGGGAGCTGAAACTTCGAGTTGCCAGGCAACAGCCAAGAAACCTTAAGGATTTAGAGAAGATCTGTAAAGAAGAGTGGACCAAAATCCCTTCTAATGCCGCGTACACACGATCATTTTTCCCGTCGAGAAAAATAAAAAAATTTCCTTTGGACGAGAAAAAAGATCGTCTGTGGGCTTTTTGTCGTTTGTCTTGACGGGAAAAACGGCATTAATCACGACGAGAAAAATTAGAACATGCTCTAATTTTTCTTGTCGTGATTCCCGTCGTTTTTTTCCGCGGCAGTTTTCCCATAGGGAAACACTGCCAGGGAGCCCACACACGGTCGTTTTTTTCGACCAAAAAAAAAATGTCATTTAAAACGGCCGTGTGTGGGGGGAACAAGCTGTTTCTCGTTTTTCACGTTGATTTTCTCGACACTGTTTTCACCGTTGAAAAAATCGATCGTGTGTACGCGGCATGAGATGTGTGCAAACCTGGTCACTAACTACAAGAAGGGTTTCTCCACCAAGTATTAAGTCATGTTTTGCTTGGGGATCAAATACTTTTTTTACTCGCTGAACTGCAACTCAATTTATAACATTTGTATCGTGTTTTTTCTGGATTTTTGGTTGATATTCTGTCTCTATCATTTAAAATACACCTATTATAAAAATTATAGACCTTTCATTTATTTTTAAGTAGGCAAACTTACACAATCTGCAGGGAATAAAATAATTATTTTCCCCACTGTATGTGTATGCCTGTAGTTCTGCTTTAAGTTCACTCCTATTTCTTTTCTTTTTTTTTTACTTTTCGAAGACAAAAACTGTAGATTAAATCACATTTTATCACGCACATGAATGCAACCATAAAAAGTTTTTTACTTGAGTACAGAGCAGTTTGGATTTATTTAAAATCAACATAACTGAATACTTCAGCAATGTAAAACCATTTTTGTCTAGAGACTTCATGAAAGTTCAAGCCATGTAGAACAGCTCCTTTATTTTTACATTGTCATCAGCCAGTAATCTGGAACTGATTTATTCCAACAAAACAGTTCTATAATTTAGCGCTTTGGCTAGCGAGCAGAAAATAAATAAAAACTCAGAGAACGCCATACTTTAGACGCTGTTCATGAATGGATATTTTGTTAGTAAATAAGAATCCTGTGTGTGTGTGACAGGCCTGTTTTCGGGGACTGTCGCATAATCTGCAATGTGTAGGTTTTTCTTGGCTGATTACTACTAGCAATAAGTTCCATTTATAGCTGCTCCAGATTTGTGAAATCACTGTTGATATTTTATTAGCGTGCAGTAATTTCCTGCCAAGGGAAAAGTTGAGAAATGTAACGCGGGTGGGCTAAAGATGTGTGGATTCAGCTTATTTATATTCCTCATGTATTGGATTTGAAAACTCTCCCTACACGCTTTTACTGGAACAGACATTTGATTTCTGAGTGTGAGAATTTGCTTAGCCAGGATAACGTGCTGTGCTGCTTCCTTTGCTCACGATGTACTAATGTGCCTGTATAATTGAAGGTACACTCCAGTCAATTTAGCATGGGCATACACATTTGGGGTAAAAAGGTAACCGTGCTCAACCTTTTTACCCCAGCGGAACCCTTGAACTAATTTTCAGTTCTCAGGGAACCCCAGCTAAATCCATTTTTTATCAATATTACATTGGAAATCTTTGGAAATTTCCCCCAACAGTGGTAGTCATAATCCCACCCTTACAGATCATTGGTGTCATGTTACTGGTTCTGCCATTTTAAGTTGACCCTGGAACTATGCAGGGACATTCAGATGGGAGGTCAATCTGTCACATCTCAAGGAACCCCTAGCAAACTCTGGAGGAACCCTAACGTTTCAAGGAACCCTGGTTGAGAATGACTGCATTAGAGGCACTGGACAACTTTAATGGGAAGTGCTAACTACAGACAGATGTGTAGACCTGGGGTATGACGATGCATGGTAAAGACAGATTGTCTAGGGGTTCCTGGTGTTAAGCCTGTTGTCTGAAGGCCACATGCAGCCTTTTGCCCTTGGGCCTCATCAGCTAGTACTGGATGTGATTGTCCTGAAGCAAGTATCCTATCTCTCATCATCTCCTGAAGAATGTCTCCAATCTCTGACCCTCTCCTGGGGCTACAAGATCGGTATGTGTCACTGGGGCACCCCTGCTGCCATGAGGGATGCAGTACAGACATGCCTGAGCTCTGTCTTACAGTAATGAAGGTACCAAATTTACCTACGGTGTATAGGAGTCACATTTTAGGACTCCAACAGCACAAACTTACAGCTGTTGTGCTTGCTCTTTCTCTTTTTAATGCTGGCCATACATGTAAAATGACAACACTATGGATTGCTTGTCTCCAGAAAGGCCCATTACAATTTTTAAAACAGGACAATTAATTATGTTTGCACTCGAAAGCCTAATCATCTTTGACGCTGAAAGGTGAAATCCAGGTAGAAATAAAAACCTCAGTTTAGTCCAGCTATATTTTTAAAAATAGACTATTTTAAACATAGCTATAATCAGCACATCCTCATGTCTGTGTTAACGTTCTTTAATCCTATACAGAACAAGTGAGAGAGGGAGGGTCGGCAGTCTAAACCAATCAGGGCTTTATTAGGTTGCACAGTGTTGTCATTTTTCCACTGTGAACATTCCCACAGAAGGGTAAAGAACATGGGGGACCTAATCAGTGCTCATTGTCCAGCCAGTGGACCTGAGGTAGTGAGAAGTGAGTTTATGGACCTGGCTATGCTATTTGGTATTGATACCTGTTTCACAAGGTACTACAACATATTTTGGTATGTAACCTCGCTCAGTTTCTGAAATTGATAATATCCAATGCCACTGGGTATTGCAAACTTGTCGGGCTGTTTCTGAACGGGACTGCAACTTTGTCACATGATTCTGTTCTGTAAGTCCTAGTCTATAAAGTTTGGAGAGATGGCAATTCTGGAATCTGCAAACTACTTGGCCTGTATTTTTGCAAAAGCTGATTTAGCATGTTGAGAGGGGGTCAGGGGAGTTTTAAAAATATCTAAACCCAAGAGCAACAATAGCGGTTTATAAACGTGAATTAAAAAAAAAAAAAAGGAAAAACTGTTCTTGTGTCAGTACTGTAGAAATGTAGAAAGCAGCTATGCAATATTTTGATCATGGTTCTAAGCATTTAAATCCACTGTGTTGCGCTAATGGGAAAAAAAAAAGTATAACCAAAACGTGACCAATAGGAAATTAAAAAAAAAGTGAAAAAAATAATATATGCTATAATATCCCAACTGTGATGATAAATGAGTCCACACACTGTGTACATACAGTCAGGTCCATAAATATTGTGACATTGACACCAATTCTAATCTTTTTGGCTCTATACACCACCACAATGGATTTGAAATGAAACGAACAAGATGTACTTTAACTGCAGACTTTCAGCTTTAATTTGATGGTATTTACATCCAAATCAGGTGAACGGTGTAGGAATTACAACAGTGTGTATATGTGCCTCCCACTTTTTAAGGGACCAACAGTAATGGGACAATTGGCTGCTCAGCTGTTCCATGACCAGGTGTGTGTTATTCCCTCATTATCCCATTTACAAGGAGCAGATAAAAGGTCCGGAGTTAATTTCAAGTGTGCTATTTGCATTTGGAATCTGTTGCTGTCAACTCTCAATATGAGATCAAAAGAGCTGTCACTATCAGTGAAGCAAGCCATCATTAGGCTGAAAAAACAAAACAAACCCATCAGAGAAATAGCAAAAACATTTAGGCGTGGCCAAATCAACTGTTTGGAACATCCTTAAAAAGAAAGAACGCACTGGAGAGCTCAGCAACACCAAAAGACCCGGAAGAGCACGGAAAACAACTGTGGTGGATGAGCGAAGAATTCTTTCCCTGGTGAAGAAAACACCCTTCACAACAGTTGGCCGGATCAAGAACACTCTCCAGGAGGTAGGTGTATGTGTGTCAAAGTCAACAATCAAGAGAAGACTTCACCAGAGTGAATACAGAGGGTTCACCACAAGATGTAAACCATTGGTGAGCCTCAAAAACAGGAAGGCCAGATTAGAGTTTGCCAAACAACATCTAAAAAAGCCTTCTGTTCTGGAACAACATCCTATGGACAGATGAGACCAAGATAAACTTGTACCAGAGTGATGGGAAGAGAAGGGTATGGAGAAGGAAAGGAACTGCTCATGATCCAAAGCATTACCACCTTATCTGTGAAGCATGGTGGTGGTAGTGTCATGGCGTAGGCATGTATGGCTGCCAATGGAACTGGTTCTCTTGTATTTATTGATGATGTGACTGCTGACAAAAGCAGCAGGATGAATTCTGAAGTGTTTCGGGCAATATTATCGGCTCATATTCAGCCAAATGCTTCAGAACTCATTGGACAATGACCCGAAGCATACTGCGAAAGCAACCAAAGAGTTTTTTAAGGTAAAGAAGTGGAATGTTATGCAATGGCCAAGTCAATCACCTGACCTGAATCCAATTGAGCATGCATTTCACTTGCTGAAGACAAAACTGAAGGGAAAATGCCCCAAGAACAAGCAGGAACTGAAGACAGTTGCAGTAAAGGCCTGGCAGAGCATCACCAGGGATGAAACCCAGCGTCTCGTGATGTCATCGCGTTCCAGACTTCAGGCTGTAATTGACTGCAAAGGATTTGCAACCAAGTATTAAAAGTGAATGTTTGATTTGATTGTTAATCTGTCCCATTACTTTTGGTCCCTTAAAAAGTGGGAGGCACATATACAAACTGTTGTAATTGCTACACCGTTCACCTGCTTTGGATTTAAATACCCTTCAATTAAAGCTGAAAGTCTGCAGTTAAAGCACATCTTGTTTGTTTCATTTCAAATCCATTGTGGTGGTGTATAGAGCCAAAAAGATTAGAATTGTCGATGTCCCATTAATTATGGACCTGACTGTATACAGAAGCCTCCACCAGAATGATCAAAATGAAGGCTTACCAAATGTATATGACCCTCTAAAAGAGAAATCAAATACAGCTTGAACAACATCAGCGTTTTCACCAGTCCTCCTCAGAGTTCCCACCTGGCCCAGTTACTCTTAAGATTTTTTCCTTTCAGCCACCAACCACACATGATTGGGAGAAAACACAAGAGCAGACGCTCTACATAGTGTAAAATTCCATAAATGCTTTATTACTAAAATGAGATGCACTTACAAATTGTCATATATGCACCATAAAAAAAACATATTCAGCAGATGGATCAAAATCTGGACCACTTCCAGTTAAGCTATGTCGTCGGAAAACTGCTCCTCCCTATGTGTTTCGTCACATGCGACATGTTCCAGAAGAGGAATCCTCTGAGGAAGACTGGTGGAAACACTAATGAATGTGGTTCTATGCATCTCAAGCTGTATTTGACTTCTCTTTTAGAGGGTCGTATACATTTGGTAAGCATTCATTTTGACCATTCTGGTGGAGGTTCCTGCTCTGGCTTATCACCGTTCAAGATCTTTGGGTGGAATATCCCTATATATACACACAGTGTGTGTACTCCTTGTATCTTTACAGTTGGGACATTTTTTTTTTACACTTTTATTTTTTATTTTTAATATTGTTTACATTTTGTCGATATGCTTTTTTTATTAGCAAAACACAGTAGATTTATATAAAAGTAGCAGCTTAGCAGTGCTTGGATGAGTGGCGGCTTTTTTTTTATATGTATATTTTCTGCAAGAACAGAACAATGCCAGTAAATCATACCAGGAATTTTTTCCTTCCTCCTCTGACTTGAATTGTTAAACAATCTTATCCGCTTTCTCAGCCATCTTCTGTAAACTAGAATCCCTTTTTCCCCATGCAATGGTGATTAGGAGAAAAAGGGGTCTTTGTAATATCAGAAGACCAGCCTAGGGCGACAATGCTGCTTCTTAGAGTGCAGTGAGTGAGCATTCTCACCCTAGGACAGGAGGTGTGTTACTGACCCCCCCCCCCCCCCCACAAGAAAAAAATTAAACAAATGCAGCCACCACATCGAAGGACTGGTAACTGCACAATTTACAGTTTTTGTGTTTGAACACCTTCCCATCTGCCCTAAAGCAGAATGACGGCCGGGTGGTGGCTTTTACCTTTCTGAGTGGACATCATAGGACCGCCTCTCATAAAGCACCACTCGCGGAGCCACCCAGTGATGCGATCTGTCACCGGCTGTGTCCACCAGACAGTCGATGACTGATCAGTGTATCGGCTCGCTGACCAATCACAGCAGTTAGCATGACAATTGTAAACAAATGGATGGCTTCATTTAATGACATTCATTCTGTACAATTGTTACATATTCGGTAAGACAATAGTCCATCCAGTTCAACCTGTTGGGGTGTATGTGTATCAGTGTCTAATGATTTTCCATATCCCTGTATGTTGTGTCCTTTTTAGATGTACATCTAAGAGTCTTTTAAAAAATATCCATACTCTCCGCAGTCACCACCAATTGTGGGATAGAGTTCCTCATCCTTATTGCCATAACAGTGAAGAACCCCCTATGCAGTTTAAGGTTAAACCGCTTCTCCAGTCTCATGTGTCCCTTTGTCCTTATACACTCCCTAGGATTGAATAGTTTAATTCTTATGCTGAGATCCCCATTGAGAGATTTGTAGATCGCCATCATGTGTTGCTAGCTATAAATGTGATTATATGGTACAGACAGAGCCAATCACAGCCCATCTGTACCATGTGATTAGCGTTGACCAACTACAGCTAATCACAGGAAAACAAACTTAATGAATCCGTTTCATTCAGTAAAATGCTTGCTTATAGCAATGTAAAGCACTGGAAAAAGCAATCGTAATGTGTAAAAAAATAAAATAAACCCTGATCACTTCCCCAGGGTAGTACAATGTTAGTATGGTAACATTATATTGCTCTGTTCACAGTGTTCTTGATCACCGCCACACCCGTTATATGAGGACGTTGTACTGCACTAGTTACAGTATTTAAAAAAAATAAAAAAAAATTATAAAAAAAAAAAATATATATATTTTATTTCTTTTGTAAAAAATTATGACAAAATACAACTTCAAAAAATCCGCCATGCCTCTTACTAAATACCTTGGACTGTCTACTTTCCAAAAAGGGGTCATTTTGGGGGGTATTTGTGCTGTCCTGGTATTTTAGGGCCTCATGAAATGAGTCCATCAGTACATCTGGATTGATCAGTTTTCAGATATATACCATAGTTTGTGGACTCTATAATTTTCCTACAGACTAAATAATATAAAACATTTTTTTGTTATTTTCAACAAAGAAATGTAGCAAAATACATCTTGGTCTAAATTGAAGGACAATTATTTGCAAAATTTTAAAACATGAGCTAAGAAAAACACATGTACGGTATCTTTTTTTTAAATTTTTTTTGCAAAATTCAGGCTTTTTTCGTTTATTTAACAAAAATAAATCCCAATAGTGATTAAATACCTCAAAAAAAGCTCTAGTTGTGTGAACAAGAAGATAAAAATTAGTTTGGGTACAGTGTTGAATGACCACGCAATTGTCATTCAAATTGCGACAGGGCTGAAAGCTGAAAATTGGCCTGAGCAAGAAAGGGGATAAAAGTGCCTGGTATTAAAGTGGTTAAATACAGAGTTGTAATGTTTGGCTGGAGCATACAGTTCCTTTTTAAATGGTAAAACTTTTTCTAGAGTCGGTCTCCTTTGCATTGTCACGCTTGCTCCACACCCTTTTTTTCTTTTATCAAAACTGCAGTTTCCATTTGTGTGAATCACAAAGTTGATGACTATCAACAGTAAATTACCCTTCAGGGCAAGAATTGGAAAATCAAATATCCCTTTGCGAATTATAATATTAAGCACTCCTTTATCTTGTAGTTCAGAGCTGGAGCGATGACGTCACAGGGACTGAACTGTTTATTTAAAATCTCTCTTTATATTTTGAAAGGAAGATTATATTTAGCTGTGCACACTGAGCATGAGTATTATGCAAGAATTGCCTCTCATTTCCCTTTCAATAATAGATCTCCACCATGTACTAAAGCTTGAGGGCTTTGTGCCAAAGAGAACAGGTTTGACTTGTCTGTGAGGATTTACACTCTGGTAAACGGCACAACTGCTTTGACAGAGGTCATAGCAGAGGTTGTAAAGTCCATTGCTCATCACTAAGAATATTCTGGGGGTAATCCCCAAGTGTTCATCTAGCTTCATTGTGAAAAGAGAGCTTGGCAGGAAGTTAACAACTTACATGATTTCTGGCAATGTAAACATATATTTGCACTTATCAAACAGAAATAACAACAAAAAAATTGTCAATTGTATAGTTAACAGACCAAAAGGGATCAAATAGGAGAAGTTCAATGCTACGATTTACTTACATTTCAAAGTGAATGTCTGGGCAAATACAAAAATATTCAGGTCATCTCTCCAATACATACACATTTCCCCATAGCTTTAAAAATGCTGCAAAAACAGAAAAATACTTGTTGATCCTGCCAAATATGCAGTGAGCTCCACACTGCCCCTATCTGAGTTCTCCAATGCTGGACTTTCAAACCCCTTCCCGTGGTTGCAGGAAAGAAAGTTGCACCGTCTATGGCTGGCTTTAGCCTGGGGCAGTGTTATCCATCCTCATTTCTCAGGTATCCCCAACAGGCCTTGTTTTGGAAATTTCCCCTAGATAAAACGGCTGTTAAAAATACAAACCCATTGCCATTGAGTTGATCACGTTTAGGACAGCCCCATAGCAGCTTAACTGATACAGGGCAGCTCCCCGGAGCAGAATCACATTATATATATATATATATATATATATATATATATATATATATATATAAAATGTGTGTGAGATTCTGCACTTCCGCCTGTAGGGGGCTTGCACGCTACTTCTGCTGTGATCACAGCAGAAGCCGATCTGTGGGTGGCGATAATACACACAGAACTGAAATCTGCCTATATAAACAAGGCAGATCTCAGTTCTGACAGAGGGGAAGGAATGGATTTTGTGTTCCTGCAAAGCAGGGAACAAAACGGATCTCTTCCCCTAGTAAAAGCACCTAGCACAGTACACAAGAACACTGGCTAGGCAACACAGTTAACCCTTTTATGGCCCTAGATGTTTAATACCTTTCCAGCTAGTGCCTTTAGTACAGTCACAGTGCATATTTTAGCTCTGATCACTGTACAGTATTTGTGCCACTGGTTCCCACAAAGTGTCAGTGTCCGATTGTCCGCCGCAATATTGCAGTCCCTCTATAAGTCGCTGATCGCCACCATTAATATTATATAAAATGAGTAAATAAAAGTTCTATAAATATATCCCATAGTTTGTAGATGCTATAACGTTCTTGTAAATCAATAAATATATGCTTATTAGGATTTTTTTTACCAAAAACATGTAGCAGAATACAGATTGGCCTAAATTTATGAAGAAAATAGTTTTTTAATTTTTTTTTTATTGGATATGTTTTAGAGCAGAAAGTAAAAAATATTGTTTTTTTTTTCAAAATTGTCGTTCTTTTTTTGTTTATAGCGGCCCCCGACTCCCGTGTCACTGGAGTTGCTTGACAGCAGTGGGAACCAATTGCTCCTGCTGCTATCAATCTGTCTGTCTGGACTCGTGCACATAGCTGGATCGGTCTCCGGTAAAAAAAAAAGGGGGACTCTGGGGGCAGCTGTGGCAAAGAAGGTTTTTCACCTTAATGCATAGAATGCATTAAGGTGAAAAACCTTGAGACTTTACAACCACTTTAATATGGAATTCCAGTCTAGAACTAACTAAGCTTAAAACTGCTCCTATCCATCTTCTAACTCCTATACTAATCTCAACAATTAGGAGGTTTGTGCACAACAGATCTGTTGTGATCTAGCCAACATCCCTAACTAGATTGTATAGGAGAGTTTCCCCTCAAGGGCGGGACTTTTTAGGCATAGATTTTGACAACCACTTAAGGGTATAGTCTGATAAAATAGTTTTATTACAAAAAATAAAATAAATAACACATAATATGATAGAGCTTGACAATACAGGCTTGAGGGGAAACTCTCCTATACTAACTCCTATACTAACTACCCTGTAGAAGGAAGATACTTATACTCACCTATTCTCAAGGCGCCCCGGTCCAGTCTCATGATCGTCTCCCAGTGGCCGGTTTCAGGGGAGAGGAGGGACAGCAGACAACGGATGCCACATAGTAAGCCTATGGGTGACATCGCTGCTTAGGCATTCCATCTGTTGTCAGCGCTCTCTTCTATCCTGAAACCAGCCACCCGGGAGATCTCATGACCGCACCAGAGCACTCTGAAAGTAGGTAAGTCAATTGCATCTTCCTTTTACAGGGTAGTTAATATAATGCCGCATACACACGACCGTTATTCATGTCATGGAAAAAAACGAAGTTTTTCTCAACGTGTTTTTTCGTGTTTCCTCTCAAGCCTGCCTTGCATACACACGTTTGACGGCACTTTAAAGGGGAAGTTCCATTCGAATGGCGCCACCCTTTGGGACGCTTTTGCTAATCCTCGTGTTAATAAAGTTTGTTGAGAGACGATTCATGCTTTTTAGTCTTCGTGCTTTTCATTCCGTTACAGCGTGACGAATGTGCTATCTCCATTATGAACGCTATTTTTACCAGTACGAGCGCTCCCGTCTCATACTTGATTCTGAGCATGCACTTTTTTTTCCCCCTCGTAAAAGCATACACACGACCGTTTTTCACGACGTTAAAAAGAACGACGTGAAAAACGATGAGAAAAAATAGAGCAGGTTCTAATTTCTTTTCGGGCATTTTTCGAGAAAAATGCTCTGGAGCATACACACCACCGTTTTTCACGACCATTTAAAAAAAAAAAATCTCGTCATGAAAAATGGTCGTGTGTACGTGGCATAAGAGTTAGAAGGTGGGTAGGAGCCGTTTTAAGATTAGTTAGTTCTAGACTGGAATTCCACTTTAACAAATTCTAGTTACCAGTTTTTGCATAGCAATTTTCTATATAGAGTAGTGTATACATAAGAAAAGCACAACATAAAGGTGCAATTTAGTACAATGGTGGTCAACTTGTAAATCATAGAGGGTCTCCAGTATGGCCACCAGCAGCATGTAATAAACTAGGTGGGACAGGGCTTGACAAATTTGCTTGGAATCTAGGAGCCAGCTAAAAAAGTTAGGAGCCAGGTTTTTTTTTTTTTTTAACGACCAATGCGTGCAGAAGCGCCCGCACATGAAAGCAGTGTTTAAACCACACTTGTGAGGTATCGCCGCGATTGGTAGAGCGAGAGCAATAATTCTAGCCCTAGACATCCTCTGTAACTCAAAACATGCAACCTGTAGAATTTTTTAAATGTCGCCTATGGAGATTTTAAAGGGTAAAAGTTTGTCGCCATTCCACGAGCGGACGCAATTTTGAAGCGTGACATGTTGGGTATCATATTTACTCAGCGTAACATTATCTTTCACAATATAAAAAAAAATTCGGCTAACTTTACTGTTGTCTTATTTTTTAATTTAAATAAGTGTGTTTTTTTCCTCAAAAAGTACGCTTGTAAGACCGCTGCGCAAATACGGTGTGGCAGAAAGTATTGCAACGACCGCCATTTTATTCTCTAGGGTGTTAGAATAAAAAATATATATGTTTGGGGGTTAACTTCTAAGTAAAGGGAAGGAGATGGGCGGGCAGTGAAACAGGCAAGCATTGCTGGTTGTCTTGTCATACCAATGGCCACCACAAGATGGCGCCAGATTACAGAATGAAGCCTAGGCCTGCAGAAGGGTGCAAAGCCGCGGCCTAAATTAACGGCCGGCGCGGCCCGACGAGATCACGCGATCGCAGAGGGGGGGGCGCACGGAGATGGAGGTAACCTCAGCTGTGCTGCCCCAGGTGCCAGGTCGCTAATTCTAGTCGCATTTGTGACCTGGCGTTCGGGGATTCTCGAGCCCTGAGGTGGGACCGATAGGCAGGATTATAGATGAATTGCTAGGCCAGGCTTACATGACCTAGTCAACACCCAAAGCGATTACCCAGCTCTGTCTTCCAGAAACTCGGGATGTGTTGGTCAGGGGAGGCGCTGGATGCTCCACTCTTTGTCGGGGAGGGCAATAGGAGGTTGAACACACCAGAGGAGGAGCAGCTGACCAAGTGCTGGTAGAAGGGCACACAGACCAACACGTCTTCATTTTTGGAGCAAGAGCACAATTTTTGAGGCAAACCTAAATTTACCTCTAGTTAATGGAGAATGTCAGGAAGGCCATAAAGAACTCAAACATATGGTACAGCATAGAAAAACAGTGAATTCCCTACGATCATGTCTTTTTATGGCTCCTGATTTAATAATAAAAAAAATTCCACCACATTAAAAGTAATGTGTGTAAGATTTTGTTTCCAGAAAGTGGATATTTGATAGATATCTGTCAGTATAATGCATCCCATTGACATGGATCCCAATAGGCAACTTGGAAGCTGCTACAAGCCAGATTTTTTTTTTTTTATGGTGATGCTTTAATTCAGGGGTAGGCAACCTCGGCCCTACAGCTGTGGTAAAACTACAAGTCCCGTGAGACATTAGAAGACACTGACAATCAAAGGCATGACTCCTAGAGGCAGAGGCATGATGGGATTTGTAGTTTCACCACAGGTGGAGGGCCGAGGTTGCCTACCCCTGCTTTAGTTGCTAAAACGAACTTTTGTAAAACTGTGAGCAGGCATCTTTTTAATGCAGAAGAGACATGCTCTTTCTCTTCTGAAATAATACAAGCTTGCCTGCCTGCTCACAATTTTCTACCGAATGTACACTAAGCTGAGCGGCAACCAGGACAAGATGTCGGCAGCGAGCGAGGGATGTAACTGCTGCATCACTGGAAGGTAGAAGTGTGTATACTGATTGATGGCCAGTGACAGGATTATTTAACATTACATAACTAAATATGCACATTATGTGTGTTGACTTGTTCTTTTCCTCCTTTTGCCCTGTAAGCAGCAACAGGACATGGCTCTGTATCACGAAAGAAGGCCACATGCTCCCTCATTCCTGAAAAAAAATGGTATTTTGCAACAGTAGTGATAGGGCAGCGCTGCAAAGGTGAGTATAGTTGAATCAGGGGTCTTTTTAAATTGTATCTAAAGCTGACCACAGATCATTTTTTTTTTTTCGACCAGCCAATAGGCTGATTGGAAATAATAGGAAATGGAATTTCTCTATCTACACAAGTGTTCCGAAAGCGGGGACTCTCCCTTGTCAGAATATACTGATCAGCAGCTGCTGATCGAGAAACATTTTCCAACAAAAACAAGATATACCTGTGCTCAAATCCCAATAGCTTGTACGTGTATACAACTTAGGTTCTAAAGGGGTGTGACCACATGTTTACACTACAAATTCTGAATGGACCCTCTGCACACTGCTATACACCCTTTCCAGCAAACTATGCGGTGAAAAACAGGGATTTTTAGTTCACACATATTGCAATACATGTATAATAAATAGGAAGTAAAGTCTTCCTCTTTAATTGTACCTAAAGGTAAGCCTATAAATAGGGCTTACCTGTAGGTACTGTAAATATCTCTTAAACTTGCACCATTTAGGAGATATTTACGATATACGCTGCCGCCAACGTCATTGGCGCATGCGCACTGAAGAAACGGCCCGCTTGAGCCGTTTCTTCAGGGCCTGTGCTGTGACGGCAGCTCCCGCGCACATGTGCGGGAGAGATGTCCTCGCAGCTCTGGCCAATTATAGCGCCGGAGCCTGCGCACCCGGAAGTAACTTCGCCAAAGATGCCGGCCGTGTCTATAGTGTGCGGGCGGCACTGTGGGACTTCGTTCTGCGGTAAGTATTTCATAATGAGCTAGTATGCAATGCATACTAGCTCATTATGCCTTTTGTCTTTCGGGTTTTAGTTTTTTTGGGGGGGTTTTTTCAGAGGTGTACAACTTCAAGTTTAGCGCCAACAAATGTATAAGTGACCGTGAAATACCAGTCTTAATGATTTGAACATAAAAAAAAAAATTCAACAAATAAGTTCCCACAATGTCCAAACAAATCTGTGCATGAGTATGAAAAGGAAAAGTAGATCTGATGTAACCACTCCGGTGAACATAGGTACAGCATTCAAAACGTGTCCAGATAGCTATCCGTCGCCTTCAAGTAGCGTAAGTGCAGACAAGTAAAGACAAAACACAAGTAAAACTCCCACCCAATGCGTTTTGTCCAATAGGATGTTATTGGCCCCCTTGATAACAGCCTATTGGACAAAACACATTGGGGCGGGATATTTAGTACTGACATCTCGCTGAGCGATTCCAGGTTGCCAGCGGTTGTCCATGTGAGTTTTACTTGTGTTCTACACTGTTTTTACTTGAAGTTTTACTTGTATAATAAAACCTACTACACATTTGAAAATGCATCTGGGGTCCTGGTGAGCTTTATTTATCCTTGGTGGGAGTCCACTTAAAGGTACCAGTGGAGACGCAACATTACCACACTTCCAGAAGGATTTCCATGTATGTTGAAAGGCGCACATGCTGCTGTCAAGGCAGCTTTTATCTCTTGTGAGTCTACACTTTACTTGAATGTGGCGGATGGCTATCTGGACACGTTTTGAATGCTGTACCTATGTTCACCTGTGTGGTTACGTCAGATCTACTTTTGCTTTTCATACTCGTGCATGGATTTATTTGTGGGAACTTATTTGTTGATTTTTGTTTTTTATGTTCAAATCATTAAGACACTTTTTTTATTGTCACGTATACATTTGTTGTCACTACACTTAATATGCAAGTTTGACTAAGGCCCGCTGTACTGTCTTTAGTGTCAGCTGCTTCTTATTGTTTTATTTGAGCACAGTGCAGATTTTGGCACTTATTTATATTGGAATACATGTTTAAGCTGGCCAACTGCATCAAAGTAATCCCTCTTACGGCCAGTCCTGCACTGCAATGGTGGACACAGTGCCAACATGGGGCACACAGACACAAGGTGGGGGAGAGCTACTAGGTTCAGGTCTGGTCACTGACCTGCGTTGCAACAAAAACAAGATGTACCTGTGCTGAAATCCCAGTAGCTTGTACATGCATATAATCTGTCAGGTGCTAAAGGGGTGTGACCACATGTTAACAGTACAAATTCTGAATGAAGCCTCTGCATGAGAAATATGAGACATAGTTTTGTGACAGCGGGGACTCTCCCCTGTCAGAATATACTGCTCAGTGGTTGCAGCTGCTGATCGTGAAACATTTTCCAACATTCACCATTCAACAGAAGTCAATAGTTAAATCGCCTCCTGTTGAGCGGGAGCAACCATACATGTATTGAAATTCGGCCGGTCGCTTCTGAACTAGATGAATGTTGATCCATCTATGGCCAGCTTAAAGCAGTGTTAAACCCTAAAGCAAACATTTATTATACTGCAGCTTACCAATTCTTAGATGTGATGGTTGCATTCATTTTCTTTTTTAAGCTTTCTTCTTTTCATCTGGTGATCTGGCTAGTAAGTCCTGTTATGCATTAAGGTAAAAACCTTCTGTGCTGCAGCTCCCCCCCCCCCCCCCAGACCCCCATTTTTTTTATACCTGAGCCCGGTCCAGCGATGTGGACGAGCGCAGTGGCTCCAGCTGCTGTCTCTCTCCTCATTGAACAGATTGATAGCAGCAGGAGCCATTGGCCAAATCCTGTGGTGCGAGGAGCCGGGCCGAGTCCTACTGTCTGTGTCAATGGATGCAGCAGCAGGACTCAGGAGCGTGCCCCCACAGGTGCTCCCAGGGAAAGTGGCTTTTCGCAAGGGCACCTGATGAAGAAGAGGGGCCTGGAGCGTCGGCCGGGGACCCCAGAAAAAGAGGATTGGGGCTGCTCTGTGCAAAACCATTGCATAGAGAAGGTAAGTATAGACAGGTTTGTTAATTTTATAACGCTAAAGGTTTACAGCCACTTTAAATTACTAGGATTAAACAACTCATTTAAAACTGACAGGGTTGCTTACAATACTTTTATTTATGTAAAACTTTTATTCCAAAAAGAAAATAAATGTTGCTGTATCTGCTTATAAAGTATTAGCTGGAGTTCAGCTTCAATTTTTTAGTGTATTTAAATCTGCTAGGACATCTGGAAAATAGCCAAACTGGCAGCAGCCATGTAAGCTGTCAGCAAAGATGAATTGGTGGGTCAGGAGGATGATGATAGCTGAAAAAGGAGTGAAGGCTGACTTCTAACTGTAACTTCACATTGCTGCAGTGCAGAAAAATGCAATTTGGTGTGCGGTCGCATTTCCAATTTTTAGTGGGGTGTGGTGCCATAAAGTGCTGTTTTAAAACAGAACAGGGGCATTCCTTATTTGTCCAAGTGCAGTTTTAAAGTGGCACAGGTAATCAGTGATTCGCTTGGGTTCCTGCTAGCATGTGGGCTGAAACCACCAGCTGTTAGTGACAGCTGGAATCTAGCACTAAGATCAGGACCTGAAACAATCAGCTCCTGGGCTTCTGATCTTGCTAATCAGTAGGGTCACCTGTAGCAGATCATTGTAAACACAATGCTTTATTATCTTTGCATTTGAATTGGGATGACATCACAAATTGCATCAGCATTACAGCAATTCCTCCTCTGCTGAGGCAGAGTTGGAGCAACGAAAATACCTGCCTCTCCCAGCAGCAGATCAATCCTATAATGACCTATTGCTGGATAATTGAATCCAGCAATAGACCCCTGTTAGAAGTAGTTTGTTGCTGCACAGCTGCTATTTTTTTTTCCCACGAAAGTGGAGTTACCCTTTAAATTGTAAACCTTAAAGTGATACTAAAGTCTCTGTTATTTTGAAACAAACAAAAAAAAACATGTTATATTTGCCTGCTCTGTGCAGTGGTTTTGCACAGAGCAGCCCAGATCCTCCACTTCTCGGGTCCTCCGGCGCTCCTGGCCCCTTCCTCCTGTTGAGTACCCCCACAGCAAGCAGCTTGCTATGGGGGGCCCCTGAGCCCATCCACACCCTCGTATGTCCATTCAGACCCAGAGCTGTGGCCCCACCCGCCCCCTCTCTCTCTCCTCATTGGCTCACTGGCTTGACAGCATTGGAAGCCAATGGCGCTTCGCTGCTGTCTCAGCCAATTAGGGAAAGTCCTGGACAGCCGAGTCTCTCGTGCAACATCGCTGGATCGAGATGGGGCTCAGATCAGTATTGGGGGGGGGGGGGCTGCTAAACACAAAAGGTTTTTTATCTTAATGCAGAGAGTGCAAAAATCTTCTGCCTTTACAACCACTTTAAATATTGAGCTTTACTATTTCATTATATTGTGTGAAAATCACACTTCTATGTCCTTTAATTGGCAGACTTTAATGATTTTATTATGGGGAAAATATCTGCGGCTGCCCTGATTTTGCAACTGATCCTTTGGGGAAAAATTTCTGGAACATACTACTAATAATAATGTATGTATCCAAGTCTGCTATCTCTTTAAAGCCCTATCTATCCTGCGAAAATTGATGTATGATGAATTGGGAAAGACTGGAAAACCTAAAACCTAAAAGATAAAAGGTGCGGAATTGAGACATTGCTGGGGGGGGGGGGAAAAAAGCTCTAGGCCTCAAGGTTGTTTTAGGGGGAAAAAAAGGCCTGGGGAGTGGGGACTTGATGAAACATGCGTTAATGCATGACATAACTCTCATTAAAGCGGAAGTTCCGCGGTCTGGACATTTTTTTTTTTCAGTCCATTCTATGCTACGCATTATGTATTTTTAGTACTCACTTGTCCGGCGCTCATAAACTTCCCCCGTCTGTTTTCGTTATAAATTATTCTTTATAAAAATTCTTCCTGTATTTGCCATTTTGCTTGTGGGCATCTTGAAGCCCACAAGCACATTCTTCCGGGTAGCGATGAATGCGCTTCTCCCGGCATTCATCGCTGTATCTCGCGCACGCGCAGTGTTGACGGCGAGCAGCGCCGTCAACACTTCTTGGTTGCCATCACAACAGGCGTCAACAGTAAAAGTACACGCCCCGTTGTGATGCCAATACACCTACGTGCCATTATTTAAAATGGCGGAATTAGATCCACCCTCGTCACGTGACCGGGTAGACGAGTCACGTGACGATTGAATTATCGTGATGTTTGTTTGCAAGGAAGGCGTTACTCTATTACTCCTGGGAAGCAGGACACTTTGCTCCCAGGAGACACAGCAAAGGACACGCCTACTCCCGCGGGAGGAAATCCCGGAAGTACGAATGAATAAAGAAGATTAATGAAAACGACACAACAAAAAAAATAAAAGGTTAGGCATTTGTTTTTATTCATGTTAAGAGGGACTGGTGACAGCAATGTTTAAAATGTGGGTGAACCTCCGCTTTAACACAGAGCAGTAGGCTGCAACAATGTGATTGGGCCCTAAAAAGATATGAATATAATAATAAATATAGCGCTTATTTCTTGTATACAAAGCAATTTGATGAATGAAAAAGTCAACTTTGTTGTTTACAGTTACCCGAAGTTTGTTTTTAAATATCCTAATTTTTTTGTAAAGTATAGTTTCCTGTTTATACTTTAGTAAAAAGCAGGGCTTCCGTGCCACTGATAAAAGTAGGTGTGTTTTTTTTGTTTTTTTTTTTACTTTCTTATAAACTAGCTGTTGTTTCATATCTGCTGTCCGGGGGGTTAGAGCTAGGAGATTAATTAGTAAACTGGAATGTGCTGCAGCAAATGTGCGTGATTGGCAATCACATCTGCTTCAGCAACTGGTGGTGGGGCCATACTGCCCTCCTGTTCAGATATTTCCAAAAAGGCTTAAGAGTCCTCTGCCACATTCTACGTTTCCTAGTTGGAACTAATAACTGTCCAGGAAAGGATTCCTGGTTTAATGAGGGGTGAAAAACAAACAATGCTTTATTTTATTTTTTGACTCACCAAAATTACATTTACAGTAGGCTTTATTTTGAGTCAATTTAAAGGAACACTGGAGACCACCTCCTACTGCAAACTTTCTTTGTGTATATATTACCTGTCCATTTAAATAGCATTGTGACCTGTATCAAGCAGTATAGTTTGCATATGTTGATTTAGATTGTGGAGATTCATGAGGGCTGATGGTTGGACAGCTGTGCCCTGGGATAATCAGCAGCTGAATCTTGTCAACCAGCTTCCGATCGCCAATTATAACAATTGTCCACATGCGGACCATCCATCCTTAATCAAGCGTGACCTCACACTTACAGCATGTAGTGGGTCACTGCCGGGAAAGTGAGCAGAATTTGTCATGAGATGGCTCTTTAAGGTAGTAATTTTATCCAGATGTTAAGAAAAGTGAAGCCATGTAAGAATTGGAAGAACCCTTTCCTGCTTTATTAGTAGTTGATAAAAACTATCTGCATCTCAAGGCTTGAAGCCTGCTGTGACATGGTTTGTAAAAATTTTAAAAAAACAATTAAAAATAATTTAGAGAAACAACACTGTTAGGCAGGCCATACACGGTGCAAATTTCTTTCCTGCAACCATGGGTTGCAGGAAAGAAATTTGCACGATTCCCTCATCAACACAAAAAGTGCTGACAGGGGAATCGGCAATTGTCTTCTCCCAGTGGGGTGAGGGGGGGGGAGCCGTCCCCCCCCCCCCTTGAGAAGATGGTGATTATTGCTAGCGGCTATAGCAATAATCGCAATAGAATCCAGCAGGCTGGTTGTACCCAAGTTGATTGATTTATCAACTTGGTACATTCAGCCTACCCATTAACGACTCAACGGTTCCTGCTGAATTGGCCAAGATTCGAAACAGTGTATGGCCGGCCTTAGTCTACATTCCGACTGGCGATTAAAGGCCGGTGCAAATTGTAGTGCCAGAAATTCTTTGTTTACAGCTGTGGATGAGAGCAGCTCAGTGCGGTCATCGGCCGCGTTCAACATGACAGGTCCCCGGTGGCCACAACTATTCGCTGCTCTCTGCACAACCAGAGATTACCCGTGCTGCTGGAGGCACACAGAGTGCATCCGGCAATACAGGTAATCGTTAGTTGTGCGGAGAGCTGCGAATAGCTTTGGCTGCTGGCAACCGGTCATTATAGTGAATGGGGCCAGCGGCTACACTGAGCTGCTCTCATCCGCAGCTGTAAGCAAAAGATTTCTTCCACTACATTTCGCACTGGCCTTAGTCGCTGGTGTGACTGTAGCCTTAGTCCTGTCAAAATAAGGAATATTAGTGGAAAATATTTAACGTGATGGGTAACCTTTCTCTTTTTGATAATCTTTATCAATACAAGCCATGTGTTTATTGCCTTGTATTGTCACAAAGAATGTCTCGACTATCTAAAGCTGGGAATGTACGTTGCAACATGTGAATTACAAAATTATGTAGTGTT
Organism: Rana muscosa; assembly: GCA_029206835.1. Lineage (NCBI taxonomy): Eukaryota > Metazoa > Chordata > Amphibia > Anura > Ranidae > Rana > Rana muscosa. The sequence continues at coordinate 175,609,477 of CM055126.1, forward strand.
ATCCAAAGTTCAGTTATGATCAGTTTGCTGCCACAAATTAAAGAAGTTCACATTTAAAAAAAAAAAGAATAAATGCACATTTTGCAGGTAAAAACATGTGCAGTTATTTTTTTTTTTTATTTGGAGCTCAGAGTCTTGCTATGCCTCATGGGACTTGAAGTTCTGCAACAGCTGGAGGTCCGCTAATTGCATATCCCTGCTGTAAAGCATTGCACTAGCGATCAGCAGATCACGGGTACCATGCAGGTCTCCTGCAGACTTGTCTGTGTATCTTTTTGTTCATACGGGCAGGCAGATACACACTGACAGGAAAGGAGAATGAATTACGGAAGTGCTCAACAGCGCCATGGTATTTAGTTGAAAATACAAGCCCACAACCACAAAGGCTGTCGGTACTTGTAGTTTCCCCTTTCACAGAGCACTGTGAAGGAATGACGTGGCTGGGCAGATGAAGACCTGCACAGACACATTATTTTCAGTGGCATTGGGCGCCTGGAGAAGGTGCCTGCTCGCTGTCACTGGAGAGGGGCAGAGGCTGCAGCTGCTGGAACATGCTCCATATTCTACCCTAAATACAGGTACAACATGTAACAACATGTTCCAAAAGGTGAACTTTGGGAAAAAATCTCTAAGTCTTTAGTGACCCAACCTTTAATGAAGCATGTGACGTGCAAGCAGCTGGATCCCAGAGAATTTTTTTGTACAGGAATACCCTGTCCTTTATCTGCTGCTAAACATCCAGCCTGGGGGGGGAAGGTAATACCCCTGAGTCTTTTTGTGAATCTGCAGTGGACCCACCACCTCCTCTATTGGGAAAAGTGGTTTCATTGATTAAACTACATGTAACATGAAATGTGAATTGGGGAAAGAATCCCATGACTCATCAGACTCTCCTTCATTCACATATCTTGTGTTACATGCAGTGTATACTGTAAAAGCTTTTTCCTAGTGGAGGAGGAAGTACGAAGGGGGCGAGTCCTAGTCGAGAGCTTGTGCATTACAGCTTCACAGTAGACTCGGAGCTAAAAACTCTTGCAGTGCCGGAAGGTCAGTGGCGGGAATAGGGCTGAGCTGTAGTTTTATGGGTTTGTTAAAGAGGGAGCACAGCAGAGTCTGTTTCTTTTCAGGCACAATAAGGGTTATACAGTTGAGAATCTTCACTCATGAGATGTGTGACTATTCACTTCAGTTATCCAATCATGTGTATAGCAAATTTCTGTTCACTTTGAATATCCAGTCATGTGTGGATGCTATTCACATGATTGGATAATTGAAGTGAATGTTTACACCATCTTATGAGTTGAAGATTCTCAACTCCCTTAGTAAATCAACCCACATGTCTCTGATTAAAACTTCATATTAAACCAAAGGAAGGGGAATAAGACCTTGATTTTACAGATAACAATTTTTTGTGTTAATTTTAGCTTCAGCTACTGAGCTTTGTAAACAACGTACGTTTTGCTGCAGAAACCAGAAAATGTAAATGCAAATAAAAATTCACCTGTTGTTGAGTTTAAAATGGGAATACAAACACATTAGTGTGCAATATTCATATTTACCTAAATATATACATTTTAAAAGGTTACTTTTTTTTTTAGCTCTAAAACAAAGAAGATGTATAAAATATACAGTATATAAATACTGTATAGTATAGATAGCAAAACTTTCTCTTCATAAAGAGATAAGTATCCTTTCTTTCTATCTCAGTGGCCTACTAATTTAGGCAAAGACACTGGCAGTATGCAAAGGGCAATTTTCATCAGCAGCAATTTAGACATTTTCTTTTATTAATGTAGCAGCAGAATATTTTGTTTTGCAAAGCTTTATTGATTGATCGTTTGTACAGGTTGATGGCTCATTACTAGTTTTTGAATTGACATTAAGCAGAATGCCTTCTTGGGTGAAAGTCCTCTGCAAATGTAGTGTGTGCAATATGGCAGAAAATTACAATGGACCAATATATTAGAAATGTCTAAGAACTAATATGTACTTCCAGAGTAAATAAATCTGCCAGTCGTGGTATGTTTTCACAAGGTTTGGCAAAGTAATTGTGCATACTCTAGGTACTGAAATTATTTTGTTAAATGAACTGGAAATGATCTGTTAAATGGTCTGCATAGGGACTGTTCAGTCATGTGTTGCAAGCCTGCCGCACCCTTACCTTTACTGTCCTCTGTGACTGCAGTTGTGTAGAGACTTGGGGCTTAAAGCACTTTTTAGTAAATAGTATGTGTAATTAAAGGCCAGTGCTGGCCTTTTCATCTGGCATTCCTCTTGTTCAGCTAAATGTCTAATGCGCCAAATCACTTTGGTCACTAATATCAATATTATTTGCCTGGTTTAAGTCAAGTCAACATTTCTCTAAATTGGAGCATTACTTTCTGTAGTTCCACAAAGTGTTATCTGTGAATAACTTGCTGGATATGTATATAATCTGTTTTAAAATTCCGATTAAGGGCTCATTCACACCATATGTGCATGAAAAATTATGGGAAACCACGCAGATTTCACTTGCAGTCTCAACAGTTTACATCAATTTCACATCGGTTTTCATGAGCGTTTCAGTAAGTTTTTATGCATGTTGACATCCGTTTTCAAGCGTCTGTTATATGCCCAGTTCACACCACAGCGTTTATGTCATGTCAGTTGTTTTTGCACAGAAAACTGCATACACGTTGCACATTCCTGCGCAGAAAACGTCTACACATGATACCAGTGTTGTGGTGTGAACAGGGCACATAGAGAACAATTTCTTTTTGTGCCCCTGCAGAACGCATGCAGAAAAATTGATGTCTCTGCACATGATGTGAACGAGGCCTAAGGGAAACATACACTGAAAGAAAGTAAGGGCTGCCATTGCTAGCCTCCATCTTAAAATGCTAAATGCCTGGCTCTTTGTCTTAACCACTTCCACCCCGAAAGATTTTCCTCCTTAATGACCAGGCCATTTTTTGCGATACGACACTCGGTCGATTTAACTGACAATTGCGCGGTCGTGCGACGCTGTACCCAAACAAAATTGACATCCTTTTTTCCCCCCACAAATAGATCTTTCTTTGGTGGTATTTGATCACCTCTGCGGTTTTTATTTTTTGCGCTATATACAAAAAATATATATTTTTTTAAATATTTTTTTTTACTTTTTGCTATAAGAAATATCCCCCCCCAAAATTTTTAAAATAGGATTTTTTACTCACCGTAAAATCCTTTTCTCTGAGTCCATGGACCGACACAGCCTCTCTATTGACAAAGTGGGTATTATCCGTTAATTAGGAGTGACTAGGCAGAAAACTTGTAAAAAGTGTTGTATCACACCCTCTACAGTACCGCCCAGGGGGCGGACCCTCTGGGTATATCACCTAAGTCTGCATCTTGCAGATCAGTTCGTCAAAAAGCAGTACAAACTTAAAAGGAGGGGTGGGTGCTGTGTCGATCCATGGACTCAGAGAAAAGGATTTTACGGTGAGTAAAAAATCCTATTTACTCTTTCGTCCATGGACCAACACAGCTTCTCTATTGACAAAGTGGGACGTCCCAAAGCAGTGTCAGAGAAAAAACGAGGAGTGGTAACAGCATAAAAATAAACTTTACCCCAAACACAAAACAGCACTCCTCCAACGGAGGAGTTGCAACTCTAAACAGCCGCTTGCAAAACCTTGCGGCCGAAAGAGGCATCCGAAGATGCACCTACATCAACTTTGTAGAATTTTGTGAAAGTGTGAGCGGACGACCAAGTCGCCGCTTTACATAATTGGGAAACAGACGCTTGATGTCGGAAAGCCCAAGAGGCACCTATTGCCCTGGTTGAATGCGCCGTGACCGGAAAGGGGGACTCTTGACCCTTTAAGGCGTAAGCCTGGATTACTATCTGTCGGATCCACTTAGAAATGGTGGCCGACGAGACTGCTTGGCCCTTCTTGGGACCAGCCACCGAAACAAACAGTGAGTCTGACTTCAGGAACAGGGAAGTAGCAGATAGGTATACTCTCAAAGCTCGGACAACGTCCAAGGAATGCAACGCCGACTCCTTAGGATTCGATGGGTGAGGACACAAGGATGGAAGTACAATGTCTTCGTTGAGATGAAAAGCCAAAACGATCTTCGGAAGAAAGGAAGGCTGCGGCCGCAGCCGCAGCACCACCTTATCCTTGTGGAAAATCAAATAGGGAGCCTTGCAGGACAAGGCTGCCAGCTCAGAGACTCGTCTGACGTAACAGCCACCAGAAAGACCACTTTCTGAGAAAGTGTCAACAGTGGAATATCTCTAATATTCTCAAACGGTGCCTTCTGAAGCACCGAGAGCACCAGGTTCAAGTCCCACAGAGGTAGTGGGGGACGGACCGGAGGGGCCACATGTCGAACCCCCTGCACAAATGTACTCATGAGAGAGTGAGTCATCAGGGGTCGCTGAAAAAAGACAGCCAGGGCAGATATCTGTCCCTTAATCGTACTTAAGGCAAGCCTTTGGTCCACCCCATGCTGTAAAAACAGCAGGATTCTGGAAACCAAATAAATATGCGGATGCCATTTCATTTCCTCACACATGGAGATGTAGGCCTTCCAAGTGCGGTGATAAACCTTCCTAGAGGACGGTTTCCGAGCACTTCTCATAGTAGAGAATACTGAATCTGATAGGCCCCGGTCTCTCAGTACCTGGTTCTCAACAGCCATGCCGTTAAAGCCAGTGACTGTAAAGCAGGATGGAGTATGGGACCTTGTGATAGCAGGTCCTTCCGTAGTGGTAGGCGCCAGGGGACGTCTGCTACCAGACGTACTAGATCGGCGTACCAAGGACGCTGAGGCCAATCTGGAGTGATTAGGATCATTGGAATTCCCTCTGCCTCCACTCTGCGGAGCAGAAGAGGAAGAAGCCTTAAGGGAGGGAAGGCATAGATTAGCCGATACTGACCCCACAATGCCACCAACACATCCGTTGCGTCTGCCCATGGGTCTCTTGACCGGGCCACAAACCTCAATACCTTCCGATTGAGTAGGGAAGCCAGAATATCTACGTCTGGTGTGCCCCATCTTTGGCAGAGGAGTTGGAACACCTCCGGGTGTAAGGACCATTCTCCCTGGTCCAGCATCTGGCGGCTCAGGTAGTCCGCCTGCCAGTTTTCCACACCCGGAATGTACACGGCCGACAGTGCCGGTACACTCTTCTCTGCCCACTTCAGGATATGAGCGACCTCCGATGCTGCAGCTGAGCTTCTTGTTCCTCCTTGATGATTGACATATGCCACTGCTGTGGCGTTGTCTGACTGGATCCTGACTGGACGCCCTTGCAGCCTCTGAGACCATTTGAAGAGGCACAGCCTGATCGGCCGGATTTCCAGGACATTGATCGGCAGGAGGGCTTCCTCTGGGGTCCAGCGACCTTGCGTCGACTGAACATCCCAGACTCTCCCCCCCCCCAACCTGTAAGGCTGGCGTCCGTCGTGATCACTATCCAGTAAACCGGAAGAAATGACTTCCCGGCCATTAGAGCCGGTGCTGTCAGCCACCATACCAGGGATCTCCTGACTAGGTGGCTCACTCGGATATGATAATCTAGAGATGAGGGGCATTTGTTCCATCTGGACAGAACTTCCTTCTGTAACACTCGAGTGTGGTATTGAGCATATGGGACCGCCTCGAGGGAGGCTACCATGAGGCCCAACACTCGCATGCAAAAACGGAGTGACGACCAATTCCTGGAAGTCAGCTGCCGTACTGCAGCCCGGAGGGTCTGCAACTTCTCCACAGGGAGGAATACCTTTTGCCTCTGAGGAATCCAGATTCAACCCCAGGTACACTAGGTGTTGAGTGGGCACCAATACTGACTTTTGCGTGTTTAGTATCCATCCACAGTCTCAAAGTCTGACAGGTAATAGACACGCTTACCTCTAATTCTGAGCTTGAAGGGGCCTTCATTAGAAGGTCGTCCAAGTAGCCCATGATAGCGAGACCCCACTGTCTTAGAAGTGACAGAATCGGAGCGAGCACCTTGGTGAACGTCCTGGGTGCTGAGGCAAGGCCAAACGGGAGGGCCACAAACTGGTAGTGGTTCTTCCCGATAGCAAATCACAGAAACCTCTGGTGTCTGGAGTATATGGGGACATGCAGGTATGCGTCCTTGATGTCCAAGGAGGCCAGAAAGTCCCCCGGATGGAGAGCCGTGACTACAGATCGAACCGACTCCATCCGAAATCTTTGTACCTTCACAAAGCAATTGAGGGCTCTGAGATCCAAGATTGGACGAACCCCCTCCTTCGGCACAATGAACAGATTTGAGTAAAAACCCTGTTCTGGAACAGGAATAACTACCCCGCGTTCCAGTAGACCCTGGACCGCCCCATACAGGGCCTCCCAACGGGTCGGTAGTAGCTGGAGATTGGAGGTGACAAGAGAGAAATTCTATCTTGTAGCCTGAGGAGATTACTTCGCAAACCCACCTGTTGGAGACTAGAGCTGTCCACTGAGTCGCGAATTTGCGAAGACGTCCCCCCACCCGAGAGCTGGGTGGGGGCGGACCTTCATGCGGACGCAGATTTGTTCGCAGGCTTGTTGAGTTTGCGGGACCAAGGACACTTTTGTCCTTGGGCAGGGGTCTTTTCCCTGTCGCCCTAGGGGGACGAAAAAACCGCCTGCGTGCAGTAAAGGAGGGCCCTTGGCGTGGCCCCCTACCCTTGCTAGTTTGGGGAAGCAAAGTGCTTTTACCTCCTGTGGCATCCTTGATGATGTCATCCAGAGAAGCCCCAAAAAGTCTGTCGCCCTTAAAAGGCAGATCCAACCAAGCTTTCTTGGAAGTCTGGTCCGCAGACCAGCCCTTTAGCCAGATCAGGCGGCGTATTGCTACTGCATAAACCGAAGCTTTTGACAGCAGGGGAATAGTATCCATGTCTGACTCGCAGACAAACTTAAGGCCCTGGACCAACTGGTCGGCCAAAGTTATCTCATTAGGAGGAGCATCTCCTTTAACCCCTGGAGTAGCGATTTTGCCGATTCAGTAAGTGTTTGAGACACTAGGGCCCCCGCCAATGCCGGGCGTACTGCCGAGCCTACCACTGAATATAGGTAGCGAGCGAGTGCTTCAGCCTTCTTATCCACAGGGTCCTTGAAAACAGGAGCCCCTTCTACTGGAATAGTGGTGGCTCTATTAAGTCTGGACACCGGAGGGTCCACTATAGGGGGAGAGGTCCATTTCTTCAGAAAACTCTCCTCAAAGGGGGTACCGTACCGCAAGCCTCTTTGGGGCTGTAAAGACCCTCAGTGGGTTCTCCCATTCCTTGTATAAGAGTTTGTCAAAATAAGACACACAAGGGAACACCTTAGCAGTGCGGGCAGGTTTACGAAACCCAAAGGGGACTGGAGTTTCTGCTGCTTCTGCAGTTTTTTCCAACTTTAGCGTATCCCGCACTGCAGTAATAAGGTCAGATACCAAAGCCGTCTCGCGTACTGACCTGGACTTGGAGTCATCCTCACTGTCCGATCAGTTACGGTCTGCAGTCTCTGATGCGTCCGAATCTGGGCCATGAGCCGTAGCTGGACCTGGTTCTGCATCAGAATTATCCCCGGAAGATTGCAGGGGACGGGGGCGTTTACTACCCCCTGTATTCCCGTGTGCTGCTTCCACCCTGGCAGCAAACGCCTCTAGGATTGCCGACATAGCGTTCATAGACACCTCAGGGGCACCAGCTGCTAAATCTGTTGCTTCAGGGGAGAAGACATCTGGCTCAGATGCCATGCTGACACCCACAGGGCTCCAGGCAAGATATCAATAGGCCACCCTCTTGCGCTGCAGAGATGCTGGGTTACCCAGAGGACTCACCACCCTGGAGCGGTACTGCTATGCTGCCGTGTGCTGCGCCTGTGATGCTGTCCCACTGCTGCTGTGTCAGTCTGCTTCTTTTATCAGCGCTTCCTGTGTGAATTTTCGCGCCAGTGTAATGCACCTTAGAGGCCGGAGACTCTCGCAAAATGGCCGCCAAAAACGTCTGTATGGAAGATAATGTGGCCTCTAAGAAAATGGCCGCAGAGCCGAAGATAGAGGCCAAGCAGCCATAGCCCACAAAAAGATGGCCGCCGAATGGCAATATATACATACAGGGTAGACAAACATGGCCGCCGATCAGTTGATAGAGGCCAGTGGGTGTGGACTACAAGAAAATGGCGCCGAAACCACAGGAAGATAGCCGCCGGGCAGTCACTAGAGGCCGAACCCGGCATGGACCACCACAAAATGGCCGCCGACAGCATGGAGCAGGAAGCACACACAGGTAAGCAGAAATGACATTTCTTTTAAATGTTAGTTACAGCCAGCCCCGCTCCAGTGGAACCCCTTAGGTGACCCCCAGCACCCAGCAACCTTTAGATGGAAGCCGAGGGAGGAGGGAAAAGGCAGGGAGAGAGGGAAGAAAGGGGCCACAACCACTTACTTGGTCTCTCCAGGAATGTCCAGCCAAATCACCCAGCCGAGGCAGGGGAGTTTACTTACCGATCCTGCATGTATTATGCTGGAAGACATTCCAAACAGATCATCGTCCGCTCACGGAAGGTGACTGTTGGCCAGGCATGCTGTGATTGGACCCAAAACCCAAAAGGGACGATCATATGTATGCCCTGGAGCGTGACGCTCACCGGACAGGCTGCTGCGACTCGGCCGTAAGGTCAGCCGAAGCTGAGCGGTCCGATGCAAGCCTTGGAGCGTAAGCTCACCGGCCAGGCTGCTGCGACTCGGCCATAAGGTCAGCTGAAGCTGAGCGGTCCGATGCAGGCCCTGGAGCATAGGCTCACCGGCCACCCGTGGAGCAACGGGCATGTCGTGGAAAACCCAGCGCGTAGCTAGGGTTGGCACACGCTCGATGGCCGAACTGGGGAGACTACAAGGATCGAGGATCCAGCCTGTTACCCAGTCGGCAGTTGATCGAAGATCGCAGGAAACAAAAAATGTAGCAAAAAAATATATATTCTCCCCCCGGACCAATGGGCCCGAAGGGAGCCATGTCCTACTCCTTGCTAGACAGAAAAAAACTGATCTGCGAGATGCAGACTGAGGTGATATACCCAGAGGGTCCGCCCCCTGGGCGGTACTGTAGAGAGTGTGATGCAACACTTTTCACAAGTTTTCTGCCTAGTCACTCCTAATTAACAGATAATACCCACTTTGTCAATAGTGTCGGTCCATGGACGAAAGAGTAAAACTAATTTCTTCATCAGAAAAATGGCAATAAGCGTATATTGATTGGTTTGTGCAAAAGTTAGTGTCTACAAAATAGGGGATAGTTTTTTTTTTTACTAGTAATGGCACTGATCAGTGATTTTTAGCGAGACTACGACATTGCGGCATACAGATCGGACACTTTTGACACTTTTTTTGGGACCAGTGACATTTATACAGCAATCAGTGCTATAAAAATGCACTGTATACTGTATAAATGACACTGGCAGGGAAGGGGTTAAAACTAGGGCGGCGATCAAAGGGGTTAAATGTGTTCCCTGGGAGGTGTTTCTAACCGGGGGGGGGGATGGACTGACTGGGAGTACAGAGAGATCGCTGTTCCTAATCACTAGGAACAGACTATCACTCTGTACTTCCCTGTCAGAGCGGGGATCTGTTTGTTTACATTGACAGATCCCCATTCTGCGCCTCTGTGGAGCGATAGCGGGTGGCCGGTGGACATCATGGGTACGCGCATCAGCTCCTCCACCGTGCGGCGGGCACGCGCACTTGCTATAGCAGTTAAAGGGACCAACGTACAGCTACGGCGATTTGCAGGAACAAGCCGGCCTGGTCGGCAAGCGGTGGAAAGGTAACTCCACCTCCATAGGGGAAAAAAATGGCAAATAAAGAAAAAATAATATAGCGTATACAATTGCGACACCGGTCATATTGTAATTGAGTGTTATTAAAAATGACCTTTCCTTTTCAATTTGCAGCTTTGTATTTTCTGAAAATACAATGCAATATGGCTACCTAGAGGTGTTCTGTACACAGAATGTGTACATAACGCCCCCTAGAAACAACATTTCCTGCTTGTGTGATTGGCTCACCAATTTTCCCAGAAGTCTGCCCTAAGATACAAGTCAGATTTCAGGCATCCCCTGCTACAGAAATGTAATTTTTGGTGAGATACTCCCAATAGAAAATAACGTCTAAAGGGATGCAGGCCCTGCAGCTTTCCTCATTGGAGGCCTGCAGGTGCAGAAGCTGATTGATAATTGTGAAACGACTCTCATTTGACTCGCTTTACCACATGGACACAGACAAACACACAGGGATTTCTAAATAATAACAAAAGGTAGGAATCTGCAACAAAGTTTGTTATAATCGTAATGTACACAGATAACCCAGAGGGGAATGTTTTTTTTTCTCAACAAAAGTGGAGTTACGCTTTAAATTATTTCTGGGTAATCTTTTCTTCCTATTTGTTGCAGGTTAGTGAATTTGGCAGAAGAAAACCTTTGAGACACATGCGACTAGCCTATTCAAACAGGGGTTAGCCATGCAGCTGACATCTTCCTCTTGATTTGGTTTCTTTAAAATAAAACTTGTGCTAAAAGAAAAATGCAAACAAGATACATGTTAAAAGAATCGTAGAATACACCGCACACTCATGGTTGGACAGACTGGACAAAACGAATGAGTATTTTTTCCTAATCATTGCCTGATGCAAACCTACACATTCACTATGTGTACATTTTTTTGAGTTGGCGTTAAGGCAATAATAGTTGGACGTAAGTCTGTGAACCTTCACACAACTTGTGAATCAATTGATTGTGAGGGGCCAAGAAAAAAAAAAAACAGGAAATCCTGGATAACCTTTTCTTAATACGCAAGTGGTGTATCTTGAACCATTGTAAAGAACAGGGGAGTTGTCTCTCTTTACCTAAGTGCTTTGTCTGTGTTCCTAAGTGCTAATAGTTTACCAGTACAGTGGGTCCCCGACTTACGAACGGGTTAGGGACTTTCCCCTTGTATGTAAGCCGGAATTGTTCGCAAGTCGGGCCGCGCATGCGCAGAACGGCAATTTCGGACATTTCCGATGTTTTCCGATGTTCCATCGAATAGCCGCGCATGCACAGAACGACAATTACGGACATTTCCGACATTTTCCGAGGCTCCGTCTGGCCGCGCATGCGCAGAGCGGCAGATGGTCCCCACAGCGTCCCGTTCGTAAGTAGGAGTTGTTCGTATGTCGGGCGTTCATAAGTCGGGGACCCCCTGTATGGAGACCAGTCATTTAAAATCGCCCGCCAGGGATTGCGTAAAGTCCGGTTTCTTTATATGGTCCCCAGAGCCCCATTTGTTTTTATTTTGTAGGCTTTGTAAAATGGTATGCTAGTGTAAAAATGTACGACTTGGTCATAGAACACATTTAACAATTTTGGGCCTATTAATAACCAGACCGTTTTGACATTGGTACCTAAATAAGGAGGGGCACCTGGTGGGTTCAGTTGGCAATCATTTTCCTAATATTCATAGAAAGTTGTGATATACACTGACTTACTTTCACTCAGTTAATGAAGCTTCATTTCTCTTTCGTTCATGGACCGACACAGCTTCCTATTGACAGTGGGCGGACCCTCTGGGCATATCCCCTTCCTCTGCATCTCGCAGATCATTTTTTTTCTGTCTAGCAAGGAGTAGGACATGGCTCCCTTCGAGCCCATTGGTCCAGGGAAAAGATTTATTTTTATTTTTTGGGTTCCTGCGATCTTCGATCAACTGCCGACTGGGTGACAGGCTGGGTCCTCGATCCTTGTAGTCCCCCCAGTTTTGACCATCGAGCGTGTGCCGACCCTAGCTACGCGCTGGGTTTTCTACAACATGCCCGTCGCTCTATGGGTGGCCGGTGGGCCTATGCTCCAGGGCCTGCATCGGACCACTCAGCTTCGGCTGACCTTACGGCCGAGTCGCAGTAGCCTGTCCGGTGAGCTAGCGCTCCAGGGCATGCATATGATCGTTCCCTAGGATCCAATCAGAGCATGCCTGGCCGACAGTCACCTCCGTGCGCGCATGATGATCTATCCGGAATGTCTTCCAGCACGATCCCGCAGGAAAGGTAAGTAGCTTGCCTGCCTCGGCAGGATTACTTGGCTGGACTTTAGAGATCAAGTAAGTGGTTGTGCCCCTTTTCTATCCTCTCTCCCTGCCTTCCCTCCTCCCTGGGCTCGGAGCTAAGGTTGCTGGGTGCTGGGGGTCACCTGGGGGCTCCATCTGGAGCAGGGCTGCGCTGTGTTGTCATTTAAAAAATTTCATTTTGCTTACCTGTGTGTGTGCCTCTCTTCCTCCATGCTGTTCGCCATTTTGAGGTGGTCCATGCCTGTTTTGGCCTCTAGTGACTGTCCGGCGGCCATTTTCTTGTGGTTTCGCACCTATATGTATATATCGCCGCTCGGCGGCCATTTTCTTATGGTTCGCGCCCGCTTTGGCCTCTATCGACTGCCCGACGGCCATGTTTCCTATGATTCACGCCTTTAGGTAGAATACCGCCCCTCAGTGGCCATCTTTTTGGGGCCCGCGGCCGCTTTTGCCTCTATATTCGGCTCGGCGGTCATTTTCTTAGAGCCCACATTGTTTTCAATACAGTGCTTTGCGGCCATCTTGCGGTAGTCTCCGGCCTCTAGGGTGCACTTTCACTGGCGCAAATTCACACAGGACACGCTGATAGGAATCAGACTAACACAGCAGCGGTGGGATAGCCTCACAGGCGGAACACACGGCAGCAGTAGCGGTATCGTTCTATGGGTGGTGAGTCCTCTGGGAGAAACCCTGCATCTCTGTATCAGCTAGGAGGGTGGCCTATTGATACCTTGCCTGGAGCCCTGTGGGTCTCAGCAAGTGGGTCAGCATGGCATCTGAAGCAGACGTTTTTTCCCCTGAAACCCCTGATTTGGCAGCTGGTGCCCCTGATGTATCTGTGGACGCTATGATCGGCAATCCCAGAGGCCTTTGTTGCCAGAGTGGAAGCAGCACACGGGACCACGGGGGTAGCAAACGCCCCTTTCCCCTGCTATCTTCCGGGGATAATTCTGATGCTGAACCAGGCCCAGCTATGGCTCATTGTCCGGATTCTGAGGCTTCAGAGACTGCAGACCATGACCGATCAGACAGTGAGAATGACTCCAGGTCAGTACGCGATAAGGCTTTGGTATCTGACCTTATTACGGTAGTGCGGGATACGCTAAAATTGGAGAATGCTGCAGAAGCAGCAGAGACACCGGTCCCCTATGGGTTCCGTAAACCTGCCCGCACTGCTAAAGTGTTTGCTTGTGTGTCTTATTTTGATAAGCTCTTATACAAGGAGTGGGAAAACCCACTAAGGGGTTTTACATCCCCAAAGAACTTTGCGGTGCGATCCCCTTTTGAGGAGAGTTTTCTGAAGAAATGGACCTCTCCCCCGATAGTGGACCCTCCGGTGTCCAGGCTTAGCAGAGCTACCACAATCCCAGTGGAAGGGGTACTCTGTGGTAGGCTCAGCGGTGCGCCCGGCATTGGCGGGGGCCTTAGTGTCTCAGACACTTACTGAATGGGAAAAATTGCTACTCCAGGGGTTAAAGGAGCGAGATGCTCCTCCTGATGAAATAACTTTGGCCGACCAGTTGGTACAGGGCCTTAAGTTTGTCTGCGAGTCAGACATGGATACTATTCCCTTGCTGTCCAAAGCTTCGGTTTATGCGGTAGCAATACACCGCCTGATCTGGCTAAAAGGCTGGTCTGCGGACAGACTTTTTGGGGCCTCTCTGGATGACATTATCAAGGATGCCACAGGAGGTAAGAGCACTTTGTTTCCTCAAACTAAGAAGGGTAAGGGGCCACACTAAGGGCAGGGGCCCTCCTTTACTGCGCTTGAGCGTTTTTTTCGTCCGCCCAGGGCGACAGGGAAAAGACCCCAGGCTGACAAAGCGCCTGCTCAAGGACAAAAGCGTCCTTGGCCCCGCAAACCCAACAAGCCTGTGGACAAATCTGCGTACGCATGAAGGTCCGCCCCCACCCAGCTCTCGGGTGGGGGGACGTCTTCGCGAATTCGCGACTCAGTGGACATCTCTGATCTCCGACCGGTGGGTTTGCGAGGTGATCTCCTCAGGCTACAAGATAGAATTTCTCTCTTGTCCACTGGACAGATTCGTTCCCTCCAACCTCCAGCTATACACAACCCGTTGGGAGGCCCTGTTCGGGGCGGTCCAGTGTCTGCTGGAACACGGGGTGCTCATTCCAGTTCCAGAACAGGAATGATTTTGGGGTTTTTACTTGAATCTGTTCATAGTGCCAAAGAAGGAGGGGGTCCGTCCTATCCTGGATCTCAGGGCCCTCAATTGCTTTGTGAAGATACAAAGATTCCGGATGGAGTCGGTGCGATCTGTAGTCACTGCTCTCCATCCAGGGGATTTTCTCGCATCCTTGGACATCAAGGACGCATACCTCCATGTCCCCATATACTCCAGACACCAAAGGTTTCTGCGATTTGCAATCGGGGACAACCACCATCAGTTTGTGGCCCTCCCGTTTGGCCTGGCTTCGTCACCCAGGACGTTCACCAAGGTGCTCGCCCCAATTCTCGCCCTCCTATGACAGCGGGGCATCTTCAAGCTCAGAATTAGAGATAAGCGTGTGCATAACCTGTCAGACTCTCCGAGACTGTGGTTGGGTACTAAACACGCAAAAATCTGTATTGGTGCCGACTCAACGCCTAGTGTATCTGGGGTTGATTCTGGATACCTCAGAGGCAAGAGTATTCCGCCCTGGGGAGAAGTTGCAGACCCTTCGGACTGCAGTGCAGCAGCTGACATCCAAGAGTTGGTCGTCACTCCGTTTTTGCATGCGAGTTTTGGGTCTCGTGGTAGCCTCTTTCGAGGCGGTCCCATATGCTCAATATCACACTCGGGTGTTACAGAAAGGAGGTTCTGTCCAGATGGAACAGATGCCCATCATCTCTGGATTATCAAATCCGGGTAAGCCACCTAGTCAGGAGATCCCTGGTATGGTGGCTGATATCACCGACCCTGCTGGCCGGGAAATAATTTCTTCTTGTTCATTGGATAGTGATCACGACGGACGCCAGCCTTACAGGTTGGGGGGGAAGGGGGAATCTGGGGTGTTCAGTCGACGCAAGGTCGCTGGACCCGGAGGAATCCCGCCTGCCAATCAATGTCCTGGAACTCCAGGCGATCAGGCTGTGCCTCTTCAAATGGTCTCAGAGGCTGCAAGGGTGTCCAGTCAGGATCCAGTCAGACAACGCCACAGCAGTGGCATATGTCAATCATCAAGGAGGAACAAGAAGTTCAGCTGAAGTATCAGAGGTCGATTACATCCTGAGGTGGGCAGAAAGGAGCGTACCGGCTCTGTCGGCCGTGTACATTCTGGGTGTGGAGAATTGACAGGCGGACTACCTGAGTCACCAAATGCTGGACCAGGGAGAATGGTCCTTACACCCGGATGTGTTCCAGCTCCTCTGCCAAAGATGGGGCACGCCAGACGTAGATCTTCTGGCGTCCCGACTCAATCGGAAGGTGTTGAGGTTTGTGGCCCGGTCAAAGGACCCATGGGCAGACGCAATGGACACGTTGGTAGCATCGTGGGGTCAGTATCGGCTAATCTATGCCTTCCCTCCCATGAGGCTCCTTCCTCATCTGCTTTGCAGAGTGGAGGCAGAGGGAATTCCAATGATTCTGATCGCTCCAGATTGGCCTCAGCGTCCTTGGTACGCCGATCTAGTACGTCTGGTAGCAGACGTTCCCTGGCGCCTACCACTACGGAAGGACCTGCTATCGCAAGGTCCCATAGTCCACCATGCTTTACAGTCACTGGCTTTAACGGCATGGCTATTGAGAACCAGGTACTGAGAGACGGGCCGGTCAGATTCAGTAATCTCTACTATGAGAAGTGCTCGGAAGCCGTCCTCTAGGAGGGTTTATCATCGCTCTTGGAAGGCATACATTTCCATGTGTGAGGAAATGAAATGGCATCCGCGTACTTATTTGGTCTCCAGAATCCTACTGTTTCTACAATGTGGAGTGGACCAAAGGCTTTCCCTAAGTATGGTTAAGGGACAGATATCTGCCCTGGCTGTCTTTTTTCGGCGACCCCTGGGGACTCACGCTCTTGTGAGTACATTTGTACAGGGGGTTCGACATGTGGCTCCTCCGGTCCGTCCCCCGCTACCTCCGTGGGACTTGAACCTGGTCCTCTCGGGGCTTCAGAGGTCACCGTTTGAGAATATTAGGGATATTCCCTTGTTGACACTTTCTCAAAAAGTGGTCTTTTTGGTGGCTGTTATGTCAGTTAGACGAGTTTCTGAACTGGCAGCCTCGTCATGCAAGGCCTCCTATTTGATTTTCCACAAGGACAAGGCGGTGCTACGGCCACAGCCTTCCTTTCTTCCGAAAGTCGTTTCGGCCTTTCATCTCAATGAAGAGATTGTACTTCCATCCTTGTGTCCTCATACGTCGAATCCTAAGGAGTCTGTGTTGCATTCCTTGGACGTTGTCCGAGCTTTGAGATTATACCTATCTGCTACTTCCTTGTTCAGGAAGTCAGACTCGCTGTTTTTTTCGGGGGCTGGTCCCAAGAAGGGCCTAGCGGTCTCGTCGGCCACCATATCTAGGTGGATCCGACAGTAATCCAGGCTTAAGCCTTAAAGGATCAAGCGCCCCCCTTTCCTGTCACGGCGCATTCGACCAGGGCAATAGGTGCCTCTTGGGCTTTCCGAAATCAAGTGTCTGTCTCCCAATTATGTAAAGCAGCGACTTGGTCGTCCGCTCACACTTGCAGCTACATCAACTTTGTAGAATTTGGTGAATCTTCGGATGCCTCTTTCGGCCGCAAAGTTTTGCAGGCGGCTGTTAAGAGTTGCAACTCCTCCATTGGAGGAGTGCTGTTTTGTTTTTGGGGTGAAGTTTACTTTTATGCTGTTACCACCCCTTGTTTGTTTTTTGACACTGCTTTGGGACGTCCCACTATGTCAATAGGAAGCTGTGTCGGTCCATGAACGAAAGAGAAAAGAGGATTTTTTACTCACCGTAAAATCCTTTTCCCTGAGTTCATGGACCGACACAGCACCCTCCCCTCCTTTTTGGTTTAAGTTTGTACTGCTTTTGACTAACTGATCTGCGAGATGCAGAGGAAGGGGATATGCCCAGAGGGTCAGCCCCCCTGGGCGGTACTGTAGAAGGTGTAGAAGGTGTGATGCAACACTTTTTACAAGTTTTTTCTGCCTAGTCACTCCTAAATAACGGATAATGCCCACTATGTCAATAGGAAGCTGTGTCGGTCCATGAACTCCGAGAAAAGGATTTTACGGTAAGTAAAAAAAATCCTCTTTTTTGTGGTACAGGGCTGTCGGCATGAGGTTAACACTAGAAGACCAAATATGATATTGAGTCTTAAAGCTAGGCAGACTGAGGTCTTAATAGTCCATAAAAATATTTTTTTTAGCGGGGGTCAACACATACCAAATGTGGGCTACTCACCATGGTCAAAGTGCATCCCTCCGTCATACGCTGCACTGCTCTGCTCTCTTCTCTCCCCCCTCACCCCCCTTCCTTCCTGTCAGCGCCCTCTCTGTCTCCGCTCCACTCCCGCTATTATTGAAAATAAAAAAAATTAAATTGTCACTGCCAGCCTCTCTATTAGAGGCTGGCATACAACACTGTGTAAATCTTTTCTAAAAACGAGCAGTGTAATTAGCTATTTAGAGCGATCTTCAGGCCAGTCACGTGACTCGCAGCGCTTTACAGCTCCGAGACAGGGCTTCTGTGGGAGGAGCCAAGCGGCCACGTGATCTCCCCGGCTGACGTCAGAGGGAGATCAGGGTCCTTCTTGCAGTAGCCATGTATCGGAGCTGAAAAGCGGCCGCGAGTCACATGACCAGATTGAAGACGACTCTAAATGGCTATTTACACTGCTCGTTTTTACAAAGGATTTACACAGTGTTGTATGCCAGCCTCTAATAGAGCGGCTGTCCGTTTTAATAAAAAAGGCTTAACAAACACTTTAAGGGAAAAGTGTGTATGTGTGTGTGTCTGTGTGTGTATATATGTATGTGTGTGTGTATGTGTGTGTGTGTGTGTGTGTATATATATATATATATATATATATAATAAATAAAAAAAGATATATAATAAATATATGCACACCCACCCCTACCAAAATCCAAACCACATAATTTATGATACCTAAACCTTATGTTGTTGGCAATGTAGTAAATGTATTCTGGAGATTTGCCTGGAGTTGACTAAAAAAGCATATGGTGGCTGAAGAATAGAATGTCCTACTCCTGCCAAGTTATTTCTTAGACTTTTTATTTTTGGCATTTTACCATAAACTGTTGACTTGCTTATGTGAGCACTTAAGTACATACACTTTAGTTTCTGTACCAGGGTTCTATAGGCACTAAGCAACATCTGACTCAAATATCTGCTAACACCAATTATCTTTGGAGCTATCTGTAATGGGGCATTCCAGCCCCATTACATTACCAGTGTAAGTTGACATTTCATTGACCACCAATGTAACAGGGCCATTCACTAACAACCAGTGTTAGGGGGCATGTTTCCTCTGGCCATAAATGCAAGCAGGCATTTCTCTATTGACCAACAATACATGGGAACGCTAGCATGTTCACTGCCTGTTTCTTTTCTGGCCATGATTGATATTATTATTAATAATAATTTTCCAATTTTAATTGTAATTACTGAGTGTCAAATACGCTAGTGTGCCACATAATTTTTTAATTTTTTTTTAATTTACTCTTTTATCTCGGGTTACTGTTAATGTATCATAAGCTGTAGATTTATTAATTATTAGCAAGGGTTTCCTAAGACCTGACAATTATTTCAAGGGTTGCTGCGTGTTAAAAAGGTTGAGGAAGGCTGGTCTATGCTGTGGCATCATGTGGCTGTTTAACTGAACTCTTTACAGTGACTAGGAGTGTAGGTCATTCCTTTTTAGTAGGTACAACAGCAACAATTCCAAGAAGCCAGTGGGTGTAAACAGAATGCATAACAAAAGTGTGTCAAAATGTGTTATTTCCAAAATTGTGGACACCTGGCAATCACATCTATCTGTATGGCCAAAAGTAGGAGAAATTCCTCTAAATTATTGAATTCTAGGTGTTTCCACTAATAATGCCCAGCATACAAACACTTGTTAGACAATTTTGCCTTTCCAATCTTGTGGCAAATGTTTTGAGTGGTCTCTGCTCACGCATGATTGTGCCCCTGTGCACGAAGCCAGGTCCATAATGACATAGTTTGATGAGTTTGGTGTTGAGGGACTTAAATGGCCTACCTAGAACCCTGACCTTTATCCCTATTAAAGAGTTAGTCCCCACAAACTGATAAAATAGTTATACATTGGTTGGTTTCCTAAGGCACAGCTGTATCTTCTGGACTGCCCAGCAGCAATATCTACCCACCATAGCCTTTGGCTTTGTCCCCTACAAATTGAGTTTTGGGTGTTTCATCTCCTTGCACTTTCCATTACTGTAAATCAAAATTCCAGCAGGTAGAGTAGGGCTCCCTTGTTATGTGACAGGCCTGGCAATGTGAACACCCATGAAGTCCCAGAGATATCTCAGAGAGAGGATTTTAAATATCAGTTCTGGGTGGTTCAACCTTTTCTCTGACCAATTTTTTATTTTTTTATAATTTGCACACATGTTCAAATCCACATTTTTGGCTTGAAAATTACTTGGAACACCTAAAATATTATATACTGTACAAGCAGAGAACCTATTGAATAAACATATGGTAGTTGCAATTTTACATTTGTGTGATATTTGCATAACTGTTTATCAAACCTAAATTTTTGGCATAAAATAAACTCTGATTTTTGTGTAATATAATTCCCAATTGGTTTGGAAAGTTTTAAAAGATGACATTGTTGAAGAAATAAATACCGGAATATAAAATAATGTGTGCCTGTAAAATGATGCCAAATAAAAATCCCAAAATTGTCCATAGATCATTCTTTTTAAACCTTTACAGCTCAGTCAGTTTGAAGTTACATAGTTAGGTTGAAAAAAGACACCAGTCCATCTAGTTCAACCATAGATATGTTCAACCAAAATAGTTATTAGTTATTGATGAATGATGGCCTTAGAATTATTCCTCCCACTTTTGTCATGCACAGCAATACCCAATATACAGTATATTACAAAATTGTAATTTACATATTCATGCCCACCCTTTGCACATTTGTGTGTGGAGGTTAAAATCTTTTTGTTTTTCTTATTTAATTTCATTTATTTTAACATTTTTAAACAGATGCAACATTGTTGCCATCACAAGGGGGCTTACACATTACTATGCAGTTATGTACAGTACATGTATGATACTCCTCTCTAACTATACATTTATATATGTATGTTGCTTATCCTGTGGGTTAGGGGGGGCTGTGGCAATGCTTACACTACATAGAAAGGTGCCCTGCATTTCAATTTAGAAAGCGTTTCTTCTGGTCTTCAGAAGATATAAAATTAACTCTTTTAACATGAAGACTATTTGGCACTATGAAATTACTTTCTAAAAATGCTGAATTGTGTTTTTTTGTTTTTTGTTTAGAGCCAGTAAAAGTGGCAGTGTAATTACCTTACAAGTCTCTGAGCACAAGGCTTCCTTCCTCTGGATGAGGCTCATTAAATTCTGAAATAAGTTGTGCTGGACTTTATTGGTTTGCCTTTTTTTTTAAGAGCCAGGCCAGTAGAAAAATCAATGCAATTCTGCTCAGTGCTGAGCCAAGCAGTTACATTGAGCAGATGAAAACTAATACTGCTGTTGCCTAGGCAGTACTTGCTTTATTTCCCTATGTGAATTTTAAGCAACAGAAGCAGCCCAGAATCTTTGTTTGCTGGAGATTTGACTAACAAATACTTGACCCTCCCTACCTGTTCTGCTTACTGCTATACTGAGCTGGCCACTTTTTTTTTTTCTTTTTTTTAATGCAAATATGTACAAAATATTTGTCTCCTGACCTTGTCAACCTGTGTAATGCAGTAGTTGTCACTTTACACATATCCATGAGAAAAATGGGCCCAGGTGCTCAGAAAATCATGAAGTATATTTAATGCAAAAGATAAGGTGGCACTCACGTGTTGAAAGGTGAACCGTCTGCATTGGTGTGCACCCCAAAGCTCAAACACACTTGCCTTTCTCAGGGCAGTGAATGAATAGGAAGGGCTCTGTGCTGAGTGTCTTCATGATCATTCACAAACTGAAGCATAGTAAACACGGTTTACTATGCTTCAGTTATGAATGAACACAGTGAGTGAGTGTGTTCACTGTGTTCTTTTAGAAAAGGAAGGGGCTGGTAAATTGCATATTTACTGGCCCCTTCCCCCACTGTCCATCCTGAAACATCCACAGTAGCCAGGGGATTGGAGAGGTGGGAAGCCAGCGACGTGGGGGGAAGCTCGGGCAGTAGGGGAAATTGGCACCACAAGTAGTGATTAGGGTGTGCCTAGGCACACCTGGTACACCCCCTGTGCATGCCTACGACCCTTTGTGATGAGGTTTATTTCAGATTTTTGACTAAACACAAGCTCATCTTCCTCAGGACAACTGTGAAGTGAAACAGAGCAACATGTACACCCCAAAACCGCTCCCACCATTTCCACTAACATGTAATGACATTATTAAGTGCAAAGGTTAAGGTTTTAGCTAAAGAGTTGATGCTTGGGTTTGGCTCCATCCTTCATTTATGTCCATTTTGTATGTACTACTTTGTTGTTCTTTTGTGCTTTCTAGTTGGTCATTTACCCACCAGTTTTCTTAGCTGAGACTTGGACTTTTGCACTTGATAATGTAATCATGTGGGTGGTAATGATGGGAGAGGTTTTAGGGTATATATGTTCATGTGCCATCCTGTATAGCTTTGCAGTCATGTGGCATTGCTCCTAAAACAAGCTTGGTTGTGTCTTTCTTTTGGTGTTTAATTCATACCTGTATTGTGTTCCAAAAAGAATTGAAAAGCAGCGTGTTCTGTTGGGGGAAATATTATTATTATACAGGATTTATATAGCGCCAATAGTTTGCGCAGTGCTTTACAATATCAGGGCAGACAGTAGTTACAATACAATTCAATACAGGAGGGATAAGAGGGCCGTGCTCGTTGGAGCTTACAATCTAGAAGAAATAAACCTGTAATAATCTTTTGTTTGAATTGATGGTGTATATATAATGTTTGGGCAGGTTATTTTTATTTTATTTAAATTTAAACATATTTGATAAATATTCTTTAAAACCATTTTTCTATTTAAATATTTATTGGAGTTCTATACTACTATATAATATATAATTTCTAAGTACTACTTTCACTTTTGTCACTGCAAATTAGCCTCTTCCTGTTCCTTCTCCAGTGACATTGCACATCCAGCACAAAGATTTGTCTTTCTCCAGTGAGATCCTACCTCCACCATGCACATATTGGTCTTTTACTGAGTGAGTTCTCACTTCTGGCACACAGATTGGTCTTTTTCCCCTCTATCCCAGCTCGCATACAGTCAGTTTTTACCTAGCGGACAAAGTGCATTTATTCTTTTTACCCTTTCCATCTGCCCGAGCCCCCCCCCCCCCCACCCCCTTTGCAGATGTATACTTACTGACATTCTGTGTACCTTCACATCCAGCATTGCAAGTGCTCTGTCTCCTCTTTGCACCTGCGCAGTATAGCTCAATAGCATGCAGTGCGGCTCATCTTACCCCCTTCTCATTGACTTGGGTGGGACAAAGCCTCCATTCCTAGGTCCACAACTTACCTGGTAGCCTGACCCTGTATTCATCTCAGCTGTCCACAGGCCTTTGTGTTTGTGAGCTGTCTAATGTTCAGGGCTCTCTCTCTGCTGTGAGAGCCTGCTGCTGTATGAAAAAGCTGAGTGCTGGCAGAACACAAATAAGGTACCAGAGCTACCTGTTTTGTTTTGGGGAACTCATTAGGGTGCAGCCCATTAGTCAGGAACAGACCCGAGTTTAGTGGCAGATGCTTATTTTATTCTATGGACTAGCTGTAAGAAGCCCTCTTGCATTGAAATGGTTTCCTTGCTAAATAAAATTGCAGGACAAATCTGCTTGGGCTGTTCCTGGGTGTTTCATGCATGACTTACTGCTGTAATCAATTGCACATTTTCCTCTTGCTCTATGTATAATATCCAGTTATAGATGGTGCGATGTGCCTACTTCCTCCTACAAATATATG
Source organism: Rana muscosa (assembly GCA_029206835.1). Taxonomy (NCBI): domain Eukaryota; kingdom Metazoa; phylum Chordata; class Amphibia; order Anura; family Ranidae; genus Rana; species Rana muscosa. The sequence continues at coordinate 175,632,650 of CM055126.1, forward strand.
TCTAACTAACGTTAGGACTTGTTCACATGGACAGATCTTAATTATTCCTTCTGTATTGAACTATATTATAATTGTACTGTCCCCCCTCTACATTGTAAAGCACTGAGTAAACTGTTGGGGCTATATAAATCCTGTATAATGACTAAATATTTAATTCTTATTATTTAAAAAAATAAATAAGGATCCAATAATAAAAATCCAGTCCAATAAACGCATGTTTGTAAAAGTGCTAGTGAATCAGTCAGGTTTACTGTGATGGGTTTACAAAATAAATATTAAACTGTGCTTTTGTATAGTTATCCTTTAAAGTGGTTGTAAAGGCTAACGATTCTGCATTAAAGTAGAACTGTAGTCCAAACATTTTTTTCCCATTTTTGGATAGAATAAGGTAGGGTTAGAACACCTGTCAGTTTATTTTTTGCCAACTCTGTCCCATTGGGGAGATTTACCTTCACTTCCTGTCCCATAGCCAAAACAGGAAGTGAGGGAAATCCTTGCAAATAAGGGAATTCCTTGGGTGGGCCCCAGGTCACCAGAACTAATGTCTCCATTGAAAGGTTTCCCCTTTATTGCTTTTCTGGGAAAACCCAAAATTTGGGTTTTTCATTTACTTTCACGTTCGATGATGGTGGTAAATGGGACAAATCGAGAGGGTGGATCTCTCTAATGGGGTCACAGACTGAATTAAAGAACTGATAGGTGTTATAATCCATCTTCACTCTATCCTAAACTAAAAAAAATGTTTTGCCTTTAGTTATACCTTTTAAGTTGAGTTCCGCCCATATAAAAGTCAGCAGCTATAAAAAGTATAGCTGCTGACTTTTAATAATCGGACACTCACTCACGTGTCCTCGGGCCTTTTCGGCTGTTTCGAGGCTCTCCGGCGCCCCCCGCCTCTGGCTACATGCAGTATTGCATCCCATTGAAGTCGATGCGGAACAAATTATTTTCGTTTCCATTGACTTCAATGGGGAGACTCGCTTTGATATGCGAGTACTTTGGAATACGAGCATTCTGGAACGGATTATGTTCGTAATCTGAGGTTCCACTGTACTGTATGTGCTTGTGTCAGGGATATTGGATTTCAGGCTCTATTGCTTCAAAGCCTGCTACAAATGGTAAACATATATTCTCCAGTGTGGCATATAATATGTCAACACTACATCTGTATGTGACATAAAACCACAATCTGATTCCTGTTCAGTTCTGGCCACGTGATGGTTTCTGTCTCGATGACAAATGGTAGACAAAGTGAGTCCACCTAGCGGTAACACAGTCATAAATAAGGACTAGGCAGAGGTTCTATCCCTTCCCTACACTATTAACGTGAATTAAAATATTGTCTGTACAAACACTTTATATTTTGTTTTTTACTATAAAGCCGGCAGATTGTAAAGCTACATGAATTGCTGCATTCTTTATCTTTACCCTCTTCCTAGACTTGACTGGGTTTGTTGTGGATGTATGTGATCTACCTGGTTTTCTCTTGTTTCTAATGTATACATTGCCTAAATCTGACATTGAATCTTATGATGTCATTGAGGTAGACTGGTGATTGAGTGCCCCCTGCAGGCTTCTGGTCCAGCCGTGCTCTGCACCTTCATCAGAGCCGATTAGATAATCTATAATGTCAGTTACACATAAACACGGCATATTCAATGATGCTTGCAAATGCATATCACTTCCATGGTATTGTCGTCTTATTACTTAAGTCTTTGCTTTCATGTCAAAGTGAAAATTAGAACACCTTATATTCGTTGTGCAAGGCTGGCCCATGCACTGCTCAAACTGTGTGTTGGACAAAAAAAATATAAAATCTCAACAGATTTCTCCATCCATGCTATACACCGCAGACGGACAAATCTCCCACTGTGCCTATTGTATTCGCTCCCATTTTCACTGGAATTTCAGTCAAACGAAAACTATAAATTTCTTTCATTCTTGATCATGGGAGAATATTGATTTTTTTATTTTTGCTGCAATACCCGCACAGCGAATTCCTCAAATTTGATGCATTCGCTGTTCGGTTGAAAATTTTCAGTCAAAAGAAGTTGGGCGGGAGGGAGCCGACAGAGCCATCCACTTAGCAAATTATGGCTGGTTTCTCAGGAAAAAGACGAAATCTGCATAGTATGGCCAGTTTAACGGGACAAGGGAGTACCTAGGAACCCAGTACACAGGTATTTCTCAAAATAAAATGACCTGAAAAACATCCCTGTTTTCCCATGATTTAGGATGCGAAAAATTGATAGTTTTAATTTTCCTGAAATGTAAGTGAAAATTGAGAGATTTTAGTGAATATTTCCCATCTTGTTTAAATGCTCATGAGTTAGTAAGGAAGATGTAATTAAAGTGATTGTAAGTGTAAATTTTTATTGTATTAATACAAGAAACACGTCATACTTACCTGTTCTGTGCAGTGCTTTTACACAGAGCAGCCTGGATCCTCCCTTTCTTAGGGTCCCATGCTGGCGCTCCTGGCCCCTCCCTCCTGCTCTGGGCGCACCCAAGCAGGTGCACTCCCAAGCCGTGGCTCTGTGTCCATTCATCCCGCCCCCTCCCTCTCCTGATTGCCTCACTGGCTGTAATTGACAGCAGCGGGAGCCATTGGCTTACCTGTAGGTAAAAATGACCAAGCAGGGTTTACAACCGCTTTAAGAATTGGTAAGCTGCAGTATAATAAATCTTTGCTTTTGGATTTATTACCACTTTCAGATTTCAGTGCAGAAGAGACTGGGGTTGATTTACTAAAGGCAATAGACAGTCTTCTCTTGTTAAAAAAAATAAGGCAATAGACAGTTCACTTTGCAAGTGAAGTTGCACACTGCAAGGGAATTTTCCCAAGAGCTTATTGAATGATGTGAAGTGTTGCTGTCTTTAATCAGCCAATCATGTGCAAGACAAAATGCTGTTTAATTTATTTTAATTTCATTTGCATGTGATTGGGTATCATTTGCAAAGTGTAATTTCACAATATTAACAATATTCTCTGGAAAATTCTCTTGCAAAATGCAACTTTCCTTGCAAAGTGCACAGGCTGTGTTTGCCTTCAGTAAATCAGCCCCACTGCGTTGTCAGCCAGTGCAGGCAGGAAGGAGCTCACTGGATTTCTGGCAGGATCGTTGGGTATTGTTCTTTACATGCAGCATTTTCAAAGTGACAAAGCATGGGGAGATATGTATGTATTGCAGAAATGTACTGCTCATGTGTGTGTTTTTTTTATTATTATTATATAGCATGTCTTAATTGTAAATATTGAAAAAAACATCTCTGATCTAATTTGTCAATACAGCGTTGTTGATATGTTTCCAAGACTGCATCAGAGTAGTAATCCCTGCATGATCCTCCTACCTGTTGGGAAATTTCAGGAAATGCTCTGTTTGACCATAATGACATAAATCTAGTATACCCCAAGATACACAATATTATTTTGGTAGACTGACAAACCTTGTACTGTATGTCAAATATAATATGGGGCAAGTCAATTGTTTAAAAGGTGGAATAGGGGAGTCCAAGGCCAGCGGGATTACTGTTATGAAGTAAAAAAGTAAGTATTATATAAGAGGGTGAGTGTAAGCCCCCAAGAAGTTTACCCATGGAGTTGGTGCTGACATTTGGATCTTGTAAAAATTCATATTTAATTCTAGCAGGCTTATTACACTATCTCAAGTTCTGGAAGATCGGACTACATTTTTTAAACTGTTTATGCAGAATCCAACAGTGCGAATTATGTAGATAATACATCAACTGAGGCATCCATATCATTTTTAATACCGGCACTTTTACCCCCTTCTTGACAGGCAATTCAGCTTTTAGCGCTGTCACACTTTGAATAACAATTGCACGGTCATGCAACACTATACCCATGACATTTTTTTCACACAAATAGAGCTTTCTTTCGGTGGTATTTATTCACCACTGTTTTCATTTGTTTTGCAAAAGAAAAAAAAAGACTGAAAATTGTGGGGGATTTTTTTTTGCAAATAATCTTTCTTCATAAATTTAGGCCACAATGTATACTGCTACATTTCTTTGGTGTAAATAACCCAAATCAGTTCATATTATTTAGTCTGTAGGAAAGTTATAGAGTCGACAAACTATGATATATATATATATATGTGTATATATATATATATGTACTGTATATCTGAAAATCAATCATTCCTGGTGTATTGACACCCCATCTCATTTCTTGAGGCATGAAAATGTCAGAGTACAAATATCTCCCATATGACCACTTTTTGGAAAGTAGGCAGTCCAAGGTATTTCGTAAGAGGCATGGCAAGTTTTTTGTAGTTGGAATTTTTTTGTCAATTTTTTGGGGAAAATTAAGAAATTAAAAGGATTTTTTTATTTTATTTACATACTGTTTTCAGTGCAGTACAGCATCATACTAGAACTGGTGTAGTGGTGATCAGGGACACTGACTACTATAAAAAAAAATATATATACATTTTTGTTACTTTTTTGTTATATTTTTTTAAATAATTTTTTTTTTTTTTTTTTAACTACTTTAGCCCCGAGCCTGTTTTTCAGACTCAGTGTTTACAAGTTAAAAACAATTGCTAGAAAATTACAGAGAACCCCCAAACATTATATATATATATATATATATATATATATATATATATATATATATATTTTTTTTTTTTTCTAACACCCTAGAAAATAAAATGACGGTCATTGCAATACTTTTTGTCACACCGTATTTGCACAGCGGTCTTAAAAGCGCACTTTTTTTGGGGGGGGGGAAAAAATATCACTTTTTTGAATAAAAAAAAAAGACAACAGTAAAGTTAGCCCAATTTTTTTTTATATTGTGAAAGATGTTACGCTGAGTAAATTTATACCCAACATGTCACGCTTCAAAATTGCGCCCGATCGTAGAACGGCGTCAAACTTTTACCCTTAAAAATCTCCATAGGCGATGTTTAAAAAATTCTACAGGTTGCATGTTTTGAGTTACAGAGCCGGTCTAGGGCTAGAATTATTGCTTTCGCTCTAACAATAGCGGCAATATCTCACGTGTGGTTTAAACACCGTTTTCATATGCGGGGGCTGCTCACGTATGCGTTCCGGTCTGCGCGCGAGCTTGTTAGGACTAGGCGCTTAAAAAAAAAAAAAATGTTTTTCCTTATTTATTTTACTTGATTTTTAAAGGAAAAAGGTTGGTCTTTATTGAGAAGATATCAAAGAACAAGAGATATACAGACATGTCCTGTGCATAGTACAATACGATAGGCCATACACATCATCTATACATAGATCAATGTCAGTCTGACCCAAAATACATTATCAAAACTAAACGAAGGAAAATAAAACAAAGACACGAGAAAAACAGCATCTCAAGATCACTGGGTCCAAGGAGTCCAAACCCGATCAAATTTCTTGGGACAACCCCTGCTAACATATGTCAACTTATACATCGGTATGACCGCATTAACAGAGGAGTCCCAAGACTCAATTTTGGGGGGGGCAGGGGGGGACCATTGTTTGAGGATTTCTTTCTTAGCATAAAACATTAGCAAAGATACAAGTAACTTTGTGTATCTGGGCCTCTGGTCATCATCGTGTATGCCAAGCAGGGCCAGTTCAGGAGATGCTGGGATAGACAATGCGAGTCGGATATTAATACATTCAAAAACCTCGGTCCAGAACTTCTCCACCAAAGGACAAGCCCAGAACATATGAATAAATGTACCCTCCGAAGAGCGACATTTCTGACACATAGGGGATCTATCCGGGTAAATACCGTGTAGTCTCTGAGGTGTGTAATAAATACGGTGAATAAATTTAGTCTGCATTAATTTATCTCTAGAGGAGATCAGCAATTTAGACCCATCTTCAAAACATTCCTCCCAAGTAGTTCTGTCCAGGCTGGGGACATCCGTCAACCATTTCCCCCAGACGTTGTCTATTTTAGGCGAGTCAACTACCAAGAGTGCAAGGTAAAGAGCAGAGAGCGTCTTCTCAAGATCCTCCTGAGCCAGCAAACTCTCAACAGGATCCGCTACTAAATTAATAGTCTGGGGGAATTGAGCCCTGGCAGCGTGTCTCAACTGGAAGTATCGGAATAGCATTCGCTCCGGCAGCCCATACCGGTCAACCAATTGTCTGAAGGACAATAACCTACCGGAGCGAAAAACATCCCGAAGGGTCTTAATGCCGTATCCAGCCCACAGCTGTGGGTCAGGGATCGTCCTAAAATGAGGAAGAGAAGGATTACCCCACAGCGGGCAGAATGGAGAGATGTGGTTCGGACGGTTAAATCTCCTCCGAACAATAGTCCACACCTTAAGGGTAGTCCTGGTTGGTTCCGGAAGAACCGAGTACGCAGCCGCCCCCCTGTATACCAGGTTTCCCAACTCACCCAGCGAACCCACGACAGCAGCCTCCAAGCAGGTGGCTGCGTTCGACCTGGACTGCATAAACCACCAACGTACTGTGACCAAAATCGCCGCCCAGTAATACACCAGGAGGCAGGGGAGCGCAAGACCCCCACAACGGACAGGGAGTTGTAATGTGGATCTCGCAAGCCTAGGCGAGGAGCCCCTCCAGATAAAGGAGCCTATACAGACATCCAGCTCCTTGAAAAAAGAGCCAGGGAGCCAAACCGGACAGTTCCTAAACATATAAGTGAATCTGGGCAAAAACATCATTTTTAGCACATTAATGCGTCCGAGCAGGTTGAGGGGTAAGTCTTTCCATCTGAGACAATGTTCCCTAAGTCTCATCACCAGGGGTTTCAGATTGAGGCGGCGAAAGTCCCGAAGGTCCCTCGATACCACAATCCCAAGGTATTTGAACTCCTCGACCCATATCAACGGGGTACAAGAGACCCCGCCCCGGGGCCGAGGATCCAGCGGGAACAAGACCGATTTAGACCAATTGATCTTAACCCCGGAAAAGCGGCCGAATTCCTCAAATATCTGCAGAGCTGCCCGCAAAGAACCATCAGCATCCTGAAGATAGAGTAAGGCATCATCTGCATATAGGGATATTTTCTCCTCCAGAGGGCCAACCCGCAGCCCACGAACCGCAGAAGACTCTCTAATCAAGATCGCCAGCGGCTCCAAGGCCAGGACAAATAAGCTGGGTGATAAGGGACAACCCTGTCGGGTGCCCCTCTGGAGGAGAAAAAACTCTGACAACCTGTCGTTAGCACGGACTCTAGCTCTGGGGGAGTCATACAACATTCCCAGCCACCTGCGGAACCTAGGCCCAAACCCGAATCGTTTCAAAACCTCCCATAGATAACCCCATTCCACCGAGTCAAAAGCCTTCTCCGCATCAAGAGAGGCTATGACTCGGTTACCACCATTGTCATGGGAGGTGTCTAGATTAAGGAACAGTCGACGGATGTTGATGTCCGTGCCCTTACCCGGCATGAATCCTGTCTGATCCGGGTGGACCAAATCCTCCAGCACCGTAATCAGACGAAGGGCAAGGATCTTGGCCAATAACTTGGCATCAGCATTAATGAGAGAAATAGGCCTATAAGAGCCACAATCCTCTGGATCCTTACCAGGTTTGGGCACCAACACCACCATAGCATCAGCCATTGTATCAGGAAGGGAGCCCCGAACCATAAACTTCTGAAAAAGATCCGTCAGTCTAGGGGCCAACAACTCCTGATATTCTGAGTAAAACTCAATAGGGATGCCATCCAACCCAGGGGCTTTCCCTGACTGCATACAGCTCAGTGCCTTCTGCACCTCCTCTAAAGTAATGTCCTTTTCTAATTCCAAGCTCCGGTCCGGGTCAAGCGTGGGGAAGGGGACCCTGTCCAAAAAGTCGGAGAGGTCCGCATCGGTATAAGTCACCCTGGATGAGTAAATGTCTCTATAGAAGCGAAAAAATCTAGAGCAAATGGATTCCGGGGAAGTAAGCAACAAGCCGTCCGCGTCTCTAAGCCTGCCCACATGTGTAGAGGCTCGCTGGCCCCTGGCCAACCAAGCCAAGAGTTTGCCATTTTTGTCCCCAAACTCGAAGACTCTCTGAGCCCTATCAAGCATGGATTTCTCAGTGATGTCCACCCTCATCAAGGACAATTCCCTAAGGGTGTGCTGCCAGGCGTGATAGGCCTCAGAGCCAGGCGACTGGACATAAGCCCTCTCACGCGACAGGGCATCTGCCTCCAGCTGTCTCAGAGCCCGCTCAGACCCCCTCCTCCTAACTGCAATCTTCTTAATATACACACCCCTCAACCAGGCTTTGAAAGTATCCCAGAGTATTAATGGGCCTGAGGACTCAGCATTCCGTAGCCAGAAACTACAGATCTCATCCGGTAGGTCCTCTTGGATCTCCGGATCTGCCACCCAGTATCTAGAAAGTCTCCAGACCCCCCGGACTCCGGAAGAGGCAGCACCAACCGAGACCATCAACGGAGCATGATCAGAATTGCCGCGAGAGAGAATCTCAGTCGAAACCACCTCCCCAACCAGTCCGGGAGAGGCAAACGCCATGTCTATGCGAGACAGAGTACGGTATGTAGCTGAAAGACAAGTATACTGGGTGTCAGAAGGGTGAAAATTGCGCCAAAGATCCGTCAAACCAAATGAGGAAGCCCACAAAGACAGTCCTGAACTAGGGGCAGGTGAGGGCCGGAGTCTGTCCCTTACGTCAGACATGACCAAGTTGAAATCCCCCACTAACAGTACCTTATCTACCCCATATTGAACAGCCATCTGCATCACCGAGTGGAGAAGGGTGGGATTTGCAGGAGGGGGCAGATAGAGTCCAATAATAACATACGGAACATCCGCTATTAGAGCATGCATAATAATAAACCTACCACCAGGGTCAGTGCGAATCGCCTGCAACTGGAAAGGCAAGGAGCGGTGCACAAGGATAATCACTCCCCTAGCATAATTGGAATAGGAGGCATGATAATGAGCGCCCACCCAGGCCCGCCTCAGCCCCAGGACTCTAGAGCCCACCAAATGCGTCTCCTGCAGTATACAGATTTTCGGATTGTGCTGCTGAATGAATTTAAACACTAGTGACCACTTTACAGCAGAGTTGAGGCCCCTGACATTCCATGACAATACAGTAAACTTAGCCATCATGTAGGTACGACAAAAATGAAGGATAGCAGCTCATGTTCCCCAACCTAGGTACCCTAAGTGGGCGCAGCGCCCCCGCACCAGGCAAGGGACGCATCCAGAGGCGGAAGACCAGGAGGCACCGCACCCCCACGGCTAACACCGGAGAACACATCCACCAAGCAGACCCTGAAAATATTATCACTAAGACCAACCATTTAACAGTTAAAGAAATAAACATAACAAACCATAGAACACCCGCAATAAGGACAGCAACGGCCATCCAACCCCCACCCCCCACCCCGTGTCCTCCCAACATGGAGTAACACATCTTTCCCCAAACAGAACTTGTCCAATGACTATCTCAAAGAGATTCGGAGGCGCGGGCCGCAGCAAACCAGCCCCCACAGTCACCAGTGAATGACGAACATAACCCAAAAAAAACCCCAATAATAAGAGGTATGTATAGTCACAGGTGTGAGATGCTGGAGTGAGAAACCAACAAATATTCCTGGGTATAGAAAAACAAAGCACATGGCGGTCATTCAGCAGGTTCAATGGGCAGGGGAATACCAGTGTAGCCTCAGGCAGAGAACATGGGGAGGACACAGGAGTGTAGGTAGGTAGTCCAGACCAAATAGACAGACCCCCCCAAGCTCACACCCGATCACCCCAGGCAAAACCCCCCCCCACGAGTAACCCCAAGCACCTTAATACCCCAGCTGCAAAACACCGCCACGTACGCTAGGGGAATGAATAAGCCTCACGGAGGCAGTGTCTCAAGCCATGCACCTGCATCCTTAGGATTGGTGAAGATCCGCACAGTCTCACCGTCGACCACCCGCAGTTTAGCCGGGAACATGATGCTGTAGCTGATTCCCTTCATCCGGAGAGCCGCTTTCACGCCATCAAAGGAGCGCCTCTGCCTCTGCGTCTCCATGGTGTAATCCGGGAAGAACATCAGCCTGGTGTTTCGGTACGGGATATTACCCGCCAAGCGGGCGGCACGGAGCAGCTCATCCCTATCCCGGAAATTTAACAACCGAAGGATGAAGGTACGGGGGGGCCCCTCCGGACCTGGTCTTGGCGGCACCCGATGAGCCCGCTCCACTGTAAAATGTGGGGAGAGCTGAGCCGCAGGCAGCAGGGTCTTGAGGAGATCCTCCATGAACGTCGCGGGACTGCGCCCTTCCACCCCCTCCGGGAGGCCTACAATGCGGATGTTGTTGCGCCTGCTTCTATTTTCGGCGTCCTCCGCGCGGTACTAAAGCGCCTTCACCTTGGTGAGCAAGGTCCGGATGGAGGCATCATGACCGGACACCGTGTCCTCCACGTCGCCAACCCGCTGTTCAGCGTCCGTCAGTCTGGAGCGGATTTTGTCCAGATCCTGCCTCAGCAAGCCCACGTCCATCTGCACTGCCTCAATCTTGTTTGTGAGCATCGTCTGGCAGGTGGTGATGGCCGCCTGGCAGGTCGTAATAGCTGCCATGACCTCCGGGATACCAGGCGGGGAAGCCGCCACGCTTTCCTCCTGGTCCGTCTGCGACGCCATATTGTGTCGGGACGCAGGCTCGCCCGGCAGTGGAGAGGCCGGATTGTCTGTGGTCGCGACAGCCAAGGGGAACCTCAACCTTTTGCCCTTCTTCGGGCCTCCGGAGGTTCTGGACGGCATACAGGTGCAGTGGACCCAAAATCAGAAGAAATCCACCCAGGAACGGAGTTAAAGACGGATCATAGTCCAGCAGAGCTCAGAAGGCACGTCCGCTCAGTCTGCCATGCCGGCCACGCCCCCTATTTTACTTGATTTTTAGTTATTTTTACACTGTTTTAAAAAAATAAATTGGGTCACTTTTATTCCTATTACAAGGAATGTAAGCATCCCTTGTAATAGAAAAAAAAGCATGACAGGTCCTCTTAAATATGAGATCTTGGGTCAAAAAGACCTCAGATCTCATATATACACTAAAATGCAATAAAAAAATAAAAATAAAAAAATTGTCATTCGAAAAAAATGACAAAAATAAAATGGCCCTTTAAGAGCTATGGGCGGAAGTGACGTTTTGACGTCGCTTCCACCCTGCTATGGTATGGAGACGGGTGGGGACCATCTTGCCCTCACTCGTATCCATATCCAGCTAGGAAGAGGACTCGATCGCCTCCACCACTACCGACGGCTCTGGTAAGCAGCGGAGGGCGCGGGAGGGGAGCCCTCTCCCGACGGCGATAACGGTGATCTTGCGGCAAATCCACCGCCGAGACCACCATTATTGTTAACCGGACCGCCGCCTGAAGAGATGGATACCTTGGTTATGGCAGCAGCTGCTTCCATTACAAAGATATCCCTCTTCAAAGTGCCGACGTATATAGTTGTGCGGCAATTGGTAAGTGGTTAAATACAGTGACCAGAGCAATACAGTGTTGCCATAGTAACCATTGTTTATTTTTTTACCACACTATGGTTGCAACCATTTTTTCTGAATGAGAACTTCTCATTCAGTGCTTACTATTGTGATTAGCTGTGATTGGCACAGTTAATCACATGGTACAGATGGGCTGTTATTGGCCCTGTCTGTACCTTGTGATGACTGTAACCATTCACAGAGCTCATCACAATAGTACACAATGAAAGGCATGTAACAAAGCCTTTCATTGTGTACAACTGTCATGTGGTCTGCTGTAATTGGCCACAGCGACCACATGGTACCGGAAATTGGCTGCGATCCTGAGGGAGACATCATATTACAATAGGCCAGATGGGAAGGTGTTAAGATTGATTCGGCCAGCCACAGAAAGTGGAAGCTTACACTACACTTTACCCTGGGAACTGAATTTCTGTAAAAGAGGTAACAAATTTTAAGAGATATATTCCCTGGGGTAGGTAGAAAGTTGCCCCACGGCATTTCATTTTTTTTTTTTATTGGAAAAAACCAACTTTATTGAAAAGTATGCATGGTACATAAATCAACATAAGCCAATATGGCCAATATAATAGTACATACATGAACACAGTGAACGGTATTTCATTTTTACATCCACCTTAAGCTGTGAATCTGCTGACGGAACAGGGCCCTCGAGTGGGTCCAATGGGAGTAATAGACTTGTTCCACTTTATCGTGAGAAGGTACCAAACTTCTCTATAACAGACATTGCAGTAGAAAACAATCCCTGGGTATCCGCTAGAAACAACAGTCGTCTGCATACTGGGCTATTTTTTCTACACGTTTTCCTCTTCAGAATTCTGTCACCCCCATGGTTTGTCTCAACAAGGCCGCGAGGGGCTCTATAGCTACTGAAAACAGCGATAGCAGACTCCATTGTCTGGTCCCTCAAGACATCAGAAAAAAAAATAGATATCCTTTCATTGACTTGTCCTGGGGCCTCGAGGGACATGCACTCACCGGCCACTTTATTAGGTACACCCGTTCAATTGCTTGGTAACACAAATTGCTAATCAGCCGATCACATGGCAGCAACTCAATGCATTTGGGCATCTAGATGTGGTGAAGACAACTTGCTAAAGTTCAAACCGAGCATCAGAATGGGGAAGAAAGGGGATTTAAGTGACTTTGAACGTGGCATTGTTGCTGGTGCCAAACGGGCTGGTCTGCGCATTTCAAAAACTGCTGATCTACTGGGATTTTCACACACAACCATCTCTAGGGCTTACAGAGAATGGTCTGAAAAAGAGATAATATCCAGTGAGTGACAGTTGTGTGGACGAAAATGCCTTATTGATGTCAGAGGGGAATTGGCAGAATGGTTTGAGATGATAGAAGGCAACAGTAACTCAAATAACCACTCGTTACAACCGAGGTATGCAGAATACCATCTCTGAATGCACAACGCATCAAATCTTGAAGCAGATGGGCTACAGCAGCAGAAGCCCACACCAGATACCACTCCTGTCAGCTAAGAACAGTAAACTGAGGTTACAATTCACACAGGCTCAACAAAATTGGGCAATAGAAGATTGGAAAAATTTGGTTTTGTCTGACGAGTCTCGATTTCAGCTGCGACATTCAGATGGAAGGGTCAGAATTTGGTGTTAACAACATGAAAGCATGGATCCATCCTGCCTTGTATCACCGGTTCAGGCTGGTGGTGGCGGTGTAATGGTGGGGGGGATATTTTTTTTGACACACTTTGGGCCCTTTCGTACCAATTGAGCATCATTTAAATGCCACGGCCTACCTGAGTATTGTTGCTGACCATGTCCATCCCTTTATGACTACAGTGTACTCATCTTCTGATGGCTCCTTCCAGCAGGATAATGCATCATGTCACAAATCTCAAATCATCTCACCACTGGTTTCTTGAACGTGACAATGAGATCACTGTACTTTGGGATGTGGTGGAATGCATTGCATCATGGATGTGCAGCCGACAAATCTGCAGCAACTGTGTGATGCTATCATGTCACTATGGACCAAAATCTCTGAGGAATTTTTCCAGCACCTTATTGAATCTATACCACCAAGAATTAAGGCCGTTATGAAGGCAAAGGGGGGGTCCAACCCGGTACTAACAAGGTGTACCTAATGAAGTGGCCAGTGAGAGTAGATAAAAGCTTAACCAAGTTACGAAAGGTGTTGCCAAAGCCAAAACGCTTGAGCACCTGAACACCCCTCTATGCTGTCAAACGCCTTAGCGGCATCTAAAGACAACAGTGCTCTATTCGTCGAATTGTCAGCAGGAGTTTGAATATGTTTTTTTTAACTACAAAATAAACTGAGAAAAATTAAGGCTCTATTTTTTATTTATTTTTTTGTACAATGTATGTAAATGCGTTGCACGCAGAAGCACAACGTTGTAATTTGTAATTTTTGTTATATTCTGCCTTTCTGGTACATAAACATCACATTTTGTGAATAATATATACGGTATATCGTTTTTTTCTTAGGGGCTCTTTGATTGTTATTAACAAGTCAGCTTGGAGACGTATCGTCTAATATTTGCTGTTGGGAGATTAAATCTCTTAATTGCCTCGCATTTTCCAAACTGCTTTGCAAACATAATTTAAGCACTGTCTATTTTTCCATGATTTGTTATTGCTTCAGTTTTGTTAGTGGTATTTAAATTCGATGTTTGTAGTCAAACTTGTTAGTGATTTTTTTTTTAATCCTGTTCAGTCATTTTGCAGATTTTTAATAATGTTTTTTTTTAACAAAATAATGTTGTTGATTATAGTGGCCAAGTACATTTATCACTTCTCAGATTTTGATTAAAACATATCTATGGTCAAATGTAAAATCGTTTATTAAAATCATTGATTTCCACATTCTATTTCGCTTATGTGTTTCCTGCTCCTATTAAAGGAGTTGTAAAGTAAGATTTTTTTTATCTTAATGCACTCTATGCATTAAGATAAAAAACCTTCTGTGTGCAACCCCAGCACCCCCTAATTACTTGCCTAAACTCCATCTCACTCCAGTGGGCGGTGCGGCACCCTGCACTGCCTTTTTTTTTTTCAATTATGACCGCTAGTGGGGGGAGAAGATCCCTCGCTAGCTGTCACAACAGGGGATTGGGGATGGTCTGTTCGTAGCATGTTACACCCTGAATATGGGTGTAAGATGTTACGAAAGGTGAACTTATCCTTTAACAAACAAAACAAATAAAAAGAGAAACATTTTTTAATTATTATAGTAAGAATAATGGGAAAAAAATCAGCAGGAAAATAGTAGTTAAAGTGGATGTAAACCCGAATTTTTTTTTTTTTTGCTGTCACAATGTAAAGTATAAGATTTCCTATCATTTGTGCCAGGTCTTGCCACAAAGAGTTAATCCATCTCTGAGCAATTCTCTTTTATTGTTCAGTGAGATAAAACGGACAAACAGAGTTACCTTTGTCCGTTCCGCCCCCTTGCTTTGAGTGACAGATTATTTACATATCTCGTGCACTAGCTTTAGACAGGCATTATTTTTTCATTCCCACCCCCACTCCTTTTCTGAAGTCATGTGGTTACTTTTCTGGATTTTGACTGGATGTTAGTGATCATAGCAGTAGGAATACACAGGAGAAAATGTATGTTGACAAGGGGAGTGTAGAGGTGGGCGGGGAGTCTACTGACATCACAACTCCACCCACCGAGCTCCAGACAACAGATCCGCCCACAGAATCTGACGTTTTTCAGGTCTCATAACAGACAGAGGGGAGACATTTGACATTTGACAGATAAGGAAACATGCAGGAGGCATCTATATCCTTATAGATCAGTACTATGGCAGTAGTTTAGAGAGGATGAGAGTGGGTTTACATCCACATTTAAAGGTCCTAAAGTAGGCCCTGTCTACTTTTATTATAGTTTTTCAGGCATGGGTAGCATTCCTAGTGTCTTCAAATGGTGAAAGTAAAGCGGAACTAAAGACTTTGCAGGCACAGTTTTTAGTAGAATAGATTTTGTATACCTTTTCTGTCAAATGATTTCACTCTGTCTTATGCCCTGTACACACGGTCGGTTTTTCCGATGAAAAAAGTCCGATGGACTTTTTTCATCAGAAAAACCAATCATGTGTGGGCCCCATCGGACTTTTTTCCATCGGTGTTAAAAAATAGAACATGTTTTAAATTTTTCCGATGGGAAAAAAAACCTATAGGAAATTCTGATCGTCTGTGTGGAACTCCAAAGAAGAAAAAACCCACGCATGCTCAGAATTAAGTCGACGCATGCTCAGAAGCATTGAACTTAATTTTTCTCGGCTCGTCAGAGTGTTTTACGTCACGGCGTTTTGGACGGTCGGAATTTTGTCTGATGGTGTGTAGGCAAGACTGATGAAAGTCAGCTTCATCGGAATTCAGACGGAAAATTCCATCGGATTTTATTCCATCGGAAATCCGATCGTGTGTACAGGGCATTACCTAATTTTCTTGTGCAGTACAGTGTATTCTTTTAGCATTATTAAGATGCTAAATAGTGTAGCCTAGTGCTCGGATAGTGCAACTAATTGCTCAAGCATGAGAGTCGCATCATCACTGGCCACACTTTGGCAGATCAAGGAGAGTGCTAGGGATGAACAAATCTTTGGATGGTGTTTGCAGCAGTAGAAAGGTGAGGGAAGACATTGAGCTGCCATCATTGGGACACAGCAAAGTTAAAAAGCAGGCAAGCGCTCTTACCATACCCTCCGCTTTCAGTTACATGTTAAGCCATGGAATGTTTCTATCCTCAGAGCTGTTCTGGAATCAGTTGCACTGTTATCACAAAGCAGTGGAGTGAGTGAGTCTGTGAAGTTGCACAGTTTGCAAAAATGTGTGGTACTGTGTATTCATATTATCTGCAAAGGAGGTCAAATGTTAATTGGCTATTGATTTCTATGGATCATCATTTCCATGTTGAACATCAGGCAAACAGCTGAGTACACTACTGAGATCCATGTATATGAGTTGACTTGTTTTTTTTTTATATTTCTAGTTCTGTTTGTCTGGGCTTTTGATCCAGGCACCTCTGCTAAAGAACATAAATAAATAGGTGGCCTCTTTTTCCTTTACTATAGTTACATAGCCACCACAATTATCAGATTGCTGACTGGACAGTTAAGAAGCGGCACCATACTGATGGTGTCATTCCATTATTAGGGCCAGTTCACACCAGACGCAGTTCAGTTTAGTTCCGTGTGCTTTTTTTCTGCACAAAATGCATGCACAGTGTTTTCCATGTATTCCAATGGCTCTAGTTGGCTCTAGTTCACACCATGCAGTCAGTTTCTGCACCGGAAACTGACTGCATGGTGTGAACTAGAGCTAACAAGAGCCATTGGAATACATGGAAAATACTGTGCATGCATTTTTAGTGCAGAAAAAATGCGCACAAAACTGCACCTGGTGTGAACTGGCCCTTAGATTTACAGAACTGATTAAATCATTAATCTCAAGTGTTCTCACTGCTTCCTTTCCCCTTTTCAAACCAGGATCTGCTATGAAGGAAGCTAATCTAGATTCAGATATTTTAGCAATTTTTAAAAAGGTGTTTTTTTTTTTTTTTCTGAGAAATAAAAGACTGGATAAATGGTGCTTGAAATTCAGTGTTAAAATATTATGCTGTTTTTTAACTTAACTTGAGGTATTTAACATTTTGTTTTCATTACAGGGTCATCATATTTCATCTGTTCCAATTCCAAAGCTGGAAGAATCTTTGTATTGTTATCAACCCATTCATATAGAAACGTACGGTCCAGAGGTCCCTCGTATAGAAATACTGGGAAGGCAGGGGTAAGTTTGTGACTGATAATGTGTTTTTACAGGGTCGATCTGATCACTTGTGCTAGCTGATCTGGGGAAACAACCTTGTTTGTTCAGTGTATACACTACTAATTTCGGAACACCTGGTGTTAGTGAATTTTCCTTTATACAGAAGTTTTAAAAGACTAATTCGATCCTAATATTCCACCCGCAACCCCCCCAGGTCTTCAGTCTAGTCATGTGCCACACAGGGCCTTCTACCTCCTCCTCCGTCTTCAGCGATGTCCTTAATGTTGCAGAGTAACATTTTTAAATTTAAGAAAAGAAAACTGCGCTAGGACTAGTAAACAATAATAGGCAGCAGCAATAATGTGATAAACATAGATCGAATAAATAAGGAAAAAACTGCGCCAAGAGATAAAAATATCCTAATAAGGAATATAAACGTCCAATAATGTATCCTCCGGATAGAGGGAATCCCAAAAAAAGGACAATGAGCTATAATTGATCCACAGTCCTGTATGCTAGCACATCCTGCTAGACACCAACACCATAAAGAGTGCCTGCTTACCAGATAGCAGCCAGAAGAACGCAGTTGGCTATGACCCAGCCGCGGCCTTTAGGTAGAAGGGGAATCCAGGGATTTTTAAGGATGCTCCTCCAGTTATAATGGACCACTTGATGGCTCGATACCACAGATGGGAAAAAAACATAGGATAATACCGTTGTGGTAATAAAGGATAGTGAAGCACCACCACCGTGAATGAGGAAAAGACAGTCGTGAATAGCACCCTGATAGTAATGACTCCTTACCAGACGCAAAGAAGGGGCTCACGATCGGCTATGACCTAGCCACGGCCTTCATCCCATGTAAATTGACCCAGCTCAAAGCAACGGAACTTTCCTCAATAGTAACCGCACACCACAGACACTCCATATAAGATATCAAGAAGAAGGAGGGGGGGAGACCATAGAGTAATATCCTCCAAGTATTTATTTATTAAAAAAGGTAGCATACTTACAAACATATAGTGGTAGTAAGCATTAAAACATGCCGGCCGGCATTAAACAGAAGCCCTTCCTTCTTTGAGCTACGTGGTGATGTCACTGCGTGACAATCAGACGCGTTTCGTCACACATGACGTTCTCAATGGGATCCCATTGAGAACGTCATATGTGACGAAACGCGTTTGGGGTAACACACAGTGACGTCACCACGTAGCTCAACGAAGGAAGGGCTTCTGTTTAATGCCGGCCGGCATGTTTTAATGCTTACTACCACTATATGTTTGTAAGTATGCTACCTTTTTTAATAAATAAATACTTGGAGGATATTACTCTATGGTCTCCCCCCTCCTTCTTCTTGATATCTTATATGGAGTGTCGGTGGTGTGCGGTTACTATTGAGGAAAGTTCCGTTGCTTTGAGCTGGGTCAATTTACATGGGATGAAGGCCGTGGCTAGGTCAAAGCTGATCGTGAGCCCCTTCTTTGCGTCTGGTAAGGAGTCATTACTATCGGGGTGCTATTCACGACTAAACTGATGAAGAAATTCGATTTTTTTAATTTTTTATTGGGTGTGGTTTATAGCAGAAAGTGAAAATTTGTATTATTATTAAATTTTTTAAATTGTCAGTCTTTTTTTGTTCATCACGCAAAAAATAAAAACTGCATCAAATACCACCAAAAAAATGCTCTATAAAGTGATACTAAAGTCTTGTGTGTTTTTTTTTATTTTTAATAACAATCATGTTATACTTGCCTGATCTGTGCAGTGGTTTTGCACAGAGCAGCCCGTTTCCCTTTCTTCCCTGGTCCCTTGGCACTTCTGGCCCCTCCCTCCTGCCCCCACAGCAAGCCGCTTGCTATGGGGGCGCCCAAGCCTAGCGCTGCTCTGTGTGTCCATTCAGACACAGAGCAGCGGTTCGGCCCTGTACCCCTCTCTCTCCTCATTGGCTCACTGAATTTAACAGCAGCGGGAGCCATTGGCACCCGCTGTGTGTCTCAGCCAATCAATAGAGTCCCGGACAGCCAAGTCTCTCGTGCAACATTGCTGGATCGAGATCGGGCTCAGGTAAGTGTTAGGGGGGCTGCTGCACACAGGTTTTTTTTTATCCTGATGCATAGAATGCATTAAAATAAAATGAAAACTTCTGCCTTTACAACCACTTAAAGCTAGATATAGGTTATAAAACTTTTTTTATGTATTGCAGTATGTTATTTTATCTCTTTCTGCATTTGGCTTGACTGTTTTTCGTGCTAAAAACTTTCACATTCGTTTTTGGTCCAAATAACATTTATCTGGTGTTAAAGAACCCCCCAAAAAAACAAGTATCGCTTAAAAAAAAATAGTGGCTTTCTGACCCTTGAGCTCAATATAACGCCTAAACTTAACCCCTAACCTCTTACTAATCCCTAAACCTAATCCCTAAGCTTAACCATTAACCTCAGTGTAACCCCTAACACCAACTTTAAGCCTTTAGGCAAAATGTATACTATCATAGCGATTGTATATGGGGCTAGTAAATGTTAGCCAGTTCCTCGAATAGATTCAGAATGATGGTGTTAATCCTCAGGAATATGAAGTTTTTGTACATGTGGTTTCATTTTGTTAATTACAACTTTTCGGTATGAACAGTCTTTTTGTGAAACACTCTGAGCTAGGTAATAGATGCACAATGATATTAACACTTCAAAGCAGACTTTGCGCTGAAAACAGGGATTCCTGGTTCATGTACAGTATATTGCAATGCATGTTCAAGCTGACTAGAGCAAAGTGATCACTGGCTGGCTAGTCCCCTACAAAAAGATGACTCACACTTATGCGTACATATTGTATGTGAATGGATATATAGCACAGCACCAATATGGGGTAAACACGTTTTTTTTTTTTTTTTAATGAGAAAGACATTTTTATTGTGTCACAAGATCAGTTGTACAATACGAATAACACAAAAGAAAATGCCATCAGCACATACAGTAAAAACAATATAGTATACAGAGGATGGTACAAGATTCAAAAAGCTAAGCTATACCATTTCCACACACAACAGAGAACACTTTTAACAAACGTACCCTTGCTTAGATCTTAAAACCATACATGCTCATGTTGAGTGGACAACTGAATGGCGGACACAATCCTAGTATAATAAGCAAAGGTAATGTAGGTGAACTAGCTGCCTTCCAACGGGAAGGTAAACAAACCAAAAATTCTGCCGTAACAGTGACCCTAGGGCCTTCAATGGCTATTTCTATTAGCCGTCCAGTGAAAAAGGGAGACCTAGAACCATCCTCGAATCCGTAGTCAAGCCAGAAGCCTGTAAATTGTCAACTATGGTGATCACAAATAGGTTTAGCTTCAGAGACGCTAAGAAATTATATCTGAAGAAGTTGACACAGGACTAGTTGGGAAGGTGCTAAGCCCGGAGTGTTTAGCCACGGCTGCCATATTTAAAAAAAAATATTGGCAGCGTTTGTGTTGATACGTCAACTTGTCCTTGATAAGAATGCCATTTTACCTGTTTAATCCACTGTGTCGTCGTTGGAGTATGCGGTGATAGCCACAAATGAAAGAGAGAGGGAGTAGGAATGGCGCTGTCTATTTACTGTCTTGATACCGTACCAATGAAGGGGTATTATAAAAGGATAATTATGCAAATAAAAAATAAATGTATATGCCAGTAATATAAGCTGCTAAGATGGTAGTGGCAAATTAATAAAAATTAGGTAATAGAGACATATCTGTGATAGATCCTCGATGGTGAAACCTTAATAATGTGAAATGGTGGAATGAAATAAAAAAAAATAAAAAAAAATCCTTAGTGACAAAGTGCAGTGACGAAAATAAATAAATAATTGATTCCAATATTAATTCAGAACAAAAAATAAAAAAGAAAGGAAAAGTTCATTTGCGTCATATAAATAAAGTGAAGTGCTGGTGTTGCCAAAAAAAAATTCTTGGTGGTCACTGCAAACCGTGGTGCATCCGTGCTCTGATAGAAATGCTCACTCACTAGATATTTCTTACCCTCAAGGGGTATAAGGCATCCACAGTGTTAGCCACTGTGAGGCTCTGTGGCACAAAACTCTATTCCTCTATGTTCCTCAATGCTTGGTAATCCAGCTCCAATGTTACCCAGATGGAAGAAAAACAAAGTGGGATACTCCCAATAGTGTGATACCGTTTGAGTACACAATCTTTATTCATAAACATATGCAGGGTACTCACATTTTAGAAGTTTAAAATTCAGCGTTTTAAGCATGAAAACAATGCTTTGCAGGGAAGTGGTGTGATGCTGTGCTTACTGCTGGAGCACCAGCTGACACACAGCGCTTGGTGGGGGCTTTGGAACAGCGCTGTTGGTTTGAACTTCTAGTGCTGCTAGTTACCATTGTAACCAATTTATGGAAGAAACGTCTGGAATGGTTTTATTATTTTGCTGATTAAAAGAAACGTTTTAAGGGATTACACTATTGCCTGCTTCTCTCTTCACCTATATAATTTGCTGGAGGATACTTGGAGATCTCCGGAGGGGTCTGAGGGAGCAGGCATAACCAGGATCTGGATGGTCGGATGGTCAGCTGAACCAGGATCTGGATGATCGGACGATCAGTGGATGGGATCTGTGAGGTGCCTTTTTAAAATCCTTTTTGTGGTGAGTACCCACCCGAAAGGGGAAAAAACAAATGATTAGAGGTGGATTTTAATATTAACCATATTAACCCTAGAAGACATCTGAAGATCTGTGTCATTCATAAGTTTCATCCCAATTTTTTTTCAAGTACTCTTATGAACTGAAAATAAAAAAGAGTGGTCATGGGAGTATGCTGACCATTTGAGCGCTGCTATCGAAAACTTTCATTACCCTACCCAGGGATTTGATATATTTATTTTTTATTTGCATAATTATCCTTTTATAATACACCTTCATTGCTACGGTATCAAGACAGTAAATAGACAGCGCCATTCCTACTCCCTCTCTCTTTCACTTCCCATTACCACATCTAGGTGTTGGTAATCAGTAGAGGCAGCAGTCCATTCTGTCTTGCTTGCACCCTTTTTTTGCATTGCCTTTTTTGCACTGTCATTGCTTAAATTCCATTTGCGCGGCTTCATTCTCCTTCTCACATAGCCACAAATGTGCAATCTGCTTGCGAGCAATATACAGTGATCTAAGTACGACCACATTACTTGGAGGGGTAAAAAGTTCCTCATCAACCGCGCCTAGCAAGCAAGTCACTGCATGTAACGGAACAGTGGCTCGATAAACAGACAATATAATATCGGTGACATCTTTCCAATATCTGAAAAGTTTTGGGCAATGACACAGAAAATGTATAAGGTCTCCATTGGCTCCCTCATGTAAATACAGTTTAAAGGGAGCTAAAGATCTATGACCATACCTGGTTCTGTAGTTCTACTCCAACTTCAGTCCAAACTCGATAGTTTTTACATTTGTATAAAATGGGTGCCTGTTGGAAAGAATTTACTTTGTTTTGGCAACACTGGAAGTGATTGGGAAATCCTTGATAAGGGAGTCAGACAGTAACGCAAACCCTTCCCCTCTCTAAGAATTTTTTTTTTATATATTTTCAATTTATTTTTGTCTTGGTGGCAGAATGAGCAGAAACCTTCCCAGCAGGGCCACACGAAGAAATAAAAACCCTACGTATTTTCTTGTGCTTCCCCATGTTAAAAAGTTTAATTTTATAATGCAGTGGGTCTCAAAGGCAATTAACTTGAGATTTTAACAATGTACTAATATAAGGTTTACGGCTTATAATAACAGAATTATATTAATAATATTTTAGGTACTACACTTTTATTTTATTTTTATTTTTGTTTTATATTACCATGCAGTATTGCTTCTTTTTTTTTTCTTTAAAGAACATATTCAGATTTGGGAACACGTTAAATGTTCCACCTGTTTTTAAGGTGGAACATCTAACATGTTCCCCCTGCTGCAATCTCTCCCCGATCCCCCTTCTAATTGTGACAGCGGGCCGGGAATCTTTACAATTTTGAAAAGAGCGTGGCCATGCAGGGCTCCGCCCACGCAGCCAGGTCATTCGTTTACAGAGTTCTGTGATTGAATGAACTACAAGTACTGATAGCATTTGCAGCTGATGGATTGTAGTTTTCAATGAACTACCAGGGCGCTGGTGAGCAACCTAGTAGTTCATTGATACTTCCTGTCATTAAGTAATTGCCTGTCCATATGAGGTACTGGCAGACAGCTACAGTGACAGTCTTTAAATGGGTTGTAAAGTCTCCAGGTTTTTCACCTTAATGCATTCTATGCATTAAGGTGAAAAAACGTCTATGCTGCAGCTGCCCCCAGAGCCCCCCTTTTCTTACCTGAGCCTATCCCTTTCAGTGACGTGCACGAGCCCAGCGACTCAGGACGCAGCAGCGGGACTCACGAGCCTGTCCGCATGTGTGCCCCCATGGAAAGCTTCTCTCCGTGGGGGCACCCCACAATGAGGAAGAGCCAGGGATGCCGCCGGGGCACCCCAGAAAAGGAGGATCAGGCTGTTCTGTGCAAAACCCTTGCACAGAGCAGGTAAGTTTAACATGTTTGTTATTTAACCGCTTCAGACCTGGACCATTTCGCTGGCCAAAGACCGGCCACTTTTTGCAATTCGGCACTGCGTCACTTTAACTGACAATTGCGCAGTCGTGCGACATGGCTCCCAAACAAAATTGACGTCCTTTTTTTCCCACAAATAGAGCTTTCTTTTGGTGGCATTTGATCACCTCTGCAGGTCTTATTTTTTGCGCTATAAACAAAAATAGAGCGACAATTTTGTAAAAAATGCAATATTTTTTACTTTTTGCTAAAATGAATATCCCCAAAAAATAGGGCGATACGTATTCTTCTACATATTTTTGGTAAAAAAAATCGCAGTAAGCGTTTGATTGGTTTGTGCAAAAGTTATAGCATCTACAAAATAGGGGGTAGTTTTATGGCATTTTTATTAATATTTTTTTTTTTACTAGTAATGGCGGCAATCTGCGATTTTTTTTTTTATTGTGACTGCGACTTTATGGCGGACACATCGGACACTTTTGACACATTTTTGGGACCATTGTCATTTTTACAGTGATCAGTGCTATAAAAATGCACCGATTACTGTAAAAATGACCCTGGCAGTGAAGGGGTTAACCACTAGGTGGCGCTGAAGGGGTTAAGTCAGTACTAGGGAGTGATTCTTACTGTTAAGGGGTGTGGCTACACGTGACACCTCACTGATGACCGTTCCCGATCACTGGGAACAGCCATCAGTGACATGTCACTAGGCAGAATAGGGGAATGCCTTGTTTACAAAGGCATCCCCCTGTTCTGCCTTTGCCGACCGCAATTGCGGGCCGCCCGGAAACATCGAGTTCCCGGGACCCGCGAACACACTTACAAGGCACGCGGCGGGCGTGCACGCGCCCGCTGAGCGGCAAATTTTAAAGGGACGTGCAGGTACTCCCATTTGCCTGCCCGTGCCATTCTGTCGACGTACATCTGCGTGCAGTGGTCGGCAAGTGGTTAAAAAAAAAAAAAAAAAGTTACAATCACTTTAAAAGCTTTTAAAAATAAAAAAAAATAAAAAACATAGAAATGCAAAAATTTTACATTTTTTTGGGAAAAGGGAGAACTTCTCCTTTAAAGCAAACCTTTCCTATGCTGCTCAGGTGGCACAACTCACTAGGTTCCATTCCCAACAGGCACCTGCCATATGGATGGCTATGGAATCCCACTCCTGCCGTCCCACTCCAATTTCTCATATTTTGTGGCTCTCTATCAAGGAGCAACCTGCTATATTATGCCCTACTTTATCCTTATCTTTGGAAATTTGGGATAGACTGTCCAGATCCCACAAATTCAAATCTCCTCATTCTCCACTGGCACCTCTGCTACGCAATAGAGCTTTCACCCCGGGTCTCACCCCCCTAGCATTTGAGTGGTGGACCAATAAAGGTCTCTTACGCATAGCCGACCTGTGTGATCACAGGGGTATGCTACCCGAGAGGGCTTTGACTGATAAGTATCATATGCCTCCAGCAGAGAGTTATAGATTTGCTCAGGTTTCACATTATATGCAAGCCCTTGCTCGAAAGAGTGACCTTGCAGCCCTAACTCCAATGGAACATTTGTGCCGTAACTATGATAAAATCAAAGGTCATCTGTCCGCTGTCTATTCGATATTGTTGAGCGCATCGACAAAGCTGAATTATATGGTCCACTGGGAGACCGATTTGCAGGAAACCCTGGATCTGGATGAATGGCGTAGGATAGCAGAGACAGCATCTCGGTCGCTCATCAATAATAGAGGCAAACTACAAGGTTCTGCTAAGGTGGTATATGGTGCCGGCCATGCTGGCGACTTTTGTATCGGGGGCAACCCTGTTTTGCTTTAGAGGATGTGGCCAGGTCGGTACCACCTATCATATTTGGTGGACATGCCCCAAGGTTAAGAGGTTTTGGATCCGGGTATATAATTTCATTTACTCCCTCACTCAGGTTAACCTGATTAAGTCAGCCAAGCAAGCACTACTAGGGAGTGGAATAGTAGAGGCCTCCAAGTATTGCAGGCGACTCTCGACATTTATATTTATGTCAGCTAAGATAACCATCGCTAGGAACTGGAAATCGGCTGCCCTGCCATTTGATCAGTTTAAAGGTAAATTGTCTTGGTTGATGCTGAACGAACGGTTGACTGCATTGGCTCAAGACAAAATGAAGCTCTTTCATAAAGTGTGGGACCCATGGCTTCATTACCTCACTAATGACCCCAGGATACCTACAGCTTAACATTGTTTTTTCTTTAGGGGTGTCAGGGTGCTTGATCTGGGCTCCTTCCCTTCTTCCCCCTTTTCCCTCTTCTCAACTATTCTTTTCTTGCTTTGTTTCCTCCCCCCTATTTCTTTGCCTCTATTATCTTTTTGATTGTTTATTTTTGGAGTCGGCTCCAGGCCTTAGAGGTCTGTACAACTCCCTGCTTCCACTGGTTTATAAGTTATTAATAGGACCGTTGTCAGTCTGAAATGCACTAGGAGTTGCCCGCACAGTCTGAGGAGTTGAGCCCCCCCCCGACAAGCAGATGGGGGGACGGCTCCTCTAGGCGGGTGGTTCACTAGTTGAAACCTGGGATGTCGGGAAGAGTTTGTGTCTCAGGGGTGCAGTAGTCTTCTGAAAGATATCCAAAAGTGCTAATATGTTCCAGCCCATGCTGGAGATTCTTCGTTAGATTTGTTTTCTGGGTACTATAACATAGACCCCTGGGCGTTATGATCCTAGCGATTTGAATCCCGAATGCTGTATTATGACTGTACAATGCTATGATGTATATTTTATGCCTTTTGTATGACAAAACTTTAATAAAAATATTGAAACATAAAGCAAACCTTTCTTGAGACACACATTGGGAAGTCTATTGCTGGTCCTCTGAAGATGCTAGTTTTCTGGCTAATGCACTGACAGACGGGGTTGAATAAGGTTTGAGCCAGTGACCTGGAACAAGTTTACATCTGTAACATTTTGATGCAAAAGTTGCCCTACATGACTGCAAACAAAACTAGCGTCTGTAGAACGAGAAGTTGGAATGGAAGTCTCCATATTTTTATTAATTTTTTTTAGGGCTGTGGAAATTAACTATTAATTCCTTGATTAATCGATTAATTGCTTTGATCGATCAAAATTCTTTTGATCAATCAAAATTCTTTTGATCAATCAAAATTCTTTGGGCTTGTGGTGTCCATCTGAAGGGCTCCTTTGCTGTGCCTTCATATCTGCATGCCAGCGGGACCTTACTATCTGCCACACGCAAGGGCTGTTACACTTCCCTCTATCACTTCCCTCTATCAACCTGGGATTCTACAGCCATCCACTGGGAGTTGTGATAGTTCCCTTCACGGGACATCTACATGCCGACGGATTGATGTTAGCCCCTTCTCATCTGGATTCAGCAGTGGTATCGTTGTACACATTTTTATACCAGTATCATACTTAGCTACATGTTTTTATGACTGCTTTTGCTACCGTTTGGTTTTACTCGCACCTTTTTACAGTTTATGTAGCTACGTTGATTTTATCTCCAGTGCAATATTTATTTTGTTACCTACTTGAAGACTATAAAAGTTTTAATGCTATTCCCATCGAGCGCTGCCTTTTTGTGTGTTTTTTGTATCCTGCTATCCATTTTTCCAGTGGTTGGTAGCTGCACTGGGAATCGGCCTGCAAGGAGATCAGCTAAAAGTAGTTGGATATCTATGTGCGTTATAATTAATCGAAATTAATCGATAAAAAAAAAAAAACGATTAATCGAACACGAAAATTTTAATCAGTAACAGCCCTAATTTTTTTAATACGTTTCTTTTAACCACTTGTCCCCCGCCCACTGTCAATTGACGGCGGGCGGAGGATACTCTCGTTCTGGGAGGACGTCATATGACGTCCTCCCTTTAAAACGAGCTAGGAGGCGCGCGCGCGCCCGCCGCGTACACAAGGCCCCGGTGCGCGTGCCCGGCGGCCGCGATTGCCGCCGGGCACCCGCGATTGCCCGGGAAACGAGCAGGAAAGTGGATCTCTGTGTGTAAACACAGAGATCCACGTCCTGTGAGGGAGAGGGGACCGATGCTGTGTCCCTTGTACATAGGGACAACCATCGGTCACCTCCCCCAGTCAGTCCCCTCCCCCCACAGTAAGAACACTTTGAGGGAACATATTTAACCCCTTCCCGCCCCCTAGTGGTTAACCCCTTCCCTGCCAATCACATTTATACAGTAATCAATGCATTTTTATAGCAGGGATCGCTGTATAAATGTGAATGGTCCCAAAAATGTGTCAAAAGTATCCGATGTGTCCGCCGCAATATCGCAGTCACAATAAAAAAATCGCAGATCGCCGACATTACTAATAAAAAAATAAAAATGCTATAAATCTATCCCCTATTTTGTAGACGCTATAACTTTTGCGCAAACCAATCAATACGCGCTTATTGCGATTTTTTTTTTTTTTTACCAAAAATATGTAGAAGAATACGTATCAGCCTAAACTGAGGAAAAATTTATTTTAAAAAAAAAATGGGTATTTATTATAGCAAAAAGTAAAAAATAGTGTTTTTTTTTCCAAAATGGACGCTCTTTTGTTTATAGCGCAAAAAATAAAAACCGCAGAGGTGATCAAATACCACCAAAAGAAAGCTCTATTTGTGGGAAAAAAAGGACACAAATTTCGTTTGGGAGCTACGTCGCACGACCGCGCAATTGTCATTCAAAGTGTGACAGCGCTGAAAGCTGAAAAAATGGCTTGGGCAGGAAGGGGGTTTTCGTGCCTGGTAGGGAAGTGGTTAATGGCTTTACATGAAACCTATCCTGGCTGTTATGTGGCAACTCTGGCCCCAGTACTCTGGCCCCAGTACTCTGGCCCCAGTAAAAAACAAAAACAACCACCTCTGGGTCTGTTTCCTGAAGATTCCTGCTGCTGTTGGTCTTTCGGGTTGAATGAGCAATGGTATCATTCATAACTACCTGTGAGTCCAGGGCATCAATGAGCTCTCCTTCCCCCTGGGGGTACATCATCAAGCCACCCTTTTAAATGTTGTAAAGGTGGAATCAGAATCATGCTCTGTCCTACAAAAAAATCGCTGATCTCTTGTACAGAGTAGGCTATCTGTTTTCAAACTGCGTTGTACCAGATGTTTATGGGTTTATATACTTTTTTCATGCCATTTCTGGTTATGAAATATGGTCAGAGTAATTAAATTATCTGGCCTTTCTAACCAGCAGGGGAGGTATCTTTTTCTCTGAAAAGTTGAAAATCACATGTTGTAGAGCAATGTGCCAAGCGTTTGCAGAGTCTTAAGTTCTAACATAATGATAAATTCACCTGACCAAAGGTCCTTGAAGCACAATTAGTCTTTCCTCAAGTTAAACCACTGAGGAGCCTTTGGCTGAAACCAGAGATGCAGAATGGCAAATTCACATTTGTGTATACAAATCATCACTCTAACATAAACTAGCAAGTGTTGCTGTGGGCTGGTTGTTGAATATCAACAAAGGTTCTAATTGCAGCATACATTACATTACTAGTACACTTACACTATATTACCAAAAGTATTGGTACGCCTGCTTTTACACGCACATAAACTTTAATGGCATCTTAGTCCGTTGGATTCAATATTCAGTTGGCCCACCCTTTACAGCTATAACTGCTTCAACTCTTCTGGGAAGGCTGTCCACAAGGTTTAGGAGTGTCTCTATGGGAATGTTTGACCATTCTTCCAGAAGGGCATTTGTGAGGTCAGGCACTGATGTTGGACATGAAGGCCTGGCTCGTCTCTGCTCTAATTCGTCCCAAAGCTATTCTATGGGGTTAGGCTATGACCTCCACCCCAAACTTGCTCATTCATGTCTTTATGGACCTTGCTATGTGCACTGGTCCAAATCATTTGGTGGAGGGGGGATTATGGCGTCGGGGGTTTTCAGGGGTTGGGGATTGGCTTCTTAGTTCCAGTGAAAGGAACTCTTTAGTCATCAGCATTCCAAGACATTTTGGACAATTTCATGCTCCCAACTTTGTGGTAACAGTTTGGAGATGGCCCCTTCCTGTTCCAATATGACTGCATACCAGTGCATAAAGCAAGGTCCATAAAGACATGGATGAGCGAGTTTGGGGTGAAGGAATTTGATTGTCCTGACCTCAACACTGTAGAACACCTTTGGGATGAATTAGAGTGGAGACTGCGAGCCAGGCCTTTTTGTCCACATCAGTGTCTGACCTCACAAATGCGCTTCTGGTGGAATGGTCAAACATTCCCATTAACACCTCTAAACCTTGAGGACAGCCTTCCCAGAAGAGTTGAAGCTGTTGTAGTTGCAAAGGGTGGGCCAACTTGAACCCTACACACTAAGACTGGGATGCCATTAAAGTTCATGTAAAGGCAGGCATCCCAATACTTTTGGTAATATAGTGTACATTAGTAGTTCAGGGCCAGATCATTTGAGGGGGAACATTAGCAATCGGGTAGTATTTACCATGTTGTTCAGTCACGTTCTCTTCCAAAAATGGTTAATTTATTGCTTGTTACAGGTGAATGCTGGCTGTAGCACTATTAGGGAGATCATCTCAAACTTTTTGGTGTCACTAGTACAGGATTTTAGGGGAAGTCTCCAGTGGGGATGCAGACAACAGTAAAAAAATTAGGAGGTTCTAGCCTTTTCCCACCCCACTATACAAAAAAGCATTATTACTTAATTATTTTGCGTCCCTCTTAGGGACTAAGTGTTCTAGAGGTGAAAAGTGAAGGGGAATCCCCCAAATGAGTTCCACAAATTAGAGCTGCACGATTCTGGCCAAAATAAGAATCACAATTTTTTTGCTTAGAATAAAGATCACAATTCTCACGATTCTCGCGGCGTAACATCTTTCACATTATACAAAAAAAATTGGGCTAACTTTACTGTTTAATTTTTTATTAATCAAAGTGTATTTTTTCCCCAAAAATTGTGTTTGTTTGAAAGACCAAGAATAATACAACAACCGGCATTTTATTCTCTAGGGTCTCTGCTAAAAAAAAAATAGATAATGTTTGGGGGTTCTAAGTAATTTTAAAGCAAAAAAATGTAACTTGTAAGCAACAAATGTCATAAAGTTTAGTCTTTAAGTGGTTAAACTTCACTCATTTTAGACCAATTTCATACTGAGGCAGTTTTCAGGCGTTTTAGCGCTATAATAGCACCTGAAAACTGCCTCCCATGCCACTCGAATGGGAAAGCCCGAGTGCTTTCACACTGGGGCGGTGCACTTGTGAGACGTTTGAAAAAGTCCTGCAAGCAGCATCTTTAGGGCCATTTGGGAGTGGTGTATTCGTTGTTGGTGCCAGTGGGAGAAATAGTGCCCCCATCATTGGTGCCAGTGGCAGGAATAGTGCCCCATCTTTAATGTCAGTGGCTGGAATAGTGCCCCATCATTGTCAGTGGCAGGAATAGTGCCCCATCTTTAATGTCAATGGCTGGAATAGTGCCCCATCATTAATGTCAGTGGCTGGAATAGTGCCCCATCTTTAATGTCAGTGGCTGGAATAGTGCCCCATCATTGATGTCAGTGGCTGGAATAGTGCCCCATCATTGATGTCAGTGGCTGGAATAGTGCCCCATCATTGATGTCAGTGGAAGGAATAGTGCCCCATCATTGATGTCAGTGGAAGGAATCGTGCCCCATCATTGATGTCAGTGGGAGGAATGGTGCCCCATCATTGATGTCAGTGGGAGGAATCGTGCCCCATCATTGATGTCAGTGGGAGGAATCGTGCCCCATCGTTTGTGTGAGTAGAGGGAATAGTGCCCTATTATTGGTGTCACTAGGAGGAATAGTGCCCCATTATTGGAGTCACTAGGAGAAATAGTGCCCCATTGTTGGTGTCACTAGGAGGAATAGTGCCCTATTGTTGGTGTAAGCTGGAGGAATAGTGCCCCATTGTTTGTGTCAATGGGAAGAATAGTGCCCCATCATTGGTGTCACTAGGAGGAATAGTGTCCCAAAGTCTGGTATCCCGCGCAGTCCCCCGGTTGTCTCCTTTCTAAGCCCCCAGCCGCCGCCATGTTGTTCCTATGCGCACATGCAGGGGGCGCGCTTTTACAGCGGGGAAGGAGGGGGCGTGGTTGCCAATGCTATGCACGTGCGACGTGCATGGTGGATCAATACGCAGGCACGAGGCGGCTAATTTAAAGCCCAGGACGCCAAGAGTCTGTAAGCAGTGGGACACAGAGCTGTGGGCACGTAAGCATCTTGGTGGTTCGGATCCAGGCAATACCTAAGGCACCTACTCAGCATCAGGTTGTGCGGACTAAGCCAATATTACTATTGTAAGACTAGGCACAACAGTGAATGCATTTGTAATAGTACCTCTGCTTTGTCAGCTTAGGACTGTCTCCCCCCTGTAAGAGGACTTATGGGGCAGGTAGAAGGGGCACTAAGAGGTTACCGCCCGGATCTGGGGGCTCTGGACGTGCCTGTAGGATGTCATCCCCCCCCTGAGAGACTGGAGGCAGCCGCACAGGATGAGCCATTTCCCCTGTCAGGCTTTGCAGCCTCTCCCAATATTGCAGCCCCTGTATATGTCACTGAGGACGCTATGACGGCTGCTTTGGGTGATTTAGAAGAAAGGTTTACTGCCCTAATCACAGCATCCTTAAAGAATAGCAGAAAGCGGGGTAGGTCCCCTTCCTCTGCTCTGGGCTCCTTATCAGATGATCAGCGGTCTGATGATGATGATAGAACACTATCTGGAGACAAGGATCAGGAGCAGTCGAACGATTCAGGGGATAAGGAGAAGCTCTCTTCTACCTCTCAGGCTCTCAAAATGCAGGTGCAGTATTATACTGAGATGGTGCGTGCCACATACAAATTGCCCTCTGCGGAGTTAGCCGTGTCCCCTGTTTCCTCTTTGGGGTCTCGGAAATCCCCACAGGCTGCGTATACCTTCCTGATCCATCCGTTGCTGGAAAAGCTGATGTATGATGACTGGGTTCACCTAGATAAGATGTTTTCTCCTCCTAAGAAGTTTTCCCTTCTTTATCCGGTAGAGGAGAAATTCACCAAGAGATGGGGTGTGCCAGCAATAGATGTGGCTATTTCTTGCGAGAATAAAAGCCTGACGTGTCCTGTGGACAATGCTCAGGGATTTAGAGATCCAACTGACAAAAAGCTGGAATCGTTATTTAAAGCCTCCTTTGCCATGGTTGGCGCTGTGGTCCAACCTGCAGTTGCAGCAATTGGTATGTGCCAATTTCTAAAGAAGCAGATGAAGCAGGTGATTAACTTCCTCCCTGCTGAGCAGGTCAAGGATTGTGCAGACCTTCCTAAGGCCTTATGTTTTGCGGTGGATGCTATTATGGATTCTGGTCAGCAGGCAATCCCACCTTACTCTCCTGCTGGTACACATGCGCAGGTCCCTTTTTGGCTTAAGGGGGTTGTAAAGGTACATTTGCACAGAATGCATTAAGGTGAAAAAACATCCGAGGATTAGCGCGCCCCCCCGAACCCCGTTTTACTTACCTGACCCCTCGAAAGTCCCGCGCCGTGAATGCGCTAGCTTCTAGGCTCATTCATTGGTTGATTGATAGCGCAGCCATTGGCTCCCACTGCTGTCTATCAAATCAATGACGCGGGGGGCGGGGCCGAGTGATAGTCGGCGGCTATAGCCGCAGGCTGTATCACAGGAGCGTTCCCACAAGAACTAACCCCCATGGGACAGAGCTCCCATGAAAGGGGTTAGTTCTTGCGGGGAGGAGCCGGGACAGCCGCCGAGGGACCCCAGAAGACCAGGATCGGGGCCACTCTGTGCAAAACGAGCTGCAGAGTGGAGGGAAGTATAACATGTTTGTTATTTATTTATTTTTAAAACAGGAACCTTTAGTGTCCCTTTTAAGCATTGGGCAGCTGAAGCTTCATGCAAAAGATTTTTAGCTGGGTTCCCGTTTCATGGGAACGCTTGTTTGGGGAAGACCTGGACAAATACCACCTTGTTGCCAGTTAAGAAGGGTAAACGTCCCTTGTTTAGACGTTTTCTTTCCCCGGCCCCGGGAGCCTCGGCCTCCAGGCAGTGGTGACGGCCTCCCCAGTCCAATACAAGAGGAAAGGTCCAAGCCCAAAGACAAAAGACATTTCTGGGTCAGATCTGCTAAACAGAACCCCAAAGCCTCTTTATGAAGAGGCGCCCCCGCTCGATAGAGTGGGGGGGAAGGCTTCTGCGATTTGCAGGCGCTTGGCAGGAAGAGATTCGGGACAAATGGGTAACCTCCACGGTATCCCTGGGGTACAAGCTGGAATTTCGGGAGTTTCCGCCATCTCATTTTCTGTGGTCAAGGGTTTCCAAGGATCCAGAAAAAAGGAAGCCCTTGCTTCTGGCCCTAGATCGCTTGTTATCCCAAGGGGTAATTATAGAGGTAGCTCCAGAGGAGCAAGGCTCAGGTTTTTACTCAAACCTCTTATGGTCCCAAAACCAAACGGAGATGTCAGACCCATTCTAGATCTAAAAGACCTGAATCTGTTCTTAAACAGTCGCTCATTCCGCATAGAGTCAATCCGCTCAGTGGTTTTCACCCTTCAGGGGGGAGAATTCCTGGCATCAATAGACCTCAAAGATGCATATCTACATGTGCCAATATTTCCCGCTCACCAAAAGTTTCTAAGGTTTGCGGTAGAACAGCGCCACTTTCAGTTTGTGGCCCTACCTTTCGGTCTAGCTACTGCACCTCGGTGTTTACGAAGATTCTAGCCCTGCCCCTGGCAAAACTAAGGGCTCAGGGCATAGCAGTAACAGCTTATTTAGACTATTTGCTGCTAGTAGGACTGTCCGTAGCACGTTTAGACCACAATGTGCTCAGCACAGTAAGGTACTTAGAGTACCTAGGTTGGGTCGCCAACCTAGAAAAATCCTCCTTATGGCCCCTAAAGAGGCTGGAGTATTTAGGCATGGTCATAGACACAGTCCAAAGCAGGGTATTTTTCCCGAATCAAATGCCAAAGCCGTGAAGCATTTATGGAGTCAAAGCAAGGAAAAATCCTTCCATTCGTCTCTGTATAAGATTGGGGAAGATGGTAGCCTCATTCGAGGCTGTTCCTTATGCCGTTTCACTCGAGACCTTTGCAGAGCAGCATTCTGTCTGCCTGGAACAAGAGTCCAAGCCTTGGATCTTCCGATGCGCCTGTCACCAAGGGTACGCCAGAGCCTCAATTGGTGGTTACTAACCAAGAATCTACTGAAAGGGAAATCCTTTATTCCAGTTACTTGGAAAGTCGTAACTACAGATGCCAGCCTCATAGGCTGGGGAGCAGTTCTGGAAGAAGCTTCGACCCGAGGAAAGTGGTCCAGAAACGAAGGGCTCCTGCCCATCAACATTCTGGAGATTCGGCAAGGCAAGGCTGTCCTGTTCGGATTCAGACCGACAATGCTACAGCAGTAGCCTATATCAATCACCAGGGGGGCACCAGGAGTCTGGATGCCTGTCTGGAGGTGAACCACATATTTGAGCAGAGGGGTATGTTCCTTGCCTATCTGCAGTCTTCATTCCAGGGGTAGAAAATTGGCAGGCGGATTTCCTAAGCCGCCAGAAGCTGTGCCCAGGAGAATGGTCTCTACACCCCACCATATTTCAGGCCATATGCCAGAAATGGGGTACCCAGGACGTAGACCTGCTAGCTTCCAGGTTCAACAAGAAGCTGGAAAACTTTGTGTCAGGAACAAAGGATCCACTAGCACAAGGGTCAGGTGCCTTGACAATTCCTTGGGATCAGTTTTCGCTGATCTATGCGTTCCCTCCAGTTCCGCTTCTCCCGCGATTCCTTTACAGGGTCAAGAGAAGGAAAGCCTGTAATTCTGGTGGCCCCGGCCTGGCCCAGATGGCCTTGGTATGCAGAGATCGTTACGAATGGCAGTAGGAAGTCCATGGGTGCTTCCGATACGTCCAGGTCTGCTTTCACAGGGACCGATATTCCATCCTTCCTTGCAAAGTCTGAATATGGCGGTCTGGCTGTTGAGACCCACGTCCTGAAGAGCCATGGGCTCTCGGGTCAAGTCCTATCCACTCTGGTTAATGCTAGGAAGCCGTCCTCCAGGCTCATCTATTACAGAAACTGTAATGCATATGTTTCCTGGTGTGAATCCAGGGGTTGGCATCCTAGAAGGTATGCCATAAGTAGAATTCTTGCCTTTCTTCAACTAGGAGTAGAAATGAAGCTGGCCTTGTCGGTGTTCTTTCAAAAACCGATTGCCTCTCTTTCCCTGGTTCAGGCTTTTATTCAGGGGGCTTTGCGCTTGAATCGGCCGGTTAAATACCTGGCGTGTATATTAGGATTTTTGTAGATTGGTTATTGGTTGCAAAACTAGCTACCACTGTTGTGTTTTTATTTTTTTTTATAGTTCTGATTTTGTTTTTTTTGTTTTTTTTCAAAATATCGAAGCCAAACTGGCATTAGTTTAAAATATTTATCTGATTCGACCGTGTGGAATGGCCCTACCTGTGGCAAACTGAGACGCTTTGGCATAGGCAAAGTCTCGTGGGTTCAACTGTTGTATCACTCCCATATGGCCTCCATCAGGGAGGGGGGAAGGGTATCAAAGACTTTTGTGTATTGGGCAGAGGAACACGGCAAGGGTGCCCACTTTCCCCTTTGCCCTTGCCATTGAACCTCTGGCAGCAATGATACGTGCAGACAGTCAGATAGTGGGTTTTCAATACTGGTAGCTGTACGAGAAAATAACCCTCTATGCTGATGACCTGTTGCTATTTCTAGGGGACACTGACACATCCCTTAGAGCAGTCATGACAGTTACAACCTTCTTTGGCTCATATTCAGGCCTGACAATTAATTGGGCAAAATCGGCCCTATTGCCTTTTGGACACGGGTGTCTCCCCATCCCTAGCTTCTTTTTTGCCTGTGGTCTGATAATTTAAGTACCTGGGAGTGACTATCTCTCCTACCATAACAGACTATTGTGCACTTAATATTACCCCTCTTCTGCATAGGCTTAAAGCTAAGATTATTGTATGAAATTATGGCTCTCGATGATAGGGAGAGCACATCTCATAAAGATGATCTTTATGCCCCATCTTTACTTTTTCCACAACTCTCCAGTGGTGGTCCCTTTATATAATTTCAGACTTGATAATACTATCTTCCGCACTTTCCTATGGAAGGATAAATCCCCCTAGAATTATACTTGAAAGCTCAAACGACCCAAGGATTAGGGGGGGGGGGTGGCCTTACCAAATCCATGGGTGTACTACCTGGTGGCGCAACTGCAGCATCTGGTTGGAACATTTTCATTCAAGGCAAACACCACACAGTCATTGTCCCCATCCGCATTATCCGTTCTGCTATGTCGCATGAAAATCCAAGACATACCAGGGGCTTTAGAATCCTCATGCTTTAATACGTCCAATAGATTGTTCCCCCATGTACTCTTTGCTGCAAAAGGTTTGGCTGAAGGTGCGCTCTCTACAGGGAGTCACCGGGTTTACTGAATACAGCCCGATCTGGCACAATTCTGCATACACTGAGCTGGTGAAGTTGCCGTGTGCGGGGATGTGGAAACGCTGGAGCATCACTCATTTGAGGCAGGGCTTTCAAAGAGGAGTTCTCCTCTCCTTTGGGGACTTACAATCCACCTATCACCTTCCCTCCATGATGCACTTCTATTATCTCCAGCTCTGCCATGCTGTTCATTCTCAGGGCCTGTTCAGATTGGTCTCAGTCATCCACTTCTGTGTTTCAATATGTCCAATCGGTACAAGACACAAAGGGGTTTATTTCCAACTGCTATGGGATGTTGCTACCATCATATCAAGAGGGGTACCCCTGTACTGCCAAAGAAAAATGGGAGCAAGATGTGTGTCCAATTGAGGATTAGCGCTTTGGGATAATGCTCTTGAATCAATATTGCATAGTTCACTCAACACCGCACAAAGACTCTCCCAACTATACATTGTGCTTGGGGTACATTATACTCCACTGTGTGCCAAATGTAATACTATGGGGGGGGGTTGACCTAATGCATCTTCCGTGGTGCTGCCCCAAATTACATCGTTGCTGGGCAGCAGTAGTTGGCACTATAAATTCAGTCTTCTACATTACAATACCAACTGAACCCATCATATGTATTCTGGGCCTCCTTGATGATCTTCCACTTACTGATTTTCAAAAAACTGCTGTTAACAGAGCCCTGTTTCAGGCCCATAAGCTCCTTCTAGTGCAGTGGAAAAGTGATAGGGCCCCCACTCATAAAGAATGGGTTTTAAGTATGGGACACACACCTTGGGCTTGAAAACTGAATATTCCAGCATTGTGGATGCCCGTACAGGTTTGACAGGCTTTTGGACGACTGGCTTGGCGGTACCTGGGTTTGTACCTGTGGACTTGGTACTAAGTAAAATGTTGGGTTGAACTTTGCAATATAGTGATTAAATGAATTACTCTCCAGTATCTCATGCTGAATGTGGGAGGACTCTGATATGTTGGCTATCAGGTCATATGGCTTTGTAATGCTCTTCTTTTTATGTAGTACGAGTACCCACTGTCCCTTTCATTTGCTTTGTAATTCCACTAATGTCGTATATTTTGGCTGTGACTTTTATGCTGGCTTATTAAAGCCTAATAAACTTTATTCCTTATTTTAAAAAAAAAATAATGTATCTAAGCTTATAGACTCAAGGCCTTTAAAAGTCATATGTTAATGTGTACAATAACGTATTCACTGTGGGATTTTTGAAAACAAATGATCTACATTCTCAAAAAAGGATTCTTGAAATTGTTTTATGTCTGTCTGTGAAAGTGATTGACTTGAATATTTTTACCTTGGAATGTTAATTTTGTTTCAAGCCTTTGTTCCTAAGCTTTTGAAAAGTTTTGTCTTTAAGAAGTGTCTTTTTTCAATGATTTTAGCAGAAAACATCAGCCTTAGCAGACAGTTATACGATACTGTGTAGGATGTATTGTTCAGATACTGTTGCAGTGAAATTGAAAGATTTATTTTTTCTTTCTTTTTTTTTTAAGCGAAGATTCGCTTTTGAGACAGTCTTCTCTTTTGTAGGCTGAACGTGGTAGAGGGTGGACATATGAGGTTTTATTTATCTGCTGGCACTAATAATGGGTTGCTGCCAGACAAGCGGTTAAAACAAAATTCCCAAAACTTTAACATTTTCCTTTGCTTACTTTAGTTTTGGGACTGCAGGAAAGGAAGATTATATAGAGCAGCAACTTGTCAGGGTTTTCTTCTTTTTTTTTTCCTCCCATCTTGGTTTACCGTTTCTCAGTCAGCACTTTGCACACAGCCATTTTGTTACAGTAGCCTGGTGACGCAACCTTTACTTCCCCGGTCTAATTGCGTGTATTCTTTAGCGTGATAAAAAGAAGGGAATAAGCCAACTGAGGAGCACACTTAGTGTTACTAAACCCACAACAGTAAAATCAGTCTGTATATGCAGTAAAGCATGCTTGTTACACTCGCTGTGGATCAGAGAAGAGGAGGATCTTCTCTGACACAACCTTCAAGATTCAAATATGTTCAGTTTGTTCAACTGAAAAAATGTATACATTTTGGGTGAAAGTTTTGTAAATCATGGGAGAAACCTTTGATAAATTCCTATTTTTTTAAATGTGAATAACATTTATACTACCTACCTGTGTATTTTTTATACCATAGCCTGCTGATTTTTGGCGTCATATGGACTGACCCATGGCTGAATCCAATTCATTTGGGAGCATGTGAATGCTTTTATGACGTCACACTCTGTTCCTTAGTGCAGTGGTGCTCAAAGGCTGCTAGCAAGGCATATTTTCCTCACTATCGGGTAGGGACAGAGCTGTAAAAAATATATTAACCTGTACGTGAGCCAGACCTATTATTTATACAGTTTTTTTGTGCCAAAAAAACATGCATGAGGTCCGGTGCTGCTCACTGGAGGTCTACAGTGATTTTCTGACTTAAGCCTCGTACACACGATCGGATTATCCAACGGGAATTGTGTGATGGCAGGCTGTTGTCGGAAAATCCGACCGTTTGTATGCTCCATCGGACAATTGTTGTCGGATTTTCCGCAGAAAAATGTGGGATAGGATGCTTTAAAATTGTCCGCCAACAAAATGTGTGTTGTCAGATTATCCGATTTGTGTGTTTGGAAGTCCGCCGGACAAAACTCCAAAGTACAAACACGCATGCTCAGAAGCAAGGCTCATCATAACACAACATTAGCAGAAGTTGCCCAAAGGGTGGTGCTAAAGAGCTGAAAAACCCATGTTTCGTGTTTGTTGGCCGACAATTCTTTGTCGTTTGTATGCAATACAAGTTCCTGGCCAACGCCCTTCGGACAAAAGTTCTACGCTTTGTCCACAGAAAATCCGATTGTGTGTACAAGGCTTAAGATTCCATTTTGAGCATTTTTGTTAATTGTTTCTCTAAATAAACCTATATTTATTAAACATTTAACAAACTTTTAAATTGCCCAAAGCACTACACTGATGTGATCGAGAGTATTATAGTAGAGGATAGCCTTTGTCACTGTCCATTATGGCTAAAATAAAATTTAGGAGGTCTCGCTTGATAACAAAAGAGGCAAAGTCACACATTTGGTTGCAGAAGGCTGCCACATCTCAAAAATGAAGAGCCAGGACAGGCAGCACCGTCCACAAAACGCACCTCAAATGCACAAAGAGGAAGAGGATGAACATGATTCGAATATAGAAGTATAAAATGTTCAAGTCACAGTTGGACTCGCATCAGAATCTAATTATTTCGATTTTAAAGAGTAACTCCACTTTTGTTGAGTAAAAAACATTCCCCCCTGGGTGATCTATGTACATTGCAAGGATTTTAACAAACTTTGTTGCAGATTCCTACCTTTTGTTATTCTGAAGAAATCCCTGAGTGTTTGTCTGCGTCCATGTGGTAAGTGAATTTAATGGGAGTGGTTTCTTCATTATCAGTCAGCTGCTGCACCTATCTTTTCTTCCCATGAAAGTGGAGTTACCTGTAACGACACCCCAAATGTGAAAGGGGTTAAACGCCGTTTAAGATCTCTTCCCTCTCCTGGACACACATTCGCTGCCGATCCTCCACAGTCAGGCGACCACTTCCCATAGGAATTAATCCTTCCAAAAGAACGAGACAACGCTCTGTATCTTTCCAAAATGAACTGCCCCTTTATTGCAAAAGTGCTACAACTCTTATACACACAGAGAGAAGCTTCTGACCCTCCTCCCATCATACACCTCTGACATGACCCAATTTACATTTCAGTTTAAATGGTTATGCATGACCTTTTGTGTTTAGCTTTTGTCTCCCAATCCACATTATCAAAAGACTTCACAGAATGAAAGGATCTGTAGCATATTTGAGGTTCATTAACATTACACAAGCAGACAGGTGACACCTCAGCATCTCTTCAATTAACCTGTCTGTCTGCTAGTTCCACAACCTATAATTACAGGCTTAACTCCCACAAGCCACTATAAACAATAGAATGTAATCACACATCATCACAGCAAGTATTACATAAACAGCCCACACACAGTATATACCCAATCTGCTGTGTATATACAGTATGGGATATGGCTATCACAGATAATGGTGGGGTTCTCATTCACCCTGTGCTCCAAGTGAGACACAGGGTGGTTTACACATAAGAGGCATTGGGGAAGCTGACGCAAGGGTATCTCATACTTTCTAAGAGCTTCTGGGTTACCCGGGCCTTCCCGTTACATCTCTCCCCTTTCAGCAGGAGACTAACACAGGAGGAGACCCCAGACGGGTTGACTCCGAAGGTAGTCCATAGTTCCATTCCCCTAATGCTGGTATCCACAAAGTACTCCAAACAAATTGCTCCACACAGAGCATTACTTACCCAGCCAACCTCTGCCTCTCTCAGAGAACATACCCGCCGCTGGGGAGAGGCCTGGACTGGCCCTTCTCCCTGAGGTCCTTTCAGTTGCTGGAGAGAAGACAGGGTGACTGGGCTCAGTTCGTCATGCTGTTGGGGATCTGGGCCGACTGCCCAGCATCCCTGGAGTATACAAGTGGAGACTGAAGTCCCATCCACTTGTGGTAGGTGAAAATCCCCCAGTGCTTGCAAAGCAAGGCTGACATCCTCCTGTCTCAGTGTCACACCATTTTCTGGGGTTGTGTCAGTGAGGACCGAAGTCCCATCCAGTACCACAGGAGCTCCCTCTTCTGTTAGTTGAGAGCAGAGGCCCGCGACACTCTGCTCTGTTGCCAGCTCTTCTGCTGGGGACTCCTCACCATCTGCTCTGGCTAACTGTTGGGGAGGGAAAAGGGCTGTTTCTCCTCCCTGCATCTCTGAAATCCCCTGGGAAAGAGGAACCATCACTTTCTCACCTCGGGCCTCCAAAACTGCCACGGGTGTAGAGCAGGGGTCTGCAGTACTCTGTCCTGCTGCCAGTACTTGGGCAGGCGATGCATAATCCCTAACATCCTCTGAACAGTCCCTTAAGTCCATACCTTCTGTAATCTGTGGCT
The DNA here is from genome assembly GCA_029206835.1 of Rana muscosa. Taxonomy (NCBI): domain Eukaryota; kingdom Metazoa; phylum Chordata; class Amphibia; order Anura; family Ranidae; genus Rana; species Rana muscosa. The sequence continues at coordinate 175,674,898 of CM055126.1, forward strand.
GGGGAGATGAGCCACCTGCCCTAGCTCCCTGGAACTCCATATCATCCACTTCGGCTTTAGGGATGGCAATCTTCCGATTTTTCACTGCCGATTCTTCAGCCAGGATTTCAGAGTTGTCCACTGGTATTTCCTGATAGTCTCAGGCAACGGTAGCACCACCCTGCTGCTGAGCAGATTCTAGCAGCTGTCTGTAGGCGATCTCCGATTGCCGTATTTCTGCCATTCTCTGCTCATGTTGCCGCTCTAGTTCTCTCTCTTGTCGCTCTCGTTCTCTCTCGTCGCTCTAGTTCTCTCTTTTGTCACGCATCCTGCAGCTGGATGCCTTTAATGGCATTCTGTATGGCGGTGTCTGATGGGTTAGCACCAAATAATGCCAAGCGCTGTCAAACTCGTTGCTGAAGCAAATCTTCAACTGACCGGGGTCCTGCATCACCATCCCTCTGGTCCATCTCGGCTAGCTCCCTGATCAAGGTGGCCTTGTTCTTTGTCCCACTGGTCCCTTCACGTCTCTCAAGTAGGTCTTTAAGTGTGGCTTTCCTGCAGGCTGCATAGCTGGTCATTCACTGTGGTGGTTTGGAGTGTCCCAGGAACTGGAGGGAAAATCCCACCGCTGCCAACCAATGTAACGGCACCCCAAATCTGAAAGGGGATTAACGCCGCTTAAGCGATTCCCTCTCCTGGACACACATTCGCTACCGATACTCCACAGTCAGGCGACCACTTCCCATAGGAATTAATCCTTCCAAAAGAACAAGACAAAACGCTCTGTATCTTTCCAAAATGAACTGATACTTTATTGCAAAAGTACTACAACTCTTATACACACAGAGAAAAGCTTCTGACCCTCCTCCCATCATACACCTCTGACCAGACCCAATTTACATTTCAGTTTAAATGGTTATGCATGACCTTTTGTGTTTAGCTTTTGTCTCCCAATCCACATTATCAAAAGACTTCACAGAATGAAAGGATCTGTAGCATATTTGAGGTTCATTAACATTACACAAGCAGACAGGTGACACCTCAGCATCTCTTCAATTAACCTGTCTGTCTGCTAGTTCCACAACCTATAATTACAGGCTTAACTCCCACAAGCCACAATAAACAATAGAATGTAATCACACATCATCACAGCAAGTATTACATAAACAGCCCACACACAGTATATACCCAATCTGCTATGTATATACAGTATGGGATATGGCTATCACAGATCATGGTGGGGTTCTCATTCACCTTGTGCCCCAAGTGAGACACACGGTGGTTTACACATAAGAGGCATTGGGAAGCTGACGCAAGGGTATCTCATACTTTCTAAGAGCTTCTGGGTTACCCGGGCCTTCCCATTACATTACCCTTTAAAAATTGCTAGGAGGTAGTTGTCTTTGCATGACTCTTCTGTCAAAAACTTGCTTCTTCTTTCTCCCAGCGTTTTTGTTTGGTACGCTGCCTGTGACGCACACTAAATCCATCTATAAAATATTGATAGCTGATGCATCTTCAGTGTCCAGGCTTTTCATCATTACGGCACGCTCCCAGCCCACAGATGAGTTGTCACCTTTAATGGTTGAGAGCTGATTGGTAAAGCTCCCAATCATGCAGCCGTTGTGGCAGTCGTGGTCTCCTGATCGCTCTTCAATCTTTCACAACCCCTTTAAGAGGCAGTTGGAGGTGGCTGCAAGAGTTTTTGTTACATAGGCAGGTTAAAGTGGATGGTAAACCCTCTACTATACCCAGGGAAGTGAACATCCTCAGAGGATACACAGAGATTAAACAAATCTCCCTACATACGTTTTACATGTATATCTGCTGTCTCCCTTTCTATATTCTTTAGTGTTACAAATGTTTCTTCCCGTTTCAGCGGTGGGAGGGGAGTCTGGGCATACACTGTGTGAGAGTTAATTGGAGGAAAGTCGCACCCCACATAGGCAGAGGAATAATGAAGAAACTTGCAGAGCTGTACTGTGAATAGACCAGCTCTCTGCTAATCTCCCTCTAATCACCCTCCTCGACACAACTTTCTAGCTGCTTTTATCTTCTGCGTCGGAGAACTTGTCAGAAGTCATCATGCATATAATAAATGTATATATCCGAGGAACGGAGCAACAGAAAGTCATGGGACAGTGCTTTGGAGAGAGATAAGTAAACACTACAGATATATGTGCCCAGGTCAGATTTCATGAATCGGGTTTACATCCACTTTAAGGTAAAAGAGATAAGTCCATCTTGCTCAACCAATAGAGAAAAAACAAATAGAAAACCTCCATATACACAATCCTTTATCCACCTTTGATCCAGAGGAATGCAAAAAAAAAAACCTATGAAACATGCTCCAATTTGCTTCTGCTCTACATTAGAACGCTACATTAAAAGCAAGTCATGACTTGATTTAAAGCTCTTCTACTGCTTGTTGAGAAAATGTAAATAGTTTAAAGCGGAGTTACGACTAAAGAAAATAAAATAAGTCAGCAGCTTCAAAAAGTGTAGCTGCTGACTTTTAATAATACACCTGTCCCACGGTTCAGTGATGCGGGCATACGAAGCCCCACTCCTCTCCCCCTCCTTTCCACTGCACCGGCATTCTTACTGTGGGCACCCAGCTGTGGCTGCACAGCCGGGCATGCACTGCACAAGCTGTGCTGTGAATGGCCGGGCAATCTCCTGGGACCTGTGACGTGTCCCGGATGATTGCAGGGAGGGAGGGGGGAGAGGTGAACTTCCTTCCGGCGCCGCAGAGCCCCGGGAGGAAGTGGGAGCTGGGTGCCTCTAAAAAGAGAGTATCTGCTCCCACCCCAAAAAAATGACATGCCAAATGTGACATGTCGGGGGGTCACCATCATTTAAAGCGGAAGTTCCATTTAATGTCCATAGTTTGGGCGCATTTTCACTTTACATGCAATGCGCCCATTTTTTATTTATGTTTATGTAATTATGTTTATGTAATTGGCAGTTATCAGTGAGCTATAAGGAGGTGTAGGAGGTCAGAGGGTATCAGTCATGCCCAGTTTTTAGAAAGTGTGCTCCCTGTATCTCAGGATCTACTGGTTGTTTTGACATGCGTTTTTCACTAAAGAAAGCATTTGTTTATGCATTTTTTCATCATCGTCTGTTTGTAGTAGTTGGATTTTAGTATACAAAGCTGCAGATCTGGAAGGGTAACACGTGCACAGTAGTCTAATTGCATGTTTATAAAGCAGGGCAAGGAATAATGATGGTATGTTAAATGAACTAACACATCAGCCAGTCAGAAATCAGTGCGCCTTGCACTGCTTTATTTAATTAAGCCAGTCTGTGTATATACTAAATAATCAATAAATTTCTCAAATAATTGACCTGACAAATTGGTATTGGTATATATTAGTATAGTTAGTATAGTTTTTTGAACAGTTATAGTTTCATCTTTTTAAAAAGCTCAACTTCAAGCAAACTGTAATTTCCCCATCCTTCCCTTCAAATCCCCTGTAAACCATCCTGCCAGCTGTTAATTTCCCTTTACCTGGTGCACATTTGCGCTGTGCAATTTTTATATGTTTTACATACATTTTAGCTGCAATTACCATTAAGCTTTTTATAGTGTGCATTTTCATAAAAGAGCATTAAAGATTCTTTAATGCACTGCACATAAAATGCACCCTAGTAAATTTTATTCGCCTGAGTTCTCCCATGTAGATTCCTTACTGATGCCGTTTATCTGCTGGGACCGCTAGTCCATTGCTGCACACCAACCCTCACCAACCTATCCCCTTTACTCCTCTCAGTCCTTCTGGATCTGGTGAGAACCCCTCTGGCTGGCCAATGGAAGAAGGACCCCTCCAGCGAATGAATGGAGAGAAAAGAACCCAGCACTGGATTATCATGTTATTATCACTGCTTCAGGCTAGTAAAAACAGAAGTTTAGAAAGTTTATTTTTTCTTTTTTTTTTCAATTTAGCGATTGGGTAAAGTGGGAAGGGGATAATTCTAACCCGGAATTGGGCTTGAATTCTCTGTTCCAGCATTGCACCAATACCGGTATTGGTGCCGATACTAAGCAATTTGCACGAGTACTTCTACTTGTGCAAATGCTGCAATACTGAAACTGATACCTTCAAGTCCGCAGACTGTAACCGCCGCCTTTTATGGAGCAGGAAGCAAGAGGACATTGCGGCAGTGTGAGACGTGACGACCTGAACGCAGAGGCGATAGAAAGTGCTTTACTACTATACCACCAGGGCAGAGGCAGGTGACCTGGGTGTTATGTGTAAAAAATAAATGCATCCAAGGGAGATTATTGATTTTATGTTTGCTGGCGTAGCACTAAGCCACCAGGGCAGAGGCACAGAAAATAAGTGTAGTAAAGTGAATAAGTTAAAAACTTACTGTTTGACCAAGAATTATCCACTCTGCTCATTCTGTTTTCAGATTGAAGGATGTCAGGTGGTAGTAGGGTGCCAATGGGGCCACCCACTGCTTGAGTTTCGTCTGCTTCATCAGAAACTGGCCAAAATTTGAATGTTGTGGCTAGCTTTATACTTGCTCCATGTTAGTGACTCAGGAAATATTGAAGCCAATCCGCATAATAGCTAGAGAACTAGTATCTTCAAGTATAAATTGACCTTTGGGAACCTATTACATGTTCCTTCTGTTTTTAGGGTGGAATATGTAACATGTTCCCAAAGCTGCAGTCGCTTCCCGATTTCCCCCTGCCTATGACAGCAGTCACTTTTCAAAATCAGCAAGGCTCCGCCCACATGGCCGCGTCCTTCATTCTCGCACAGCTCTGTGTGTGAATGAAGTACAAGCCCTGACATCTTTTGCGTCTGTCAGCTTTTAGTTCTCAATGAACTACCACAGCGCTGTGCAACGCAGTGGTAGTTCATTGACTCTTCCTGTATGTGTATCAGCTTGCCCGTATGGGATGTATGAGCACACAGATACACTGACAGACAGGGCCGTTTAAAGGAATTTTTTGTTGGGTGGGGGGGGATTAGTGCTACTGAATTTTTTGTGTCGCGGGACATTGATGCCGATCGCGGGACATTGACGCCGATCGCGGGACTGCTGGAGCCCCAGGCAAGCTTGGGGCCCCAAGCAGTTGTTTAGTGTGCCTGTCCTGTTCCGACGGCCCTGCTGACAGATCTGCAGGAGACCTGCATGGCACTGGTGATCTGCTGATCGATGGTGCAATGCTTTACAGGCTCCAAAAAAAAAAAATACATGAACATATTTACCTGCAAAAAAAAATGTGCATTTATTTATTTTTTTAAAGTGAACTTATCCTTTAAATTGTTTCATAATGTCTTTTAAATTACAGTTCTTCATAATTATAATGAATAATATATAAATGGATACTGGCGTCAATGGTGAAACAAGAAAGAGAGAGGGGTTGCTGCACCTGAAATTAGTAAAAACTAATGAGGAATAAATGATGTAATAAAGGGCGCTCCCAAAACAATCACTATAAGTGCAAAAAGTGATCTATATATATATATATATATATATATATATATGCGCCTGACACGCACTCCACGTCGCTTCCGCTGAGGGGTTGCCTAATGCATAGTATACACCGCTGGTCAGCTAGCGCTGTCTGAACGTACTTCCACCACACTAGGTGTTTCTGAAAAACAGATGCACTCCCCTGCTGGAAAAATTGTAAGTGACAATTTTTAACAATAAACAAGTGTTACTACACTATATCTGCCTTCCCTGGCTCTTTTTGGCTGAGCTTGATTTGCAGATGTGGGAGATTTGAGCGGAGGATAGACACTAAGGATTTGATCTGGTTGGTTCCGGGTTCATTCGACCAAGTTCACCACACAACGATGAACGATCGATTGGAAGGAGATCGTTGAATGGTTTCCAGGAATTGAGGAGTTACTTCATGTCTTATGGTCACTTGCTGGCCAGAGCCATCTGGTGAGCACATTTTGTTGTCATTTTGGGTGAAAAGTCACGAATATTATTTGGAACACGGATTTTATTTTTCACAAAGTGTCTGAGCGGAATCATCTAAAAAGATTTCTGGAGCGGTTTTGAACTTTTCATGATATATTTGTTTGAGCAATCAAAAAACATATCAATCAATTTTTTCTGTAATTTTTTCTTTTCACGAATACATGCCTATACGCGGTCACAAACGCATATATATTATTTGCATAGATCACTTTTTGCACTTATAGTGATTTGTTTTGGGAGCGCCCTTTATTACATAATTTCTTCATAATTATAAGGCAACAGTAATCATTTTTCATTAGTCTAAAAAAAGCCTGTCACATGACACTAAAATGAGGTATCGGTAAATGGTATTGGTGAGTACTTGAGAAAAAGTATCTAAAAAAATTGGAATCGGGCATCCTTACTTTGTTCCATTTCAGTGCTTCGGATTTCCTGCAGCCTCTTTGCAGTCACTTTCCATTTACACCCACACCATTGATGGCTGCATAGCATTTTTTCACGGTGGGCTTTCAATGGTGGACCATGCCTGCATAATGTGCGTTAAAGTGGCTAAAAAGAGTGACAGGGTGACAACCCAGGAGCACAATTGAAAGTGGGGAACAGAGCGTTGTCACCTTAACACAGGAAGTGCCTGAACAAGGACCTTTCTGCATATTTAAAAATACTAAAAATGTTAATGCTGAGTTTGAAAGTTTAGTGATGGGGTTTTTAGCTACTTTAAAGCGGTAGTAAACCCCCCAACATTAATTACAATTTCCTAATATTATGAAAGACCTCTTAAGCTAAAAACGATTGATCGCAATGTATATACATGTAGCGGGGTATCACCCTTTAATAGAGAGAGACAGGACTTTCCGGGTGAGAGGTGAGTCGGGAGGGAGTAGAGAAGAGACTTTACTGGAAGTGAAAGCAGAGGAGAGAGACTACGTTACCCAGAACCCCTTTCAGCAATGTTTCCACCCCAGAGACTCATGGGAGGGGTTATAAAAGGAGGAGGCGAGGCTGGGCTCGGCCTCTTTGGGACACGAGACTTCAAGGGAGAGATCTTCCTGTGTGGATCCACCGTGCTGCAAGGCCTAAAGCCTGGGCCTTGCGCTGTTACCCAAAGAGCCTTCCACCCCATCTCGAGCCTGGGTGGCATCTGACTCGGTTTTCTTCAACCGCTGCTGAGCCGGAGACCAGACTGCTGCAGAGCTGTGTGAGGAGACACAGCAGGTGGAAGTTCCCAGACTGGGATCGCGTCCGGAGGGGTGAGCAAGCACTTGCTCAATCCACAAATACTTTATATCATTGTTAGGCCTACAGACTGCCGTGGCCCACTAGTTCCTATTTGAGTTTTTCCCCATTTGAGATCCAAAGCAGAACTGAGTTGAACAGATCTTTAGTGGAGTGTACTGTGTTGGCAATTTTACCCCCCCCTTGGATTACAAATGTGTTCCTGAAATGTGCACCACCGTTTAAAGACTTGCATGCAAAGAATTTTACCCCCCAATAGACTGAGTTATATGGTCAGGCCTGGCCATCTAGGTAGTTTATTTAGTTGCTGCGCCATAGGGCGCATAGTGAAGTACTGTTACACGTGGCGCGGGTGCGCCATACCTCTATAGTTATAGTGTGACTACTGCTGCAGAGCTCTGCAGATAGATTCTTATGATCTGTTATCACTGTTGATTTCCATTGCTATAGAAAGTAAATTTGTTATTCTTTTATCACTGTCTTGGTGTTTGCATTTAATCATAGAGCATAAGATACACATATTACCCTAGACTAACTGTGCCAGTAGGGAGTTGAGTAAATTGCCGGGGGTTGGCGGAGCTGTCTTCAGGGCCCAAACTAAATCTGCGGCCCTCTTAGTTGAAGGTATCGCTACATACATAAAATCTTTATCTTACTGTATTTACTGTATGTCTTATTTGTTCCCTGTTTCTCTTGTATCCTCGCCTGCGCCATCTCCACTGTGGTCTTCCTAGTCTGAAGTGATATTTACTTCCGCCCTTAGTACCTAATCGTCGTGGTAATCCCGCGCATGTGCAGTAATAACATGGCCAAGCCTCTTCTTCGTTTCCGGTTACTAAGGAAACGAGGCATAGGCGAGGCATAGTGACTCACTCGCGCCGCCTGTCTCCTTCACCCCTGTGACGTAGGAGTCACAAGGTAACCATGATCCTCTTGGTGAAGAAATATCTGCCTAACCATCGTGGGATGTCGGGGCTGATGTCAACAGGAAATGACGCAGCCCCGACATAAACAAAGAATGATTCCGGCAGGGTCTCGGATCGCCGGATTTGGCGATGATACGGCGCATGTGCGTATCGACGTAATCACTCGGGAATATAGCGATAACACGGGAAGGAAGCAGGTAGGCAGAAAAAAAAGGCAATAGATTGGGAGATTAGGAGACATAATTGTATGCAAAGTTAAAGATTTGGGTATACAACCGCTTTTAAATACATATTGCACATTAAAAGCCAATTTAGCAGAGAATGCTACCATCAGCCTTCCAGGATAGAGGCAAGTCTAAGATGTCAGTGCAGCGGTTTATTAACAGATGCCAGCAGCTCCCTGATTGCGGAACCGATCTGCATATTTTCTCTTCCTGCTTGTCGTTTTTGTAGACACTTTGTAAAACTTTGCTCTAACAGCTTTGTTTCCAAGCAAAAGCAATCCAGAAGAGTGATGAGAAACAGGCAGCAACATATTCTGAGAGCTGCAGATGAAATATTATAGAGCCTGAAGCTGCCCTCTGTAGGACACGGGCTTTAGCTGAAGCTCTCTGTCAATGCCATTAGACAGCGCACAAATGAAAGGTAGACCGCTTATGAAACTTGAAGAGTTTTCTTTCTTTCTTCCTCCCCGCCCACCTGAGGGAATAGTGTGGGCTCTGTAGCAGCCAGGATTCCCATGAGGACGATAAAGGCACAGAATATGGAAAATGTTGAAAGAAACTTCGAGGAAGTCTGCTTCCATGGTGTAGTTACTTATATTAAAAAGTTGGCTGCAGCTCGAGCACACCACTAAATTAACCTCAAAAGCCGGCCATGACGGCAAATATCCATAGTAATTGTTTTTGTTGGCTTTTAACTCAAATATTAACTCATCGATCTAACATGAGCCTCTGTGTTTGGAATGCTGGTCTGGCCGCTTCATTTTTTTTTCTAAAGTTTTTTCTTTTTTTTTTTTTTTGCCCTGCAAACTTTTTTTCTTTTTTTTTTTTTTTTTTTTTTTTATGTAATCATGGAAAAATATGTTTCTGCTCGAAGCAGTTGTCAAACATGTTTCTTTCATCGACAATCAGACGCAAGGCAGCTGAGCGGAGCTGTTTAGTCTGGAAAAAATACCCAGGAGATTGCAGTCACTGTAGGAAATGTAATTATACAGAATAGTCTTTTTGTAGGGTGGGATTTAAAATTGTAAATCCCAATGTTTATCCGCAAAAAAAAAAAACGAACAATATTGCATATAAAAAATTTAAAACAAACTACAGCCAACGAGGCAAAAATTGGCTGACGTGTGAATCCAGATTTTTTTAATTTAATTTTTAAATTGAATAGTTAAGTCCTATCAGGTTTTCACTGGAATCTAGGGCTTCATTAGAGAGATGTATCCTGACTTCCTGTACCAGTGACAATGGCTTCGCCAGATAGGAAGTCGGAGAAAGTCCCTGACCAACACAGAAAATTCCCTTTTTTTTTTTTTTTAGTAGGGGAAGCCTTAGAGTCTCAATTAGGGCTGCAACTAACGATTATTTTCATAATCGATTAGTTGGCCGATTATTGTTTCGATTAATCGGTTAATAACCGTAAAAAAAAAAGGTAATTTTTTGCATTTAAAAATTTTTTGGGGCCAATTTGTTGTTGGGCAGATTACAAAACACAAGTTGCCGCAAAAACACATTACATGCTTTTCTGCAGCTTCTCCATTGAAGTATATTAAACTAAAAAACTAAAATAGCACCGTTTTGCGTTAAAAGTTCTTGCCCTTTCCAAATACGCAGCAGCTGAAAAAATCATGGATGTGAACGTGTCCAATAGAAACCATGTAAATGACCTGTAGTGTGTTTCTGCAAAAAGCACCAAAAAAAACAGGTGTGACCCAGGCCTGAGATGTTTAGTAACATAATGGGGTTAAAAAAACTAAAATTAGTACAAAAAGAGCAAATAATCGCTACTGTAAGGGGTTAATTAATTTTTTACTGTGGGACAGTGAAAGTAATATTTACAGTAGCAATTTGCTCTTTTTGTACTATAAAGGGTTAATTTTAGTTCATTTTTAACCTCATTATGTTACTGGCCGATTAATCGATTATGAAAATTGTAATCGATTAATTTCATAATCGATTAGTTGTCGATTAATCGATTAGTTGTTTCGGCCCTAGTCTCAATTTTATTATCTGTGTCCCAGTTGCAGATTCTTCAACACTTTCTGTCTGGTGAAACCATGACTGTAACAGCTAGCAAGAATCTTACTAAGGCAGGCTATACATTATGCAATTTTCTTTTCTTCAGCCACAGGTTGAAGGAAAGAAAATTGCTTCATTCCCCATCAACGAAGTCATTGTTGATGGGGGAATCCCTCCTGTAGCGCTATTGTAATCTGCCGGCGGGGAGCCTTCCCCATTATTAGAATACAATGATTACCACTATAGCCGCCAGCAGTGATCGAGCAGTTGTACAGAAGTCGATCAATATGTGATCAATCAGTGTGTTTTTAGGTAGGATGATAAAAGCTTGAGTGGGCTCCCTGCGTTCGATGGACTTCTTCACACGGGTCTGACCCTGTAGTGCCATATTATACCCCATTTTATCCCACTCCATCCATCTCTGGGTCACTGTCTGTAAAATTCCCCTTCAAGTCACTGCATACACCAGTGGCCCTCCTCTAAAACAACCCAGCTTTCTCCATTGATTCGTGTGGTGGACAAATAAGGACCTATATCAGATAGGACCATTTGTAGACCACATGGGGATTAGGCCATTGGAATACTTCGTCCATGTCCCCATCGGAAATGTTCCATCTGCAGCCAGTACTTTATTTTCTTCATTCCATTAAGCCATTGATGGGAGATATTACCATGAGAACCATTTTTGATAATAGATGCATTCAGGATACCAGACCAAGGTGGGAGGGGCATTTCGGTGCTATACATTTTTTTCCCCTTAACTACCAATTGAAGTGGGAAGAGGACTTGGGTACAGAGCTAGCCAAGAAAGATTGGTCTCAGTGGACAACCAAGGTTACACAAAGGGATTCTCAACACCTCACTTAAAGAAGCAAATTACATTAACCCATTGGTATTTAGTGCTAGAATCTTCCCCAACACATCACCTTCTTTGCTTTAGGGGTTGCAGACAGGAAGGTACCATGTAACACATCTGTTGGACTTGTCCTAAATGTAAAAGATTCAACAAGCTGTTGGAATCATTCTTCAGAGATTTTGGTCCATATTAACATGATGGCATCACGCAGATGCTGCAGATTTGTCAGCTGCACATCCATGATGCAAATCCCCCATTCCACCACATCCCAAAGGAGCTCTATTGGATTGAGATCTGGTGACTGTGGAGACCATTGGAGTACAGTGACCTCATTGTCATGTTCAAGAAACCAGTTTGTGATGATTTGAGCTTTGTGACATGGTGCATGATCTTGCTGGAAGTAGCTACCAGAAGATGGGTACACTTTAGTTCTAAAGGGATGGACATGGTCAGCAACAATACTTGGGTAGGCCTTGAAGTTTAAACAATGCTCAATTGGTACAAAGGGGCCCAAAGTGTGCCAAGAAAATTATCCCCCACACCATTACACCACCACCTGCCCGAACCATTGATACAAGGCTGGGTGGATCCATGCTTTCATGTTGTTTATGCCAAATTCTGACCCCACCATCTGAATGTCGCAGCTGAAATCGAGACTCCATTCAACGTTTTTCCAATCTTCTTTTTGTCCAGCTTTGGTGAGCCTGTGCGACTTTTAGCCTAATTTTCCTGTTCTTAGCTGACAGGAGTGGCGCCCAGTGTGGTCTTCTGCTACTGTAGCCCATCTGATTCAATATTCGGTGTGTTGTGCGTTCAGAGATGGTATTCTGCATACCTTGGTTGTAACGAGTAGCTATCATCTCGAACCCAGTCTGCCAATTCCCCACTGACATCAACAAGACATTTTCGTCCAAACAACTGCCACTCGCTGGATATTTTCTCTCTTTGGGACCATACTCTGTAAACTCTAGAGATGGTTGTGTGTGAAATTCCCATTAGACCAGCAATTTTTAAATACTCAGACCAGTCCGTCTGGCACCAACAACCATGCCACTTTTAAAGTCCTTTAAATCCCCTTTCTTCCACATTCTGATGTTTGGTTTCAACTTCAGCAAGTCATCTTCACCACATCTAGATGCTCAAATGCATAGAGTTGCTGCCATGTGATTGGCTGATTATCAATTTGTGTTACCAAGCGGTTGAACAGGTGTACCTAATAAAGTGGCCAGTGAGTGTATATATAGTAGTTGTAGACACTTCAGCACTTTTGACCATGGAAGACGCGCTATAGCGCAAAACACGTTGGGCGGAGTTAGAGTGCTGACATCACGCCGCCTCATGGGGGGGTGTAAGCGGCAGCCATACTTGTAAGTGCCAGCCAATGTTATCTGTTATCATGTGCTTTATGCTGGATCATTTTAGCAATAAATACTACACCATGAGAGATCTATTTGGCTCCGCTTTGTGAGCATTTATCCTGTACAGTGGCGCTGCTTTCCTCCTTGTCCTGGACGGCTGTGATTTACCCAGAGTCGCAGCCAGTGAGGTGATGATGGCGTGCCTTTGCTGCTTATATTCATGCAGCCATATATTCTGGAGAGTGCGGTATGCTGGCAATGGTGACTGCACAGTGGATACTCGCTAGTTGTTTTGCCGGTCCACATAAAAGCTTTATGAATTGGTGGAATAATTATCATTATTTATACAAGGACTGATTGACTTTATTTTACCTTTGAATTGGACTTTAATGATAAATTGCAATTTTGCACTGTATTTTCATTAACTGCACTATTTTAGATATTTATTCTTTATTATTAAAGGTGCTGCACTTTATATTTATTTATTCACTTAGGGGGGTTTGGCATATTGACCTTGTTGCAAGCTGCTTTTGTCTTCCACCAGGCACTGACAGAAGCATAGTTAAGTGGTCAGGGTCAGGTTTCATTCTGGCACAGTGCTACTTTAGCACATCAAATGTAGGAATGTATTACTCAAGCTGTATTTTTGTAGTAAATCTGTCACAGGATCCTGCCTCACTACTACTGTTGAGCATTGTCTTGCTGTGTGACAGAATTGAATATTCCTTACTGTGTTTTCATTTCAAAGAAGAAAGTAGGGGCACAGTATATTTCTTTCACATCAACAGGTTTTTTTTCTGCACTTGTAGCACCTTCAAAGGGATAATAACGAGGGGTGAATAAATGTTCATGTATTGCGGAGATGTAGGATTTTTATTTTTATTTTTTATTAACTGTAGCTACATGGCATATCACTGTTGCATTGGTATGGTCCTAATTAGCTTCTGTTGAATGGACTGAAAAAAGTGAGATATCTTGGAAATATTTACCCTTATGCCTTGTACACACGATCGGATTTCCGATGGAATAAAATCCGATGGTATTTTCCGTCGGAATTCTAATGAAGCTGACTTCCATCATTCTTGCATACACACTGTCAGACTAAATTCCGACCGTCCAAAACACTGTGACGTAAAACACTCCGAGCCGACAAAAATGAAGTTCAATGCTTCCGAGCATGCGTCGACTTGATTCTGAGCATGCTTGGATTTTTCTCAGATCGGAAAAATTTAAAACTTATTCTATTTTTTTTCTCCGATGGATAAAAGTCAGATGGGGCCCACACACGATAGGAATTTCCGATGAAACAAGTCCATTGGATTTTATTCCATCGGAAATCCGATCGTGTGTACAAGGCATTTGCAATCATGTATTGTAGAGTCCTTCCTATATTTCAGAGGATTCTTTCACTTCATGTAATTGCCTCTCTAGGGATGTTTGCAGTTTTATGCTTGGGTTAAGAGGAAGAAAAAAGTGCTGCTCTTGCCTTCCGATTTTGTTGTGTCAAAGCTCATTTTAGGTTGGAAGAAAACTTTCTGTACTAGGGTTTTTGCAACTTTCTAGTATTAAAGTGGTAGTAAACACTGCAGGGATACTTGTACCTACAGGTAAGCTTATAATAAAGTTTACCTGTATGTACAAGGAATCTCTCCTAAACGCCCACCGCTTAGGAGATATTCAATGTTGCCCCAGCCAGTGACATCATCAACGCATACCCATGCCGTTCCTCCAGAGCTCTGTGCTGTGGCATGGGGGGAGTGACTTCACCGTGGCTCAGTCATTCAAGTGGGCGCAGCCTGCGAACCTGGAAAGAAGACTAGGTGAAGATGGAAGTGACCAAAAGTTTTCAGAATGACACAAATATTAATTTTCACAATGTCTGCTGCTTATGTGAAGATTTTTTTTGCCAGATGTTACTATGGTATACTGAAGTATAATTGCAAGCATTTCATAAGTGTCAGACTTTTATTGACAACTACATTAAGTTTATGCAGAGAGTCAATATTTGCAGTGTTGACCCTTCTTTTTCAAGACGTCATTTCTCTAGTATGCTGTCAATCAACCTCTGGGCCATATCCTGACTGATGGCAGCCCATTTTTGCAAAAATCAATGCTTGGAGTTTGTGGGGGTTTTTGTTTACCCGCCTCTTGAGGATTGACCAAAAATTCTCAATGGGATTAAGGTCTGGGGAATTTCGATGATTTGTTCACCAAGCCACTTATAACTTTTGCCTCATGGCAAGGTGCTCCACCATGCTGGAATAGGCATGGTTCGTCACCAAACTGTTCTTAGATGGTTGGGAGAAGTTGCTCCCAAAGGATGTATTTGTACCATTCTTTATTCATGGCTGTGTTCTTAGGCAAAATTGTGAGTGAGCCCACTCCCTTGGCTGAGAAGCAACCCCACACATGAATGGTCTCAGGATGCTTTACTGTTGGCATGACACAGGACTGATGGTAGCGCATACCTTTTCTTCTCCTGACAAGGTTTTTTCAAGATGCCCCAAACCATCGGAAAGGGGATTCATCAGAGAAAATGACTTTACCCCAGTCCTCAGCAATCCAATCCCTGTACCTTTTGCAGAATATCAGCCTGTACCTGATGTTTTTCCTGGAGAGAAGTGGCTTCTTTGCTTCCCTTCTTGACACCAGGCCGTCCTCCAAAAGTCTTTGCCTCACTATGCGTGCAGATGCACTTGCACCTGCCTGCTGCCGTTCCTGAGTAAGCTCTGCACTGGTGGTGCCCCGGTCCCGCAGCAGAATCAACTATAGGAGATGGTCCTGGCGCTTGCTGGACTTTCTTGGGTGCCCTGAAGCCTTTTTCACAAATGCAGTGGAAATGTTTTTTATGGGATTGAGTTCATTTTCATGGCAAAGAGGGACTTTGCAATTCATCTGATAACTCTTCATAACATTCTGAAGTATATGCAAATTGCCATTATAAAAACTGAGGCAGCAGGCTTTGTGAAAATGTATATTTGTCATTCTCAAAACTTTTGGCCACGGCTGTAAAGTGGCAACAGTGCCAGGGCCATCTTTAATATTGATTTGGACCCTGGGCAAACTTTCTCTTCCCCCACATCCCAAAAAACAAACACGCACATAGACTTATCTCAAAAACTTTAATAATGTAAACATAAAGAACTGGTTGGCATTCACTGAGTAGTTGCTAGAGGTTACTGCACACCCCTACTGCTCACTGATTGGTTGCTAAAGGTTACTGCACCAGCTGTCACTGGAAAAGAAACAAATCAATCTGTAGTAAGAATCGGCACATATTACATAGTTAGGCACACAATTAACCCCTTGATTGCCCCTAGTTTGTAAATGCTATAACTTACACGCAAACCAATTAACCACCTCCGGACCGCCCGCCGTCGTTACATGTTGCTACTTTGAAGAGGAATACCATTGTTATGGCAGCAGCTAGCTGCCATAACCACGGTGTCCTCTTCAAGAGTGGGGCGGTCCACTTCAAGATAAAAGTGGTCTCTGCTGCGTATTCGCTGCGAGATCACTTTTATCGGCAGCAGGAGAGGGCCCGCCGCTCTCCGGTGCCCTCCGCCGCTTACCGGAGCCGTCGGCAGCGGCGGAGGCGATTGGATCCTTTTGTGTCAGTGGCCTGCAGTCGAGTGAGGGGAATATGGCCCCCACCCTTCTCCATACCATTGCAGGGCGGAAGGGACGTCAAAACGCTCTTAAAGCAACATGTAAAAAAAAAAAAAATTTAAATGACGTACATTTTTTACTTTTTGACCTCAGATCTCATATTTTTCTATTACAAGGGATGTTTATAGGAATAAAAGTGACCCACATTTTTTTTTTTTTAACAGTGTAAAAATATATTTCTCTTGTCATCCATGGACTGACACAGCGTGTCTTATACACCTTTACACGTGGGTTATGTCCCTGCTTGCAGGAGAAGACCTAGGCAGAATGTGAGATGTTATACATACATTCTAAACAGCCAGAGCTGAACAGCCCCGCCCAGGGGGGGCGGTCCCTCCGGCATAACCCTCCCACTGCAGTCAGCAGACCTCAGTTTTTTTCTGCCTAGCAGAAGGAGAAGACGTGGCTCTCTCAGGAGCCAGTCTCCTGACCTATTTTTATTCCTTTTGGAATTTTTTCCTATTTTTTTCTTTTGAGATCTTCTATCAACTGTCGGCTGGGCAACAGGTTGGGTACAAGATATCCTCGTAGTCTTCCCTGTCCGACCATCGAGCGTGCTGATCCTCGCCTTATGTGCGTGAGACTCAGTTCACGACATGCCCCACGACTCCAGGGGTGGCCGGTGGGCTTCCAGCTCCGCGGTCCTCTCAAGATAGAACAGTCCGGCTGTATCTTTCGTGGTGGACCGGGCCAACAGCTACTCAGTACCGCACTGTGATAGTTCTGTCAGAAACACACCAGTGGGTCCCTCAGGGGACGGGTAAGTAGTCTCTCCTGGCTGCAGGTGAGTACATGCTGTGTGTTTCTTGTGTGGAGGATTTCCCTGTCTCCCCCTGTGTTTTTTTAATGTCACTCTCTGGTCACTAGTGCTGGCGCTGTACTGTGTGGGGTGCCTGGGGGCCATACTGTCCTGGGGGGGGGGCTCATGCTGCTCTGCATTCGCTGGGGCTGTTTTGTTTTTGGATGTGAGGGGCCTGGGCGCCGTTCGGCGCCATGTTTAGTGTGTGTGCTGATTTTACATTGGCGGCCATCTTGCCGTGGCCCGCCGGAGCACATTGCGGCGGCCATTTTCTTGTAGCTGCACGTTTTTCTAGCACTAGTTTGGCCTCTAGCGCCGCTGGGAACGGCGCGAATCTCCTCACACTCTCTCCTCTCAGCTCACTCACGCTGAGCAGCGCGGCGCAGTGAGACAGAGCAGCGGAACCGAGCGGTCCTGGTCAGGTTGGTGGGTTCCCTGGGCATTCCCCTACTTCAGTCAGCACAGCCTGTGGGTGGTCTCAGAGAGGGACATTATGGAGTCAGTCACCAGCTTCCCCTCACATGCCAGAGGCAGCAGCCAGTGCTCCAGCACCTGCGGTCCCTATGGACCAGTTGTCGGCAGTCCTGGAATCATTTCTGACCAGGATGGAAGCTGTGTGTGAGCACAAGGGAGCAAAAAAGCGCCCTCTCCCCACTTTATCTCCACAAGGGGAGTGCTCTGATTCAGATATGGGCCTAGCTATTGCTGCTCAGGCTCTGAATATTTGGATGGTTTTGAACAGGACATTCCTTGTGAGGAAGACTCCAGTTCTGAGTCAGTAAATGACAGGGCGCTTGTTAGTGAACTCATTGATGCTGTGAGGGACACTCTCAAGCTAAATGCTGCGACCGCAGAACCTCAGGCGGATACAGTCTCCTTTGGTTCTTTTAAGACCAAGCCTTCTAAAAAGGTTTTTCCATATGTATCTTTCTTTGACCAGCTCATTGACCAGGTCTGGGAAAAGCCGCAGAAGACTTTCATGGTCCCGCGGCGTTTGTCTATTAGATACCCCTTTGAAGACGCCCTGCTTAAAAAGTGGGCTTCTCCCCCGGTGGTCGACCCTCCAGTCGCCCGTTTAAACAAGGCCACCACTCTCCCGATGGAGGGGACTCCTGCGTTTTAAGGACCCCACTGACAGGAGGTCAGAAGTGGTGAGTAGAGCCATGTTCGCCTTGTTGGGATCCTCCCTACGGCCCGTAGTAGCGGCGACCCTTGTGTGTCAGACACTCACGGAATGGGCAAACATTTTGCACCAAACTGTGCAGGAGTATAACCTTCCTCCAGACACTATTGCTCTGGCCCACCAGATGGTGCAGGGTCTGATATATGTGTGCGACGCCACGTTGGACGGGGCCCTTTAATATCCAGGGCCTCTGTCTCGGCGGTGGTATTGCGTCGTCTCATCTGGTTGAAATGCTGGTCTGCTGACCTAGCCTCTAAGAAGCTCCTGACGGATCTACCTTTTAAGGGTGGTAGACTTTTTGGTGCTGCTCTGGATGACATCATCAAGGATGTCACGGGAGGTAAAAGCACTCTCCTTCCTCAAACTATCAAGGGTAAGGAGGCCCGACGTAAACCGGGTCCTTCCTTTCCAGCAAAAAAGGGGTTTTTTCGTCCGTCAGAGTCCACGGGTAAGCCATCCCAGACTGACAACAGTGCGGCTGGCGGGCACAAGCGCCCCTGGGTGCGTAAGCCGAACAAGCCGGCTCCCAAGCCTGCCTCCGCGTTAAGTCTTGCCCCCGCTCGTCTCTGGGGTGGGGGGACGACTTCGCAGGTTCACGGATCGGTGGACCTCCCGGATCTCTGACCGGTGGGTGTGCGAGGTGGTCACCTCAGGATACAGAATAGAGTTCCGCTCCTGGCCCCCAGACAGATTCTTTCCCTCAAATCTCCCTCTCCTTCCTGCCCGTCGGGCAGCCCTCTTAGGGGCTGTACAGGATTTGATCGGGTCCGGAGTAATTGTGCCGGTTCCGTCCCAGGAGAGGTTTCAGGGGTTCTACTCGAATTTGTTTGTTGTTCCAAAAAAGGACGGGGTTCGGCCAATCCTGGACCTCAAGGCCCTGAATGCCTTTGTGAAGGTGCAAAAATTCCGCATGGAATCCATTCGCACGGTGATCGCTACACTCCATCAAGGGGATTTTCTGGCATCCTTGGACATCAAGGACGCCTACTTGCATGTTCCGATCTGCGCAATCCACCAGAAGTTTCTGCGCTTTGCGGTCGGCGAAGTCCACTATCAATTTGTGGCTCTTCCCTTCGGCCTAGCCTCGGCACCGAGGGTGTTCACCAAGGTGCTTGCTCCGGTCCTAGCTTTGCTGAGAAAGCGAGGCATTGCTATCGTGGGCTATCTGGACGATTTTCTTCTAAGAGCAGACAGTGGCTCAGAATTGGAAGAAAGTGTGACTATCGTCAGTCAGACCCTCAGGGAGTTTGGGTGGCTCCTGAACGTTCAGAAGTCGGTTCTAGTCCCAACTCAGCGTCTGGAGTATCTAGGTCTGATTCTGGACTCCTTGGAGGCAAGAGTCTTCCTACCTCCAGACAAACTACTGACACTTCAGTCTGCAGTACGGCTGCTGACGTCCCGAAAATGGTCGTCAATCCGCTTTTGCATGAGAGTCCTGGGACTCCTGGTGGCCTCCTTCGAGGCCGTTCCTTATGCCCAAGCGCACACCAGGGCTTTACAGAAAGAGATCTTGTCCACTTGGGACAAATCCCCGTTGTCCTTGGATCTTCAGATCCAGGTGAGTCACCTGGTCAGGGCGTCCCTGACGTGGTGGTTGAGGTCCCCGGCTCTTCGGTCCGGGAAGTCGTTCCTCCCCATCCAATGGACGGTGATCACGACGGACGCCAGCCTGACGGGCTGGGGGGGGAGTCTGGGGAGTCCTGTCGGCCCAAGGGCTTTGGACTCCGGACGAAGCCCTCTTACCGATCAATGTGCTGGAGATACGGGCAATCAGACTGTGCCTCTCCTCATGGTCGGAGAAACTACAGGGTCACTCCATCAGGATCCAATCGGACAACGCCACAGCAGTGGCGTATGTCAACCATCAAGGGGGGACTCGGAGCTCAGCTGCGGCTTCCGAGGTCGCCCGCATCCTGAGGTGGGCCGAAAGAAGCGTGCCGGCTCTGTCGGCCGTCTACATTCCGGGCGTAGACAATTGGCAGGCGGACTATCTAAGTCGCCAGACGCTGGACCAGGGAGAGTGGTCCTTGCACCCGGAGGTCTTTCAACTCCTTTGCAGACGTGGGGCACGCCGGATGTGGACCTGATGGCCTCTCGACTCAATCGCAAGGTGTCGAGGTTTGTGGCCAGATCCAGGGATCCCTGGGCGGATGCCTCGGATGCGTTGGTGGCCCCATGGGGTCAGTATCACCTGATATACGTTTATCCTCCGCTGCAGTTGCTCCCTCACCTGCTCCGCAGGGTAGCGACCGAGGGAATTCCGGTGATCCTCATTGCTCCAGATTGGCCTCGGCGTCACTGGTACGCCGATCTGGTACGTCTCGTCGCAGACGTTCCCTGGCGGTTACCAATACGGGGGGACCTTCTGTCTCAAGGTCCTATATTTCATCCTGCTTTACAGTCTCTGGCTTTAACGGCATGGTTATTGAAAGCCAGGTGCTGAGAGACCGAGGTCTCTCGGATTCGGTCATTTCGACCATGTTAAGGGCATGGAAGTCTTCCTCCAGAAAGATCTATCACCGTACTTGGAGAGCTTACATCGCCATGTGCGAAGAGCTGGACTGTCGCCCACGAACGTTTTCCGTTCCCAGAATCCTGCATTTTCTGCAGCGTGGCGTGACCCAAAAGCTCGCTTTGAGTACCATTAAGGGTCAGATTTCGGCCTTGGCCATCTTCTTTCAGCGACCGCTGGCGGGTCATCCCTTGGTTAGCACCTTTGTGCAGGGGGTTCGCCATGTGCTCCCCCCTGTCAAGCCTCCTCTCCCCCCGTGGGATCTGAATTTGGTGCTCTCGGTCCTCCAGGAACCTCCCTTTGAAAATATTAGAGATATTCCCCTCTTGACTTTGTCTCAGAAGGTGGCCTTCTTGGTGGCCATTACTTCCATTAGACGAGTGTCTGAATTGGCGGCCTTGTCCTGCAAGTCGCCCTTTTTGGTCATCCATAAGGATAAGGCGGTGTTACGTCCGCGACCTTCTTTTCTGCCAAAGGTGGTCTCGGCCTTCCACTTCAACGAGGACATTGTCCTCCCGTCCTTGTGTCCTCACCCATCGCATCCCAGAGAGTTTGCGCTTCACACTTTGGATGTGGTACGAGCCTTGCGGGTGTACCTGTCTGCTACTGCTTCTATTCGGAAGTCTGACTCACTATTTGTGGCTGTCTCTGGTCCAAAACAGGGCCAAGCGGTTTCGTCTGCCACCATTTCTAGGTGGATCAGACAAACCGTCATTCAAGCTTATGCTCTCAAGGGGCGGGCGCCTCCCTTTCCGGTTACGGCACATTCCACCAGGGCAATTGGTGCTTCCTGGGCTTTCCGACATCAAGCGTCGGTTGCACAAGTGTGCAAGGCGGCGACCTGGTCGTCTGTTCATACCTTTTCTAAGTTTTATAAGGTTGATGTGGCTGCATCTTCGGATGCTTCCTTCGGCCGCAAGGTGTTGCAGGCCGCTGTTTGATGTTGCAACTCCTCCGTTGAGGAGCTCTGCCTTGTTTGGAGTGAAGTTTTTGGTTTTCCATTTATACTGCTCCCATCCCTCTTGACACTGCTTTGGGACATCCCACGTGTAAAGGTGTATAAGACAAGCTGTGTCAGTCCATGGATGACCAGAGAAAATAGGATTTTTGTGCTCACCGTAAAATCCGTTTCTCTGGCATCCATGGACTGACACAGCACCCACCCTTCTTTTCGAGTTTGTACTGCTTTGTTACGAACTGAGGTCTGCTGACTGCAGTGGGAGGGTTATGCCGGAGGGACCGCCCCCCTGGGCGGGGCTGTTCAGCTCTGGCTGTTTAGAATGTATGTATAACATCTCACATTCTGCCTAGGTCTTCTCCTGCAAGCAGGGACATAACCCACGTGTAAAGGTGTATAAGACACGCTGTGTCAGTCCATGGATGCCAGAGAAACGGATTTTACAGTGAGTACAAAATCCTATTTCTTTAAGTAAAATAAATAAAAAAAATTAGTTTAACCACTTAAGCCCTGGACCAATATGCAGCATAAAGACCAGGCCCTTTTTGCGATTCGGCACTGCGTCGCTTTAACTGACAATTGCGCGGTCGTGCAACGTGGCTCCCAAACAAAATTGACGTCCTTTTTTCCCACAAATAGAGCTTTTGTTTTTGTGGTATTTGATCACCTCTGCGGTTTTTATTTTTTGTGCTATAAACAAAAATAGAGCGACAAGTTTGAAAAAAATGCAATATTTTTTACTTTTTGCTATAATAAATATCCCCAAAAAATATCTAAAGAAAAAAATTTTTTCCTCAGTTTAGGCCGATACATATTCTACATATTTTTGGTAAAAAAAATCACAATCGGCGTTTGATTGGTTTGCGCAAAAGTTATAGCATCGTTAAGCAGTGAAAGTGCCCCGTCCCGACAAGCTTGCGCGCAGAAGCGAACGCATACGTGAGTAGTGCCTGCATATGAAAACTGTGTTCAAACCACACATGAGAGGTAGCACCATGATTGTTAGAGTGAGAGCAATAATTCTAGCCCTAGACCCCCTCTGTAACTCAAAATATGCAACCTGTAGAATTTCTTAAACGTCGCCTATGGAGACTTTTAAGGGTAAAAGTTTGTCGCCATTCCACGAGCGAGTGCAACTTGACATGTTGGGTATCAATTTACTCGGCGTTACATTATCTTTCACAATGTAAAAAAAAAATTGGGCTTACTTTACTGTTTTTAATTTTTTAATTCAAAACCGTGATTTCTTTCCAAAAAAAGTGCGCTTGTTCAAGACCGCTGCGCAAATACGGTGTGATAAAAAGTATTGCAATGACCAAAATTTTATTCTCTAAATATATAATGTTTGGGGTTTCTAAGTAATTTTCTAGCAAAAAATTTTTTTTAACTTGTAAACACCAAATCTCAGAAAGAAGCTCAGTCCTTAAGTGGTTAATATACACCTATTGGTATTTTTTTGAATTCTTTTTTTACCAAAGACATATAGTAAAAAACATTTTGGGCTAAATTTATGAAGAAATATTTTTTTTTTTTATATATAATAATAATAAAAAAAAAATCTAGTGGTGATCAAATACCACCAAAAGAAAGCTCCATTTGTGTGGGAAAAAAAATGCTATAAATTTCATTTGTGTACAGTGTTGCATGACCGCGCAGTGCCCGAATAGCAAGAAATTGCCTCACCATGAAGGGGGTAAAATCTTTCAGCGGTTAAGTAAAAATATTTAAAGCGGTTGTAAACCCTATATGCCTTAAAGCTTACCTGTAGGTAAAATTAATATCTCCTAAACGTGCACTGCTTAGGAGATATTCACTCTACATGCAGCCAGTGACATCACTGGTGCATGCGCTCTGAAGGTCCAGCATATCGTGCCGAAACCAAGGGCTCCCGCTCGCATGCGTGGGAGTGACGTCAACGTGGCTTCGGCCAATCACAGCGCCGGAGCTCGGGAACCCCGAAGAAAGACTCGGATCATGTCAGCCCTCTCAGCAGTGACTTTACAGCGCTGGAGGGCTTAGTTCCAAAGGGAGCATTTCATAATGTGCTAATATGCGATGCATACTAGCACGTTATGCTATTGCCTTGCAGGTTTTTTTTTGGTCTTGTTTTTTTGAACATCCGCGGTTTAGAGCCGCTTTAACCACTTAAGCCCCGGACCATTTGGTAGCTAAAGGACCAGAGGTGAATTCAGAATTTTGCACTGCGCTGCTTTAACTGTAAATTGTGCGGACATGCAATGTTGTACCCAAACGAAATTTGCGTCCTTTTCTTCCCACAAATAGAGCTTTCTTTTAATGGTATTTGATTGCCTCTGCGATTTTTATTTTTTGCGATATAAACGGAAAAAGACCGAAAATTTAGAAAAAAAATGATATTTTCTACTTTTTGTTATAAGAAAAATCGAATAAACTCAATTTTAGTCATACATTTAGGCCAAAATGTATTCAGCCACATGTCTTTAGTAAAAAAAAATGTCAATAAGCGTATATTTATCGGTTTGCGCAAAAGTTATAGCGTTTACAAACGAGGGTACATTTTCTGGAATTTACACAGCTTTAAATTTATGACTGCCTATCTCATTTCTTGAGGTGCTAAAATGGCAGGGCAGTACAAAACCCCCCCAAATGACCCCATTTTAGAAAGTAGACACCCCAAGGAAATTGCTGAGAGGCATGTTGAGCCCATTGAATATTTTTTTTTTTGTCCCAAGTGATTGAATAATGACAAAAAAAAAAAAAAAATTACAAAAAGTTGTCACTAAATTATATATTGCTCACACATGCCATGGTTATATGTGGAATTGCACCCCAAAATACATTCTGCTGCTTCTCCTGAGTACGGGGATACCACATGTGTGGGACTTTTTAGGAGCCTAGCCACGTACGGGACCCCGGAAACCAAGCACCGCCTTCAGGATTTCTAAGGGTGTAAATTTTTGATTTCACTCCTCACTACCTATCACAGTTTTGAAGGCCATAAAATGCCAAAATAGCACAAAACCCCCCCAAATGACCCCATTTTAGAAAGTAGACACCCCAAGGAAATTGCTGAGAGGCCTGTTGAGCCCATTGAATATTTTTTTTTTTGTCCCAAGTGATTGAATAATGACAAAAAAAAAAAAAAAAAATTACAAAAAGTTGTCACTAAATGATATATTGCTCACACATGCCATGGTTATATGTGGAATTGCACCCCAAAATAAATTTTGCTGCTTCTCCTGAGTACGGGGATACCACATGTGTGGGACTTTTTAGGAGCCTAGCCGCGTACGGGACCCCGAAAACCAATCACCGCCTTCAGGATTTCTAGGCACAAATTTTTGATTTGACTCCTCACTACCTATCACAGTTTCGAAGGCCATAAAATGCCAAAATAGCACAAAACCCCCCCAAATGACCCCATTTTGGAATACAGACACCCCAAGCTGTTTGCTGAGAGGCATGGTGAGTATTTTACAGCTCTCATTTGTTTTTGAAAATGAAGAAAGAACATTTATTTTTTTTTATTTTATTTTTTTCAATTTTCAAAACTTTGTGACAAAAAGCGAGATCTGCAAAATACTCACAATACCTCTCAGCAAATAGCTTGGGGTGTCTACTTTCCAAAATGGGGTCATTTGGGGGGGGGGTTTGTGCCATCTGGGCATTCCATGGCCTCCGAAACTGTGATAGGCAGTGAGAAGTGAAATCAAAAATTTACACCCTTTGGAAAGCCTGAAGGCGGTGCTTGGTTTTTGGGGTCCCGTACGCGGCTAGGCTCCCAAAAAGTCTCACATGTGGTATCCCCGTACTCAGGAGAAGCAACAGAATGTATTTTGGGGTGTAATTCCACATATGCCCATGGCATGTTTGAGCAATATATCATTTAGTGACAACTTTGTGCAAAAAAAAAAATTAAATAAAAAAAAAATTGTCTTTTTTCCGCAACTTGTGTCAACATATAAAATATTCCATGGACTCGACATGCCTCTCAGTATATAGCTTGGGGTGTCTACTTTCCAAAATGGGGTCATTTAGGGGGGTTTTGAACTGTTCTGGCATTTTATACACAACATTAGGAAGCTTACATCCACTCTTCTAACCACTTGAAGACAAAGCCCTTTTTGACACTTTTTGTTTACATGAAAACATATTTTTTTTTGCAAGAAAATTATGTTGAACCCCAAACATTATATATATTTTTAAAGCAAAGGCCCTACAGAATAAAATGGTGGGTGTTGCATTTTTTTTTTCTACACAGTATTTGCACAGCGATTTTTCAAACGCATTTTTTGGGGAAAAAATACACTTTTTTAAATTTTAATGCACTAAAACACACTATATTGCCCAAATGTTTGATGAAATAAAGATGATCTTAGGCCGAGTACATAGATACCAAACACGACATGCTTTAAAATTTCGCACAAACGCGCATTGGCGACAAACTACATACATTTTTAAAAGCCTTTACAGGTTACCCCGTTAGATTTACAGAGGAGGTCTACTGCTAAAATTACTGCCCTCGATATGACCTTCGCGGTGATACCTCACATGCATGGTGCAATTGCTGTTTACATATGACGCCAGACCGACGCTTGCGTTCGCCATTGGGCAAGAGCAGGGTAGGACAGGGGTGCTTTTTTTTTTTTAATTATTATTAATTTTGCTTTTTTATTTTATTTTTAAACTGTTGCTTCCATATTTTTTTTTTTTTTTTATCATTTTTGTTATCTCAGGGAATGTAAATATCCCCTATGATAGCTATAGGTAATGACAGGTACTCTTTTTTGAAAAAACTGGGGTCTATTGGACCCTAGATCTTTCCTCTTCCCTCAAAGCATCTGACCACACCAAGATCGGTGTGATAAAATGCTTTCCCAATTTCCCAATGGCGCTTTTTATATCCGGGGGGGTCATTCCCTCCCACTGCTTGTAAAAGCAGTCCAGAGGCTAATTAGCCACTAGGATTGCTTTTACATGAAAGCCGGCCGCAGGCTGAAAAGAATGATACCAAGATGATACCTAAACCCGCAGGCATCATTCTGGTATAAACATTCAAAGTCCAGCAACATACCAGTACGTTGCTGGTCCTTGTTGGACATGTATTGTAATCTTTTTTTTCATGCAGCCTGTTGGCTGAACGAAAAAAAAAGATTGCTCAGTGGGTATGCCCACCATTAGAATACCGCCCTTCATCCACCCACTTCTAATGATGGGCATACATGCAGCATGGGGGCATCTTCCCGCAAAAGTTATGCCGCGTACACATGGTCAGACTTTTCCACGGGCAAGCCTCCGTCGGAATTTCGACTGTATGTACGCGGCATTAGGAGCAAAATCGCTCCTCCGCCCCTGCTGCCCCAATGCTTCGGCATATATGCTTTTTTTTTTTTTTAACTGTGGTGGCGAAATCACCTCCTACAGCACTGGAGTCGCAGGGATCAGGCCTGTCTCTGCGAACACTGCAGTTATGTGTGTTGTGTTTTGCAAGTGACAGTGATCGATCGATACTGCACTTGGGTGGCCTGGGCTGGACGGAGGGGCAAAACGCAGGTGCTAGCAGGTATCTGGGCTGATTCCGCTAACACTGCGTTTTTGGGAACCCTAAACTGCTGGGGACGCTAATATAGATCTGATCAGATCAGATATTGATCTGTTCAGATACTATACCACTAAGGGGGGTGTATGCTTCACGCGTGGGTGTTAGCGTTACTGGTAATAACCTCACGCTGCCTGGGGTGTGACGCAGACCCTCTCTGACGCTAAAACCTAATTGATATCACCCGCCGGGGGAGATCAGGGGGTTAAACCTTTATTGGGTTATATACGGCGGGTGCCCTGACACTATAAAAAGCAAACTAACTAACCAGCGTCACCCGTAACACTTATATGGTGATTACTGGTGAAAGGGTTAACTAGGGGCAATTAGGGGGTTAAAACCTTTATTAGGTAATATATGGGGGTACCTGACGCTATATAAAAACCTGACGGCGAACCTAAAAAAAAATTACTGGCTACCGATCTGCATCACCGACGCTAAGACAGCGATCAGAAAAATTATCGCTTAGTGACAGTGGTGATAGGGGGTGAAAGGGTTACCTGGGGGGCGATCAAGGGGGTTAAACCTTTATTAGGTAATATATGGGGGTACCCGACGCTATAAAAACCTGCGGCGAGCCTAAAAAAAATTACTGGCTACCGATCAGCATCACAGACGCTAAGACATCGATCAGAAAAATGATCGCTTAGCGACGGCGGTACTAGGGGGTGAAAGGGTTATCTGGGGGGTGATCAGGGGGTTAAACCTTTATTAGGGGGGTTTAGGGGGCTACACTGGACCTAAAACTAAATGTACTGACACTTTTACAGTCACAAATGTCACTGATTGCAGTGATCACTAAATAAATGGTCACTGCAATCAGTGACACTGTGACTGGGGGGTGATCTGGGGGGTGATCTGGGGGGGCCTGGGGGGGCGATTTATGTACCTATGTGTCCTGGTGTCAGTGTAGTGTTGTGTGCACTAACCTGCATCTTCTCCTGTACGGCGCTCGGTATATGTGAGCGCCGCAGGAGAGATGACATCACTTCCTCCAGCCTGTGTAAACAAGTACACAGGCAGGGGAAGCTCTCATTCGCCGGGAGCGATCGAGAGGGGGTGGCCGGAATCGAACGGCCGTCCCCTCATGCTGGATCGCTCCCGAAGGTAAAACGACCGCTCACTGTAAAGAAGGGGGGTCCGATTGGACCCCCAACTATACAAAGGCAATCACGTACATATACGTGATTCTGCCTGTCGGTGCCATTCTGCCGACGTATATTTACAGTGGGCGGTCGTTAAGTGGTTAAATGTACAGAAAAAATATCAACTGCTGGATGGCTCATGGCTTTGCAGAGGACAGTTCTGACTTGTCCATTTCCTCACAGTATTCCAGTAGATTCTAGTTTTATCATAATGGTGTTCTTATGAGCCAGCAGAGGCATTCATGCTAAATTTCCAAACTATTATTTATGCTTATCCAGCCACAAATATGCAATCATGATAATGAGTTAGACAGGTGCCATATGT
Organism: Rana muscosa; assembly: GCA_029206835.1. NCBI lineage: Eukaryota > Metazoa > Chordata > Amphibia > Anura > Ranidae > Rana > Rana muscosa. The sequence goes on from CM055126.1 coordinate 175,703,617, forward strand.
TTTTTTTAAATGCCCTTGCATGACAATCATGCTAAAACCAGAAAATGCTCATTGTGTGGCTTTGGTTTAGCATGTCGCCAAGGAATGTCGAGTCTTTTGCTTATCAAACAAGTAAGACCTTAATGAAAATCGGTTTAGTAGATGACAAAAATATTCTCTTCACCTCATAAGGACCTCAAGTATGCATTTCCATCTTACGTGTTTATAGCACATTGAATAAAGTCTGTGAAATATTGCCTGGAAAGAATTCGGATATGAAAGCATTCTTCATTTTAATCATACAGTGAAACTGCGGTCTTCATTCAAGTTTGAATTTAAACCTTATTTTTCTTTGCGTACAACTAGGTTTAAATGCAACCACATATATTGCAATCCATTTAATGAAAATAAGAAAGAGGGAGGCATGGTTCTCATTTTGGACAATTTCCTGCGATACGTGCCGCTAAACTAGGTTCCCATTTACACCAGTGAAAGTAGGCACAGGATAAGTGTGCAGTCTGTTTTATAGGCGCAGGGGAACTGGTCATAAATCATGGTATTGAAGAAGGCAGTGTCTTATTTAATCAAATTCCCTATTGAATGGTCCATGGAAATGACGGAGATAATCTTTCTTCACAAACACAGCATTTAGAATGCTTAGTTTACAGGATCAGATATAGAGAGAAAATGACCATGCTCTTTTATTTTATTATACCACTCTAATAAATATTGTGGTGCACATAATGTTCTCCATTCTCCCCATTAAAATACAATTTAGTAAAATCTTTTTTCCCCCCAATAAAATTCTTGCTGCCTTTTAGTTGAGATGTGGGTGTTCCCTGTCCTCATTTTTCAATGAATACAACATTATAAAGGATCACTATAGCGGGGTCCATGGACTAGCAAGGTTCTGTATTGGATCATCCCAGTCTCCCCAATACTTTGAAGAAAACCGGTTTAAACTCTACATATGGAAATAATTATTTAACTATAAGAATGTGTGATGAGACTTCCACAGGATCTGATACTAGAAGATTGCTTCAAATGATCTAAATGCACATTGTATACACTATAATATTTTCTTTTTATTTGTTTTTTTTCTCACAAAAGTGGATTTACCCTTTAAGAAATAACATTGTAGAAGGTATTGTCTTAGAGGTTTTTAATTGCCTTTGGGGATCAGGAAAGATTTTTTTTCCCTGTTAGAATAAATAGGATGTTTTGTAAGGCTTTTGCCTTCCTCTAGATCAGGGGTCTCCAAATTTTTCAGTACGAGGACCAAATTGTATATTTCACAAATATTTATGTGCAGAAAAAAAATCAGTTTTACGCTCCACTGCCTCCACCCGCTAACTCACTCAGTGCACAGAAGATTGCCAATCACTTCAAAAATAAGATTGATACAATTCGTGAGGAGATCTCCAATGCTCAAAAACCTCCCCCACTCGACACCCCATGTCCACAGGTACAATCATTACTTCCCTCATTCAACCCTGCTAGTAATAACGAGGTTGCTAAACTTTTTACTAAAATCCATCTAACCACGTGCCCCCTGGATCCTGCTCCCTCGCAAATGCTATGCTCACCCTTATTATGTTCTACACTGTAACTCACATCTTCAACCTCTCCCTCTTATCTGGCATCTTCCCCAACTCTCTAAAACATGCGCTAATAAACCCTATCCTTAAAAAGCTTCAACTGGACCCCGCCAATCTTAACCTACGCCCCATCTCCTTACGCCCCTTCTCCTTACGCCCCTTCTCCTTACGCCCCTTCTCCTCCTTAAAAGACTGGTCTACAACCGACGGACGACCATCTAAGAACAAACTTCTTGATCCCCTTCAGTCCAGATTTTGCTCTCAACACTCCACGGAAATTGCTCTTCTGAAAATCACAAACGACCTACTAATGGCTAAAACCAATAGACACTATTCTGTACTACTTCAGCTGAACCTCTCTGCTGCCTTTGACGCAGTGGACCACCCCTCCTCCTCGAAAAACTCCACTCCTTTGGTCTCTGTGACTGTACTGTTTGCTGGTTCTCATCCTACCTATCCCACCGCGCCTTTAGTGTCGCTTACAGCTCTACTTCCTCCTCTCTTCCTTTCTCCATTGGGGTCTCTCAAGGTTCTGTTTTTGGGCCTCTCCATTTCTCAATCTACACCCCCTCCCTGGGTCAGTTGATTGCCGCCCATGGCTTTCAATATTATCTCTACGCTGACGACACCCAAATCTATCTTTCCGGCCCTTCAGTTCACTCCTTTTTAGTCTCCTCACGCATCACCAACTTACTAACAGACATATTAGCCAGGATGTCACATCACTTCCTCAAACTCAACCTATCCAAAACCGAGTTTGATATTTCCTCCCCCATGTGCCTCTTCCCCTGATTTCTCTGTCAAAATCAAAGGCTCAAGTATCAACCCGTCCCCCCCATGACAAAGGTCCTTTGGTGTAATACTGGACTCTGAACTATCCTTTCAGCCCCACATCCAATCGCTGTCCAAAGCTTGTCGCCTCAACCTCTGCAACATCTCCAAGATACGCCCCTTCATAACCAAAGACACCACAAAGCTTCTAATCCACTCCCTGGTCATCTCTCGCCTCGACAACTGCAACTCCCTCCTCATTTGCTTACCTTTAAATAGGCTATCCCCCCTTTAGTGCATTGTGAATGCTGCTGCCAGGCTCATCCACCTTACAAACCGCTCTGCGTTTGCTACCCCTCTCTACCAATTCAAAATACTAACAATAACTTGCATAAGAAAAAAGTTTATTTAGCGCTACAGAACTGTGGTTCCTACGGTGATGTGTGACAAGCCGAGACATTTTGCATTCCAGAGCCAGTGCAGCTGACAAAAACATTGGGAAAAATGTGACATGTACGAGCGATACGCAGCGCTCTATAGACTGAATCTAAAAAGGTGAAAAAGTCCATTTGGACCATGAGGAAAGGCAATGTTTTATTCCCTCAATAAGCAGAGTCATGGATAAACAATTAAAATTAAATTAAAAGTAAAAGAGCCAAAGATGCCACTTGGAATCCTACAGGCATTGAGGGGTTAACACCTTTTTAGGTGGCCGCTGGTGGAGCATTGGGGGGCGCCAGTGACCATGCTATGAAGGATGGGGACCCGGTCTGAGGGAGAAACACCCGATGGCTGGTGGCTGGAGGCAGGGAGTGACGGTGCTGTGGAATGCGTGAGAACGTGGGGCGACCTGGACTAAGCTGAGGGTCCAATGTGTCTGCCAGAGAGAGCCTTGCCGATGGTGAGGGGAAACCAAACCAGGATATGGACTGGAGACCAGGGGAGCCGAGCCGGAGTATCCGGCACGCCTGGATGATGTCGAGACAGTGCCGGAGGTGTGGAGAGAGAATGGAAGCCCGTGAGCCAGCACGGAACGCCGGCTTGTCAGTTGTCGTGATGACCCGTTTCGCGCACATGCGCTTTGTCAAAGGATGCCTCTCCCATCCTTTGGAATGCTCTACCCCAATCTGTCCGACTATCTGCTACTTTATCCACTTTCTAATGATCCCTGAAAACTCATCTCTTCAGAGAAGCCTGTCTGGTCCCCATCTAACAACTACATTTATTTTCTCCATCAGCATATCGCCTACAGTTATTACCTCTTGTATCTCTTGACCCTGCCTCTTAGATTGTAAGCTCTAACGAGCAGAGCTCTCTGATTCCTATTGTATTAAAGTGTATTGTAGTTGTACTGTATAGCTTCAAGTTGTAAAGCGCTGCACAAACTGTCAGTACTA